>CM046673.1:5283414-5883414 GCA_025594165.1 Tamias sibiricus
TTAGCTGCACCCCTTCCTGAAGAACATCAAGTTTAACACTCCTGCAGGGGACCCAGTGAGCATGAATCAGAAAGGACAACTGGACACAGAGTATGACATTCTCAATCTTTGGAATTTTCCAGAAGGCCTTGGACTTAAGGTGAAAGTAGGAACATTTTCCCCTTATTTACCACATGGTCAACAACTGTCTCTATCTGAGGACAAGATAGAGTGGGCCACAGGAAATAGACAGGTGGGTTGGACCTAATCATAATTCTTTGCACTACACATAGAGAACAAAATGTACATGAGTTATGTGCCCCTTCAGAGCTTAGTAAATGACCACATCTGGATGTTTAACACATCATATTTCACTTTCCAAGATTTCCTCAGTGACTTTCTGATGGGTGGGAAATAAACACGTATATTTGACCTCAGGTTTCTAAATGTTCCTATGTATCACATTTGCAGTGTAGTGGCATCTGATCAATTAACTTTGTGTAGGTATATGCAAAGTATGTTTATTAGTGGCCCGATACTCTAAAGCATTACAGTTATAGTGTGACTGGGTCAAAGTCCTCTCTTGCCAACACATATTTGATTTTCCTAGACGCCCCACTCAGCTTGTAGTGTGAGCTGTAGACCTGGATTCAGGAGGTCCCCTCAGAAGGGAAAGGCTGCCTGTTGTTTTGACTGTACCCCCTGCTCAGAGGAGAAGATTTCCAACCAGACAGGTGAGTGCATGCCTTAGGGAGAAATTCCTGAGATCTCCTGTATCCCCCACCAATGGAAGGAACTGGAATTGATATGTAAGAGAAATGCAGGGACAAAATTCTTCCTTGCTTAAGTTAAAAACTCAGTTGTGATAATCAGTAGTAACACCACATGAAATATAAAACCCTTGTCCCTCAAACTACACGTTTTGACTCAGCATTCTATACCCACTGCAGACAGTGTGGTTCTAGGAACCACCTTTCTGGCAACCTAACAGTTGTCTAAGTTTCATTTCCTCCTATGAATTTAACACACAGTGTTATATGTCTCTCTTTCAGCTTCTTTGAAGGTACATTTGGATCACCTTGAAGGTGAGGGTCTTGCATAGCCTTACCTTCTCAGTACACAGCACTGTTCTTGATGCAGGACAGGTGCTCAGAAAGGTTGTGTTTGAGTTAAGGAGTAAATATTCCTGCAGTGTAGAATGGGCTATGGTACAGCATCCCCCCAATAAGTAGGCTGTACTTCTGCTCTCCCCTAGCTCACCCCCAAGTGGGAAACAGCACATAAAGAGGTGAGTTCATGGTATTCTGTTACACTGCGGTAGATGCAATCACAGAAATTCTAGGGTGAAATCCGTGATGCCATCTGTATGTTTGGAAGGTGGCATGGAATTCTTGAAAGTGGTCGTAGTGTCTACTAATGATGATCACTGAGTGTGCAATAAAGAATTGGCGGGAGTATTATAAATGGCTCATTACAGGGAGTCACCATTTCATGTGACAGCCGGAGAACCTAACAAAAATACGCAGTGCAACTTCAACATTAAAAAGGTGGTTGTGGCTGTTGGGAGAGGATGTTAAAAAGGAACTCAAGACTACTTGGAACTGCTCAGATTTGACATTAAATGGTGATACAGTGAAACCTAGTCTAGAGTGGGGATTTTCTACTATTTGTGACAGATATAGCCTAATTTGCAACATATTTCATAATATTTCAATTGATTTAATATATGCTGATTCTGACAACCTAGTCCAGTAAATGGCCAGTTTGAGGAAAGGTTCTCTCTATGTGTACGATGGGCATGTGGTGGGCTGGTTGCCTGCTCATATGCACAGCTCCCACCAACCTCAATTCCTACATGTTTGGGTAGTTAAACATACTCTTCTTAACAGACCAGGGATTGTTTTTTTAAAGACTATGTTAGAAATACAAATTCTCTTTCAAGAAAAATTGCAGAAAACAAGATAGAAAGTAGGTCCTCTATAAAGATCTACCAAGAACTGTTAGCACGATGAAAACTCAAAACAACCTCAAAAGCTGCAGTGTCAATAATGGTTATCAAAAATATCAAGAAATAATCTGAACAACCCAATATTTATATTTTTTAAGTATTTCTAAAATATTTTACATGAACTATTGTGTAAAAATTCTATCAAATTTTTATTGTGGCCAACAGTTTCACTGGTGAGTTTTATCTAACTTTCAAGAGGACACAGTACCCATTTTGTCAGAGGCCTCAGGGAAATGCAAACCACAATGGCAATGGGCTGCCACCTCACCCCAGTTAGAGTAGGATTATCCAAAATAAATGATCATAGACGCTGGTGAGGATGCCAAGAAAACAGCCCCTTATCCATTGTTGGTGGAGAGTACAGCCATCATGGGACACAGTACAGAGGTTTCTCAAAAAACTATGAAAGAACTACCATATGATCAGCAGTCCCAGGTCTGAGTACATGCACAAGCCAATAATATTAGTTTGCTTAAAAGATATTTTCACTCCTACGGTTGCACTATTCATGATAGCCACAATATAGAGTCAGGCACACATCAATATGTGAATGGATAAAGAAAATGTGGTACATATATACACAGTGGAATATTACTTAGCCACAAAGAAGAAGGAAATCCTGCCTTGGAAGGAAAATGGATGGAGAAGGAGGACATCATGTTAAATTAAATAAGGCAGACCCAGAAAAACAAGCATCCCATGTTCTCTCTCAGAAGAAAGGAAGGAAGGAAGGGAGGAAAGGAGGGAGGGAGGGAGGGAGGGAAAGAAGAGAGGAAGACTTGACCTGAAAATGGAACAGTGTCTATTCAAAGCTGGGATGACGACCTGGGGCGAGAAGGGAGAGGATGGAAGAAGGATGGATCCAACCCATACAGGCTGCATGCACCTGTGGAAAGATCACAGTGAATCCCATTAAAACACACAATTAATACGCACAAATAAAAGCAAGCTATATAAAGGAATAGGGAAAGTCAATTTCTTTATGCTAATAGGTTAACTTTTGTTGCCAATACTGAAAAGGTCATTAGAAGAAAGGAAATGTGCAAGCCACTCTCCTTCTTGAACCAAATTTGCATACCATTAAAAAAAAAAAAAAGGAATCCTACTGTATTTAAGAAAGGGACTATGTCATGACCAAAATTGGTTTATGCGATGTGAGTAAATAGGGAGTCCCCAAAATAGAAAGAAATTATAACCAAACACCTGCAAACAGTTAATAAAAATGCAACACCCATTCCTTTTACACAAAATACAGAGAAACAACTCTTCCCACAGAGTAAGATGAGTTTAAATCCTACCAAGAGTGTTTCAGAACACCAGAGCGAGCACAGTGCACCATGACGCGATGCGCAGGGCAAGACAAGACAAGGATGCTCACCGCCACGCCTGCTAGACACCACACCAACGTCCGACCCAGCAGCTAGTCTCAGTGAAATGAGGCAAAAGGAAGATTGCATTGGAAAGGAAGTGACACACAGTGTTTATTCAGATGATAAAGTTGCATGAACAAAACAATCCAAATAAATTAAGGAATCAGTCATTTCTTTTGGTGAGAGCTGACTTTCAATTA
Organism: Tamias sibiricus; assembly: GCA_025594165.1. Taxonomy (NCBI): domain Eukaryota; kingdom Metazoa; phylum Chordata; class Mammalia; order Rodentia; family Sciuridae; genus Tamias; species Tamias sibiricus. The sequence goes on from CM046673.1 coordinate 5,286,972, forward strand.
CATGGATACAACCTGCTATTAGTCTTGTTCTCAAAAAAAAAAAAGAAAATTTTAAAAATAACACGACATTTAAACTTGCGAAATATATAGAGAAAGTCTAATGAACCTCTTGAAAGAACTGAGGAAAATGAAAGAAGACTGAAGGAGGTGGACCAATCAGGCCCAATCCTGGCTGGAAAGACACAGCACTAGGAAGGTGTTGGGGCTGTCAGAACTGGTCTGCAGGTGCCATGCAGTCCACTCGAGATCCTGCATGTCCTGGGGTGGACACTGCAGCTTTGGGCCTGGGAGGACTTACTCCCCGTGAAATCGAGTACTGTCATCTCTAAATGCTGTGACTTAGCAATTTATTTGCTTCTGGTGGTTTAACAAACTTACCCAGACCACAGCTTTTAGAGGTATGATTCAGGGAGATACTCAGGTACTTTATGTCCTCCTAAAATCTTTATGGTGAAACGTAGCCCCAAAGGCAATGGTAGAGGATGTAGAGCTTGTGGTGGTGATAGGATCATGAGGTCTCCACCTTCCTTAATAAGATCAGTGCTATCATAAAAAAGGCTTGGGAGTTTGCACTGACAGCCAGGTGGGGACCCAGCAATAACCACCTTCCCTGCAGCAGAGAGCACCTGTGTCAGACCATGGACAAGCGGCTCTGCCAGCCTCAACTTCCTGGGTTCCAGAATTGTGGATGGTAAATGTATGCTTTTATGAACCGTAAGCTCAAATTAGCTCATTGTTGCATCCTGAATGCACTAAGAAGTAGGCATTTTGGTTTGTTGTTAGATAAAAGATGGTCTCATGAATATGCAATGCAAGATAAGCAGAGAAGAAACAATAGCTATGCTTTCTTAACCATGAACAAGATAGGGAGTGTTGACTGGGAATCACTCCCCACACAGTATTCTTTCATTCGCTGTCTAGAGCGACAAGGAAGGACACTTAGGCTAGGCTTGTTCCATGCTCTACTTTGAGAGGGCTTGTGAATACTGGTATATACTGACCCAGGACTGATGACACTCTGCATTTCCCACCAGACATGGACCAGTGTGTGAAGTGTCCAGACCATCAGTATGCCAACACAGAGCAAACCAGCTGTCTCCAAAAGGCTGTGACATTTCTGGCCTATGAAGACCCCTTGGGCGTGGCTCTGGCCTGCACGGCTCTCTGCTTCTCTGCACTCACAGCTGCTGTCCTTGGGGTCTTTGTGAAGCACAGAGACACTCCCATAGTCAAGGCCAACAACAGGGCCCTCAGCTACATCCTGCTCATCTCCCTCACCTTCTGTTTCCTCTGCTCCTTGCTCTTCATTGGCCGTCCCAACACAGCCACCTGCATCCTGCAGCAGACCACATTTGAACTGGTGTTCACTGTGGCAGTTTCCACTGTCCTGGCCAAAACTGTCACTGTGATTATGGCCTTCAAGGTCACTGCTCCAGGGAGAAAGATGAGGCGGTGGCTGGTGTCAGGGGCACCTAACTTCATCATTCCCAGCTGCTCCCTCGTCCAACTCACCCTCCGTGCAGTCTGGCTGGGCACCTCTCCTCCCTTTGTGGACACAGACACACACTCGGAACATGGCCACATCATCATCACGTGCAACAAGGGCTCAGTCACTGCCTTCTACTGTGCCCTGGGATACCTGGGCTCCCTGGCCCTGGGGACCTTCACGGTGGCCTTCCTGGCCAGGAACCTGCCTGACACCTTCAACGAAGCCAAGTTCCTGACCTTCAGCATGCTGGTGTTCTGCAGTGTCTGGCTCACCTTCCTCCCTGTGTACCACAGCACCAAGGGCAAGGTCATGGTGGCCGTGGAGGTCTTCTCCATCCTGGCCTCCAGTGCAGGGCTCCTGGGCTGCATCTTTGTGCTCAAGTGCTACGTAATTCTCTTAAGAGATTATAAGAACTCTGAAAGATTTAAAGATTAGAAAAGATTTCCCAGGAAATAGACATTCTGAGGGTTTATCTCTTAAGTCTCTTCCACATTTTTAGGATGTTGAATCAAAAAGAATCCCAGTATTGAATTTCTTGTTCTACAGGAGGAGAAACTTATTTACTTTTTAGACCACCTCCTTTTTAAAAAGAGTCATTATGTAAAAGTACCCTCAGCTGGCAATCAGGCAAACCACAATGCTGTCTCAAGATCATGGCTGTCCTTGAAATCATGGTACTGAACTAATTGCTATATTCTATTCATTAATTGGCAGGCACCATGCATAATTATATTCTGATAAATCATCTCATTGTGCTTGCTTCATTTTCTGTTTTGCTCTCTTTAGCACTAGTTATTTTATTGTTTGCTTCATAATTCATTAGGATATTTTACCTAAAGAAAACTCAATAAGTTAAGTACAATATTTTTATATAGATAAACCAATATTCATAGATAAACCTCCATTGTCCAGCAATTTAAATGCTTTTTCCATAAATTTATTTATGTATTCATTCTAATTAGGTATTTATGACAGAAGAAAGTATTTTGATTCATTGTACACAATTGCACCACAACTTTTTGTTCCTCTGATAGTACATGATGTAGAGTCGCACCATATGTGCAGTCACACATGTACCTAGGGTAATGATGTCCATCTCATTCCACCATCTTTCCTGCCACCAATCCCCCTCTCACCTCATTTCCTTTGCCCAAAGTTCCTCCATTTTTCCCCATGCCATTCCTTTATGGATCAGCATCCTCTTATTAAAGAAAACCTTCAGCCTTTGGTTTTTGAGATTGACTTACTTTACTTAGCACGATATTCTTCAACTCCATCCATTTACCTGAAAATGCCATGATTTTATTCTTTCAATGCTGAGTAATATTTCACTGAGTATACATATCACAGTTTCTTTATCCATTCATCTGTTGAAGGGTAACTCTTAGGTTGTTCCCACAGTTTAGCTATTGTGAATTGACCTGCTATGAACATTGATGTGACTGCATTACTATAGTATGATGATTTTAAGTCCTTTGGGTATAGACTGAGGAGTGAGATAGCTAGGTCAAATGGTGGCTCCATTCCAAATTTTCTAAGGAATCTCCATACTGCTTTCCAGATGGATTGCACCAATTTACAGTCCCACCAGCAATGTACGAGTGTGCCTTTTCCCCCACATCCTCGCCAACATTTATTGTTGTCCATATTCTTGATAGCTGCCATTCTGTCTGGCGTGAGATGAAATCTTAGAGTAATTTTGATTTGCATTTCTCTAATTACCAGAGATGTTGAACATTTTTTCATGTGTTTGTTGATTGAATGTATATCTTCTTTTGAGAACTGCCTGTTCAGTTAGCTCCTTAGCACATTTATTAATTGGGTTGTTTGGTTTTTGGTGTTATGTTTTTTGAGTTCTTTATATATCCTGGAGAATAGTGCTCTATCTGACGTATGTGTGGCAAAAATTTCCTCCCAAAATGTAGGCTCTCTCTTCACCACACTGATTGTTTCTTTCACTGAGAAGAAGCTTTTAGTTTGAGTCCATCCCATTTATTGATTCATAATTTTATTTCTTGCACTTTGGGAGTCTTGTTAAGGAAGTTGTGACCTAATCTGACATGATGAAGATTGGGGCCTACTTTCTCCTCTATTAGCTGTAGGGTCTCTGGTCTAATTCCTAGGTCCTTGATCCACTTTGAGTTGAGTTTTTTACATGGTGAGAGATAGGGGTTTATTTTCATTTTGCTGTTTATGGATTCCCAATTTTCCCAGCACCATTTGTTGAAGAGGCTATCTTTTCTCCAATGTATGTTTTTGGTGCTTTTGTCTAATATGAGATAACTGTATTTATGTGGGTTTGTCTCTGTGTCCTCTATTCTGTACCACTGGTCTACAAGTCTATTTTGGTACCAATACCGTGTCGTTTTTGTTACTATAGATTTGTAGTATAGTTTAAGGTCAGGTATTGTGATGCCTCCTGTTTCACTCTTCCTGATAAGGATTGCTTTTGCTATTCTGGGTCTTTTATTTTTCCAAATGAATTTCATGATTGCTTTTTCTATTTCTATAAGAAATGACATTGGGATTTTAATTGGAATTGCATTGAGTCTGTATAGCACTTTGGGTAGTGTGGCTATTTTGACAATATTAATTCTGCCTCTCCAGGAACATGGCAGATCTTTCCATTTTCTAAGGTCTTCTTCTACTTCTTTCTATAATGTTCTCTAGTTTTCTTTTCCTTTTTTTTTTCCTTTTTTTGTGATAACTTTCTTTTTTATTTGTTTTAATTAGTTACACATGGCAGTAGAATGCATTTATGCACTGTGATATATCATACATAGATGGGATATAATTTCTCATTTTTCTAAGTGTACATGTTGCAGAATCATATTGGTCATGTAGTCACATGTATACATACAGTAGTCATGTCTGTTTCATTCCACTATCTTTCCCATCCCCACATCCTCTCCATCCCCTCCTTCTCTTCCCTCTACCTAATCTAAGGTAATGCTATTTTTCACTAGTGCACCCTGCCTTATTGTGAATTAGCATCCATATATTAAAGAAAATATTCGGTTATTGGTTTTGTGGGATTGGCTTATTTTGTTTAGCATGATATTCTCCAACTCCAACCATTTACTGGCAAATGCCATAATTTCACCCTTCTTTAAAGCTGAGTAATATTCCATTGAGCATATATACCACATTTTCTTTATCCATTCATCTATTGAGGGACACCTAGGTTGGTTCCATAGTCTAACTGTTGTGAATTGAGCTGCTATAAACATTTATGTGGCTGTGTCACTATTGTATGCTGACTTTAAGTCCTTTGGATATAAACCAAGGAGTGGGATAGCTGGGTGAAATGGTGGTTCCATTCCCAGTTTTCTGAGGAATCTCCATACTGCTTTCCACAGTGCTTGCACCAATTTGCAGTGCCACCAGCAATGTATCAGTGTACCATTTTCCCCACATCCTCGCCAACATTTATTGTTGCCTTTATTCTTGAAGATTGACATTCTGACAGGAGTGAGATGAAATCTTAGAGTAGTTTTTTTTAAGTGCTTTCTCCCTTTTCAATCTGAACACATTTTGTTTTCTTTTTTCCCCACATTTTTTTTATTCAAAGTTGTTGTATTTATAACAGTAGCATGCATTACAATTCATAATACACATATAGAGCATCTTTTTACATAACGCTGTTTGTATACAAAGTATATTTGTACTATTCAAGTCTTCAATCATGCATTTAGGATGATATCCATCTTATTCTACCACCTTCTTTTTTTTTCCCCTCCATACCCCCTTGCTCTCTCCCCTCCCCTCCTTCTCCTTTGAACTTTCTAGTGTTCCTCTAATCCTCCTATGTACCCCAACAAAACACCACTGTGAATCAGCCTCCTTATAACAGAGAAAACATTCGGCATTTGGATTTTTGAGATTGGCTAACTTCACTTAGCATTATATTCTCCAACTTCATCCATTTACCTGTGAATGCCATTATTTTATTCTCTTTTATTGCTGAGTAAAATTCCACTGTGTATATATACCACATTTTCTTTATCCACTCATCTACTGAGGGGCATCTAGGTTGGTTCCACAACCTAGCTATTGTGAATTGTGCCACTATAAACATTGATGTGGCTGTGTCCTGTAGTATGCTGTTTTTACGTCCTTTGGGAATAGACTCAGGAGTGGGATAACTGGGTCATAAAATGGTTCCATTCCCAGTTTTCCAAGGAATCTCCACACTGCTTTCCATATTGGCTGCACCATTTTGCAGTCCCACCAGCAATGTATGAGTGTGCCTTTTTCCCCACATCCAGTCCAACATTTAGTGTTGTTTGTGTTCTTAATAGCTGCCATTCTGACTGGAGTGAATGAAATCTTAGTTTTGATTTGCATTTCTCTAATTGCCAGCGACGTCGAACATTTTTTCATGTATTTGTTGATTGATTGTGTATCTTCTTCTGAGAAGTGCCTGTTCAATTCTTTAGCCCATTTATTGATTGAGTTATTTGTTTTTTTGGTGTTAAGATTTTTGAGTTCTTTATATATTCTAGAGATTAGTGCTCTATTTGATGTGCATGTTTTAAAAATTTGTTCCCAATTACTTGGTTCTCTATTCACCTCACTGATTGTTTCTTTTGCTGAGAAGAAGCTTTTTAGCTTGAATCTATCCCATTTATTAATTCTTCATATTAATTCTTGCACTACAGGAGTCTTATTAAGGAACTTGGGACATAATGTGACATGTTGGAAATTGGAGCTTACTTTTTCTTCTATTAGGTGTATTGTCTCTTGTCTAATTCCTAGGTCTTTGATCCACTTGAATTTAGTTTTGTGCATGGTGAGAGATAAGGGTTTAATTTTATTTTGTTGCATATTGATTTCTAGTTTTCCCAGCACCATTTGTTAAAGAGGCTGTCCTTTCTCCACTGTACATTTTTGGTGCCTTTGTCTAATATAAGATAGCTGAAATTATATGCATTAATCTCTGTGTCCTCAATTCTGTACCATTGGTCTACTGGTCTATTTTGGTGCCAATACCATGCTGTTTTTGTTACTATTGCTCTATAGTATAATTTAAAGTCTGGTATGGTGATGTCACTTGCTTCACTTTTCTTGCTAAGTATTGCTTTAGCTATTCTGGGTCTCTTATTTTTCCAGATGAATTTCATGACTGCTTTTTCTATTTCATTGAGGATTGCCATTGGGATTTTAATTGGAATTGCATTAAATCTGTATAATGCTTATGGTAATATGGACATTTTGACAATATTAATTCTGCCTATCCAAGAACAAGGTAGGTCTTTCCATCTTCTAAAGTCTTCTATAATTTCTTTCTTTAGTGTTCTATAGTTTTCATTATAGAGGTCTTTCACCTCTTTCTTTAAGTTGATTCCCAAGTATTATTTTATGCTATTGTAAATGGGGTAGTTTTCATCATTTCCCTTTCAGAGACTTTGTCACTGATGTACATAAATGCCTTTGACTTAGGGGTATTGATTTTGTATCCTGCTAATTTGCTAAATTCATTTGCTAGTTGTAAAAGTTTTCTGGTAGAGTTTTTTGGGTCTTCTAGGTGTATTATCATATCATCAGCAAATAGTGCTAATTTGAGCTCTTCTTTTCCTATCTGGATCCCTTTAATTTCTTTTGTCTGTCTAATTGCTCTGGCCAGAGTTTCAAATACTATGTTAAATAACAATGGTGAAAGGGGACATCCCTGTCTTCTTCCTGTTTTTAGAGGGAATGCTTTCAATTTTTCTCTGTTTAAGATGATGTTAGCCTGGGGCTTCGCATAAATAGCTTTTATAATGTTGAGGTATGTTCCTGTTATCCCTAGTTTTTCTAGTGTTTTGAACATAAAGCGGTGTTGTATTTTGTCGAATGCTTTTTCTGCATCTATTGAGATGATCATATGGTTTTTATCTTTAAGTCTATTGATGTGATGTATTACATTTATTGATTTCCATATGTTGAACCAGCCTTGCATCCCTGGGATAAACCCTACTTGATCATGGTATACTATCTTTTTGATATGATTTTGTATTTGATTTGCCAGAATTTTGTTGAGGATTTTTTGCATCTATGTTCATTAAGGAAATTGGCCTGAAGTTTTCTTTTTTGGCTGTGTCTTTGCCTGGTTTTGGAATTAATGTAATATTGGCCTCATAGAAAGAGTCTGGAAGAGCTCCCTCTTGTTCTATTTCTTGAAATAAGTTAAAGAGTACTGGTATTAATTCTTCTTTGAAGGTCTTGTAGAACTCGGCTATAAACCAATCCAGCCCTGAGCATTTTTTAGTTGGTAGCTTTTTGATGGCATCTTCTATTTCCTCGCTTGAAACTGATCTGTTTAAATTGTGTATAGCCTCCAGTTCCAGTTTGGGCAATTCATATGACTCCAGAAATCTGACAATGCCTTCAATATTTTATATTTTATTAGAGTACAAGTTTTCAAAGCAATTTCTAATTATCTTCTGTGTTTCTGAGGTGTTTGTTGTGATATTTCCTTTTTCATCATGTATGCTAGTAATTTGAGTTTTTTTCTCTCCTTTTTTTCATTAGCATCACTAAGGGTCTGTCAATTTTATTGATTTTTTCAAAGAACCAACTTCTGGTTTTGTCAATTCTTTGAATTGTTTCTTTAGTCTCAATTTCATTGATTTCAGCTCTGATTTTAATTATTTCCTGTCTTCTACTGCTCTTAGTGTTAATCTGTTCTTTTTCTAGTGCTTTGAGGTGTGATGTTAAGTCATTTATTTGTTGTTGTTGTTGTTGTTGTTGTTGTTGTTGTTTTCTTTTGAGGAATGAACTCAATGCAATGAATTTTCCTCTTACTACTGCCTTCATAGTGTCCCAGAGATTTCTATATGATGTATTTGTGTTCTCATTCACCTCTAGGAATTTTTTAATCTCCTTCTTGATGTCTTCTTCAACCCGTTGTTCATTCAATAGCATGTTGTTTAGCTTCCAGTTGTTGGAGTAGCTTTTTTTTATTTCTTGTTTTATCCTTGATTTACAATTTCATTCCATTATGGTCTGATAGAATGCGGGGCTGTATCTCTACTTTTTTATATTTGCTGAGAGTTACCTTGTGGCATAATATATGGTCTGTTTTAGAGAAGGAGCCATGTGCTGCTGAGAAGAAAGTGTATTCATTCACTGAGGGATGAAATATTCTATATATGTCTATTAGGTCTAAGTTATTAATTGTTTTTTTTTGGGGATTTAGTTGATTTTATTTACAGATTTTTTTGTTTTGTTTTGTTTTTTGTTTGTATTTTTTTTTTTTTTTTTACATTTCAGAGCATTACACAATTACATTTTCTCATTTTCTGACCTGCAAACAGATACCTTAAATGGAAAATTTTTTTAATTATCAAATTAGGTACATCCAAAATGCAACAATTACACATTTGACAATTAATTCACAAAGTGTAATTTACTGGGACGTATCCTAAGAATTTAGGAACAGCCAGTCAGGAGAAATCTGACCAAATTTAGCAATAAACTATTTACATATCAAAAACCAAACCTATCTAAGCTCCCAAACCAGAAGCTTGAAAGTCTGTTGGATCACCACTGAACAAAGGAGAACAATGACTCAAACCTGTCCAGTCTTAACAGTTTTAATCCCAAATACTGGGCTATTTCCCCAGCATGTCACTGAATAGCAAGCATTCAGTTTGTCAAAGCAAGCATCTCAGTTTGTCAAACACCCAAATATCAAACTTTTACACCATTATGAGCATAGAAAGGCTAACTGTTCTTTAGTTTAAAAAAAAAAAAAAAAAAGAGTAGTCATTAAATACCACAATGTGCCCCCAGGTCACCAACCCTTCCTAAAATCCCAAATACGCAACCTATGTCACATAGTGACAGGCAATGTTATATATACGTGTGGATATATATATATACAGTAATAGTACAAACAGCAATTAACAGTCCCTGCAAAAATTCAGTTTCAGTTGAGGCTATGGCTTCTATGCCTTGGGATGGTTTTAGATTTCAAAATTGGAAAATACTGCTAAAATCTCACTTCCTGAAGACAAAATTTATTGCGTGTTCGGTTTAAGCTTCTCAGTCTAAAAATGGCTATAAGGTAAGTATAAAAAGTCAGCCAACTGAGTGCAATTTTTCTCTCCAATTTGGCCAACCTATTTTGTAGAAATTATTCCTAACTAGTCTAGAAAATCTGTGGTGCCTTCCAAGGGTTCTTGCCTACCTTACTGTCCATGTTCACATTTCAAACTGTGTCAACAGAGCCCGCACTTCAGGGGTCAGCTGCTTGGCAGCCTTAGCCACCTCTGTGATAGCCTTGCGATACAGGCCCTTTCTCTTCTTATTAAAGCGTGACTGGAAGTTTTCTAAAAAGGGGGAGAGTTGCGAAAGAGCAAGGAAAGATGTTGTTGGAGACTCAAACCATGAAATACGAGCCTCCTGTTGGACTAAAAGGCCATTATCTTTCCGGCTCACAGTTATAGTAAGAATACGGGCTGGCCACCAGGGGAAGCCATATATCTTGGCCCAAACAATGTCCCCTACACATATGGTCCTGCCATCTGGTGTGACGCATTTAGAGACGTTTTTGGAAAAGATTTTCATTTTCAAGGAATTACTGAGCTTTTTCTCTTCCTTTGAAGAGGAGGAAGTGGAGGAGGTGGAAGGTGCATGCATACTGCCTGGAGGAAAATCAAAGCTTTCAGAAGAGCTACACTCAGAGTTGGAGGATTTCAAATCATCTGTGCTATCAATGCTACACACTGAAGCACTGGAAGAGTCAGATTTCTTGTGATTTAGGGTCATGTAAACAGAGATATTGCTTTTGCTGCCCTTTTTGCCCAGTGTCTGTGGTTCATCCTGCTCACCAGGTATAGGCACTTCACTTGTGTCCTGAACCCCACTGCTGACCTCTTCAGGGCCTTTTGAGGGACTCTGATTTTCTGAAGGGGCCTCACCTGCTGAGCGGGTGGAGGTGCAGCGAGACTGGGGCTTGGGTGCCATCTTGCCACTCCGCATTTTCTCGAGTCCTGTCTTCAGAGAAGAGTCATTTTCTTCATTCCTGTACCTCTGTGGTTTTAAACGAACCCGGGGTGGAAGGGAACCTGAGCTAGGATTCTGATATCGACGAGTGAAATGAACTTTTGAATGTGCATTTTTGGAAGTAGAGGTTTCACTTTGCTTCTTTTGTGCCTTTTCTTTGGCAATTTTCAATACTTCCCGAGCTTTTGCATGATCCATGTTCTTACTCTGGAGCACTTTTTTAGTACTTAACTGAGCTTTTGATGTATTTGCCTGAGCAGAAACTTTGACTACTCTGCCTCTGCTGTGAGCAATATTTGAAACCTTAACCACAGCATTTCTTCTCTGGCTTTCATTTTGGTTTTTCCCATCCACTTTATGGTCAGTTTTCAGTTTTTTGTTCACAGTAGCTACACTTTCATTTCTCCGTTTTTTATCTTCATATTTAGAAGAGTCACTTGCACTTGCACTACTACCTTTTCTAATTTCCTTCTTTTCAGCAACAACACTGTTTTTACACTTATCACAGAGGACTTGTCTGGGTCGTAGTTTAATAGCATTCATTATTGAAGTGGGTTCTTCCCGGTACATTTTTCGTTTGGGTCGCTTAATTTTCCAAGGAGGTGGCTGAGGTGTTGACTGGTTATATGTGTCCCTGATAAACAAAGGGGGAGGATAAGGTGCTCCTTCATGGAAGAGAGGTGGTGGTTTGGAAGTCCACAGGCTTTCAGCCAAGCTCAGCTCAGGAGGGGGGACAGAAGGGTCGTTGGGAACAGCACCATTCACTTCACCCTTGACTTCTGTCCCTTCTTGGAATGTATTACTTTGGAGCTGCCTGGCTTCCGGTTTATCCTTATATTCCCTTTTAGGAAATACTGTCACAGGGATCCCATGGGGCCCAAACCTTTTGGACAGATCCATGAGGACCCCGGAGAAGAGCTTCTCTCTAGGCGGAACGACACGACGAGAGCGTCCTCAATGATGTGGTCCAGAGTGACCCGCACCTCCGAGCCGGGAATCAATTGTGACACCGCGGAGTCCCCGCCCGCCGGCGGCACCAGCGCCGGAGCTGCGGGCTGGGGCAGCGGCGTGTCCTCGCGATCCTCGAAGCCGGGGCTGCTCGCAAAGCGGTGCCGGGGAAGGTGGAAGGTCCGGCTCTTCTTGAGACGCGGTGACCAACGGCTCCGCCACCCGGACGGGCAGCTTCTCCTCAGCCTCCAGCTCCGGCCCCGCCGCCTCCGGGCTGCGGGCGAGCTCCCCTGGCGGCGGCAGCGGCGGCAGCTGCGGCTCGTTGGCCTGAGGAGCGGACTGCTGCCCGTGGGCCTCGCCGTCCGGCACAGACGCTTCAGTGGCCGTGACCGGGACGGGGTCAGTGCCGGCCTCGCTGCGGGGGATGGGCTCCATCTCCGGCTGGGCTTCGCCGGCGCCCCCCTCCCCGGGGGACGCTGCAGTCGCTCTATTAATTGTTTTAATGAGGTCTAAAGTTTTTTATTTAGCTTTTGTTTGGATGATTGATCCACTAGTGAAAGAGGTGCATTGAAGTCCCCTAGAATAATTGTGTTGTGGTCTATTTTACTCTTGAACTTGAGAAGGGTTTGTTTGATCAATGTAGGTGCTCCATTATTGGGGGTATATAGATTTATAATTGTTATATCTTGTTGATGAATGGTTCCCTTAATCAGTAAGAAATATCCATCTTTGTCCCTTTTGATTAACTTTGGCTTGAAGTCTACCTTATTTGATATGAGAATGGAAACCCCTGCTTGCTTCTGCAGCCCATGTGCATGGTAAGATTTTTCCCAGCCTTTCACCTTCAGTCTGTTGATGTCTTTTTCTACGAGGTGGGTTTCTTGGTGACAGCATATTGTTGAGCCATTTCTTTTAATCCAGTCTGACAATCTGTGTCTTTTGAATGGTGAGTTTAGGCCATTAACATTCAGGGTTATTATTGAGATGTGATTTGTATTCCCATCCATTTTTATTTGTTTATGGAATTTAACTTGATTTGGTTTCTCCTCTGGTTGTTGTTTCCTTTAGTTTAATAATTCCCTTTGCTGATTTGCATTGTTATTTTTCTTTTCTTCTTCATGGAATATTTTGCCCAGGATGTTCAGAAGTACTGGCCTTTGAGTTGTGAAATCTTTTAACTTCTGTTTGTTGTGGAAGGTTTTTATTTCATCTTCGATTCTAAAGCTTAATTTTGCTGGATATAAGATTCTTGGTTGACATCCCTTTTCTTTCAGAGCTTGAAATATGCTGTTACAGAATCTTCTAGCTTTTAAGGTCTGGATTTAAAAATCTGGACATAATCTAATTGGTTTCCCCCTATATGTAATCTGATTCCTTTCTCTTGTGGCTTTTAATATTCTCTCCTTGTTCAGTATATTAGGCATTTTCATTATAATGTGCCTTGGTGTGGATCTGTTGTGATTTTATACATTTGGTGTTCAGTAAGCCTCTTGAACTTGGTTTTCCCATTCATTTCCTCATGTTTGGAAATTTTTCTGCTATTATTTCATTGAATAAATTACTCATTCCTTTGGTTTGGAACTCTGCACTTTCCTCTACCCCAATCACTCTTAAATTTGTTATTTTTATGCTATCCCATATTTCTTGAATGTTCTGCTCCTGATTCCTTACCATTTTTGCTTTGTATTCTACATTTTTCTCCAGATTATGTATTTTGTCTTCATTATCTGAGGTCCTTTCTTCCAAGTGGTATAATCTATTGGTGATGCTTTTGATAGAGCATTTAATTTGGTTTATTGCTTCTTTCATTTCCAGAATTTCTGTTTGGTTTCTCTTTAGAACCTCTATCTCTCTATTGAAGTAATCTTTTGCGTCTTGTATTTGTTTATGAAGTTCTTTGTCAAAGTGATCTTTTACTGCCTGTATTTGCTCCCTCATTTCCTTCTTGAATTCATTCTTTAGTTCCATGAACATTTGGATTATGTATTTCCCAAATTCCTGCTCTGACATTTCATCTACTGTGCTTGCCAGGGAATCTGCTAAGGAGGTATGTTGATTTGTTTGGGACATTTTCTTCCCTTGTTTTTTCATATTGCTTGTGTCTTTTCTTCTAGCACTGTGGAACCTTGACGTTTTCATTTTTACCTGAAGGCCTAATGATGCTCCTGTAGTACAATGCTATCAGATCCCCTCATAAATACTTTATACTTTAAAACCAGACATTTTCTATTCAGCTAATCACAATTTGGTCACAATGTGCAGAATTAGTGAATTTAGATATTGTCTCCAATATACTCTGTATGTTTGTAATAGGGTTTATAATTTCAGATATTGGATACAAAGGTGATATGCTTAGGAGGAAGGAAGTGAGGATATTGCGATGTGTTTTTTTGTTTTGTTTTGTTTTGTTTTTGTTTTTGTTTTGTTTTTCCCTTAGGAAGTGTGGAAATAGAAATCTATGGAAGTAGCTTAATATCAGCAGAAGAAAGAGGAAAGGAATGGGAGTGAACAATTTAGTATGAAGACCGATGTATATTTAAGCCAAACTTATGCAAGTGTTGAGAGAAATAAAAAATGTCGAGGTAGTAGGAATTAGTGAAAAAGAGGAGAAAGAGAGAGTGAGTCAAAAAATAGAGAAGAAACTATATATAACACCTCTTTGATGTATTATTCAGTTGCCCCAGTTCTAAAATTCCTGTATAAAACTTGTTTTCATCTCTGTTGAGAATGCAGGGGTAGGGAGTAAATAAGAAAGATGAGGAAAGAAGAAAAGAGAGGGATAAAAAGAGGGAAAAAAACAAGAAAAGAAAAAAAAAACAAAGTTGACCCCACAAATAAGTCTAGTCAGGCAGCCTTTGGGGAAGCTTTTCTCTTTCTCCCTCAGGTTGTTAAATTAGTTGTCCTGCAGATCTCACCCTGGCTGATATGGAGAATTTGTGGGTGGAGTCAAGTCTGCATACCTGGTTAGTGAAGAATGGTGCTGGGGTTGGGGCTTTAGGTGAATGGCCCCAGAAGTCGGTCTGTCCAGATGGCCTCTGCTATTCGCTCCTCCACAATTGCAGAGTCACGGGGTGGGGGGGGCGCTCATGCTGGACTCAGATATGCGTCCCCCCACTGGCTGATGATGACCCTCCCAGCTGCATTAGGATTACATACTCACGGGTTCCTCCTTGCCTGCCCTCAGGTTTCCACGCTCAGCAGTCTCTCCCTTGTTCCTTCTTTCTATGACCACTGCAGCCACGGTTAGAAAAGAAAAGAAAAGAAAAAAGAATGGTGGCAATCGTTCTCCGTGTCTAATTTTCTGCCTTTCCTTCCAAGCTGCTCCGTGGACTTTGCCTTACCGCGCTGTTTCTGCTGTCTCTACTGCTGGTGGCTGTGCCCAGGATGGGTGTGGATTCGAGCTGGGGTCGCCGTCCCTGCTGCCTCCCAGCTCCGGCTCTGTCCCGCAGTGCCTGTGCTCTGGGCGAAGCTGCTAAAGCCGTGCTGTGCTCGGCACTGCGGTCAGCCTGTCCTGCTTGCTCCCCAGTCGCTGGTATCTTTACACAAACTAATTTTTTTAGAAAGGTATTCAAACCATCCAGGGGTTGAGCTTTCTCATTTTATATAAACTTGCTGAAAAGCTATCTGCTTTCTTGGATTCATTCCACGGAGCATTCCTCTATTCCACCGTCTTCCCCCTTAGAGTAGATTTGATTTGCATTTCTATAATTGCTAGAGATGTTGAACACTTTTTCATATATTTGTTGAACAATTGTATTTCTTCTTCTGTGAAGTGTCTGTTCAGTTCCTTGGCCCATTTATTGGTTGGATTATTTGTGGGGTTTTTTGGTGTTAAGTTTTTTGAGTTAGTTCTTTATATATCCTGGAGATTAATGCTTTATCAAAGGCGCATGTGGGAAAGATTTTCTCCCAATCTGTAGGCTCTCTCCTCACATTATCAATTATTTCCTTTGCTGAAAAGAAGCTTTTTTTTTTTTTTTTTTTTTTTTTTTTTTTTTTTTTTTTTTTGTGGTACCAGGAATTGAACTCAGGGGCACTCGACCACTGAGCCACATCCCCAGACCTTTTTTGCATTTTATTAGAGACAGGGTCTCACTGAGTTGCTAAGTGCCTCACCATTGCTGAGGCTGGCTTTGAACTCGTGATCCTCCTGCCTCAGCCTCCCAAAGTGTTAGGATTACAGGCGTGCGCCACCACGCCTGGCTGAAAAGAAGCTTTTTAATTTGAATCCATCCCATTTATTGATTCTTGATTTTACTTCTTGTGCTTTAGGAGTCTTGTTAAGGAAGTCGTATCCTATATTGACATGGTGCAGGTTTGGGCCTATTTTTTCTTCTATTAGGTGCAGGGTCTCTGTTCTAGTGCCTAAGCCTTTGATCTACTTTGAGTTGATATTTGTGCAGTGTGAGAGATAGAGGTTTGATTTCATTTTGCTACATATGGATTTCCAGTTTTGCCAGCACCATTTGTTGAATAGGCTATCTTTTCTCCAGTTAATGTTTTTGGAACCCTTGTCTAGTATGAGATAACCGTATTTATGTGGGTTTGTCTCTCTGTCATCTATTCTATACCACTGGTCTACAAGTCCATTTTGGTGCCAATACCATGCCATTTTTGTTACTATAGCTCTGTAGTATAGTTTAAGGTCAGGAATTGTGATGCCTCCTGCTTCACTTTTCTTGCTAAGGATTGCTTTAGCTATTCTGGGTCTCTTATTTTTCCAAATAAATTTCATGATTGCTTTTTCTATTTCTATGAAGAATGTCATTGGGATTTTAATAGGAATTGCATTAAATCTGTATAGCACTTTTGGTAGTATGGCCATTTTGACAATGTTAATTCTGCTAATCAGGATCTTTCCATCTTCTGAGGTTTTCTTCAATTTCTTTCTTTAGTGTTCTGTAGTTTTTATTGTAGAGGTCTTTCACCTCTTTTGTTAGATTGATTCCCAGGTTTTTTGTTTGTTTGTTTGTTTGTTTTTTGAGGCTATTGTGAATGGAGTAGTTTTAATAATTTCTCTTTCAGTGAATTTATTGATGTATAGGAATGTGTTTGATTTCTGGGTGTTGATTTTATATCCTGCTACTTTGCTGAATTCATTTATTACTTCTAGAAGTTTTCTGGTGTAATTTTTTGGATCTTCTAGATATAAAATCATGTCATCAGCAAGTAGTGATGGTTTGAGTTCTTCTTTACCTATTTGTATCCTTTTAATTTCTTTCTTTTGTCTAATTGCTCTGGCTAGAGTTTCAAGGATGATGTTGAATAGAAGTGGTGAAAGAGGATATCCTTGTCTTGTTTTAGTTTTTAGAGTAAATGCTTTCAATTTTTCTCCATTTAGAATGATGTTGGCCTTGGGTTTAGTATATATAGCTTTTACAATGTTAACGTATGTTCCTACTATCCCTAGTTTTTCTAGTGATTTGAACATGAAGGTGTGCTGTATTTTGTCAAATGCTTTTTCTGCATCTATTGAGATAATCATATGATTCTTGTCTTTAAGTCTATTAATATGATGAATTACGTTTTTTTTTTTTTATTTCCGTATGTTGAACCAACCCTGTATCCCTGGGATGAATCCCACTTGAGCATGGTGCACTATCTTTTTTATATGTTTTTGTATGCTATTTGCCAGAATTTTAGCATCTATGTTCATCAGAGATATTGGTCTGAAGTTTTCTTTCCTTGATATGTCCTTGTCTGGTTTTATCAGGGTGATATTAGCTTCATAGGATGAGTTCAGAAAGGTTCCCTCCTTTTCTATTTCGTGGAATATTTTGAGGAGTATTGGTGTTAATTCTTCTTTGAAAGTCTTGTAGAACTCCACTGAGAAGCCATCTGGTCCTGGGCTTTTTGTGGTTGGTACACTTTTGATGGCATCTTCTATTTTCTTGCTTGAAATTGGTCTGTTTAAATTGTGTATGTCCTCTTGACTCAGTTTGGTTTGATCATATACCTGTAGAAATTTGTTGGTGTCTATGAGGTTTTCTATTTTACTGGAGTATAAATTTTCAAAATAGTTTCTAATTGTCTTCTGTATTTCAATAGTGTGTGTCATGATATTTCCTTTTTCATCACAAATTTTGGTAATTTGAGTTTTCTCCTTCTTTTTGTTAGGGTGGCTGAACATTTGTCAATTTTATTTATTTTTTTCAAAGAACCACTTTTTGTTTTGTCCATTTTTTGAATTGTTTCTTTTGTTTCAATCTCATTGATTTCCACTGTGATTTTAATTATTTCCTGTCTTCTACTAATTTTGGTGTTGGTTTGTTCTTCTTTTTCTAGGGCATCGAGATATAATGTCAGGTTGTTTATTTGTTGACTTTTTATTCTATTAGTGAATGAACACTGCCTTCATAGTGTCCCAGAGATTTTTATAAGTTGTATTGGAGTTCTCATTTACCTCTAAGAATTTTTTTTGTCTCCTCCCTGATGTCTTCCATTATCCATGCGTCATTGACTAGCATCTTGTTTAGTCTCCAGATGTTGAAGTAGATTCTATTTTTTTATTTTATTATTGATTTCTAATTTCATTCCATTATGGTCATATAATGCAAAGTAGTGTATCTGTTTTTTGTATTTGCTAAGACTTGCTTTGTGGCATAACATATGGTCTATTTTGGAGAAGGATCCATGTGCTGCTGAGAAGAAAGTTTATTCACTCATTGATGGATGGAATAGTCTATATATGTCTTTAAGTCTAAATTACTGATTATTTTATTGAGTTCTATAGTTTCTTTGTTTATTTTTTGTTTGGAAAATCTATCCAGTGGTAAGAGAGGTATATTAAAGTCACCCAGTATTAATGTTTTGGGGTCTATTTGATTTTTGTAGTTGAGAAGGTTTTGTTTGATATATATAGATGCCCCATTGTTTGGGGCATAGATATTTATGATTGTTATGTCTTGTTGATGTATGAGTCCCTTAAGCAGTATGAAATGTCCTTCTTTATCCCTTTTCACTAGCTTTGGTTTGAAGTCCACTTTATCTGATATGAGGATGGAAACCCCTGCTTGTTTACATGGTCCACGTGAGAGGTACATTTTTTCATACCCTTTCACCTTCAGTCTGTGAATGTATTTTCCTGTGAGATGAGTCTCTTAAAGGCAGCATATTGTTAGGTCTTTTCTTTTTTTAATCCAATCTGTCAGTCTGTGTCTTTTAATTGACAAGTTTAGGCCATTCACAATCAGGGATATTATTGAAATATGATTTGTATTCCCAGACATTTTGTTTTTATTTCAGTTTTTAACTTGACTTGGTTTCTCCTTTGACTGGCCTTTTCTTTAGTGTAGTTCTCCCTTTGCTGATTTTTATTGTTGTTTTTCATTTCCTCCTCCTGAAATATTTTCCTGAGAATGCTCTGTAGTGTAGGCTTTCCCACTGTAAAATTTTTTAACTTTTGTTTATCATGAAAGGTTTTTATTTCATCATCAAATCTGAAGCTTAATTTTGCTGGATATAAGATTCTTGGTTGGCAACCATTTTCTTTAAGAGCTTGTTATATGTTGTTCCAGGACTCCTGGCTTTGAGGGTCTGTGTTGAAACATCTGCTGAGATACAAATTGGTCTCCCCCTATATGTGATCTAATTCCTCTCTCTTGTGGCCTTTAAGATTCTATCCTTATTCTGTATTCTACACATTTTCATTATAATGTGATTGGTGTAGATCTGTTGTCATTTTGTATATTTGGTGTTCTATAAGCTTCCTGTATTTGATTTTCCAATTCATTCTTCATGTTTGTGAAATTTTCTGATATTATTTCATTGACAAGATTGTGCATTCTTTTGGTTTGAATCTCTGTGCCTTCCTGTATGCCAATAAATCTTGGGTCTTTTGATACTATTCCATAATTCTTGGATGTTCTGTTCATGATTTCTTACCATCTTCACTCTGTGGTCAACTTTATTTTCAAGATTGTATATTTTGGTCTTCATTATCTGATGTTCTGTCTTCCAAGTGATCTTATCTGTTGGTGATGCTTTCTATTGAGTTTTTTATTTGGTTTATTGTTTCCTTCATCTCAAGGATTTCTGGTTTGTTGTTTTTCAGAATCACTATTTCTTTCTTGAAGTAATCTTTTGCTACCTGTATTTGCTCCCTTTTTGTTGATGTGATCAATGGTTACCTGTATTTGCTGTCTTATTCCTTTGTTGGAGTGATCAATTTTTTCTGTATTTGCTCACGAATGTCATTTTTAATTTGCAGGTCATTTTAATTATGTACATCTGGAACTCCTTCTCTGACGTTTCATCAACTATGCTGTCAGTGGATTTTATTATTGTAGTATCTTGATTTGTTTGGGGCACTTTCTTCCCTTGTTTTTTCATGTTGTCTGTGTTTCTTCCTTTCTTGCAGTGTGGATCTGAGGTATTGCAGTTTGTACACTATAATCTTGTAGTGCCCCTGCAGATTACCTATACCTCACCTTGGTGTTGGGCTTCCAGTCCCTGACCGGTGTCCCAAGATGGATGCAACCACGTTCAGATATGGAGCTGGAGGGTGGGCCTTACAATGGCTTTGGGCTGTCTGTTCAGAGATACAATGTTGTGGCCTGCCCTGCTGCATGAGGCAGCTGCCTCCAGGCCCTATCTTTTGTCCCAAGGTGGAGGCTACTAGGTGGGGAGGACTATGGCAATGGCTGCACTGTCCCAAGATGGAGGCAGGCTAGGGGAGCAATGCATTGGTAAATGGGAAGTCCCAGCTGCTCCTCCACTCTGAAAAAGGGCAGTCTTGGATATGGGCTATCACACAGGTCAGCAGGGGCAGTACTGAGACTAACATGGGCTTGGGATCCAGGGTGAGTTGGCGGGGGCAGTGCTGGGCCTGACGTAGGTCTGGGCTCCTCGCAGTCAGCAGGGATGGTCTTAGACTGGGGCCTGGGCTCTGGGGTGGGTCTGCTGGAACACTCCTGGGCCCGACCTGGGCCTGGGCTTAAATGCTTTCTTGATTGAACATAGTTTGCAATGAATACAGAGTTGATTCTGAAATCATGCCTATTCTAATGATTTCCTACTTTGGGGGTTTGTTTGCCTTGGCTTAAAATTTAATTTTCCAATTTGATCCATGAAAATGACTCTTTTATTAAGGTGAAGTTTACTTCACAAATCTGAACCATTTTAAAGGGAACAAATCAATGACATTAATATGTCTGTGTCCACATTCTGTGTATTACATTCAAAAGTGTGCAACTGTCATCTCCACCCAGCTCTCAACATCTTCATGACCTGGTAAGCCAACTGCTCCCCCATTAAGCAGAGACTTGCAAATCTTCCTGACCTCAAGTTTCAAACTCTTGCTGAAATGAAATAATGCAATGCTTGACCTCTTGTGTCTTACTTTTCTCAGTTAACATTGCGTTTTCCAGTGTATCCAGGTTATAGTAGGCATTCTCCACTGCTTTTTGTGCATGAAGAGCATTCCATTCCAAATATCTGCTTCCCGTTCATCCAAAGATGGATATTCACACTGTGCTCACCTTTGTGCTTTGAGAATTTGGTGTTATGATGATTCCTGAACAGGGATTTGTTTGGGTCCAAGTGTGTTTCTTCAACACACCAGGGAGTTGCAAGGCTTAGTCATGGTAATACCACGTTCAAACTTTCAGGTAGCACCAAATGGTTTTCCATAGTGGTTGCACTGGTTTACATCCTGTCAGCAATGTATGAGGACGTGAATGTCTCCACATCCCCTCTGGCACTTGATTTCATGTCACAGTACTGGAGATATCCCAGTGTGCATGCAGTGTTATCTCATGGTGATTTTTATTTGCATGTATTTAATTACCATGATGGTGAGCTCCTTGATGTTAGCTTTTCAGCCACAGGAATATGTTCTTTAGAGAGCTGTCTATTCATATTCTTTGTCTAGTTTTAATTTTTTCTTCCTTGTTGATTTTTCATACATTTTTGATACTAGATCTTCTGAAGTAATTTGCATACAGTTCCTGGCCTTCAGTAGGTTATCTTTCCACTGTGGTGGTACTGTCATTGGATACTAAAACTGTGTTTAATTTTTATGAATGCCAACATATCAAATTCTTCCTTTATTACTTTTGCTTTTGGTGTCATATCTTAAAATGAAGGCCATATCTATGGTCATGAAAAGTTAACCCTGTGAATGTAAATTACAACAGCTATTAAGGAAACCACTTCAAACAGTCCTCAAAACACTGAACATAAAATTATAATACAAAAGAGCAATCCCATTATTGGAAATATCTCCAAAGGAAAGGAAGCTAGTGTGTCAAAGAAATATCTTCACACTCAGGATTATTGCAACACTAATCACAAAAGTCAAGCTTTGGAATCAACCAAAATGATCACCATTCATCCAACAGATGAATACATGAAGAAAACATGGTCTCTATACACAGCAAGCACTATATAGGCATGAGAAATTGTGAAATCCTGTCATTTTTATCAACATGGGTGGACCCAGAAGACATCATGCTATGCACAGTGAGCCACCCAGACAGAGAGACATCATGGGTCTCACTCATGTGGGATCTGAAAACATTGACTTGTACATATTTCCACAAATACAATACCTAAACTTTAGCACTGCAAAATACAACTTACTTAAAAATTATAATGGAAGTATGAAATATTCATCTTTCAAAGAAAATCTTGACACTACTTCTTTCTTTTATGCTCATAGCACTTTTCTATTTAGACTATGTTTCAAATGCTCCCTAGTAGCATTTGACTAGTAGCTACCTGATTAGAAAGTCTGTTTTTCTTCAAGCTGTTATAAAATATTTTCAGAACTATATTAGGATTACAGAAAATTAGGTGGAAGTTGGGCGCGGTGGCACACACCTGTAATCCCAGCACTTAGGAGGCTGAGGCAGGAGGATCCCGAGTTCAAAGACAGCCTCAGCAATGGCAAGGCATTTAGCAACTCAGTGAGACCCTGTCTCTACTAAAATACAAAAAAGGGCTGGGGATGTGGCCCAGTGGTCGAGTGCCCCTGAGTTCAGTCCCTGGTACAAAAAGGAAGGAAGGAAGGAAGGAAGGAAGGAAGGAAGGAAGGAAGGAAGGAAGGAAGGAAGGAAGGAAGGAAGGAAGGAAGGGAGGGGAAGGGAAGGGAAGGGAAGGGAAGGGAGGGGAAGGGAAGGGAAGGAAAGGGAAAATTAGGTGGAAGTACAGATAGAAGTCATGCACCAAACACCCTCCCCACCTTCTACTTTTATTAACATCTTATATGAGTGTGCTACACAGCAAGATTGATGGGCCAGTGATCAGTACCTCTTTACTAAGTAAAGTCTGTAATTTATATTCTGATTCCAATATTTTCTGTTATATATTGTGTGGGTTTGGGCAAAAGTATAACATGTCATCTATTATAATTGTGTCATACAGAATAGCTTCACTGCCCTGAAATTCTCATGTGCTCTGGTGCCAGAGAAGTCTGAAACCTGTGACTTTGCAGCTTTTTCATTTCTTCCTTTGCTAGGATAAGAGGAAGAATGACACTAGGACATCTGTGCATGGCCTCAGTATTTAGGGAGATAGAAAAAATAAAGATGCTTTATCATCTTTACTGTCTTCTGTTTAGGGGTAAAATACAAGGTCTTCCCACATAGCCCCATGTTCACATATAGCACAAATAATGAAAAACCCCAATGCTGTGGAGGTAGAGGCAGGTCATGACAATATTTTGATCCAAGGTGTAGCATGCATAAAGAAAAGAACAGGAGCAAAGGAGGTCAAAGTTCATAACAAAAACATGCAACTGGATTTCTGCACAGACTTTGTGTTACTGATTTAGGGTTTCTGAATTCAGCATAGTCATGTGTCCCCACAAACCATAGGAACCTCATGTGTTTATGGGGCCTATGTACATGGGATTGGTATGCAGACCTGTATGGGTCGTGCAAGAAAGATTCTGTGGCTACCCTGGACATTGTTGTGTGAGGTTAAATCTCTCTATCTTGGAATTTGGAAGGACTGCTGCTGGGCCAAACATGTTGGCTGGGGCCTGATGGGCATATGCCCTTCTATGCCTTTCACTGCACCTGACATGGCATCCTCTGATGCAGTTAATGTCCATCATCCCAAGTGGCTCTCATACAAACAGTTTCTTGACACAGGCTTGGGACCAACTCTGCTCAAGGAAAGTTCATCCCTAGGGCTTTGCTATCTGTGTTCCTTGATGAAATCATGGCACCTGGGGCTGGAGAAGATGATCCTCAAACATATTTTGCAACTTGTGTTTTCAACCTGATTGCAAGACCTCAGATGCACAGCCCTGGGCAGAAAGAGTTTCAGACCACCACCCCCCACCCCAGGGGAATGTAGGAAGCTGAGGTGAAAAAAATGAGGAGGATTAGAGAGACCTCTCCATCAACACAACAAACAGAGAGAGAGAGAGAGAGAGAGAGAGAGTATGTATAAACCTGCCTAACACTGCAGGGGCTGCCTCCGCTCAGAGTTAGAGCCTTGAAGACACATCCGTGATGCTTCCTTGGATCATCATCTTCCTGATCCTTCAGCTTCCCCTCCGGGTGTGCGCCCCTGACAATTCTACATGCCTGACCACAACGAAACTCAGTATGTACAAGGATGGAGACTGGGTGATCTCGGCACATTTCCCCCTTTATTCTATCGTCTTAGGCCAAGAAAGTGATGCTCCAGAGAGCTTGCACATTAGCATTTAGTAAGTACCTTTTTCATTTCTTCATTTGATGGGTGATGAGGGTGGGTAACACTAGGACATCTGTGAATCATCATTCCTTTTCTCCCGCCCCACCTACCCATACCTCTTTATTTATTTTGTGATTTCCTGTTGACAATTTTTCTTCCTTCCATGAGAAAAAGAGTATGATGCTTCTCTTCCTATTACCTTCCTTATTTAGGGCTCCACTTATCACCTTTCACCACCACCCCTATCTCTTCTCCAGCCCGGGCTGTCATTGCATAAGATCAAGAGGTGTTCCTTAGAAATGTCCTCTGAGTCACTGGCATGAGTTCTGTACCAGGAAGTACCACAAAACATCCTTCCCACAAAGACCAGCAACGTTTCTTTAGTCACATACATAATGCCTAAAATCCCCGCAGAGAATCCATCCACTGCTATTTGCATGGACAAGATTCTAACATTTGACATCGATTCACTCTTTCAAATAAACTTCATGTCATTATTTCAAGCAAGGGATCCCCCATGCCTCCTGGCATAGCAAGTCCACCCAGGAATAAGAGATCAGTCATGTGATGATTTTATGTCCTCCAATTTGATCTGTTTCACTCATATATTTACCCATCCTGAGGGCCTGGAAACTATTAATATCAGGTCAGCAGAACATTTAATGTGTAAATACCTAAGTCAGAAATTCAGTAAATTCCAGCAGTTATTGTGTGCTCCTGTGAGACAAATGGGTGTCACTGAAGAGGGTGATGCTGGCGTGACAGGTGTTGCCTGTGGGGACTGTCCACATTTCTGGGGAGGTATGGCAGTTCGGAACTGGGGGTCTCTTCCCTGCTGTAGAAGATGCCCACACCTATCTTATATTTTCATATCAACATGCTTGTCTGCTGTCTTTTCTATTCTCTGACAGTTTTCCAATGTTCACCAGGATTTTTTTTTTCTTTCCATAATTTTCTAAGGGGCACTTGTACATTTTTACTTTTACATTTTACTTGATGTATTTTTGTAAAAACTTTGATTCTGATGATTACTGCTTATGCTTTTTAGGTTAGTTTCTGTCAGGTCTGCAAGATATATGGGGATGGCTGTCAGGAATTCTGGTCCTAATGTCCTGAGAACTGCTAAAATGAGAGCTTGTGTGTGGTTAAAGACAGTAGGCAGATTGTACTCCATGAAGACACTTCCATACACATAGGGACCAATGTACTGAGGTTTGCAGTGGAGAGACCTATGTAAATGGGAATCAGGGTGAGTCCCTGGATGGAAATGACTAAGAGGAATCATCAGAATGAGGAGGTTCTGCTTAACCTTCCCTTGCAGACTTCTTACTGGAGGCAGGTCAAGGTGATCAGATCTCACTTCAGGGACAGAGGAAGATGAGGAACTGCTCATATAGCAAATGTCACCAGAGAGTAAGGACATCTTAGCAGATGCGTCTGACATGGACAGGGTAAGGATCACCCACCAGATCAAATTGTAAAGCCCACTTGAAAAAAAAGAAAAACTTTATGGAGAGTCGGGTATACTCAGGGAGCAAATCTATGTCTAGGAAAAAGAAAACGATTAGTAATATCTCCCTGGAGCCTGGCTCCTGGAGGCTAGAGAGACTTGATCTCTCTCTAGGAGACGAGGTGAGGCCACCTTGCTCTTGTTCCCTGACCACCACTCTCAGCAGCTCAGAGTCCAGTGAGCCTCAGCAGGTGGCTCTCTCAGACCTCAGCCTGGAAACCCTGCCTGTGTCTGAAGGAGCGTCCCTGCCACCCCATGACCTTCATTTCCCTGCTCACTTGTCCACTGGGAACAGAATATCAGGAGCCGATCAGAACACCCTAATTTCTTACAAATTGGAAGTAGAAACTAAGTCACTTTAGGGCAAGAAAAATGTGCTAATACATAAGACAGATATGTTTGTCTTTATGTAATACATTTGCAAAATACAGTTTTTTTTTTTTTTTTTTTTTTTTTTTTTTTTTTTTTTTTTTTTTGGTACCGGGGATTGAACTCAGGGGCACTCGACCACTGGGCCATATCCCCAACCCTTTTTTGTATTTTATTAGAGACAGGGTCTCACTGAGTTACTTGCCTCGCCACTGCTGAGGCTGGCTTTGAACTCGTGATCCTCCTGCCTCAGCCTCCCAAGTGCTGGAATTACAGGTGTGCACCATTGCACCCCACTGATTTTTTTAATAGAGGATGGGATACAAGAAGTCGTTTCTCCTTTGGGGGTCTTAGTTACTTCATGGCATTGATCATAGTCTTCATGCTATTGGATGTAAAACAGCAGCATGTTTAAACCACCTGCTCTCTCTATTCCTCTATTTTCCTTACATAACAAATGCCATCAGTGCCCCTGTATGCATGTCTTCCGTGTATTTCTTACACATAGAGAATACCATAATCTGTGGGGCTGGTGTAATTTTGCCTACACACTAACTCTCATATGGTCCTAGTTCTTTAATAGGTTTTCACTTTCATGTTAGCATAATCAGGAAGATGGTAAACAGGTCTTTGATAGATGGTGGAACTCAGCCTATAGATGTTGCTCCCTGATTAACACAAATGAATTTCTAGAATTAGAATAGCCCGGCTCAAGGCTACCTACGTGTCAAAGTCTTTTTAACCCTCCTTTTTAACGACTCTCCAGAACCAGGCCCATGGATATTTTCACTACCATCTATCAGAGGACTGCTTCCTTCACATTTTCTGTACAATATGGTCTGGTCTGGTGTATGAAACTGTTCTCCCATTGGATACTGTTATATTTCTCATGCAAATAGTTGAAAAAATCAAACTTTTATGTATTGTCATAAGAATACAATTTTGCTACCTTGCATTTTAACATTTTGCTCTTTTGCTGTAGGCCTTTTATTTTTTTTTTTAATGTTAATTTATTTGTTTTAGTTGTACACAATGCCTTTATTTTTACGTGGTGCTGAGGATTGAACCCTGGCCACGCACGTGCTAGGCGAGCGCTCTACCACTGAGCCACAACCCCAGCCAGGCCTTTTATTTTTTAAGGACATTTTACATATTGATGAACAGGAATATCTCATTAGCAGTATCCTAAAAATATATAGTCAGGCAGTGGCTTGTTTTCAAGATTTTGTTATAAGTCATGTTCAAGGGAACAGAACATAAACTTTTTGGTTGGATAAAATCTAATAATCTTTATCTTAGTCTTTCTTTGTATGGAATGTATATCTGCTATGCAATATTTTAATTTCAAAGATTGTTTCTACTTTATTCATCCTCAGAAATTATTTAGAGCCTCTGGAGTTAATTTTGCCCCCAAAATGAACATATGAAAGTCATCTTAATGTTTTTATTACTACACCGCAGTTATACATAGTACTTTTTAATTAAATTATTTATTTATTCTAATTTGTTATACATGCTTGCAGAGTGTAATTCATTTCATATTACATATAAAGAGCACGGTTTTTCAAGTTACTGGTTTTACATAAAGTATTTTCACACCAGTTGTGTTTTTATATGTGTACTTAGTGTATTGATGTCTAACTCATTCTGCCATTATTCCTATCCCCTTGCCCCCTCCCCACTCCTCCCTCCCCTTTGTTCTATTTAACATTCCTTCATTCCTCTCATCCCCCCTCCATTGCCATTATAATTCAGTATCATCATAGCAAAGGAATTATTCAACCTTTGGTTTGGGGGGATTGGCTAACTTCACTTAGCATTATTTTCTCCAACTCCATCCATTTACCTGTGAATGCCATGATTTTATTCTCTTTTACCCATCAGTGTTTATAGCAGCACAATTCAGGATAGCTAGATTGTGGAAACAACCCCAATGCCTATCAATAGATGAATGGATAGGGAAACTTTGGTATATATACACAATGGAGCACTACTCAGCACTAAAAGAGTATACATAGTACTTTTACATTTACTGGTTTCTTTTCACCAATTTTAAGTGAATGAGTGAATTCATTTGTTCTGATTTTCAAGTTTATGTTACATGACATACCCACGTATCCTGGTGCAATTAACACCCTGCTTAAAATACTGAAGCCAATCAAAACATATTGTTTCTGGAAAGCAATATTCTCCCTTTGTCATTCTGAATGACTCTCACTAATTTTCTAAAGATTTCATATTTTCAGAAACCTCTGAAGTAAACTTGCCATAGATGTAAAAGCCTCTTGCAGAATATTTTTCATTTATTAAACACTATGTATTTTGTCATGATCAAATCAGGGCATTAAACATTCTCAATTTTAATTTTACTAAAATTAGTTCTTATTAAGGTGCACTAATTGTACATCTTTATAAGATAGTGTGATAATTCAAAACATGTATTTAATATTACTGATCAAATTGGAGTGCTTACACTTTCATTATTATTATTATTATTATTATTATTATTATTATTATTATATTATTATTTGCAGCATTCAAGCACCTCTCTTCTAGGGTTCAAGAAACATAAAATAGGTTACTGTGAACTCTTGCCACCCCACGGTGCTGCAGAACACCAGAACATATTCCCTCTACCAACCTATGTTAGAAGCCCATGTCCAACCTCTCTCTCTTCCTCCTACTCCCTACCCTTCTAAGCCTCTAAAAATCACTATTAGAGATTCATACTGACACTTTCACATGGCTACATAAGAGGCAACAGACCCCATTGGTCCTTCTGTGTCCCCCTTATTTCACTTAGTGTAACATCCTCCAGTTCCATACAGTTTGCTGCAAATATTAGGATATCATTCTATGGCTCATAACTCGTTGAGTAAACACGCCACATGGTCTTTATCCAGTCATCCATTCATAGGTGTGTAGGCTGATTCCATACTTTAGCTTGCAGGAGTATCTTTGGTAGGCTGATGCCATTTCCTTTGGAATATACCCCAAAGTGGGAAAGGTGGATCGTATGGTAGATCTATTTTTAGCTTTTGTCAGGAACCTCTGGACACTTCCTTAGAGTGACTCTGCTAATACATTCCCACCAACACTATATGAGTTCTCTTTCCTCCATAACCTCACCAACATTTGTTACTCTTTCTTCTTTTGATAATAGCCATTGTAAATGGGGTGAGACAACATTTCTCTTCGGATTTGATTTATATCACCCAGACACGTGAAGAAATTGAGCATTTTTCATAAATTTTTATGACATTTGAATTTCTTTTTTTTTAAATATTTATTTATTTGCTTTAGTTGTACACAATGCAATAGCATTTATGTTTACGTGGTGCTGAGGATCGAACCCGGGTCGTGCACGTGCTAGGCGAATGCTCTACCACTGAGCCACAACCCCAGCCCGACATTTAAATTTCTTCATTTGACAAATGCCACTTCATATCATTTGCCCTTTTTAAATTGATTTGTTTGATGTTGTTGTTGAGTTTTACAAGTTCGTTCTACATTCTCCATATTAGTCCTTTGCATTATGAATAATTTGCATACTGTTCATTCTCATTCTTCAGATTTATCTTCTCTCTGTGACTGCTTCCCTTCCTGAGCAAAAGTTTTATAGCTTAATGTAATCCAACTTGTCTAATTTTGCTTTTGTTTACTACAATTCGGGGATCATATTCAAAGTACAAGTCTTGAAGGGTTTCCCACATATTTTCTTCTAGTAGATTCCTAATAGTTTCAGGACTTCATTCCAGCATTTGATTCATTTTGAGTTGTTTTTGTATTTTGTGAGAAATAGGAGTCAAGTATCAATTTTACATGTGAATACCCAGTTTCCCCAAGGCCCTTATTGAAAAAACTGTCCTTTCTCCAATGTACATTTTGTCACCTTCATGAGAATCAAAAGCCAATCAATGCAAGGGGTGTGTTTGGGCCCTTTAATCTCTTGCTTGGATGTGCATGCCTAGTTTTATGGAAATAGCATACTGCCTGGTTATTATATCTTTGTATTGTATTTTGGAGTCAGGCAGTGAAGTGTCTTTGGTGGGGTTTTCCAACTATGGAATCATATAATCTTCACATGGGAATGATTTGAATTCCACTTTTCCGATTGGTGTCCCTTTTATTTCTATCTCTTCCCTAGCTGTTCTGGCTAAAATTTCAATTAGTATATTTAGTAAGAGTGATGAGACTAGGTGCCCTTATCTTGTTCCTCATTTCATAGGGAAAAGCTCAGTGTTTCTCCTGTCAAGTGGATATTGACTATAGTTTTCTCATGCATACCTTTATTATGATGAGGTGTCATCCTTCCAAACCTAATATGTTCAGGGATTTTATCATGACGGGGTACTGAATTTGGTATTACCAAAGTCTTTCTCCGCATTGTTTAAGATGATCATATGATATTAATGCTTGAATAGACATGTGTGCTCTATATGCATTTGCATATGGTGAACCACCCTTGCATCCTTGGAATTTAAACACCATGATCACAACACATGGTCTTTTTGATGTGCTTCAAAATTCGATATGCAAGTATTTTATTAAGGATTATTGAATCTGTGTTTATCAAGGATAGTGGAGTACAGTTTACTTCTGTGTGTGTGTGTGTGTGTGTGTGTGTGTGTGTGTGTGTGTGTGTTTATCGAGTCCTGGTCATGTAAACTGGCTTTGTAGAATGAATTTGGAAATGTCCTTCCATTTCTATTTTATGGAACAGTTAGGGGATCATTGGTGATAGTTCTTAAAAAATCCTCTAAGATTTATCAGTAAATCTGTCCAGTTCTAGGCTTCTTCTTTAGACACTTTTTATTACTGCTTCATTCTCAAAATTTCTTATTGATCTATTTTTATATACTCTTTGTTCCACTTTGGTAGGTCAACTACGTCTTGAAATTTGTCCATTTATCAAAATAGTTTTCAAAATGGTTTTTAATGTTGCTGTGAATGTCCACATGATCTCTTACAAAATCTTACTTGTCATCTCCAACTTTATTTCTTTCTTTTGATTAGTTTAGGTAAGGGACTGACAAATTTGTTTATCTTTTCAAAGTACCAAATATTTGTTTCGTTGATCCTTTGCATGATTATTTTAGACTCTATGGATTTTTGCCTTGATTTTTGTTATGTCTGTCCTGCTACTTATTTTGACTTCAGTTTTGTTCCTCTTTTCCTAGGAATTTAAGATACACCACTAAGTCATTGGAGATTTCTGTTTTGAATTTATGAACTCATAAGTATAAACTTTCCTCATACTACTGCTTTCACTGTTATCCCTAAGGTTCTGGTATCTTCCTATTTCTATTTGAGACTAGGAATGGTTAAATTTACCCCTTCATTTATTCATTGACACCTGTTTTTTGTTTGTTTGTTTGTTCATTTGTTTTTGTTTTTTTTGTTGTTGTTGTTTTTTGGAGAAAATGGTCAATCCTCATGTGCTTGTATCATTTCTGTAATTTTTCTTGTTGATTTCTCTTTCATTCCTTTATGGCCTGATAAAATGAAAGAGATTATTTCAGTTTTTGAATTCATTATGACTTACTTGGGGCCTAATATGTAATCTATTTTGGGGCAAGTTCCATGTGTTAATACATAGAATGTGTATCCTGTAACTGTTGAATATTCTGTAGACGGCTGTCAAGTCTATTTGATCTAGCACATTTAACTCTGGGGTTTCATTGATTGATGTGCTTTGTCTGGATGATCTCTCTATTGGTGAGTGTATGTTATTGAATTCACCCACTGATTCTGTACCAAGACCAGTCTCTCCCTTTGTGCCTGGTGGTGTTTGTTTTACAAAACTGGTGTATTAATGTTTGTTGTAGGTATTTAAAATTATTACATCCACTTGGAGAATTGTTCATTTTATCCTGATGTATTTACTTTGTCTCTTTTACTGATTTTGGTCTTGTTAAAGGGGAATCTATCTACTCCTGCTGCATTCAGGTTTATTATATTTTATGACCAGTCAGCCAAGTTTTTTGCAGGCAGCATGTGGGTAGGTCTTGGTTTTTAATTCATTCAACCTTTCTGCATCCTTAATCCGAGAATCAAGACCGTTTCCATTCAGAATTAACATTGAAAGCATGTGCCTGTCCTTGCCATGTTGAGGTTTTTCTTCTGGTAGTTTTAACTTTTCTGTTTCTTCCTCTTCCTTAGAGACTTTATGTTTTTCATATTCGTAATGCTTGATTCTTTCCTATTTCTCATTTACTTACCTATTATTCCAGTGAGATTTATTTGCTGTGCTCTCTTGATTGCCTTCTTTTCTCCCTTGTCTGGTGTATGATTAACTTAACTATCTATCAAATGCCTATTTTGTGGCCACGAATTTCCTTATTCTGTGTTTATCATAGAAAGTCTTCATTTCTAACTCTATTCTGAAAGGTGACTTTGCTGGGTATAATCATCTCGGTTGACAATATTTTTTTTTTTTCTGGACATGAAATACATCATTCCATGTCCTCCCAGCCTTCAGAGTTTCTGCTGAAATCTGCTATTCTTCTGATGGCTTTACCTATAGATGTGACTTGGAGTTTCTCTTTTGTACCTTTTAATATTATTTTTATGCCTATACTTTTGGCAATGGAACTATCATATGTTGTGGAAGATCTTTTACTGGTAGTGGCTTACTGAGTCCTAAATAACCTTACATCTGGGTTTCCATGTCTTTCCCAAGATGTGGGGAAATACTAGCCAAAAAGTGGGCAAATGACCTGAAAGGACGTTTCTCAAAAAAATGATATACAAATGGCTGACACGCATATGATACAGATGTGCAGCATCATTAATCATCATAGAAATGCCACAGAAAACTTAAACAAGATATCACCTCAGTTCCGTTAGAATGGCTTTCATCAAAAAGACAAAAAAAAATGATTTCACATTTTAAACATGTGTTGGAATGTCACACTGTACCCAATAAACATGTAAAACTATTGTGTCAAAATAAAATGAAAGTGGTGTATAAAATATGAGTGAAAATATAAGTATACACTAAGCAAAAACCAATCAAAACAAATCCATCACAATTTGTGGATACCGGACAAATTTGATAATTACGCTATACAAAGTTTAGGATCAAATGGTCCATTCATGAAGGCATAGATGTTCAACTTATCAAAGAAATAGTATTTCTGACCTCATGTATCATGTCAAGATTATTTATCCTCAAATAGAAGAACAAAAAGAAGGGAAAGAAAAAGAGAGAGAGGAAAGATAATCAGAACCAGGAAATAGGGAGATGAAAGAGGAGAGGGGATGTGGAGGAAGAGTGAAATAGTCTGGGAGAATATTTGTATGCAAGTTTGTACTAATGGGAAAATTGGTAATATGAACTGCTACAGTTATTTATATTGACATTATTTTCACATTTTAAAGGAAAAGGATGATAAACTTTTGTGATTGCTACAAAGTAGGGTGTCCAATAGTCTTAAACAATTACAGCTTTTCCAGTCCTTCGTGCTTCACCCAAATGTTCCTATCTTATACGATGCCTGCTTCACTGATCTTATGCGCTTCACCTCAGTTTCTTGGCTTTTGATGTCAGATCCTGAGCTTCTGATGGAGCAGAAGCTTAGGTGACTTCACGGCCAGTGTTGTCTGCTGCCTTGTTCTCAACACACATGCATCCTGGCTCTTCATTGGCTAATAAGCTTCTACTGTCATTATGTCCCCAACCCCATGACTGTCTCTAAGTGAAGATTAATGATGTTACTGTTCTCTAAACAGTACCTTCCATAATGTATTAATAAGGATGAGCATTTTGTTTCAGAATCAAAGAAACATTTGAAAAACAGTCTTCCTCATAAGCACTCTTTTATTAGTGAATATAATTATCTTCCTCTTATGTGAGAAGAATTTAGGAAGGACCCACTGGAGCCTAAGCTATGTTATTTGTCTCCACTACAAATTCTTTTCATGCAAGTGCCAACTATTTCCAGATAGGCTGAAGTGATAAATGCTCAGCATTAAGACACTACCCTAGCTTCAAAGACTATGTAACCTTATTTCATGAACAGGGTGGACTGACCACAAATACATTGTTTTTCAGAGTTGTGGAGACCAGAAACACCCAGGATCAGGGCATCAGAAGATTTGGTGTCTTTTGAAGGTCTATTTACAAATCACAGATTCACTCCTTTTGGTCCCTCACTCTTTTTGCAATGACCCTAATTTCATTCAGGGTAGGTCCGGTTCATGGCCTCACATAATCCTAGATACCTACAGAAGAACCCAGACCTAATTTAGTCCCATTAGACCTGGGGCTACAACATGTTAATTTTGTGGACACACAAGCATTCAGTTCATAAATAATCCCATTGAATTTAAAGATAATCAGGGCTGAGTCAGCCCTAAGCATTCCTATTTCTTCCATGCAGCTATAGTTTGAAGAACTACCAGTTTGTGCTGGCACTGGTTTTTGCCATTGAGGAGATCAACAGGAACCCCCATATTTTACCCAACATGTCTCTGGGATTTGATCTCTATAATGTTTCATATTTTGGATGGAATGTTTTGGAGACTTACTTCTTTTGGTTGTTGGGTCTGGAAAATATGATCCCTAATTACACCTGCAGAAGAGAAAGCAAGTCTGTAGCAGTACTGATGGGAACATCATGGAAATCATCTTCCCAGGTTGGGCCACTCCTGGAACTCTACAAATATCCACAGGTAAATGTGGGTGGGAAAGAGAGAGATTAATCCATTCTCCTCTGCTGCCAATCTTGGAGCCCTGAATAGGGCTACAGGAGACAAGATTTCAACAATTTTCAAAGTGTGCACTCTCAAAGGTTAGGTACTTAGACAGTAGGTGGTGTATTCACATTTTCTTTCTTTAGAATTGAAAGCAGGAGGAGTTGGGGCAGACCACCAAGAAGTGGGTTGGAAACCTGAGGCTGTTCAGTAATTTTCCAGAAAGCTCTTGGGGCGTGAGAGATGGCTTTGAAAACGAGATGAACAAATTTCCTCGGTAACACTTCCACCTGTTGCTTCATAAACTATACCATTCAGGACTGAGACTGGGCATTGTGACAATCCTTCTCTTCATATTGCTTCCACATGTTTTTTTTTTTTTCCTTCAGATCACCTATGGGTCTTTTGATCATAAACTGAGTGACCCTCTCCAGTTTCCTTCTCTCTATCAGATGGCCTCCCAGGACACATCTCTGGCCCTTGGCATGGTCTCCTTGCTGCTTCATTTCCATTGGACCTGGGTGGGGCTGATCATCTTAGAGGACCACAAAGGTATTCAGATTCTCTCAGACTTGAGAGGGGAGATGGAGCGGAATGGAGTCTGTGAAGCTTTCATGCACGTCATCCCAGAGATCCAAGGGTTCAATCATCATGTGGTCACTGAATCGTCAGCAAATGTGATTATTATTTATGGTGACACTTTGTTTTTAGAAGAATTGATGATTAGAGTAGGGGTCGGTCTCACGACGTGGAAAGTCTGGATCACAAACTCACAATGGCAAGATGGCCAGAGGAAAAGTTTCGTGTTAGATGCAACCCATGGGACGCTGGTGTTTTCACACCACCACGGGGAGATTCCTGGGTTCGCAGATTTCATCCGCACAGTGAACCCTTCCAAATACCCAGAAGACTTTTACCTGACGAAGTTGTGGCATTACTATTTTGGTTGTTCCTTTTCTCAATCCGACTGTAACGTGTTGGAGAACTGTCCACTAAACGCCTCCTTGGAATGGTTGCCGGATCAAATTTTTGACATGGCCATGAGGGAAGAAAGTTACAACATCTACAATGCTGTGCATGCTGTGGCCCACGCGCTTCACGAGGTGCTTCTTCACCAAACAGACACGCGGAAAATGGGAAACGGGGAAGGGCTCCAAGTTTCCCCCTGGCAGGTAATATCTCTCCCACCTCATGACACACACCACTGCAGAGTGGCTCTCTAAAGGGATGGCCACAAGGGAGCAAACAAGGTAGTTTAGGATCCTTTCTCCAAAAGTACAACAGAAACTGAACTTGTTTCACTGTGCAGGAGGTGAATGTAGGCCTGTGTAGAAGTAGTCTTGAGGAAAGTGCCGGTAGCAAGGACAGAATGTGTTCTACACCAACATCAAGGCTTGTGTTACAAATGACGCCCGTTGAGCTGATGTTTTCAACAGGCAAAGTCCTGATTTTCCATGACTGTCTTAAACCATAAGAGCAGAATTAATTCACTCTTGAAGTGCGTAAATGCTGCTCAGGAGTCTATTGGACACTTTACAAAAGTGAACACATTTCACACCACTTGAGGAATTCACCACCTTATTTTGCAGACTCAGGCTCAGTCTCACTAGATGCAGGGAGCTTTTACTAGGCAGTTAAGGTGTGTTTGATTATTTACATGTGCTTCGTTAAGCAACTTCTCCTGGAACCATCATTCTAGAAACATTATTCTCTAGCTGTCCATGGGCTATTATTTGTTCTACTCTATGATGCTTATGTTAAAGTTGCATTAGCCAGGTGCAGTGTCTCACACCTATAACCTCAGTGGCTCAGGAGACTAAAACAGGAGGATCTTGAGTTCAAAGCCAGCGTCAACAACTCAGCAAGTTCTGAAGCAACTCAGCAAGACCCTGTGTCTAAATAAAATACAAAAGAGGACTGGGGATATTTCTCGGTGGTTAGTCACCCCTGGGTTCAATCTCTCTCGGTGGTTAGTCACCCCTGGGTTCAATCTCTGTTACCTAAATAAATAAATGAACAGGGATTAAAGACAAGGGACTTTATCTACTTCAGGGTGTCTGTCTTAACTCTGGGACATGCTTATTCATAAAATACTATGTCTCTTTAGCTTCACCCCTTTCTCAAGAAAGTAAAATTCGAAAATTCTGCTGGAGAGCAAGTGAATTTGGATGAGAAAACGAAATTGGAAGGAGACTATGACATTCACAACTATTGGAATTTTCCAGAAGGTCTTGGACGTAAGGTGAAAGTAGGAAAGTTTTCCCCAAAAAATCCACACGCCCCACAACTGTCCTTACACGAGGAACTGATACAGTGGGGCACAGGATTCTCACAGGTGGGTTGGACTCAATCACGATGCTTTAACTACACAAGTATAAACAAAGTTTTTTTTTTCTGTACCGTATGCTCATTCATGGGCCAACAGAGTACATTTAACAACGTATATTCAAGGAATTTTCTTATGAACATACCCTGATGAACCCATTTATTTATTAACATAATTCTAACGATTCATACATTTCATGTCATAAAATGCACATGGCACCTCAGAAACAACACACATGGAGGTGTTATGGTCTGGATATGAAGTGTAGGCCCAAAACCCTTGCGTTAATGCAGGAGCTGAAATGACTTGATTATAAGAGCCATAACCAAATCATTGGATTAATAATTTGAATGGATTACTGGGTGGTAACTGTAAGCAAGTTGGGTGTGGCTAGCAGAAAGGGGTCACTGGGGGCCTGTCTTGGGATTCTGTATTTAGTTTCTCACTCTCCTGCACTCTAGCACTCGCTTGCGCTCTCTCTCTCTCTTTCCCCCCACCTCCCTCACCCCCTCCCTCTCCCCCCTCTCCCTCTCCCTCTCCCTCTCCCTCTCCCTCTCCCTCACCCCCTCCCCTCTCCCTCACCCCCTCCCTCTCCCTCACCCCCTCCCTCTCCCTCACCCCCTCCCCCTCTCCCTCTCCCTCTCCCCCCCTCCCTCTCCCTCTCCCTCTCCTCCTCCCTCTCCCTCTCCCTCTCCCTCTCCCTCTCCCTCTCCCTCTCACCCCTTCCTCAGTGATGTTCTGTGTCACCTCAGGCCCAGAGCCATGGAGTCATCAAATCATGAACTGAACCTCTAAAACTGTGAGCCCAAGAACACGTTTCCTACACTAAGTTGTTCTTGTCGGGTGTTTTGGTCACTGTGACACTAACCTGACTATCACAGGAGGAATGACCTATTTTCACTCAGTTGTGATGTTCAGTCCATGGACAAGGAACCCATGTCCTTACCAACACGATTCTAACTGTTCATATATTTCATATCATAAAGTATACATGGCAGCTATCTTAGCTTCCATCACTGTGACAAGTTGCCTGATAAAATCTAACTTAACAAGAAGGAATGCGTTTGTTTTGACCCACTTTGGGGTTTTCTATCTGTGGTAAGTTGGCCTTTTGCTTTGGGGTCTGTAGCAAAGGAAGTACATCATGGTGAGAGTGTGTGGCAGGGAAGGTGCTACCCTCATTGTGGCCAGGAAGTAGAGAGATTTCAGCATCTTTCAAGGCTATGCCCCAACTTCCTCCCACTAAGTGCCACTACTTGAAGGTTCCACCACCTCACAATGGAACGATTGGCCTTTAGCACCAAGGTCTTTGGGGGACATATGATATCATAACTACAGCAATATCAAATCAATTCATTTCACCTTTGGGTATAGAGATTATGCTAATTAATGGTCCCATTCTCTAAAACTCTGTACTGACTGGAGGACAAATCTAATAAATCCGAGCAGTCCCCCAACACCCATCTGATTTTCCTCAGACCCCTCGTTCTGTCTGCGCTGAGAAATGTGGTCCTGGATTTAGGAAATCCCTGCAGGAGGGAAAGGCTGCCTGTTGTTTCGAGTGCACTCCCTGCCCAGAGAACGAGATTGCTAATGAGACAGGTGAGCTCATGCCTTGTGCAGAAATTCCCTATTATTCTTAATATTCCTCAGCCAACACAAGCAAATGGGAAAGATCTGGAAGAGACTTCGTGATAGAACTCTTCTTTCCTTCAGGTAGGAATTTAATTCTTATTCACAATAGTATTTCGCCTTGAAATAACACAACTCCGTAGACCTGCTGAACTACACACACATTTGACTTCACCATTCTAAACACACTGTAGGCCTTGTAATCTCAAGAAGCCCCCTTCTACCACCCCACAGGAATATCAGTTTCATCTCCAGCATGGAATTTAGTACACAATCTTCTTGGTCTCCTTTGAAACTATGTTTAGACCACACTGCAGACACACATCCTTCACACTCCTACTTCCCCACTGCCTAGCACTGCTCTTGACACATAGCAGGGGTTCAGAAAGTGCTTGGTTTAACCTGAACATGTAGCTGTGCTATGCAGCATGCTTTCAAAGCTCCCATGTGTAGGTTTTATTCCCTGCTTTCCACTGGTTCACAGGTGAGTGGGATACACAAGATAAAATGACATGAATTCAAGGAAGAGCCAAAGGTCTGCACAAATCCTAAGAGATGAAATCAGCTACACTGATTTTTAAAGGGTGTTATGGAGTTCTTCAAGGAAGCATTTATACTGGAACTGTTACAGAAAGGGTGGAATATCATCACCCAGACTTGCTGGTGATTTATGCTGGGTTCACAAATCAGACCATTCCAATAACGTAATAAAACGGAGAATAAAGCACACAAACACACAGAATTGCCTTTTCAAAGTCTGAGGCGGCTCATGGAAAGAGAGCAAGAGCAAGCCTCAAGCCCAGTTTTATTGGGGAGGAGCCATGCAAATGAGGCAAGGGGTCAGGTTTCAGGGGATTGGGTCCAGCTTCTGGTGTCTTGCTGTCAACAGGTTGACTGACATCTAGAAAGGCCACACCCATCTCATGTACTGAGTGGGGATAAAGAGCAGAGCAGACAAAGGGAGTTTCCACGGAACATTCTACCCCAAACAGGGCAAAGGGGTAGGATTACAAAGGAATAGATGAGTGTAACTCAACCCCAGTGGGTGCCGCCTACTCCTAGGCCCAGGCCTTGTTATCCCAGCAATGCCTGAGTCAGGAGTCATGGTGCTATCACGCCAGACTGCAGTGATCTTTCAGATCCCATTGCATCAGGAGTTAAAAGCACATGCACCTGACAATTAGTATTGGGATCATTCCTATTGTATCTGATGCAGAAAGGGTAGATTAAATTATTTTAAGATTAGTGGAAATCCAAAAAATGGCACATTAGTATGTCATGCAATTTTTTTTTAAGTCATGCAATATTCATGGACATAAAAAAGATTCCTTCGACTGAAACACAGAGAATGTGGGAATGAAGGTTGGATTATGACATAGATATATATATATATATGTCAGAAAAGTAATATTGATGACTACTGGGTACCACCTTGGTAATGCTCAGATTTATAGTAACAAATGGCTAGAATCAGCTCCATGCAGGGTTTCTCTGATTTCACTGTGTGGTGTATATATGTAGCTTAATATCACAAGACAATAGGATTTCAATGTTTGTTAAAAATGTATCGAGACTGACAATATAGAAGGCAATACAGTAGGTTTGCATACTTCTCTTCGCACAATACTTTAGGGATGGCCACAACCATGTTCCAAGCACTGATATAAAGAACAATGTACCCGACAATGTCAGTACCCACACACTTATGCCTTAAGAAATGCACCTCTCAGATCAGTAGAGCAGACACAGTGAACCGAGGAGGAGGAAGAAGGGACTGGGAAAGGGAAGAACAGTGAATTGAATCTGACCAAATATTCGTATGTGCTTGCAGGGAGGTGGCAGAGTGGGTCCCAGCCTCAGGGGTATCCACAGGACACTAATGTTTTTCAAAAATGTAAATTGTAAATGGATTGATGGGAAATCAGTGGAGTGGAGGGGGTCGGGGGTACTGGGGGAATTGCTGGGGTCTGATCTGGGTCAGGTGTGTTCCATGCTTTTGTGATGATATCAGGATGTATCCTGGTGTTGTGTAGAATTTTAAAAAATTAAATGAAGATGAAACGAATAAAAATAAATTTTCAAAAAACAAACAAAAAAAATACTTTGTAAAAATTCAGAATTTAAAATTTTGAGAGAGCCAGGTGCCGTGGCAACTGAAGATAATCCCAGTAGCTTGGGAGACTGAGGCAGAAGGATCTCAGGTCCACAGCCAGACTCAGCAACCTACCAAGCCCCAAGCAACATAGCAAGAACCTGCCTCAAATGTTGCTCAGTGTTTAAGTGTCCCTGGCCTCTATCCCTAGTACAAAAAAAAAAAAAAAAAAAAAAGTTTGTGAAAAATAGTAGGGATGTTATAACTGGTTTAGCTAGAGTGTAAACTACCAGAGATTGTTCAGAGAATCAGTGTTTAACAGGAACTTTCTTTCTAAAGAAACACAATGGAAAGAGGCAGATTGAAAAGAAAGAAATACACCTTTTAATACACCATAAATTAAAAACTTAAAGAAAGGCAATCATGAGTATGTTATTATTATTATGCCTATTTCAATAAAAATGCTTGACAAGTTATACATGAAGCAATCATTATGAGGTAGAAATGGAACAGCACATTCAATGAAGACAAAACAGAAGAAGAGAAAAGATCAATGCAACACAAAAACTTAGAAAAG
This sequence comes from Tamias sibiricus, assembly GCA_025594165.1. Taxonomy (NCBI): domain Eukaryota; kingdom Metazoa; phylum Chordata; class Mammalia; order Rodentia; family Sciuridae; genus Tamias; species Tamias sibiricus. The sequence goes on from CM046673.1 coordinate 5,328,251, forward strand.
AAAGAAAGGATAAGAAATCTATAGTAATATCCCTTAAAAATTGACAAACCATGAAATTAATCTACAAGAAGAGTAAAATTGCTAAAAGGAGGTCATTTTATGGTTCTACAGAATACTTTTGTCATAAAAATATAATATAAAGTTTCAAGTTGGTAGATTTGAAAATATACATAAAACGTGCAAAGGTTAGTGAACTCAACAACCTGTCCCAAGGAAATTACAACTGCCCCAGGGCTGGGGCTGGCTCCATGGTGAGTACTTGCCAGGCATGTGTGAGGACCTGGGTTAGATTCTCATCAGTGCAAAAAAAAAAAAAAAAAAAAAAATAGCGTGTGTGTGTGTGTGTGTGTGTGTGTGTGTACATAACGTTTAATCCATAGGTGAATATTTCCACAATTTTTAATTAACATTCTTCCCCAGATATGGACCAGTGTGTGAAGTGTCCACATCTCCACTATGCCAACACAGAGAAAAGCCACTGCCTCCAAAGAGCCGTGACCTTCCTGGCTTATGAAGACCCCTTGGGCGTGGCTCTGGCCTGCACGGCTCTCTGCTTCTCTGCACTCACAGCTGCTGTCCTTGGGGTCTTTGTGAAGCACAGAGACACTCCCATAGTCAAGGCCAACAACAGGGCCCTCAGCTACATCCTGCTCATCTCCCTCACCTTCTGCTTCCTCTGCTCCTTGCTCTTCATTGGCCGTCCCAACACAGCCACCTGCATCCTGCAGCAGACCACATTTGGACTGGTGTTCACTGTGGCAGTTTCCACTGTCCTGGCCAAAACTGTCACTGTGATTATGGCCTTCAAGGTCACTGCTCCAGGGAGAAGGATGAGGCGGTGGCTGGTGTCAGGGGCACCTAACTTCATCATTCCCAGCTGCTCCCTCGTCCAACTCACTCTCTGTGCAGTCTGGCTGGGCACCTCTCCTCCCTTTGTGGACACAGACACACACTCTGAACATGGCCACGTCATCATCACGTGCAACAAGGGCTCGGTCACTGCCTTCTACTGTGCCCTGGGATACCTGGGTTCCCTGGCCCTGGGGACCTTCACGGTGGCCTTCCTGGCCAGGAACCTGCCTGACACCTTCAATGAAGCCAAGTTCCTGACCTTCAGCATGCTGGTGTTCTGCAGTGTCTGGCTCACCTTCCTCCCTGTGTACCACAGCACCAAGGGCAAGGTCATGGTGGCCGTGGAGGTCTTCTCCATCCTGGCCTCCAGCGCAGGGCTCCTGGGCTGCATCTTTGCCCCCAAGTGCTATGTTATTTTATTAAGGCCACATAGGAGCTCTCTACGTGGGTTCAGAGATAAAACTCATTGTGGGAGCAATAAGCCTTCTTGAATTTTACTTGTTTTTCTGAAAATTGAGGGTCTGAAAATAAAGCTACACTCTCCCAGCAGTTTGATATTAGATTTCTACATGTGATTCACTTCAAGAAACCAGCAATCCATACACCTCTTTCTGCAGTAATGACAGCTACCCCACCTGTATTTATCGTTTTTCCATTGAGTTGCATTTGAAGTGATTTTTCTTATGAAATCTGCAGTGCATCCTAGCGATCCCGCCCATCCGTGGGGTGTTTCCACTGCATGTCAGCTTCCATTTGACTCCCTCATTTACATTAGTCATATAAAAAATGTCCTAAATTCCCACAGATAGTGTCCTCTATTTTTAAATCCCTCTATGTATTTCAGTGATTCCTTTGTCCATCAAATAAGTCACATGTTTCATATACTAGGTGCAGTATGTTTTAAAAACTGCTGCTATATTCATTCTGATTTTTGTCTTTTTCAGTATTCTTGAGATTATTTTGCAGAAATTTTCTTTGATGTGTGCCTTAAATTTTAGAGTTTGTCACATGCTATAAGAAATATGATTGAAATTGGATGAGCTATGCATTGAATTTTTATACATTCATTTTGGAATCCATAACAGTAAGTTTTTCTACCCATGGGCAGATACATACATTTTTTCAATTTTACCTTTTCTCATCATAATCTGCTCATAAAATATATGCACCTCTATGCCTTGCTATAATATAGATACTTATATACATACCTTTGTGCTTTTCTATATTATATAAAAACACAGTGAACATATTTGCAATACCTCATGTCATCTATGTGGATATCGATTGCATACATTGTATGAATTAATAGAGAAAATTTTTTCTCTGCTATATTTTCAGTGTCATTATGTTATAAGAGGAAAACATTATTTTTATAGCACACTAACTCCTTGCTTCTTATATTTGTGCTAATGGTTTCTTTAAGGTGTTCAGGCATATAAGCTTGTTGGCAGTTTTATACTATCTCTCTGATTCTTTTTTCCTCTTCATTTCTTTTTTTGGTTATTATGCCAATATGATGACTGATTTTATAGCTAATCATGGGAATTCATCTTTTACTTTATCATTCCCTAGGAAAGTTGCGGTTTTACCATAAAATATTGTATACATGTAACACTTTGGGGCATATCTTTTATCAAATGAAATCCTGTTCTTCCATTACCAATTGGTCAGAATGTTATGAAGATTTGGTTGAATAGTATCTTGGCTTCCTTGAAGCAATTTTTCTCCTGTATCTCTCAATCTTATGAATTTTGTCAACCATTATGACTCTTTTCTATTGAGTAAAGACCTAATTGCACATGACATGCGGTTCCTTCATAAGATGGTTTATTTTCCATTTACAATGTTCACACCTTTCGCAAACAAATCTGTCACCATTTTCATCTGTCGTACCATCCTTGGTTGACTTTTAAGAATTCCAATTCAAAAATGTGTTTCTTCTATCATGGAAAAAAAATATCGCCAGTGGACAACGATGGGATGAGTTCATAAATAAGTGAGCGGAGGATTTAGGAAAAGAGAAGAGCTGGACGCAGTGATGAAGGGAGAGGTGTGGTGGGGAGAAGTGGGAGGAGAAACCAAATGGACTTGAGACTGAACCGGCTGGACAGGCAGAGAAGCAGAGGGCTGGACACACACGACACCTGTCACTCTAGGTTTGATGCAAACCGAGATCCAGCGACACCCCGTAAATAATATCACACACTCGAGATGAGAGCAGTTTAGCTTCATTACAAGTAAATGGGCACCCAGACATAAATGGAGTTGGCAAAAAGAGAATAGATTCATGTCTATAAATGGCGGTGTCTACTGCACTAAGCAGGGAATTCACTGCCTTCCTTGCCCAGGTTAGCTCACATGCTCCTTCTGGACCCCTACCCTGCACCAGATAGAGAGGTATCCGATGACGAGAAGAGGCCTCATGCCTGGTCACAGCACCATGGTTGATCACACCGGAACTCCAGCGATGTTACAGTGAGAAAGAGTCATTCACACTCATACGCCTCGTTATTAAAAGCATAGGAAGGGAACTATCCACTTGGGGAGACAGCAGAAATTATCCACAGTAACCGTGCGATCCTTGAGAGAAGGCTATCCACCATGTCAACCCACATACGGAATGGCCCTGGAGTGTGCCACATTGTGCTCTGCACGTATTGCACTGTTCCACACGAAGAAAGAGGACTGGCATTAGCACAGTGGCACACAACTGTACTCCCAGTGATTGGGTGGTTAAGGCTGGAGGGTGTGATGGAGAGATCAGCCTCAGCAATTTAAGATTTAAATTCTGTGTCAGAATTTAAAAACATAAAAAGGGCTGGGGATGCAGATCACTGGTAGCGTGCCACTGGATTCAGTCCACAGTACCAGAAAGAAGAAAAAAAAAGACGATTCCCCTGCTTTAATTTTTGCACCAAGTCCATACTGAAAACAGATTCAAAGACAGCAAAGAAGCCGTGTGAAATAGGAAGTGGATCACAGTTCAGGAGAAGATACCGACAGTACAGTTAACTGAAAGTGACTCATGTGGACCATATACATTGAATTCCTTCAATTACCCCAATGGGAGGTGGATTTTAGACTTCAACGTTTTATAAAAGATGACATAAGAATGCCCAAAAACACATACAGTGTGTTGAAAATCTTTAAACCCAAATTGAGACATGGTTTTTATGTACTAGAAGAGAAAACAGTGAGCTATAATTGGATTGGGTTCAAATATTGGAAGCCTGGTCCTTAATGGGGCAGTGTTTGAAGGGGCTTCATGAAGACGACTTGGGACACAGAGTCACTGTCCTCATGAATGGTGAATGGATTAAGGCCTTGTACTAGTCAGCTTCTCCTCAGTGTCACAAAATGTCTGAGAAAAGCAACTTAAAGGAGGAGTAATTTGGTTTTGCTCAGGTTCCACGGGTTTTAGCCACAGGTTGGCTGGCGCCATGGTTTCCTGTGATGAGGCAGAAAGATGTGGCGAAGCTCAGCTGCTCACCTCATGACAGGCATGAAGCAAAACAAGTGTGGTGATAAATATGCCCTTGCAGGACATGCCACCAGTCACTTATATTCTCCAACTAGTCCAGCATCCTAGAGCCCCCGGACCGCCCCATACCACCACCAGCTGACTATCAGCCGCAACACAGTGGACCTGTGGGACATGCTAGATCTCAAATACAATACTCTGCCCCTGGCCCCAAAGGCTCATGCCCATCTTACGCTGAAAAACGCATTCAGTCCATCACCCAGAATCCCCATAATCTTAGTAGTTTCAGCATTGCTGAAATGTCCAAATCCAAAGTCTCCTCTGAGACTCAAAGCAAACCTTAGCTGTTGAGCCCCTACAAATTTTTTTTTTTTTTTTTTTTTTTTTTTTTTTTTTTTTTTTTTTTTTGGTACCAGGGATTGAACTCAGGGGCATTCGACCACTGGGCCACATCCCCAGCCCTTTTTTTTGTATTTTATTTAGAGACAGGGTCTCACTGAGTTGCTAAGTGCCTCACCATGGCTGAGGCTGGCTTTGAACTCGCGATCCTCCTGCCTCAGCCTCCCAAAGTGCTGGGATGACCGGCGTGCGCCCCGCGCCCGGCTTACAAATTTTTTTAGAAGTTGCATTTCCTCAACATATTATGGCATGTGATAAACACTCCCATTCCAAAAGGAAACAACAGAATACCAAAGCAGAGTTAGACCAAAGCAAGGCCAAAACCCAGCAGAGCAAACAATAAATCCTCTTGCTTCATGTTGGCATTTAAGGAAAGTGATGGTGAAATGGTGAGCCCAAATGCCTTGGGCAGCTCTGGCCTGATAGGCTTTCTGGCTGACGCTCATGTGGCCACTCCTTGAGCTGGCTCTGCTTCTTGTCTGTGGCTTAACCACTGAGCCATAGCCCCATCCCTTTTCATTTTTTATTTTGCCTTGCTAAGTTGCTGAGGCTAGCTTTGAACTTATGATCCTCCTGCCTTAGCCTCCCAAGCCTCTAGGATTACACGCATGTGCCATGGTGCCTGCTGGTCCCACTTTTTTAATGTAAGACCCATGATGATACTCAGGATATCCCCCATGTAACATATACATTTGTCTGGATTTTAACCCCGACTTACCTGAATCCATAACCCACGCCTGGAATACATTTATAAACTCCTGGTCTCATGCACCATGAAGAAATACTTTAATCAAATTTGTTGCATAGAGCAAATATGCAGACAAAGGCAAATATCTACATATTAACATTGGTGACGAAATGTTTAGTTCACCATCTAATTTCTGGTTTTCTTAACAATAATAGTTGATATGTCACAATGAATAAAAATTTGGAGTTGACTCTAATAGGTCATCAAGATAGGTTACAATGATGTAATTGTGGATTATTTAGAATACATCTACTTCAAATAAGATTTAAATAGTTGTTTTAAGAAAAAAAAAAACAGTCTAACTATTTTCTACAACAAAGTGTCATGGGCTCCACAAATTCAAGGTTTAGCACACTTTACTAAAACCTCATGAGAATCTGGAGTTTTGATTTTTTTTTTTTAATTTGTGGCCAGAAAGATAGGTCCATACAGTGTCACAAGACAATCACATTTTGACTAAAAATATCTGAAGGAATAGGCCATGTTGTTCTCTTCCTTAAGATATACTGCAGTAGAATTGGTACACCAAAAGGGACAAATTTAACGTAAACATTTTCATGACTTTGAACATATGCATAGACTCATGCTACCATCCCCACAATCAAGGTACTAAACAAATTCGTCCACAGTGTGGATTTTTTTAAAGCACAAGGATTAACTTCTAAGAAGTCTCAGACTTTACTGGTCAGGGTTGCAACACAGCCAATGCCAAGGCACCCTATGAGCAACACCCTAGAACTGCTGTGAATGGAATCAGTCACTCCCCCACTGTTCTCACGGTAAGAAGAGTTCTCCCCTGAGTGCATGATGATGACCACCCAAACAGAACAAAGAGTCTAGGAGTAATGAAACCAGAGTAGAGCAAGGTGGGAAAAAAGGACTGCTTGGTACATATGGCTTTCCACCTTTCATTTGGATGCACTATTCAAGTCCAAGTTCTCTCTCTCCTCCACTTCCTCCATTCCTGAAGAAAATCCAGTTTACCAACAGTACTGGGGACCACATCTCCCTAGACGAGAAAAGCAACCAGATGGCCCAATATGACATCTACAGCACTGTGAACTTCCCTGCTGGTCTTGTGCTGCTGGTTAAAGTAGGAGAGTTTGTCTCTAAGAGTCCACTGGGTCAAGTCCTGGTCATCATCGAAGAAATGATCAGATGGCCTATTAGTTCCACAGAGGTGTGATCCCATTTCATTATCTGATTCATACAGAGGGATCTGAATAGAGTTATAAGATGGGACTGTGACCCCTTTAGCTCAGCACTAAATTCCCCTTCCCCATCTTGACGTTCCATATGGGATCTTGCCTTTATATATTCTATATACACCTATAGAAAGACCAAGTTTCTAGAAGCCATTATTTTTTAGCTTAAGTATATTAATTCTCAGCAGATTAGAGAATAAAATGAGCAAAGTTAATGAGTACAGATGGAGATAAAAATACAGATGTATAAATACCAAATATATCACTCCATATATCCTGAAACCCTTAATAATATATGATCAGTCCTTTTCTATGCTTTGATGCACTATAAACATGAGTAGACTATGGACTGCCTATCATTCACATCATCGTATTTACTGTTCCCCTGTTCCTTTGTCGTTTTGGATATCAGTCCGTCTTCAACCTTTGTTCTACTCAGAATCTCAAAGCACTGACATGCCATATGGTGAACCTTAGCTAGTCTGACTAACCTAGCCTTACCACCAACAATTAATCTAATTGGAGAATTAAATATCATTGTATCATCTTTCACATGGATTTCATGTCATCTTTCCACAGTCAGATGATCCCACACAAGTGATTTATAAGTTGTTCCTTTCTGGATAGCGGTGACCTGGATTCTGAAACCCAGACACAGGACAAACACAGATCATGCTCCATTACACCCTCATTCCTCTGTCGGCCTTGCTGATGCTGTGGGTGGTGGTGGTGGTGGGTTTATTAAAGTAGTCACCTTCAGTACTTTGCCTTCTTTATCTTATCATTGAATTCTTTCACCTACAATTTTAAATCTTATATCCAAACAAGTATGAATCCATGGTAAAAACGCTCTTAGACACAAAAGTTCTCAAGATCATTACCACAAAGAAACGTGCATTTAAAAGATTTTGGAGGAACTAATTAAGTAAAAAGAAAAAAAAAGAAGAAAAAAAAAACAACCCAGTGGATGTTGCTGGTAATGCATGAGATAAGTGATCAGGCACCTTGATAATACTTAGCAAACAGTTCAAAAGCAAAGGAAGGCTAACAATTGGAACACAGAATTAGGTAGAACATGCAGCAGTTGGGAGAAAACATAGTACTGACCTTATGTTGAAAATCAAATTTCTCTCTGATGAGAAGGGAGCCATCTGCATCATGTCAAAGTGCCTAATAATGTACGAATTCTCGACCAGTACTTCTCTTTTCTCCTCAGACTCCTCAATCTGTGTGCAGCCAGAGGTGTGGTCTAGGATTCAGGAAGATCCCACAGGAGGGAAGGCCTGTCTGCTGCTTTGCTTGTGTTTTGCCCAGAGAAACACATTTCCGATCAGACAGGGAGAAGACATAGAACTACTTTAAGGAACTACCCCTTAACTATTTCTAAAAAAAAAAAAAAAAAGAAACAAACAAACCCACCAAGGGTACTGGCAATGAAATTGTGGTGCACAATTATTCTCCCTTCTCTCCTTCTTTTAATATGTCCTTTTTGTAGTCACTGTAACTACCCATTCAGAGCAAGCTCTTGTCAGGCAGTGCTCACCCATTGGGCTCAACTGTGGCACTGGCTCCAGTGGTCACCTTTGGTAACTAACCAGTGCTGAATAAGACAATCTCAATCTGAGATCTCCTAGTGGGCCAAACTAAGAGGTCTACCTATGCAATGTAAGATATGTAATCCTCAGGATTACCTGTGGGTGCTTTGAAGTCTTAAAACCAATACTTTTTATATCAAATGGTAAGTATATAACTTGTTATGGAAATATTTTATTGTATTTTGTACCATGTCCTAAACACTATGTGCACTGTTTGATACATGATTAATTACTATCAATATATCAGTGTTATGAAATCATTAAATAATACAAGAAAGGAACACGTTAAAGTATGAAGACACAATAGTATAAAGAAGAGAAACACTCTGGTATCCCTAGAAATTTTACACAGAAAATGTAAGGTACAGGGCTGGGATTGTGGCTCAGCAGTAGAGCGCTCACCTAGCACGTGCACGACCTGGGTTCGATCCTCAGCACCACGTACAAATAAAAAATGCATTGTGTACAACTAAAAGCAAATAAATAAATATTTTTAAAAAAAGAAATGTAAGGTACACATATCAAAACAAAATGTGTTCTTGTAAAATACAAAATGTAAAAGAACTAATTTAAATGCTCTCACTTCAAAATATAAAATAGAGTAACGATTTGAAATGCACCCCAAGTATTACAAAATTCCTATCGCCTTAGCATTGGGAACCATTTGGTTTCAATCAATTCACAGTAAATAGATATCTTCAGGTGAAAAGAAACTAACAAAAAAATATTTCCCTTCCTTGTGAAGGGTTTACCCCCTTCACACACACACACACACACACACACACACACACACACACGGATTAAGAAAAAGAAAAAAAAAAAAAAACCACAAAGGGCTGAGTCTATGAGGCACAAGTACACATTGTGTATGCCAAGCACACCTCTGAGACAGAAGTCAGGCGCCCTGTTCACTTAGTAAAGAGAGGTGAGTGTCTTAAGAGATGACAGGGTAACCCTAAGTTATTTCAGAGTCCTCTATTCTTGCAAGAGTAGCACCTACAAATCTAAACAAGGACCTTAAGGCATCAGTAAACAAACTGCTACTTATTTCTATAAAGAAACAACAGGAAAGGGCGTTACATTAATAGTAATAGGATATTAATTAATAATAATGTTACATTAACATTAATCAGACCGTGTTTGACGCTTTCACACTACAAAACAAGATGTGAGCTGTCCCAGCAGGGACTGTAAGATGTGCACAGGTCAGAGTGATTATGATATGACACTTTTTAAAAAGTCGGTTAACCAACTGTGTTCTCAATTGTCGATGAATGGGAATGTTTAAAGCACTCAGAATTCTTCAGTAACGGCATTTTTAAAAAAAAAACAGTTCTTCCAAAAATTATTATATAATGGCAAGACAATTCCATTCAAAGTCCCATTGTTTTTAATTCAATCGCTGGTTTCAACGTTTATATAAAAAAAATAACAGGATGTCACAGAAAACATAAGTGTACCATTAAAAAACCTATTTTTCACCCAGATAGAAAGTTTTATACAAAAAAGAAACCAGCAGAAATCACGGTAGTGATAAAACTAGAATGTCCCCAGGGGCGACATATTCTATTTCTCTAAGGAATGCTTTAAATTGGATTACTCTGATCAAAATTATGAGCAAGGCAATAATACAAGGTTCAACACAAGGAAGACACCGTGGAAGGCAGAAAGAGGGGTGGGAGAATCCACATCCTTGCTGACATCTCTGGGTCACAGGGTGAGCTGACCCCCACTCCCTCCTATTCTGAAGATGCCATTTGAGTGGAGTGGAACTTATTGACAGTGGAAAGCATTCTCCCAGGGCCAAGAATATAGAAATTTACTCTGGTGTACCTCAGAATTACATATGAGGCAGTCTGTGCTCACAATAATATTGCAAAAATAGCCATTTTCTTCAACATAGCAAAAATGAAGTTGTGGAAAAGAAACAGAAAGAAACAGTGATGCAGGACTGATCAAACACACATCTGGGATAAGAGACAGGTGTATTGTCAGGAGCCTGATGGGCTGCCCTGCACAGAGAAAGAGAAAGCCACAGCAACTCCACCTTGAATGTTACCTTTTATAGGCTAGAATCATGGCCGCACACTGGGGACAGGTTTAGTCTTAATGACTGGCATAGCAAGCATCACCTGATCTTGTGGAAGGCAAGTTTGTTTCTTGGGAACAGAGACAGACAATTCTCCTATGTCTCAAGGAGAGAACAGAGAAACCAGCACAACCCCGTCTCAGAGGCCGGAAAGTTGTGTCTTGTCTCTCAATGAGAGAACAGAGATAGACTAGCACATCTCCAGACTGGTAAGCCTTATCCAGGCTAGTTTCTATTTCTTGAGAATAAGAACAGTATTCATAAAGTGGGGGTGGGGAAAGGAAGACGGCTGTAATTATGCCAACAGAAACACGGAACTTTTGCTTTTTCCCCAGATACAGAGCAGCGTGTCCAGTGCCCCCCCCCACGAGTACCCGAACAGTGAGAGGACTCGCTGCCTCCCCAAGGTGGTGACCTTCCTGGCTTATAAAGACCCCTTGGGCGTGGCTCTGGCCTGCACGGCCCTCTGCTTCTCTGCACTCTAGCAGGTGCTGTCCTTGGGGTCTTTGTGAAGCACAGAGACACTCCCATAGTCAAGGCCCAACAGGGCCCTCAGCTACATCCTGCTCATCTCCCTCACCTTCTGCTTCCTCTGCTCCTTGCTCTTCATTGGCCGTCCCAACACAGCCACCTGCCATCCTGCAGCAAATAGCACATTTGGACTGGTGTTCACTGTGGCAGTTTCCACTGTCCTGGCCAAAACTGTCACTGTGATTATGGCCTTCAAGGTCACTGCTCCAGGGAGAAGGATGAGGCGGTGGCTGGTGTCAGGGGCACCTAACTTCATCATTCCCAGCTGCTCCCTCGTCCAACTCACTCTCTGTGCAGTCTGGCTGGGCACCTCTCCTCCCTTTGTGGACACAGACACACACTCTGAACATGGCCACATCATCATCACGTGCAACAAGGGCTCAGTCACTGCCTTCTACTGTGCCCTGGGATACCTGGGCTCCCTGGCCCTGGGGACCTTCGTGGTGGCCTTCCTGGCCAGGAAGCTGCCTGACACCTTCAATGAAGCCAAGTTCCTGACCTTCAGCATGCTGGTGTTCTGCAGTGTCTGGCTCACCTTCCTCCCTGTGTACCACAGCACCAAGGGCAAGGTCATGGTGGCCGTGGAGGTCTTCTCCATCCTGGCCTCCAGTGCAGGGCTCCTGGGCTGCATCTTTGCCCCCAAGTGCTACATAATTCTCATAAGACCTGACTGATAAGAACTCTTTCAAAGGTTTAAAGGACAGAAGAGACTTTAGGGGAAATAGACATTCTGAGGGTTTATCTCATAAATCTCTATCCCATTTTTAGGATGCTGAATTTGAAAAAAAAAAAAAAAACTTATTTTGATTTCCTATATTCTAAAGGAAGTGAAACTGATTTACTTTTTGGCCCACCTACTTTTTAAAAAGAGTCATGTAAAACTTTCCTCAGTAGTCTATCAAGGGTACAAACAGTAAATGCTATCTTGCATTCATCACTGTCACTGAAACCATGGGTACTGAACTAATTGCTACATTTTATTCTTTAATTGGCAGACACTATATTTATATTTTGATAAGATGTATCATTACACCTGTGTCATTTTCTGTTTTACTCTTTTTAAATTTGGTTATTTTATTGTTTGCTTCATAATTAATTGGGATTTTTTTTTTTCGTGATTAAAAGTGAGTTAGTCAATGCCGGGCATGGTGGCGCATGCCTGTAACCCCAGCACTTGGGAGGCTGAGACAGGAGGATCAAGAGTTCAAAACCAGCCTCAGCAATAGCGAGGCACTTAGCAACTCAGTGAGACCCTTTCTCTAATAAAATACAAAAAAAGGCTGGGGATGAGGCCCAGTGGTCAAGTGCCCTGAGTTCAATCCCTGGTTCCAAAAAAAAGTGAGTCAGTCAAGTTCAAGTTCACTGTTTTTACCTGGATAGCTCTTAACATCCACAAACTGCTGTGTCATCTCTGCCCAACTGTTTTTAAAAAGCTATATTTATCACACATATATAGTTTGCACTTATATGTCAGGGATATTCTCAAATCGTGTGTGTTTTAATGACTTACTGTTTTTTGGTTTTAAGTTTACTTTTTCCAATTCCACACTTAGGGAATAATTTTTATTATGGTGAAATTCACATTAACAAATGAACCATTTTAAAGGCAATGAATCGATGGCATCTGTTACCTTCACATTCACAATGTATGCAGTGTATTCACTCTGGTGTGCAGACACCATCTCTGTCCAGTTCCAAATCATTTCCATCACCTCATGATCAAAATCCTTCTCCATTAAGCATCACTTGCAAATCCCTGATCACCCAACCATTAATTTTCCTCTACTTGAGGCACTTATTTATTTTGGATAGCTCATAGAAATAAATAATACAATATGTGATGCGGAGGTCTATGGTGGTCTCCGCGGGGGGTGCAGAGTAGCACGATCTATCATGGGGCTGCCAAAGTGGGCTGTCAGCGGGGGGGGGTACTACGCCAGTGCTCAACATAGCACGAAGTAAAGGAGTCAGCCGGTGGCGGAAGAAATCAGCACTCAAACATGAGTTAGGCTGTGGAATCTTCTGCTGGTTTATTTTCAGTTTGTACAAGTATATGAGCAACATTTCTTGGCATTACACATTGTTTTACATGATAAAACTTAGGAAAGAGGCTGACTCATCTACTGATTACATATCAGACATACGTATCGAGGCTTCGTACAGATGGAGAGTTACATGAACTATACATAACTATCTGCGTATGTTTGTAATTTTTACCTCATATCTCTAATTTAGTCATTCTTTCTGCAAACTGTTTAAACTTGCCAGATAAAAGTTAATTTTGTCTGACTGGAATTTCAAGGCACTTATTGTTTTTCATAACAAGAAGCAGGGAAAGGGAGAGGAAGCTTTGAAGGACTTCTAAAGAATTTGTATTACTACATTATACTACTCTGAAAATAAGAAAGATTTATTTTCAATCACAAAAAGACTCTTAAAAGCTATTTATAATTAGGAGCCTGTTATTTTAGTATAATTTATAGAAAAGGTTTTTTATGTTTTTATTTTTTTTTTTTTTTTTTTTTTTTTAATTGAACTCAGATCGACCCCAAACAAAGCCCTTTTTTTTTTGTATTTTATTGGAGACAGTCTCAAGTTTAAGTGCCTCGCCATTGATCGCGAAGTGCTGGGATTATGCGCCACCGCGCCCGGCTTGTTTTTAATTCTAGATTCCAAAAAATTAATTTATAGAATTAGCGACGACACCTGGTGGCTACATGTATGAATAAAGAACAGAACAGCAAGTAAATAGGAGAACCTATGCAGTCAGAATTAACTCTTTCAGCACCATAGTATCTTTCATGAAAAAAAAAGAGAGGGTTTTATCAGCAGAAAGGTTATAGGGGATCATAGGGAACACAAGCAGATCACATTGGAGGAACAGCCACTTGCCTATCCTAGTGGTGGTTTGATTTTTCATCACATGTCAGGGCAACACCCCTGGGCTAGGCCAAGTCCATGTATCAGAAAGTGAGATACAGCCAGAGAGTTATGTTTTCGGCTGACATGTTCTTAATGTCCCCAGCATTTTTCCCCCTTTTTGTTTTATTGATGGGAGCCCACCTTACTTGAGGGTGTGCCTGTCTTAGGTTGTCCCCCTCTGGGGATCTTACCCATCATTGACTACCACCCTAGCCCTTTGGGCGGACTTACCCAAGGCCAGCAAGCCATGGCCAAGGGGAAGACATGGGACAGAACAGTCGCCTTTGGGAAGGCTTCCCATGGATGATTTAGACCTCCACATCCTGACAAGGACCATGGCCAAGTTCATAGGCTCCCAATCAGCATTGCTGAGGGCAGCATATTGTTGGCAGACCACCATACGCTGTACTGATTTGGCCCCGTCCACTAAGATGCCACAATGTGACCTACTGTGTCTGGTTCCTTTCACTGCACTTTGGGATTTCAAGTTTATCCACATTATACAGGTATCCTTCATTCCTTCCTATGACCTGGTGCCATTCTGTGTTCTGGATACAACACATCCTGTCTTCCTATCCTTCCACAGATGGACATTCATGTTGTTTCCACATCTGGACCTTCATGAACAGCTGTTCCAAATGTTTATTTGGGTTCATGATTTTACTTTTTCTGAGCATGCACCTTGGAGTGGAAAGGCTCAGTCATAGAGTAATTCTATGCCCACTTTTGAGTTGAGCATCCAACTGTTTTCCACTGTGGCCACTTAGTTTTACATTCACAACAGCAATGTGCAAGGGCTCAGACTTCTCCACACCCAGTGCCAGAGAGGCACTTGCTTTCTTTTTACCAAATCATTGTAGACATCCTAGTGAGCGTGAAGGCCTACCTCATGGTGGATGCATTTGCATGACTCTGATTGTCACTAATGTAGAGCACCTTGTTGTGTGCCTTTCAGCCTCAGGAACATATTCTTTAAAGAAGCCCTATGCTTGTTTTTAATTTTTTGTCTTTTTATTGTTTTGGGAGGCATTTTATTTGTTCATTTTCTTTTAGATATAGATCGATCTCTCATATAATTTGCAAATCTTTTCTCCCATTTTGTAGGTTATCTTTGTGCTTTGTTGGTACAGTTCTTTGACACATAGAAGTTTTTTAATTTTGACGAAGTCCAACCATTTTTCTTTCATTGTTCAGACTTTTGGCGTCATATCTGAAAATTCATCATATCTATGGTCATAAAATATTACACTGTGTGAATGTAAATTAAAAAGCCACTATAGAAATGTTCCTCAAAAAAAAAAAACTGAAAAAAAAATCCTTACCCTGTGTCCCACCAATTTCACTACTGAGAAAAATCTCCCAAGGAAAGGAAAGCACTATATCAAAAAAATCTGTACACTTGACATTACTGCAGCACCATTCACAACAGACAATATTTGGAACCAACCTAAATGTGCAAAATTCACACAAAAGGTCAATAGATGAAGAAAATGTATGCATATGCAATTAGCACTATCCAGCCAAAAACAGGGATGAGATCCTGTCATCTGTTACAAGAATAACCAACACTACAGGACAATATGATGCCAAATGAGCCAGACGCAAAAAGACAAATGCTACATAATCTCACTCCCATACGGAATCTTAAAACGTTGACTACTTAATGGCTATGCTAATTAGATTCCCACCAACAGTGTGCAAGAACTCCTTTTTCCACACAAAATAAAGGTTCCTCAAAACCCCAAAAATAGATCCACCAAAGGATCCAGAAATCCCATTTCTGGCTCCGTATCCAAGGGCACTACACCAGCAAAACAAAAAGACATGCAGATCTGTGTTTATTGCTGCACTGTTCACAATAGCCAAGGTATGGAATCAACTTACATACCCATCAATGGATGAATGAATAAAGAAACACGTTGGCATGGGCATCAATTTATGTAATAAGAGTCCTAAAGCACAAGAAGCAACACCAAAAATTAATAAGCAGGATGGTATCAAATTAAAAAGCTTCTGCACAGCAAAGGAAATATATAAGAGTAGGAAAAGAAAGCCTAGAGAATGGGAGATTTTTGCCACCTTGCTCCTCAAAGAAGGCACTAATATCCAGAATATGTAAAGAACTCAAAAAAAAAAAAAAACTTAATACCAAAAACACAAATAACCCAATCTTAACCCTAAAAGAAATCATCAAAAAGTACAGGGTAAGCTTAACCCTAAAAGAAATCATTATCATATAGGAAAAAGACATTTTTCTTCGGGGCCACTGAGAAAATAATTTTGAAAATACCATGGCTTTCTGATAAGCCAGTGTGGGTCCCTCAGTGGCCCCTATCTAAAGAGAAATTACAAGCGGCCCACCTACTAGTTCAGGAACAATTAGAAGCAGGACATATAGAAGCTTCCATCTCTCCCTGGAATTCCCCCATATTTGTGATCAAGAAAAAATCAGGAAAATGGCGATTATTACATGATCTTAGACAAATTAATAAAACCATGCAAGTCATGGGCCCTACTCAACCTGGACTTCCGAATCCTATACCTATTCCAAAAAATTTCCATGTTATTAGTCTTGATATAAAGGATTGCTTCTTTTCTATTCCCCTACATCCTCTGGATGCCCCCAGGTTTGCTTTTTCAGTTCCTTCTATTAACAATAATGGCCCTGATCAGAGATATCAATGGAAGGTTTTGCCGCAGGGAATGGCTAATAGCCCCACCATATGCCAAATATATGTGGACAAGGCTATCCAACCCATTAAAAATAAATATCCAAACCTCATGTGTCTACATTACATGGATGATATTTTACTGGCCCACCCTAATCAAAAAATCTTATTTAATATATTCAGTGACGTGGTAGAAAATTTAAAAAAATACAGATTATATATAGCAGAAGAAAAAGTTCAAACCAGATCTCCCATATTATATTTAGGATTTAAAATCATGGATACTTTTGTTAGACCCCCAAAAAAAATTTAATAAATAAAGAACATTTAACCACCCTCAATGTTTTCCAAAAACTACTGGGAGACATTAATTGGCTTCGCCCTACACTAAACCTCACTACTGGCCAATTAAAACCTTTATTTGATATCCTTTGAGGGGACCCTGATCCATCCTCACCGCGAACATTGACTCCTGATGCTAGGAAAGCTTTAAAGGTAGTAGAAAAAGCCATCGAAGGAGCTCATTGTGACAGATTTGATTTAACTCAACCGCTGATATTGATTATTATTTCTTCACAATATACACCGACAGGAGTATTTTGGCAACAAGGGCCTTTATTATGGATACATTTGCCTGTCTCTCCTAAAAGCATAATTGAGTCATATACCTCCATGGTGGCTAAACTTATTCTTCAAGGACTTAAAACTTCTACTAAAATATTTGGCATTCACCCTGCTACTATTATTACTCCCTATTCATCATCACAGATTGAATATTTATGCTTCAATGATAATGACTGGGCTATAGCTAGATGCTCTACCTCTGCAAATTTTGATAATCACCTTCCTAAGTCTCCTATATTATCTTTTTGTATTAATCATCCTATTATATTTCCACAGGTAATAAAAAATCAACCTATTCCTAAGGCATTTAATGTATTTACAGATGGGTCCTCAAATGGTACTGCTGCAGTAGTCACTACAAAAAAAAAATGACTTACATAACTGCACACAAATCAGCTCAACTAGTGGAATTGGAAGCTGTGGTAAGAGCTCTGGAAAATTTTAGAGACCAGCCCATAAACATTTTTTCAGATAGCCACTATATTGTACAAGCCGTCCCAAAATTAGAGTTAGCAGGACCAATAGCACCTCATACTCCAGCTTTTAAATTGTTTTATCAAATACAAAAACTTTTGTGGGCAAGAAAAGAACCTCTATTCGTAGGCCATATTAGAGCACATACTAATTTGCCTGGCCCCCTCCATGAAGGTAATCAAAAGGCTGATGAACTTACAAAAACAATATTTATACTTTCAGCGCTACAACAAGCTACTTTATTTCATTCCCAGTTTCACGTCAACAGCACCACCTTGCAACGTAGGTTTAAAATCACAAAGGAGCAAGCCAGAACAATTGTAAAAGATTGTAAATCTTGTATGACACATTTGCCCAATCCTCATTTTGGTGTTAACCCTAGAGGATTAATGCCCAATCATTTGTGGCAGATGGATGTTACTCATGAGCCAAGCTTTGGAAAATTGCGATTTATTCATGTAACCATAGATACATGCTCAGGCATGATTTTTGCTTCCTTACATTCCGGAGAAAAAGTTAAAGATGTCACATCTCATTGTTTACAAGCTTTTGCTGCATTGGGCATCCCCAAAATGCTTAAAACAGATAATGGTCCCGCTTATACATCCTCATCTTTCAAACAGTTTTGCGCAAAATTCAACATATCCCATAAAACAGGCATCCCATACAATCCTCAGGGTCAGGGCATTATTGAAAGAGTAAACCGCACACTAAAAGTTATGTTGTTAAAACAGAAAGAAGGAAACTGGAAAAATCCTAAGGACAGATTGGCAGTTGCCCTGCTTACTTTAAATTTTTTAACTTTAGACTCTGATGGTTATTCTGCTGGAGACAGACATTGGAACCCACATCAACAACATAAACCTTTGGATTTACTGGAAGGATGTTCTTTCGGGTACATGGAAGGGTCCAGATCCAGTATTAATTTGGGGGAGAGGATCTGTTTGTGTTTTTCCAAAGCATGAATCCTCTCCAATATGGATACCATCTAGATTAATAAAGCAGGTACCAAATCAAAAGGATCAAGATGAAGTTGTTGAGGAATCAAGATTAATAAAAAAGGTACAAAATCAAGAGGACCATGATGAAGATATGGAATGATTCCCTTAAAAGAGTCCTTCAAAATATGTCACAACTTAAGTGTCATTCCTCCCAGCTGGGACGAAGAGATCTCTCTTTAGTGTGCACACAATTATATATATTTTTTTACTTTTTATATATGTGTTTATGTCTGTGTATTTGTCTAAATTTCATGTTAATGTGACGTCACAAATATATGTTTGTATGTGCGTCTGTCTGTCCAGTGTGACATCAAAAATAACAAAGCGCTTGTGAATATATATATATATATATATATATATATATATATATATATATGGACCCAAATAACTCATTTAAGTTTAATTCATTTAAATAATTTTAAGTGAAGGTATTCAAAGGTGTCCCAGGGTAGCAAAAAAATGACTAATTTAATCCCAGCAATAAGTGAAGGTACCTTCAGGCATTTTGACCCTGTTTAATATACAAAAAAAGGGCTGGGGATGTGTCCCAGGGAGTGCCCCTTCTACCTTTAGCAAAAAAATATGACTAGTGCTGTATAAGCTGATATTTTGGTGTTTTGACATGAGGTTGCTTATTTGTTATTAACTTCATTTGTTTAATAAATGATTAATTTCAATTATTTCAACAGGTAAAGGACTGCTGTGTATGCAGAAACTCGAGAGTTCCAGCTAACAAATTATTTCTCCAAAGTGCATTTAGTTTTTCTTTAATCTATCTTTAATGTAGTAATTACCCTCAGTCTTTCTTTGTTTTGTTCTAAATATGATATTTTGCCAGCTTATGTTTGTGGAGCTCAGGCTGCAATGTGTGTGAGCAGAAATCAACTTATTTTTCCAATCTAATAATTCTATTTTTTAGTTTGACAACTCGCCTCTTGACTCAGTGCTGGTGTACTGGGGATTGAATAGCACTGACCCTGGGCCACATCCCCAGCCCTTTTTTTTTTTTGTATTTTATTTTCACTGAGTTGCTAATATTGCTGAGGCTGGCTTTGAATGCTTCAGCCTCCCAGTGCTGGGATTAGGTGCGCCACCGCGCCCGGCTTGCCCCTTTGAAGATTTGCCCGGTGGCATTGTCTACACATAAAAAAGACGGCTGCTGCTACAGGTGCAGGGATCGCGGTCGCTGCAAGCATCCCTGCTGCTCAAATGTCAAACAACCTCATCAGCAGTGTGGCCTCTGCTCTGCATGCATGGGGCCTCCTAGATCTACGTGTTATAACAAGTGGACATTTTGATCTTTCATTGTTTGGGACTTCATGGGACAGTACCTTGCTGGTATTTGTTTAGAGAACTAACTGTGTTACTTGATAGAACTTAGGGCAGCTGATTTGTTTAAAGAATTTGATATGCTATGCAATTTGGCTCGTCACCAAAAGGCTTGTCACCTTAAAGCCGCAGCATCTCCTCCAATTGAACGGCTGTTAGTCATCTTACACAGTCGATCCTAAAGGGCTCCATTGGATGGCTGGTTAGCCAATGACGGGTAAGATCCCCAGAGGGGGACAACCTAAGACAGGCACAGTCGCACGGGACAGTCTCATGTGGCTGACATATCAACCTAAGACAGGAGTCAAGGGCACAGCCTTGATTATCCAATGACAGGTAAGAATGTTGGTTGCACATAGACATCCTAGAGCATCCCCTCTTTTAAAACAAAAGGGGGGAAATGCAGGAGCCCTGTTTGGGGAGATAGCTAAGATTGAGTTTGACTATGGGCCATAGACATTTTTGGGCATTGTCGCCTTCCGTAGTCTCACGGGACTTGGCCCAGGATCTCGAGAGATTTGAGCAATGACTCGGTAGATCGACATTTTTGGGCATTGTCGCCTTCCGTAGTCTCACGGGACTTGGCCCAGGATCTCTTTGAGCAGTGACTCGGCATGATCGAGCGAGAGCGATTCCTGCTCAGGCACATGGGATGAGACCAGAGAGAGAAAGGACAGGGTTATCGCTATTGTATAGATATATTGTAGTTTCTTGTAAGAGTAGGTGCCTTGGTTTCTTGTGAGAGTGTGTATGTAGTGTTAGAAATTACAAGAGACAGAGACAGAAAGATTAAAGAATTTTTTCGTCTCCATCCTGTCTCCGGACTCCTTCCCGCGGCGCTGCCGTTCCAGGCTGCAATCCCTTTCCAGCGGCTAACAACAGACACTTTTCAAAAGAAGAAATACAAATGGACAACAAACATGAAAAATGTTCAACATCTCTACCAACCAGGAAAACGTCAATCAAAACTGATTTGTTTCCTACCATGGCTGCATTATTTCACATTCTTACCAGAAATGTGCATGGAATCAAACTTCTCCACATCCTCTCTCACACTCATTTTTGTTTTATTCATTTTTTAATTATTATAAATATTCTAGTGGATGTTAAGTATTATATCATTGTAGTTTTAATTTACATTTCCTTGATTACTAATAATGTTGAGGAACATTGTGCTTTTTGGTCATTTGAATATTTTCTTTACAGAACTGCCCAAGACCTTTGCCCATTTTAATTGTGAGGGGTTTTGTTGTTGCTGTTATTGTTGTCTTTGTTTTAATTTTTTTTATTTTAATTAGTTATACATGACAGAAGAATGCATTTATTCAGTGTGATATATCATACATAAATAGGATATAATTTCTCATTTTTCTAAGTGTACATGTTGCAGAATCATATTGGTCATGTAATCACATATATACATACAGTAATAATGTCTGTTTCATTCCACTATCTTTCCCATCCCAACCTCCCCTCCCTCCACTTCCCTCTACCTAATCTAAGGTAACGCTTTTTTTCCCTGGTGCCCCCCACCTTATTGTGAATTAGCATCCACATATTAGAGAAAACATTCGGCCTTTGGTTTTGTGGGATTGGTGCATATTTGTTTATCGTGGTATTCTCCAACTCCAACCATTTACTGGCAAACACCATAATTTCACCCTTCTTTTTTTTTTAATTTTTATTTATAGTAGTATGTATTACAGTTCATACTATACATATAGAACATCTTTTTACATAAAACAGTTTGTATTCAAAGTATATTCACAGCATTCAAGTCTTCAATCGTGCATTTAGAATAATGATATCCATCTCATTCAACCACTTTTCCCCCCTTCCCCCTTGCACCCTCCCTTCCCCTCCCTTCCCTTTGACCATTATAGTGTTCCTCTAGTCCTCCTATGTATACCCCGACCCATCAATACTGTCAACCGGCTTCCTTATATCAGAGGAAACATTCGGTATTTGGATTTTTGAGATTGATTTCACTTAGCATTATATTCTCCAACTTCATCCATTTACCTGCGAATGTCATTATTTTATTCTCTTTTATTGCTGAATAAAATTCCATTGTGTATATATGCCACATTTTCTTTATCCATTCATCTACCGAGGGACATCTAGGTTGGTTCCACAACCTAGCTATTGTGAATTGTGCTGCTATAAACATTGAGGTAGCTGTGTCACTGTAATATGCTGTTTTTAAGTCCTTTGGGAATAGACCCAGGAGTGGGATGGCTGGGTCATAGGGTGGTTCCATTCCCATTTTCCCAAGAAATCTCCAGACTGCTTTCCATAATGGTTGTACCATTTTGCAGTCCCACCAGCAATGTATGAGTGTGCCTTTTTCCCCACATCCTCTCCAACATTTATTGTTGTTTGTGTTCTTGATAGCTGCCATTCTGACTGGAGTGAAATGAAATCTTAGAGTAGTTTTGATTTGCATTTCTCTAATTGCCAGCGATGTTGAGCATTTTTTCATGTATTTGTTGATTAATCGTGTATCTTCTTCTGAGAAGTGTCTTTTCAATTCCTTAGCCCATTTATCAATTGGATTATTTGTTTTTTTGGTGTCAAGTTTTTTGAGTTCTTTATATATTCTAGAAATTAGTGCTCTATCTGATGTGCATGTATTAAATATTTGTTCCCAGTTAGTTGGTTCTCTATTAACCTCACTGATTGTTTCTTCTGCTGAGAAGAAGCTTTTTAGCTTAAATCTATCCCATTCATTAATTCTTGGTAATAATTCTTGCGCTACAGGATTCTTGTTAAGGAACTTGGAGCCTAATCCGACATGTTGGAAATTGGAGCTTACTTTTTCTTCTATTAGGTGTATTGTCTCTGGTCTAATTCCTAAGTCCTTGATCCACTTTGAATTGAATTTTGTGCATGGTGAGAGATACAGGTTTAATTTCATTTTGTTGCATATGGCTTTCCAGTTTTCCCAGCACCATTTGTTGAAGAGGCTATCCTTTCTCCACTGTACATTTTTGGCACCTTTGTCTAATATAAGATAGCTGAAATTATATGTATTAGTCTCTGTGTCCTCAATTCTGTACCATTGGTCTACTGGTCTATTTTGGTGCCAGTACCATGCTGTTTTCGTTACTATTGCTCTATAGTATAATTTAAAGTCTGGTATGGTGATGCCGCCTGCTTCACTTTTCTGCTCAGGATTGCTTTAGCTATTCTGGGTCTCTTGTTTTTCCAGATGAATTTCATGACTGCTTTTTCTATTTCTTTGAGGAATGTCATTGGGATTTTGATTGGAATTGCATTAAATCTGTATAATGCTTTTGGTAGTATGGACATTTTGACAATATTAATTCTACCTATCCAAGAACAAGGTAGGTCTTTCCATCTTCTGAGGTCTTCTACGATTTCTTTCTTTAGTGTTCTATAGTTTTTGTTATAGAGGTCCTTCACCTCTTTTGTTAAGTTGATTCCCAGGTATTTTTTTTTTTTGATGCTATTGTAAATGGAGTAGTTTTCATCATTTCCCTTTCAGAGGCTTTGTCACTGATGTACAAAAATGCCTTTGACTTATGAGTATTGATTTTGTATCCTGCTACTTTGCTGAATTCATTTACTAGTTGTAAAAGTTTTCTGGTAGAGTTTTTTGGGTCTTCTAGGTATATTATCATGTCATCAGCAAATAGTGCTAATTTGAGCTCTTCTTTTCCTATCTGGATCCCTTTAATTTCTTTGGTCTGTCTAATTGCTCTGGCCAGAGTTTCAAGTACTATGTTAAATAGCAGTGGTGAGAGGGGGCATCCCTGTCTTGTTCCAGTTTTTAGAGGGAATGCTTTTAATTTTTCTCCATTTAAGATAATGTTAGCTTGAGGTTTTGCATAGATAGCTTTTATAATGTTGAGATATGTTCCTGTTATTCCTAATTTTTCTAGAGCTTTGAACATAAAGGAGTGTTGTATTTTGTCAAATGCTTTTTCTGCATCTATTGAGATGATCATATGATTTTTTATCTTTAAGTCTATCGATGTGATGTATTATGTTTATTGATTTCCGAATGTTGAACCAGCCTTGCATCCCTGGGATAAACCCCACTTGATCATGGTGCACTATCTTTCTGATATGTTTTTGAATCCTATTTGCCAGAATTTTATTGAGGATTTTTGCATCTATGTTCATTAGAGATATTGGCCTGAAGTTTTCTTTTTTGGCTGTGTCTTTGCCTGGCTTTGGGATTAATGTGATATTGGCCTCATAGAAAGAGTCTGGAAGAGCTCCCTCTTTTTCTATTTCTTGAAATAATTTTGAAGAGCATCGGTATCAGTTCTTCTTTGAAGGTCTTGTAGAACTCGGCTGTAAACCCATCAGGACCTGGACTTTTTCTTGTTGAAAGTTTTTTGATAGCTTCTTCTATTTCTTCACTTGAAATTGATTTATTTAAATTGTGTATAGCCTCCTGTTCCAGTTTGGGGAATTCATACTACTCTAGAAATCTGTCTATGCTTTCAGTATTTTCTATTTTATTAGAGTACAATTTTTCGAAGTAATTTCTAATTATCTCCTGTATATCTGAGGTGTTTGTTGTGATATTTCCTTTTTCATCACAGATGCTAGTAATTTGAGTTTTTTCTCTTCTTCTTTTTGTTAGCATTGCTAGGGGTCTGTCAATTTTATTTATTTTTTCAAAGAACCAACTTTTGGTTTTGTCAATTCTTTGAATTGTTTCTTTAGTCTCAATTTCATTAATTTCAGCTCTGATTTTAATTATTTCCTGTCTTCTACTGCTCTTAGTGTTGATCTGTTCCTCTTTTTCTAGTGCTTTGAGGTGTGATGTTAAATCCTTTATTTGTTGTTGTTTTTTTCTTTTAATGAAGGAATTCAGTGCAATAAATTTTCCTCTTACTACTGCCTTCATAGTGTCCCAGAGATTTCTGTATGATGTAACAGCATTCTCATTTACCTCTAGGAATTTTTTAATCTCCTCCTTGATGTCTTCTTCAACCCCTTGTTCATTCAGTAGCATGTTGTTTAGCTTCCAGCTGTTGGAGTAGTTTTTTTTATTTCTTGTATTATCATTGATTTCCAATTTCATCCCCTTATGGTCTGATAGAATGCAAGGTAGGATTTCTATTTTTTTATATTTGCTGAGAGTTGCCTTGTGACATAATATATGGTCAATTTTTGGAGAAGGAGCCATGTGCTGCTGAGAAGAAAGTGTATTCGCTTACTGAGGGATGAAATATTCTATATATGTCCGTTAGGTCTAAGTTATTAATTGTTTTTTTAACGAGGCCTAATGTTTCTTTATTTAGCTTTTGTTTGGATGATATATCCATTGGTGAGAGAGGTGTGTTGAAGTCCCCTAGAATAACTGTGTTGTGGTCTATTTTACTCTTGAACTTGAGAAGGGTTTGTTTGATGAATGTAGGTGCTCCATTATTTGGGGCATATAGATTTATAATTGTTATATCTTGTTGATGAATGGTTCCCTTAAGTAGTAAGAAATATCCATCTTTATCTCTTTTGATTAGCTTTGGCTTGAAGTCTACTTTATTTGATATGAGAATGGAAACCCCTGCCTGCTTCCGCAGCCCGTGTGCGTGATAAGACTTTTCCCAGCCTTTCACCTTCAATCGCTTGATGTCTTTTTCTATGAGGTGTGTTTCTTGTAGGCAACAAATTGTTGGGTTGTTTCTTTTAATCCAATCTGACAATCTGTGTCTTTTAAATGGTGAGTTTAGACCATTAACATTCAAGGTTATTATTGAGATGTGATTCTTATTTCCATCCATTTTTAAATGTATTATGGTAATTAGCTTGATTTGGGTTCTCCTCTGGTTGGTAATTCCTTTAGTTTACTATCTCCCTTTGTTGGTTTTCAGTGTTATTTTTCTCTTCTTCTTCGTGGAAAAATTTGCCCAAGATGTTCAGAAGTGCTGGCTTTCGAGTTGTGAAATCTTTTAACTTTTGTTTGTCGTGGAAGGTTTTTATTTCATCTTCGAATCTAAAGCTCAATTTTGCTGGATATAAGATTCTTGGTTGACAACCCTTTTCTTTCAGAGCTTGAAATATGCTATTCCAGGATCTTCTAGCTTTTAAGGTCTGGGTTGAAAAATCTGAGCATAATCTGATCGGTTTCCCCCTATATGTAATCTGCTTCCTTTCTCTTGTGGCTTTTAGTATTCTCTCCTTGCCTAGTATATTAGGCAATTTCATTATAATGTGCCTTGGTGTGGATCTGTTGTGGTTTTGTACGTTTGGTGTTAGGTAAGCCTCTTGAACTTGGTTTTGCCATTTGTTCCTCATGTGTGGAAAATTTTCTGCTATTATTTCATTGAATAAATTACTCATTCCTTTGGTTTGAAACTCTGCACCTTCTTCAACACCAATCACTCTTAGGTTTGGTCTTTTTATGCTGTCCCATAATTCCTGAATGCTCTGTTCTTGTTTTCTTACTTCTTTTGCCATGTCCTCTAGATTTTTCTCCAGGATAAATATTTTGTCTTCATTATCTGAGGTCCTTTCTTCCAAGTGATCTAATCTGTTGGTGATGCTTTCAATTGAGCATTTAGTTTGGTTTATTTCTTCTTTCATTTCCAGAATTTCCATTTGGTTTTTCTTTAGAATCTCTATCTCCCTATTGAAGTAATCTTTTGCTTCTTGTATTTGTTTTTGGAGTTCTTTGTCAAAATGCTCTTTTGCCGCCTCTACTTGCTCTCTCATCTCATTTTTTATTTCAATCTTAAGATCCATAAACATTTGGAATATGTAATTTCTAAATTCCATCTCTGGCATTTGACCAACTGTGCTTGCCATGGAATCAATCGAGGGGGCCTGTTGGTTGCTTTCAGCCACTTTCTTCCCTTGCTTCTTCATAATGCTTGTGTGTCTATTCTCCTAGCACTGTGGGACCTTGCCTATTTCAATTTCACCTTATAGCCTTATGTTTCTCCTGTGGTACAATGCTGTCAGGTCCCCTTATAAATACCTTACAATTTAAGCTCTAACACTTTCTTTACAGCAAATCCCAGTTTGATCACAATGTACAGATTTAGTTAACCCAGATATTGTTTCCAATTTACTCTGTATGCTTGCGTTGGGGTTTACAGTTTCAGTATTGGATACAGAGATGATATCTTTAGGAAGAAACAAGTGAGATTACTGAGATGTTCTTTCTTAGGAAGTATAACAGTAGAATTCTATGGAAGTGGTTTAATATCAGCAGACAGGAGAGAAAAGAGAATGGAGTGAGTGATTTAGAGGAAAGACGATTTGTATATAAACCCAACTTATTTAGCCTTTGAGAGAAGAAAGATAAAGGAAGATGGAAAAGAAAAAATAAAAAGGAACAATGCAAGATAATAAAGAATTAAGAATTATTGTAAGAGAGAGGAGAGAGAAACTGAGTCAAGAAAAATAGAGATTAAACTATATACAACACCGCTTTTCTGTATATTTCAATTGCCCCGGGCCTAGAAGTCCCAATTTCTGCGTATACCTTGTTTTCACCTCTGATGAGTACACAATGACAGGGTGTAAGTAGATAAGATGAGGGCAGAAGAGACTAAAGTGAGAAGGAAGGAAGGAAGGAAAGAGGCACACAGACACACAAATAATCCCACTATCAAACAGAACAAAAGCAAAAAAAACAAAAACAAACAAACAAAAACAAAACAAAAAAAAAAACAGAGTCAGAGTTTAAGCCAGTTGACTTGGACCATGCCCACAAAGTCACAGTAGAGTCTAGTCTGCAGCTTTGGCCAGCGGCAGATTGGCACAGAGGAATAATGGCTG
The DNA here is from genome assembly GCA_025594165.1 of Tamias sibiricus. NCBI lineage: Eukaryota > Metazoa > Chordata > Mammalia > Rodentia > Sciuridae > Tamias > Tamias sibiricus. The sequence continues at coordinate 5,355,934 of CM046673.1, forward strand.
GGGGTGGTGGGGGGGGTGTCAGTACGTGAATAGCACCAAGAAAGCGTTCATCAAAAAGGCATACATTCCCTACGCCCGCCCCCGGTTATAGCTCTTGTGGTTACTGCGCTGGCCTCAGGCAGGCCCTTTCCTTCGGGCTGCCTGTGCACGTCTCACCAGGTGTTTGCTGTTTTCAGGGCTCTGGATCGTTCCTTGGATGCCTGCAACTGTTTTTCTTTCTCCGTTTCTTTGTCGCGGTCAAGCGCAGCCCTTCTCCAAAATGGCGGCGCCTTCCCCGGTCCCGACAGCCGTATCCCGGTCCTGTGTGTCACTCTGATGTGTGCAGGTCCTGTTCGGCAGTTTACGTGAAAGAAGTCTGTGAGGCCGCTGCTCGCGTCTGGCTCTCTTTTTATTCTGCGCTGTTTTTTGCCGTGGTCTGCACTTCACGTACTGCAATGCTACCACAGCAGCTGCGCCGTTAATGCTGGTTCAGCCTGTGGGTCGCTGGCACTGGACTCCCCCTGGTCTCATTTTGATCACTGGCACCATAGATGTAAGTGATCAGGTTTCAAGTCCTGGGACAGACTGGAGATGTAGTTCAGCAGCACAGTTTGTTTTACATGTGCAAGACCCTGAGTTCAAAACCCAGCACTTGTGGGCGGGAAAGAGTGGGGTGGAGCGAGGCGAGTTGCTGTCTCCCACGTCCATCCCTCCGGCTGGCTGAGCATCCAGCTTCTTGCACTCCCCCAGCCCCAAATGGAGAAAGGGGTGGACCAAGCCAAGGACGAGCCAGCAAGGGGCCTAGAGTGCTGGCTTAGGTTTGCGCGGGAGGAGGGTCCCAGGTCTCTCACCCTTCTGATATCACTGTGATTTTTTATTTATTTGGATACGAGGGCTGAGACAATTGCAAATTTTTTTCTCCCATTTTGTAGGCTGTCTTTGCACTTTAATACTGTCTTTTGATACACAAAAGTTTTTCATTTTGATCAAGTCCAATATGCATTTTTTTCATTTGTTCCTCATGTTTCTATCACATATAAAAACTGTCATTACCTAACGTCATAGAAATTGGCAATGTGTGAATGTTAATTAGCACAGCCATTACGGTAAATATACTGAGAGAAAATTAACATCTTTGGCTGGGGTTATGGCTCAGCGGTAGAGCGCTTGCCTAGCACGCGCATGGCCCGGGTTTGATCCTCAGCATCACATAAAAATAAAGGCACTGTGCACAACTAAAACAAATAAAAAAAGAAAGAAAGAAAATTAACATCTTTCCATATCAATTCCACTACTGCAAAGACAACCAGCCACGGGGGCCTGGAGGCGCCCAGGACCTGGGTTCTCAGCCTAGGCCCCTTTCCCCAGCGCAGGGCCCAAGCCTGCACATACTCACTAGGCAAAGTAGTGCCAAGCTCTGATCTCATCTGGGGGGGGGTAAGGGGGTAGGGGGTTGCAGAGCAGCACGATGGTGGTACAAAGGCGAGCGCTCAATGCAGTATGAAGGTAAAGGAGTCAGTGATAGAGAAAAATCAGCAAACAGACACACGAGTTTGGGCTGCTGAATCTTCTCTCTTTACTTTCACTTTGTACAAGTATATAAGCATATTTCTTGGCAGTACACATTCTTTTCTGGTTACATCACAGTCATAAGACTTAGGAAAATAGCAACATCTACAGTTTAAATTTTAGACATATTAAATTCTTTATCCTACACATTTCAAGGCCCCTCACAGATGGGGTCATGCATACCTTTCCAAGGTCCTATATAGACAGAGGTCGTACATGACTGTCTGGGCATATTATAGTTTTGCCACATTTATCTAACTGGTCTGGGTAAAATTCATTTCTCACAGATTCCCTGAAGTCATTTTTTCTGCACACTGCTCAGACTGTCTGATAAAAGTTAATTTTCTCTGTCTGGAATTCAAAGCACTATTGTCTTTCTTTTATAGCAGTTATTTTTAAAACCTAGAAGCAGGGAAAGGGGGGGGCATAGCTGAATGTTAGCTCTGAAGGACTTTTACTCTATGGGATTTGTATGCATCTATTTTAAACTACTCTGAAAGTAAGAGAAATCTTTTTTCAATCACAAAAAAAGACTCTTAAAGCTTATTAACTAGGAACTTGTTACTGTACAATTTATAGAAGAAGTTTTTATGTTTATAGCTTAGATTCCAAACGGTTAATTTCCAGAATTAGTCTCATATGAAATAGCGACACCTGGTGGCCATATATGTGAACATACGCAGTCAGAGTTAACTCTTTCAACACCGTGGTATCTGTCCATGAAAAAGGGGGGGTTTACCCCATACCCCTTTTTATACAATGGGGGGACAATGCCCAGCTCTGTCACTCCTTTTTGACTAGGGGGAGGGGGGGCATCACCCGGCCCTGTCAAAGATGCCACACGCTGAGAAGGGGCATGGGGCGCTGCCGGCCTCAGTCCCCAACTCAGAGATGCCTCATCCACCACGGCCAGCTCATGACCGGAAGTTGAACTCAAGCGGCCAAGCGAAGACGGAAAGCGGAAGGAAAAAAAACGGAAGTGCCATACACTTAGCGCGAGGCCGGAAACGGAAACTCCGAGCGGCGTAGTGGGCGGGGCCTGCGGGGCCTGCCCCCATGACAGCTTCTTGTTTTGGTGAGTCAGACGTTGGCTCAGCCAGATGCGGTGAGCGGCGGGAGGGCCTCGGGTGTGAGTCCAGGAGGGGGCATGGGCCGTGAGCAGCCCTGACCGCTGGCCCTGTGTCCTTATGCCCATCCCGGAGCCCCGCTCCTCCATGAGGCCTCAGGCTGTTCTTGGTCTGCGCACAGCTGTCCTTTCCCTCAGGTGGGACCCACGGGGTCCTCTCGTGGAGCCCTCACTTTCCTGCACCGAGGGCCAGTGAGTCTGCACCTAGGGACTTGGCCGAGTCTGCAGACGTTTGGTTGTCACAGATTGGGTGTGAGGTGCAATGCTACTGTCATCTATCTGGTGGAGGCCCCACCATGCACAGCGCAGCCCCCACAGCGAAAAATCCAACACCCCCAAATGTCAATAGTGCCCAGGTTGGGAAACTGCTGGAGGGCGTGAAAATCTCTGAAGTCATACATAAACTGGAAATTGTTTAGAATTCTGTGTAGGCCCTCTAAATGATGAAAGAGAGTCTATAGCAGCTGGAGTCACCATAAAATCTCCAGCCACATGTGTTGAGCCAGTCAGCTGCACACTGCAGTAAGCTCTTTAACCTGTTTTAGGGATCAGATGGCTGGATAGGAATAGGGCAAATTCAGTTTGGGCCAACATCTGAACTCCTGCTATTTAGTAAGGGTTTTTTTAATATTTATTTATTTGCTTTACTTGTACACAATGCCTTTATTTTTATGTGGTGCTGAGGATCGAACCCAGGGCTGCGCACGTGCTAGGTGAGCACTCTACCGCTGAGTCACAACCCCAGCCCCTAAATAAGTTTTTTTAAATTTAGAAAGTAAATGGGGTCATCTTCCTATAAACTTTTGGCCCTTTTTTCTTTTTTCCAGAGAAGAAAAGTATCGTTCAAACTCAGATTTGTGTTGAAGCCAGCCTCAAGAACCACCTGTTGCCCATGTGTGGTTTCTTTGTGACCAGGTGAATAACATGTGGAACTTGCAACAGTAGGGTTGCAGCAGGCTGTGCTGTGTATAAAAACTGCTAATGGGCTTTCCCGTACCTATTCCACAAGGAGTCCTAACATTAAGAGTATTTTAAAAATTACTTCTGTTTGGTCGGGGAAGGAACTTAGCTCTGTATGGCTATTTATGGATAGATAAGTCAGGATATAGTTATGTGTGTGTAAGTGCATACAAAACAAATGTAAGGAATTAAAAATATGTGTATTTGTAGAGAAATGTAGATTTTTCTTGCATGTGAAAAACATCAGGATTTTATATGCAAGGATGAATAAACTTTTATGTGTATTTACCTCCCCACGTGTCCCATGCTCTGGGTTCCCCATCCCTCCCCAGATCTGTCGTCCTTAACCCTTTTTCTGTTGTTGGCAGGGTCTGTAGTGTCGGGACGTTACACTGTCTGCCAAGGGGATGGAAAAGCTCTGGCTTTCTGGCTGTTTGCCACATTACCACACCCTGTTACAGGACCTAGGCTAAGCAGGGGGCATGACTGTGAGAACTGAAACTACCCCAAGGATAGGCCAATGGCTCCGCCAATGGCATCCGCCCATGCTCCTTATGTGTCCCTATGACCTTCCTACTGATTGGCTGATGTCCACTACAAAGCATTGTGCACCCCTTCAATAAACGAGTTCCAGCATTCTACTGACTGGGCTCCCCGACCCGGCTCTGAGTCTTTTGAAGGAGACGTTGGCAGCCTTTACTTTCCCAATCCAGTCTCATCGTTGAGGTAGGCCCCTCTGGCCTCTTTTGGTAGACAGAAGAGGTCCATCCCCGGGTACGGGGGGGGGGCGCTATAGACCTCAACCCCTTATAACTTCGCGACACTGTAGCAGGACCTGGTGAGCTTCAAGGATGAAGCTGTGGAGTTCTCCTAGAAGGAGTGGGCATTGCTGGACCTTTCTCAAAGAACTCTGTGCAGGGACATGATGATGAACAACTGCAGGAATCTGGCCTTACTTGGTAAGCCCAGTGTCATCCCTGCATTTATTGAATCACTCAGGTAGCAACACTTTCCTTGTATTCTGATTTATTTTATTGACATCAAATTCACAAGACCATGAGATGTTTTAGCCACTTTAAGGTGTACAATAGAAGCTTTTAGTATATTTCCATTCTTATGCACTCATCAGTACCTAATTTTAGAATGTTTTCATCACTTCAAAGAAATTTCAGCCCCGTTCAGCAGTTGATACCCATTCTGTTCCCTACCCACTGCTACTGGCAACCACTTAATACACTGTTGATGGACTTACCTATTCTGGGTATTGCATACGTGTGTGTGCATGTATCTGTGTGTGTAGCTTTTCGTGTGCCTACCTTCCTTTGCATAGCATGTTTTCAAGGTCCATCCATGTTGTATCATGTGTCAGAAATTCATTCATTTTCGTGGCTATTATTCCATTGTGTGTGTATATCAATTTTCATGCATCCTTCCATAAGTTGATGGGCATTTGGGTTGTTTCCACCTTTTGGCTATTTGGATGGTGCTGCTGTGAACACTGGAGAAAAATCCTATGACTGTAACCAGGTTTCCATGTCTTCTGCACTTAAGTTATTCTCAAAAGGCACAAGAGCATTCATACAGAGAAAAGTCATTATGAATGTAATCAGCGTGGAAAGACCTTCAGCACAAGTTTTCCTTACTATGCACAACAGAATTCATGTAGGAGAGAAACCTTATGAGTTCCATGAGTGTGAGGAAGCCTTCAGGAAATGCTCATATCTGACAAAGCATATGAGAACTCATATGGGAGCAAAACTCTATGAATGTAACAAGTGTGGGAAATCTTTTAACAGTACCTTTTCTCTAACGGTGCACAAGAAAATACATATTGGAGAGAAAGCCTATCCCAGTGCAATGATTGTGGGAAAGCCTTTAATAATCTTTTATCTGTTAAGAAGCGCTTGAGAGCTCACACCGGAGAAAAATCCTACAAACACAATCATTGTGGAAAATCTTTTGCCAGTATCAATTAGTTCTCTGTGCATAAGAGAATGTGTAATAGGTAGATGTGAATGCATTAACAATGGAACAACACTCATTGGTCTCTTATCCTTTGGATAATATGAGAGAACTCATATTCTGCATAATGAATCACTACGCCACACTTTACTGCTTCAAATAAGAGGAAATATTTGTTTTCTCACAATTTCTGCAAGTTAGGAGCTGAGGATGGCTTAGCTCTGAGTCCTAGATAAGGATCTCTCATAAGGTTTTAGCCCAGGGCCTGGGGTTGTAGCTCAGTGGTACAGAACTTGCCTCACATGCGTGAGGCGCTGGGTTCAATCCTCAGCACCACATAAAAATAAACAAATAAAGCCCGGCGCAGTGGCACACACCTGTAATCCCAGCACTTGGGAGGCTGAGGCAGGAGAATCTCTCTGACACATACTCCAGCCATGACGTGCTGCCCTCACCAGAGGCTCAGATCCATGAGTCCACCCAGTCTTGGACTTGAAGCTCCAGATCCATGAGCCAAAATAAGTCTCTTTCCATGCCATAAATAGGCTGTGCCAGGAATTTCACTGTAGTAAAAGAAAGATGACTAATCTAGTAGGAGACCTTCACTTCTTTACCAGGTGGACATTTCCAGAGTTGAGGGTCTTTATTTCCCAGAGTTGAGAGCCTCAAATGTTCTCTGAATGTTTAAGACATGAGAATTCATATGAGAGAGAAAGACCCATTGAACATGATCAATATCGGAAAGTCTTCCATTTTCTCGTGTTTCTTAGGAACTTGGGAATTCATACTGCAAAGGAACTAGTAAATAGAAAGGATGAAGAGAAGTCTTCAATGATGCCCATTAACATTAGGAAAAAGTATGAAAATTATCCCTGGATGTAACGCACATGAGCATATTAGTTCTGGAAAGTCTTTTGCTGATTTCTTTCTTTGTTGCATATGTAAGAACTCATACTGACAGGAAGCCCTAATGTGATCAATATGCAGTGTCTCAACTTCAGCTATTCAATAAGTGGCCACAGAATCAATTATACTAGAACAAATGGCTATAAATGTTAGGATGTGGGATTACCGTTATCCATGTCTCATCCCTATGTTGGGTCACTAGCTCATTAAACTTTAGTTTTAGTATATAAACATTTTTTGTTTTAGTGGATAAACATTCATGGCCATATGTATCCTTCACATCTAAAATTACCTAATATGACTTTATATGCAACATAATAGTTAAAGTTAACTTAAAATATCAGTATATTGCATATTCAAAAAGGTATTTCCAAATAACTCTTGAGGGGCTTAATTTGTCATAATGGAAATTAGGCAATATTACAATATAATTTTTTCTAATGTAATAGTTTTTGTAAGAATACGTGGACTTTATGATATTGGTTCTGTTTTCTCTTTCTATTCTAGTGTGTTGAATACTGTTAGTATTCACCAGTGTCCATTCTCCCCTATTTATTTAAGGCAAAAAAAAAATTCACAAATTTGTTGAAGATGTCTATGAACAATATTGAAAATACTCAATGTACCAGAGACTTTTCTGAAGCCAGGATGGGTTTTGTCCCATTCTTATGGCCATGATAAAAAGGTAGAAAGCACTAGTGGGATACCACCTGTCTTGTTTGCCACACCTATTTTAATTCCTTCTTTGGGAACATGGACACAGGGCATAGAGTGGAGAATCTTTTATTTATAACTATGATGACAAAAACTACAGTGTAGAAAAAATAATCACAATAGGGAGCATTTGATTGTATCAGCTCTGGACTGCTTGTTGCTAGACTTCTCCTTACATGATTAGAAGTAACTCAAAACTGGTTAAATCCAAAGTGTGTGTGGGTATGTGGGTGTGACAGAGAGTGAAAGAGAGTGTGTGTTTCAGTGGCTGTCTTGTTAGGTTGCAGCTGAGTGCAATAGCTGATGAACCTATTAATTGATCCATTTTTACAAATGCTGCATGTTCCTATGAAAGCAATATATATTTTTTTTTTTGCATACAGGGTACATGTCCAACTACTCAAGCTAATTAATTGTGTTTTCTTATATAATGTGTACTTCCTTTTTTTCTCTTGACCTGACTTAGTGCTAGAGGTATATTAAAGTCTTATATTTAAGATTGCAGATTAACTAATTCTTTCGGTAATTCTGTCACTTTCACTTTATTTGTTTTCATGTAATATAACAAAATGCAAACAGCTCTACATATTTTCTTGGAAATCACTCCTTTTCAGTGGGGACCTTTTATCCCATGACATAGAATTTTAATACAGTAACAAACTTAGCTGTCCCTCCCATACACCATGTACTCCTCTAAATGCTTATGAATATTAACTAAATGCTCACTTTAAACTTGTGATGTATGTACTATTATCTCCATTTTATGGATTAGAAAATCGGAATGGGGTGTTTAAGTTACTTGCCTAAGTTCACCAGCTATCAAGTAGTAGAGCTTGATTTGAACTGAGACAGTCCATGCTCATACTGACAACCCTGTTTGTTGAGTCCATTCTATGTGTCCAAATAGTTTGAGACACTGTGGCTACAGTAATGAATTAGACTCAAGTGTTGTCATTCAGACATTTATATCCTAATGGGGAGAAACAGCTTATAGGAAATCAACAATATGCTATTATTTTTATTCAGAAAATAGATCATTGTAAGAGAGTTGGTGGCTTGGAACTTACTATTTTATATGGAAAAGGAAAGAAAGGCCCCTCAATAAGGGACATTTGAGCAGAGACCTTAGTGAGATGGTGAGTCATGTGGATTGGGGTAGGACAGGTGGGGAGCAATGAGGGAAGGGCAGATGATAATGTGATAAGAGGTGTGGTGGATTCTGATCTTTTTGGGGTACATGGATTATTGTTAGGACTTGTCCTTGTACTTTCAATGAGTTGGAATGTCAACATCCCACAGGTGATGGTTGACACATTTCTATTAGGACAATTTGAGTTTTCATGAAGGGCTTACTGGACAGAATGTAGGGAAACCAACAAATGCAGTTGAGATGGGATATCCATCTTTACCTGTCTTCAGACACTGTGTTCCTGGCCCTCCGACCTTCAGATTCAGACTCAGCCTTGTACCATTGGCCCTTCATTCTCAGACATTTGGCTTACACCATTGGCCTCCCTGGTCCTCAGGCCTTTCAGCTTGGACTGGAAATACAGCACTGTCCTTCTTGGTTTGTATTGCCTATAATTTGTCCCACTGTTCTTTTCTTATAAGTTTCTCCAGGCAACAGGACCATCCTACATCCTAGGTGCACTTATTTTAAGAGGCAAATGCATCTGTGTGGCATACAGGATGGACTGTAGTGAATGCAGGAGTGTGATTTCTAGATTATTCTTTCAGGACTAAAGCACCTCCTCACCTGCTGGATATATTGATTGTTAATGGCTTGTGCTGCCACCTTCTCTGTGAATTGTCTTAAGCCAAAGAAACTGCCACACCTAAAAATATGCATCTTCCCAAGGTGGCCTGCTTCCAATGACTGTTTGATGTGGGAGATACAAAGACCCAGTCCCTTTTCTCAACTAAGGGCCCAGAAGAGCAATCTCAGCTCCATATTTCCCCCATAGGATTGACTGCCACCCGGCTAATCACAGGTTGACCTCTTCTGCCCTTCTCTCCTTAAGAGTTCTTCCCCAATAAACAAAACTCCCCATTGCAGAATCTGTTTCTCAAAAACCTGGCCTGAGTTCAGATTACTCTATCAGGTAAAGAACACTATTCAGAAAAGGGTTTGGCAGAGAGGAAGGGTGCAGGAGCCCTGTTTGGGGAGATAGCTAAGATTGCGGTTGACTATGGGCCATAGACATTTTTGGGCATTGTCGCCTTCCGTAGTCTCATGGGACTTGGCCCAGGATCTCGAGAGATTTGAGCAATGACTCAGCAGATTGACATTTTTGGGCATTGTCGCCTTCCGTAGTCTCACGGGACTTGGCCCAGGATCTCGAGAGATTTGAGGAGTGACTCAGCAGATCGAGCAAGCACCATTCCTGCTCGGGCGCATGGGATGAGACCAGAGAGAGAAAGGACAGGGTTATCGCTATTGTATAGATACATTGTAGTTTCTTGGAAGAGTACGTGGCTTGGTTTCTTGTGAGAGTGTGTATGTAGTGTTAGAAATTACAAGAGACAGAGACAGAAAGATTAAAGAATTTTTTCGTCTCCATCCTGTCTCCGGACTCCTTCCCGTGGCGCTGCCGTTCCAGGCTGCAATCCCTTTCCGGCGGCTAACAGAAGGGGAGCATTGACTAGAAGAATTCAACTCAGGACCAGGTGCCAAAGCAGAATAGAAGGCAGCTACACGTCTGGTTTGTGTTCCAAAACAACCTGGTCCCAGTGTATGACGACCAGCCCCAAGGTGCCATGAAACCAATAAAAGAAGCAGACAGATGCTGAGCTGTATGGAGTGTGATTTCTTGGGGGATTTACTGACAGAAGCATAGACCTGGATGGCAGTGAGCCAATTGTATTCCTCATGCCTCAACTGGAATGAATCTATTTTGGTAAGTGAAAGAAGCCAAGACAAAAAGCTCTCTGTTGTATGATTCCATTGCTTGACGTTCCAGAGAATACAAAATCATAGTGAAGGACAGCAAATCAATGATTGCCCAGGGTAAGGGGATGGGGAGGATTATAAAAGGGCAACACAAAGAAAGTGGGGAGTGATGGAACACTTCTATATCATGAATATGTTGGTGTATAAACACATCTATGCTTTTCCCAGAAACTAAAGAACTTTATAACTCAGAGTGAATGTTGCTGTAGGTTAAATTTATCAGCTGAGAAGGCCTAGGAATAATGACACCCAGTAACAATGAGATCTGTAGCATTCAGATATCGGTTTCTAAATATCATTAACCCTAAAAAAAAAAGGAACCAGGGCTCCTTGGAGAAGATTCATTTCAGGGCCACGTCAGGAAAAATTTAAATGATGATCCTGGAAAATCTTATGGAGCCAAAAAGCAAGAATTGCTAAAAAATAAAATAAAAAATGGGATCTTTTGAAGAGCACAAGTCAACCTGAGTGGTCCTCTAATGAAGAATAAAGACTCACAGAAAAAAAGTCCCAAAAATATGCCTAAAAATTCCCCTGTGTCTGAGGATACTACTGAAGTATGTATGTGCAGGCAAGGACTGAGAGCCTTACAGGGAACAGCTACTGAAAGCTGAAGAGTTTTTCAGGAATACCAGAGGCCACATATCCTGGAGAGATGGAGGTTTATTGTAGGGGGGGGGGTTGCTCAATGGACTGATCTTGGTAACAAACTGTTTTAACTAAAATCCTGGAAATGCCACACCCTCAGAACAAGTATCACACACTAAGAGTAAAAAATACAGGAGTAAGTGCAAAACCAAAATAGATCTTTCATTGTAAAATGTAAAACCTAGCCTTAACAGAGTCAGTGGGTCCATTAGCAGTATCATTGCCTGCCATGACAAACTTAATCTTTTGAGAATGATAATAACATAATTGGGAGGCTCTACAATGTATAGTCACAATATCAAACACAAAAAAATTATGAGATACTAAAGAGAATAGGGAAAAGTTACCTATTGTGAATATATAAATCAAGAGAGGCAGACCCAGAGATAATTCAGGTATTGAAGCTAACAGACAAGAACTTCAAAATAACTATGATGACTTGTCAAAATGGAAGAAAAGGAGACAAATTGTGAAAAAAATGAAAGACAAACTGGAAGTCTTCAAAACCAAAAAAAAAAAAAAAAAAAAAGAGGACACATCACTTTCAAAGGAGCAACAAGGAGACTAATGATGACTTTTCAGAAGAAACAAAGCAAGAATACAATGAATGACATCTAGAAGGTTGGGTGGAAAAAAACTCCACAAATCTTAAACTCTATAACTTGAGAAAATGTTCATCACAAATGAAGATGGCTTCCAAAGGATTTTTTTCAAAGAGCCAAAATAATCACCAACATAACTGTATCAAGAAACAGTATAGTTCTTTGTGTTGAAGGAAAACAATCTCATACGAAAACAACTCCAGCAATGACTGAAAATCAGCAGGAACCATAGAATTCAAGAATACTGACTTTATAAAACAATCCTGTACAGTTTTGCAACTTTCATGTAAGTCTAAAATATTGATAAATAAAAAACTACTCCCAACACTATAAATGACAGCAGCTCTCTAAGTGACTCCCTCATGCTGCCCCTCGACACCAGAGAATGGGGAGCCCAAGCCCAGTGGCCCACCCCAGTGTACACCAACAGTACAAACAAGCAGAGCTCCAGCAAGTGGCTATCCCCAACTAGGGGTAGGTGGAGCCCCATCCAATAACACCTCCATCCTGTCTCCAGTAGAGCCTGCATCTAGGGACACCTCTCAGTCTCTAACACCAGAAAATAATAGGACCCAGGAGTGACCCTCCAGGCCCCTACCACAAGACAAGAGAAGCCCCAGCTCCTAACATCCCACCAGATATCCCCAACATCAGAGGCAGTGGGTGCTTCACCAAGTGCTCCCCCTGTATCACGTGAACATCAGTAATGATGGAAGGACCCCCCAAAAGCACCCCTAGCCCCCTACATGCTCAAAAAGAAAGGAGGCTGTGAAGTGCCACACCATTGTCACCCAACCCAAATGCCAGCTTGCATGGCTCATCTTCCCACAGCCAGATAAGAGTGTCTACAGCAGGGACACCCCAAGACATACAAACCACAGGCAATCCACCAGGTTTCCAATGAAAGTGACAAACAGATCCCAGAAAACACTTCCCATGTTCATAAAATAAGAATTGATGGAAATATTAGCAACATTCTCAACACAAAGGGGTAGAGGAGCCCAGAATGCAAATGCCTCAGGTTCCCACAACAAATCCGTGCCCTGCAGAGATTCCCCAATCCCAAACACCAGGAGCCATCCCTCAGCAGGCAACTCTTTCTTCTCCTGTGCAATACATATGTCTTGGCCCCCAGTTACAGATTGCTTGACATTTTTTTATGATGACATGGGTGGGTGGTACGATAAGTCAGTAAGAAAAAAAAATGGTAAGTTAAAAAGAAAAATCGTGTTCAAACAACGTGTTCATGAGGAGCAGGGTTGCCATAGATTTAAGTGAGAAAATGAAAACTATGAAAGTCCTACAAGAAACCACAAATATTTTTTATAACATCAAAGAGAAGGTCTTTTTAAATATGACATGAGACCAGAAGTCACAAATGAAAGTTGATAAATTTGACTTCATGGTTTTTAAAAAGTTGAAACAAAGACAAATAGAGGAAAATGTTGACAACTCACCACAAAAAAGCTAATTTACTAATAATATTTAAGAACTCCTAGCAAGCAGAGAAAAAGGCCAAGAATCATTAGAGAAATGAACAAATGCTGAGAACACGATCATAGAAAATAGAAATGATTCTCAGGGAAGAGATGATTCCCAATTTCATCCATATAAAGAAAAACTTTGCAAAACGCTGAGACTCCTATTTTCATTGATTATATGTGGGGATTTCTTTTTCTTGGTAGTTTAAAAAGATAATGTACTAGCAATGTAAAGGAACAACAGATGTGAATGGTGGGAACATGAGGTTAACAGAATAACTACAAAATGGGCTCACTGCTAATTCCCATGTGCTTTCTTTTCCAAGAAGCGAATTTACCTGCAGCCCTGCCTGGCCTAAGTGGGCAGGCTACGTCACATCCCTTACCAAACTACCTGTTAATTGCAGGAGAAATGCAGACCCAAAATAATGTTAAGAGGAACCCAAGTTACCCTGCAGCTTGCGCGAGAGTGGGGTAGGGGTGCTCTGGGAGATAAAGATAGTTCCTCCTAACCATTAAATCTGTAAGAATGCATAGTTAAGAATCCAGTTAGAACTGGTCAGCATAGGCAAAGGTGACCTAGAGTTGCCATGGCAGTGGGTACTTGAAAGTCCGATGTCATCCTGCTGTCAAAGTCAAGAAGTGGACCTGGACAGGACTCTCTGGAAACTTCTCTGGGCTCCCCAATAAAACTGGAGTGCAGGAGAGGCATGTTGTTCCTATCCTCTCTGAGAGGACCCACTCTCTCTAGCCTGTCCCCTTTCCCTATCACTTCAATAAACTCATTCCTGTTACTCTGAGTGACATATCGGAAAGCTTTTTTTACTTGATCGAATGAACTGGGGTTTGAGTGGCGGGGGTCGGTCTTCGATTGCCTCAGTTTTTCGGAAGTCCCCAGCTCTGTAGCAGCAAGATGCGAGGAAAGCGGCACTTTCACACCGTAACCATGGGAACTGAATTAGTACCACCATTACTACCACCTCCGCTCACAGCGATGAGGACCCGGCCAGACCCCAGAGCTGGGTGTGGCGGGGACAGACTAAAAAGTGGAACTGAGACCCCGGAAATCGAAGAAAGCAAAGGATAGGATAGGCCCAGAGAACCGAACCTAGCCAACTGAATGGATGAGTTGCAGTGACAAGTGAGTGACAAGAAGCCATGGCTAGGTGTGGGGAGCCGAGGAGGGACTGGAGGAGCCGAGGAGGGACGGGAGGAGCCGAGGAGGGGCGGGATGAGCCGAGGGGGGACGGGAGGAGCCGAGGGGGGACGGGAGGAGCCGAGGAGGGGCGAGAGGAGCCGAGGGGGGACGGGAGGAGCCGAGGGGGGACGGGAGGAGCCGAGGGGGGACGGGAGGAGCCGAAGAGGGGCGGGAGGAGCCGAGGAGGGGACGGGAGGAGCCGAGGGGGGGGATGGGAGTAGCCGAAGAGGGGCGGGAGGAGCCGAGGGGGGACGGGAGGAGCCGAAGAGGGGCGGGAGGAGCCGAGGATGGGCGGGAGGAGCCGAGGACGGGCGGAGGGGGGACGGGAGGAGCCGAAGAGGGGCGGGAGGAGCCGAGGAGGGGACGGGAGGAGCCGAGGGGGGGACGGAGGAGCCGAGGGGGGGACGGAGGAGCCGAGGAGGGGCGGGATGAGCCGAGGGGGGACGGGAGGAGCCGAAGAGGGGCGGGAGGAGCCGAGGAGGGGCGGGATGAGCCGAGGGGGGACGGGAGGAGCCGAAGAGGGGCGGGAGGAGCCGAGGGGGGACGGGAGGAGCCGAGGAGGGGACGGGAGGAGCCGAGGAGGGGCGGGATGAGCCGAGGGGGGACGGGAGGAGCCGAAGAGGGGCGGGAGGAGCCGAGGAGGGGCGGGATGAGCCGAGGGGGGACGGGAGGAGCCGAAGAGGGGCGGGAGGAGCCGAGGAGGGGCGGGATGAGCCGAGGGGGGACGGGAGGAGCCGAAGAGGGGCGGGAGGAGCCGAGGAGGGGCGAGAGGAGCCGAGGGGGGGACGGAGGAGCCGAGGAGGGGACGGGAGGAGAAATAAATAAATAAATAAAAATAAAAAAATAAATAACATACCCAGGGTCACACAGCTGGCAAGGATTCAAAATGCAGCAGTTGCCAGGCGCAGTGGCGCACACCTGTAATCCCAGCAGCTCAGGAGTCTGAGGCAGGAAGATCGCGGGTTCAAAGCCAGCCTCAGCAACAGTGAGGTGCTAAGCAACTCAGTGAGACCCTGTCTCTAAATAAAATACAAAATAGGGCTGAGGATGTGGCTCAGTGGTGGAGTGCCCCTGAGTTCAATCCCCAGGACCACACACACACACACACACACACACACACAAAGCAATACAGCAGTCTTACTCCACAATCAGTCATCTTAACCATTCTGGTATGAGAAAAAGAGAGCGCACAAGAGAATAATAGAACTAAGCCAAAATCCAGATGGCCCCCTCTGATCGTGACTTTGCTGTCTCTGTAGCTTCTTGGAATTAATATTTTCTGCTTTGATCCATTCTTCTCTAGGCTAACATGAAACCATCTAAAATGTCCTTCCTTCTGTCCAGAGACCTGGCGCTGGCCGCGCTGCTGCGCCCCTTCTCGGGGCTGCCAGGCTCCTGGGTGGCCCTTCAGCAAGGCCAAAGTTCTATCTGCGAGATCCGCAGAATTAAAAGCCTAACTGGCTGGAAGTTGGGCTGACCTTGGGTTCCACCAGCTTCCTGTGGTTCTATCTCATCAAACAACATGATGAAGATTTTTTTAGAGGATTAAAGAAGAAATTGTTTGGAGTAAACTTTGGAGATACTAATATAATATGTTCCATATAATGATTATAGGAGTTCTTCTGGATTCACCAATCTACTGAGTTTTGAATGTCAGAGAAAGTTATATGTGAATAGATATGAAGTCAGAATTTGTGTTTTGCTTGATTAAATGAAGGAAATGAAAATACTTCTGTGTTCTGCAAACAATACATATTGTGACCAACTTGTAAAAAATGTATAAGGTACATTATTAGAAGTGCTTAAATATGGAAGACATCATCTGATAACAGGGTCAGTGGTATTTTTTAAAGTTCATAAAAAGACTTGTTCTAGGGATGAATTCGATAATCCCTGCTGATGAATTTACTTCTCTGATGAACTTTTAATTGCTGATTAAAATGCTTATTCTTTAGTATGTCAAGGAGACAGAACTACTTCATTACTCAAAAAAAGATCCTAAATGTTGTTTTCTTCTAGAGAAGCCATTTTGGTAAGTCAAAAAGCAAAGATGAATTCTATTACCAGTAATTCTTCTAACTTCATTTCCTTGAATTTAAATGATTTTTATTTGGGTGAACTTTGTTGACCTTTTTTAATAATATAACTTTCATCCAATGATTTTAGCAAACTCTAGATTGTTCTTAAAAGTGGGGAAGAGCGTCCATGCCTATCATCCCAGCGGCTTAGTAGGCTGAAGCAGGAGTTCAAAGCCAGCCTCAGCAACATAGGGAGGCACCAAGAAAGTTAGCGAGACCCTGTCTCTAAATAAAATATTTAAAAGGGCTGGGGATGTGGCTCAGTGGTTAAGTGCCCCTGGGTTCAATCCCTGGTGCCAAAAAAGTGTTTTGTTTTTTAAAATAATTCATCATTTGCATCTTCTTTTTGAAGTTAAGCAGAAAAGTCTGTTACCTTTTAACTGGTATTATATGTATTTTGGGCTTTGGCCAGCACTCATTCTGGAGGAATCAACCCAGTATCTTTGGAAGTCATTTCTGAATTCAGAGTTGATAGATAGGTTACCCTCCCCCTAGAGTTCTCCACATCCTGAGAGAAGCAACCTTGTTTCATTCTTGGCAGGATGTTTCTTCCCTGGACAGGATGTTTTTTCCCCCAGGCAGGATGTTTCTTCCCGGGCAGGATGTTTCTTTTCCCCTGGCAAGAGCCAATAGGCTTAAAGGTCACCCTGTTCTAGGGGCAAAGAGCCAATGGCATTGGGGTTGCTCTAGTGCACCCCCCACCAGAAATCCCTATATAAGGCTCTGTCTGAGAGACTCAGACCAGACAGAGAGAGACACATGGACACACAACATCTCCCGTTGCTGCAGAGAGGAGGAAGCCACTGCAACAGCTCCAGACCCATCGCCTCCAGCCGACGGCAGCTGCTCCAGCCGACAGCTCCAGACCAACCACCTTCAGCCCGACGGCCGTTCCCAGCTGACAGCTCCAGCCTCCAGCCAGACAGCAGCTGCTTTAGCCGACAGCTCCAGAGATCCCAGCTGGTGCGACCAAGCACCCACCTTCTGTCCAGAGCTTGCACACTCCCCTCTCCCTGACTCCCCTCTCCCACCAGAGCTTGCACACTCCCTTCTCCCTGACTCCCCTCTCCCACCTCTTCGACCTTCGACCAGAGCACCTCTTCTCCGGTTTTCGCTACCAGCCACGAAGGCTGTTGAATAAATCTTTTGGCTGCACGGCTGTCCCCGGTGTGATGCTTTGCCCTTCAAGAGTTACTTTATTTCAGAATAATTATTTAGTATATATTCAGTGAACAGATATGTAAGAGCCTTGTATGAGGAAGTAGCTAAGATGGCGGCTGGCTGAGAGCCAAAGAGGAGGGGTTTAATTGTTTACACCCCATCTTAATGTAATTAACTTAAGAATTTTTCTGTGCCCGTGAACACTGTGTAAGGCACCTGTAAGCTGAGCTTGATACTTATTAAGTTAAAAAGTATTTAAAGAGACTGTGGGGAAAACACAGGGGGATGGAGAATACAGAAGAGAGAGCAGAGAAGAAGAAGCAAGAATAAAGGAACCAGTCATTCCCAGTCTGCTTCCGATTTCTTTCCCGCAGTATCGTTGCTGCTGTATAGGCAGCCACACAGATAGTGATAATAGAGACTATTATTTTGTATCAGTTTGGATTCCCGGTAAAGCTGGAAGGGCCTTAGGATTACATAGACAAATTTCATGCAGCTGCAGTAACCAGAGGTGGAAAGTGCACTTTCCAACATCTGTAGTTAGTAGAATAGTGAATCAGTACAGGTGTTTATCCCATGCCAAAAGTAAAATAACAAATAAAATGCCCTTCCTTGCAATACCAGATGTTACCTCAAGATGGCAGTGTTTCACCACCCTAAATTCACAAAAGAAAGAAAAAGAAAACAAGTCCACAAAGCATCAACGCTTCTCTTTTTATAACTTTTTATAACCTGCAGACAGTGGTGTTTCTTGGGGTACACATTGGCTTAAGGGGAGGAATTTCTCTTTCAACATATATGTCAGCCAACCACAGGACCCGAACCCAGACCTACAAAATGCCAAACGCAAATTTGACTCAGCTGGGAAGAAACCGTGGGGACAAAACACCAACCTGAGACAAAGAGATTTTTGTTGAGGGCGGATCAATTATCTTGCAAAACGTTCCCACTACAGAACACATAGAAAGGCTATATACCATAAGAAAAATATATATTTTTCAACAAGATGCTAAGAAAGGAAATCCAGGACAGCATAAGAATGCCAAGAGACTCGCTCCTGGGGAGTGCAGGCTCCGTGACGATTCCTGCCAGTCTCCATGGAGCTGGGATTTCGTCTCAGTAGCAGATGGTAATTCTAGGATATGGAAGGCGTTAGTGAAAGATTAAATTGGAAAAACAGCCATCACTTACAAGAACCAACCAGGACGGATAGATAGTAGGTAGGTGGGTAAATAGATAGTCATGCATCGTTTAACAACAGAATGTATTCTGAGAAATGCATTACTGGGCACTTCGCCATGTGTGAACATCAGAGTGTATCTACATAAACTAAGATGACCACTACACATCAATGGGTATGCTGCAGTTTGGATGCCTAAAGTCCCACAAAGGCCTATGTGTTAAAGGTTTGGTCCATAGGATGGCTCTATTGGGACATGATGGAACTTTTAAGAGTGGTGCCTAGTGCCTAGTGAGAAGGCTTCAGGTCATTGGGGGCACACCCTTGAAGGGGATAGGGAACTCTGGTCTTCTCCTCTCCCCCCCCCCCCCCCCCCCCTTGCCTCCTGGCTGATAAGGTGAGTGCTTTCGCTTGGCCATGTGCACCTTGGCTTGATGTACAGCCTCATCGGGCCCAAAGCAATGGGGACAACAATCATGGACTAGGATCCTCCCAAACTGTGAGCTAAAATGAACCTTTTTACTTACTACTTGATTTTCTTAGGTATTTGTTTTTTTGTTTTGTCATAGTACTGAAAAGCTGATTCATGCAAGGTGATATAATCCTATGGGACACCATCATGTTTGTGGCTCATCATTCACAGAAACCTCATTTTCCAGCTGGTAACTACTCGCCTTCCTTAACTACCCTGGGTAGTGGAGAAAAGACTCCCTCAAGAATTCAAAACTGCAAGCAAACTCTAACATGGAGTTAGGGTCTGAATTCACACCACCTGTAAAGCCCTGAAGATCCAAGCCAAGAATTCCATTTCAGGCCCCAGGTCAGCAATGCCCACCCGCCTAAACAAAAGCATATACTCTCTCAAAAAAAAAAAAAAAAAAAAAAAAATCTAGCTGGCGCGGTGGCACACGCCTGTAATCCCAGCACTTTGGGAGGCCGAGGCAGGAAGATCGTGAGTTCAAAGCCAGCCTCAGCAATGGCAAGGCACTTAGTAACTCAGTGAGACCCTGCTTCTAATAAAATACAAAAAAGGGCTGGGGATGTGGCCCAGTGGTCAAGCGCCCCTGAGTTCAATCCCCAGTACCAAAAAAAAAAAAAAAAAAAAAAAAAAAAAAAATCTAAGACTGAAAATAAAAGCAAGAGCAAAAAGCTACAAGTTGCAACGAACAGACACCAACAATCAAAACTTGCCGCACAGTTGAGGAAACATGACGTCAACCACAAAGCAACGATCAAAGTAGACCCACAGAGTCTTCAGATATTGGAAAGATCAAATATACAATGCATCCAACACCTCAGCAATTGGCTTAGCCTTGAATGTGTAAATACCTGGCATCCCACCTCTGCTCCCCCTCACCTCTGACCATCTGCTCCAAGTCACCGTCCTTTCCCGCTGTCGTGATCCCAGTAGCCTCTGGACAGATCTCTCACTCGCCCCTTCCTCTTCTTCAGCCTATTTCCAGCACAACACACCAAGATATTCTTTCAAAACGTAAATTGTATTTCACGGTGTGTAAAAGCCAATGTCCTTTAAGTGGCCAGCGAGCCCCTGGGGATCCAGCCTGCAGCTGGCTCTCTGGACTGAGCTCCTGCTCTCCGCGCCCGCTTTCCTCGGCCACTCTGATGTCCTTGCTCCTCCTTGACCTTCTCAGGACTTTCGCAGATGGGAAGCTTCTGCCTGGGATGCTCTTCCCTCAGAAACGTCCCTGGCTCCCTGTGCCCCTCCTTCAGGTTAATTGAGGGTGCATCTGTGATCATCTCCTTTAAAATCGCACACCCTCGAGGCTCCCTTTGGTGACTGCACGATCATGGGCTCCCCGGTGCCACCTATTGAAGCTCATATGTCGTGGCTGAATTAGGAGATGGCGTCTGACAGGAAGTAAAGAAGGCTAAAGGAGATCGTGAGGGTGGGCCCTAATCCGATAGGATTGGTGTCCTTAGGAGAAGGCACACCAAAGATCGTTCCTTCTCCAGCCAACTGGCGGGGGGGGGGCGGAGGCCAAGGGAGGGCACAGCAAAGAAGTGGCTGCCTGGAACACAGAGATCACTATCCAGCCAGAGAAATGATCAGAGAGGGCTGGGGCGTAGCTCGGCGGTGGAGCCCTTGCCTCGCATGCACTAGACCCGGGGTTGGACCCCAGCACCTCAAAAGCAACAGGAAAGAAATTATAAACAGGAGAACACAAAATATGCATCTAAATCAAACTGAAATAAATAACAAAGAGCACCAAACACAATCTAAAACAAATCACAGCTGGGTGTGGTGGTGCGCACCTGTAGTCCCAGCTGCTGGGGAGGCTGAGGCAGGAGGATGGCGAATTCAAAGCCAGCTTAGCAACTTAGCGAGGCCCTAAGCAATTTAGAAAGATCCGGTCTGTAAATAATGTAAAAAGGGTTGGGGATGCAGCTCCCTGGTTAAGCATACAAAACACACACACACACACACACACACACACACACACACACAGATCGCCTGGGAGGAAAGTCAACTGGAAAAATATTGAGATCAACAAAATTCTAATATAAATAGAAATCCAGATCCAGATTTGGACATAACTATAATGATGAGAGATCATTTTGAACCTCAGGTCCAAATCTGGAAAACAGACCCCATCCCAGAAAAAAAAAAAAAAAAATCAGAAAAAAACACAACTGACCATATAGACATTCACCACAAGGGGGTGCTAGAACATCAGTGTGGAGCCTTCCAAGTCTGTCCAGAAATAGTCCCTCCCTCCCTCCCTCTCTCACTCTCCCTCCCTCCCTCCTCACTCACTCTCCCTCCCTCTCTCACTCTCCCTCCCTCCCTCCCTCCCTCACTCTCCCTCCCTCCCTCACTCACTCTCCCTCCCCCTCCCCCTCTCCCTCCCTCCCTCGCTCTCCCTCTCCCCCTCCCCCCCCTCAAGGCAGAGAAACCTAGGATTTGCAAATAGATCATCTTGCACTCTTGGGTCACTCTACAAGGGGAGGAGGGCGCACACAGAGATGTCCCCTCCCAGGAACACAGGGATGGCATAGATGCTGGTGATAAACCCTAGTTGGTCAAACTGAGGGAAGTCACTCCATCTACCCAGAGCCTTAAACGGGCCACTGTGTTGTTTTATTCTTTTCCTATTGCTTTACAACACCTTGAGTGACAAGACAATGCACACTTGTGACCTTGCGAATTCTGTGGCCTAGGAGCTTGGGCACGACGTGGCTCTGCTTTGGAATCTCAGGAGGCTGCGTTTTCACCTGGAGGTGGAATTGGGGAAGAATCTGCTGCAGAGGGCTCGCTCAGGTTGCTGGGACAATTCTCTGCCCGGCCGTTACAAAACCAGTGCCCAGAGCTTCTGACTGGCCCTTGGCTGGAGGCTGCACCCAGGTTCAGGGCTGCTTGGTTCCCCACTGGTGGCCCTTTGCGTAGACAGATCACAACAGGAACCTTTGTTCTTCAAAGCCACCAGGACAGCCGGGCGCAGTGGAGCACGCCTGTCATCCCAGCACTTGGGAGGCTGAGGCAGGAGGTTCACGAGTTCAAAGCCAGCCTCAGCAATGGCGAGGCACTTAGCAACTCAGTGAGACCCTGTCTCTAATAAAATACAAAATAGGGCTGGGGATGTGACCCAGTGGTTGAGTGCCCCTGAGTTCAATCCCCGGTACAAAAAAAAAAAAAAAAAAAAAAAAAAACCCACCAGGACAACTCCTCACTGCTGTCTGCGGTGACAATAAGGTACTATGTAAAGTCACCTCGGAAGTGACAATATCATCCTGTCCATTCGTAGAAGCAAGTCTCATGTTCTGCCCACACTCCAGGGGGAGGGGATCACACAAAGCCACAAACACAAGGAGATGAGAACTTCCACGGGTGGCATGAGTCACCCCAGAATTTGCCCTCCACGGCCACTATCCCCAATGTGACGGGACAGAAAGGGGGAGGGCGTCTTAAGATGTTCCTTCAACTCCCGGAAAGTTGAGTCCCACATCTGTAAAGTGGGTTTGTCCCGAGCATTCCCTGTGGGGTCCGGGTCCAGGTGGGGCTCAGGAAGTGGCTCCACACACC
This sequence comes from Tamias sibiricus, assembly GCA_025594165.1. Classification (NCBI taxonomy): domain Eukaryota; kingdom Metazoa; phylum Chordata; class Mammalia; order Rodentia; family Sciuridae; genus Tamias; species Tamias sibiricus. Next base: position 5,378,490 of record CM046673.1, read on the forward strand.
CGGCGCCCGTTCGCTGGGGCTCCAGCTGCACCTTCATCCATAATGCGCTAACAAAGGCTCCCCCCTGCATTGCCCCTTGGTCATTTTCTGGCATCCAGTTTTTCTCAGACCGTCCATGAAACCTCACAACGGCGGTTCCCTGCCATCCCTAATGCTGGAATGGCAGAGACACCTGGGGGACTCTCAAACAAAATGTGAGAAGACACGTGTGTGCTGTGTGACCTTGGCACATTCACTGTCCCTCTCTGGCTCCAGAGCTCTATCTGTATATGAGAGGCTCCTGAGGTCCTCGTGTCTCTGGTTGTGGTGAATTGAGTTCCCAGGGGGGTAGGAGTCATATCCACAAGACTGCCATCACCAGACAGGTGACGAAGGTCATGCAGGATCAGTGAGCCCCAGAGGAAGCTTCAGCTCACCCAAGAGGCCGGACCTGCCAGCCCCACGGAATGGCAAGAGATAATGATTACCTGTCGCTTTAAGCCATTAAGCATGGGGGATGTTTGTTACACGGCAAATGCATCCAGTCCACAGAGATGGGTGTCCACCTGCAGCAGGTTCAGCAGGGATAGCTCGGAATCCACAGCGTGAAGAGGAGGGGGAAAAAGAGAGACGGGGGAGGAGGAAGAGGGGAGGTGAGAGAGAGGAAAGCAAGCCCGAATTAACAGCGTGGCAGAGACTGAGTGGCAGAAATGTAGCTGCACAGAGCAAGAAGTGACCCCGACTAGGGACATGATTCAGAAAGAGTGACCAAGGACTGGATGGACCAAAGACAGACCTCACAGCGACGGAGTGAAAATAGGGACAAAAGAGGGGGCAGAGGTGGGGCTGGGATTGTGGCTCAGCGGTAGAGTGCTCACCTAGCGCGTGGGCAACCTGGGTTCGATCCTCAGCACCACATACAAATAAAATGCATTGAATAAAACGCATTGTGTACAACTAAAGCAAATAAATAAAAATATTAAAAAAAAAGAGGGGGCAGAGGGCAAAATAAAGTAGAGCAAATCCAGACATAAGGCGGCGAGGAAGATGGGGCAGGCGGCGGGGCGGGGGTGATGGGAGAGAAAAGAGGCTAAGACGGGAGCCATGGCGGGGGGGACAGGCCAGAGGGAGAGAAAGGGAGAAAGAGAAACGCAAATAAGAGAGAACAGAGAGAAAAGATGGAGGTGAAGGGAGCAAAGAGCAAGAGGCAGATTCGAAGGACAGGAGGGAGCGAGGGGGATGAAGGAGAGAGGAGAGTGGAGAGAAGCAGGGCGGGAAGGGCGGAGGCAGGAAGGACAGGGAGGTGAGGGAGGATGGAGACAGCAAGCGAGAAAGCCAAAGCACAGGGGAGGGAGGCAGAGGAATGAAAAGGAGACGCAGGGGTTGAGGCTGCCAAGAGAGGCCCACATCAAACAAGACAGAGGAGGGAGGGGAGCAAGAGGGAACAAGGAGGGGAAGAAGCATCTGGAGGAGGAGAAGGAGGAGGCGGCGACTGGGGGTGGATAGGAAGAGCTGCTGAGGCATCAGAGTGTGATAAAATGGTAGTTACGGTGATGATGATAAGGATGACCATTACAGTGATCATGATGGTGGTGGTGGTGGTGGTGATGATGGATGATGATTATGGTGGTGGTGATGGTGATGGTGGTGATGGTGGTAGTGATGGTGGTGATGATAGGGATGATGATTATGATCATGGTGGTGGTGATGGTGTTGGTGATGATAGGGATGATGATTATGGTGATGGTGGTGGTGATGGTGGTGATGATGGATGATGATTATGGTGGTAGTGGTGGTGATGGTGGTGGTGATGATATAGGGATGATGATTATGGTGGTGGTGATGGTGGCAGTGATGGTGGTGATGATAGGGATGATTATGGTGGTGGTGATGGTGATGGTGGTGGTGGTGGTAGTGATGGTGGTGATGATAGGGATGATGATTATGATCATGGTGGTGGTGATGGTGTTGGTGATGATAGGGATGATGATTATGGTGATGGTGGTGGTGATGGTGGTGGTGATGATATAGGGATGAGGATTATGGTGGTGGTGATGACGGTGGTGATGGTGGTGGTGATAGGGATGATGATTATGATGGTGATGGTTGTGGTGGTGACAATAGGGATGATGATTATGGTGATCACGATGTTGGTGATGGTTGGTGGTGATGGTGGTGGTGATGATATAGGGATGAGGATTATGGTGGTGGTGATGATCGAGATGATGATTATGGTGGTGGTGGTGGTGGTAGTGATGGCAACACTGATAGTAGTAACAACTGACTTTGAGTGCTTACTGTACACTAGGCACCATTTTGTTTAATTTCCACCTCTTTTAACTGGAGCATAATTTATACATAATAAAAGACATAGAATTGAGAAGTTCCAGGGGACTGCGTGCATGTGAAAATATCTGCACTGCCTACAGAAAAGGAATCTGGACGAAATGGGTGTTTGAATGCAGCAGTGGCAGGGCAGGGAGTGTGACCTCACGGAGCCTCACATCTTGGGGTTGTTGGAAGATCTAGGTTACAGGGACCCGTTGTTGGCAAGTGCTGCTCTATTTCAGGTAGGTTGGGCCCAATGCCCCTAAATACACCGAGCTCTGTTCTTGGCTGGCGTCTGAATTGAGAATGCTCTGGAAACTAGGGGGAAATGTGCAAGCAACCAAGAGCTCAGGAAAGCTGCAGAATCCCAGCTTGTGGTGAAGGGGCTGCAAGGGGAGAGAAACTGTCCCTGGCTTTCCCTGATGCCTGGGGTGTGCCCGAGCACCTTCTTGCTTGGCACTGCCTCCTTGTGCCCATAGGCCTCCTCTCAGAACTAGAAGCTGCCAGAATGCGCTGTGTGAATGCCCCTCCAACTTCCACCACGAGTGACAAGGGTTGAAGATGAACGCGTCGAGCCTGACTGCGGCGTCACAGAGGCACACGCGTGCTGGATACGTGTACACGTGCCCCGTTAACACACGCCACTTGTAAGGTACGTGTGCCCCGTTAACACGCGCCACTTGTAAGGTACGTGTGCCCCATTAACACGCGCCACTTGTAAGGTACGTGTGCCCCATTAACACGCGCCACTTGTAAGTTTCTGTGTATCCGTTACATTTTCTTTCAAGAAGAAATGTTTACTGCTTTAAGCCACTAAGTTCTGGAGATGTTGGTCATGCAGCCAAAACTAGCGTGGGAAAGTGTGTGACTCTGTAAAAGTCACACAGGGAGCTGAAGGCGGGGAGTCTGTCCCCTCCCCATTGTGCTGCAGGAAGGCGTCCAAACTAGCTTTCAGTCCCCGCTCCAGCCGTCCCCTGCAGGGCAGGTCTCCACTCCAGGATGACACTTCAAACACTTGACATGGAAGTTTCCAGATGACAGACTAGAGCACACCCCCTGGGGTCCTGGAGTGAGCCCCTGGGGGGCTGGATCCTGGGGAGGCCTTGGGGAGCCCCTGGGGGGCTACATCATGGGGAGGATTTAGGGAACGCCTGGTTACCTGGATCGTGGGGAGGCCTGGGCAGCCTTGGGGAGCCCCTGGTGGCTCGATCCTGGGGAGACCTTGGGGAGCCCCTGGCAGCTGGACTGTGGGGAGGCCTTGGGGGGCCCCTGGTGCCTGGATCGTGGGGAGGCCTGGGTGGTCTTGGGAGGCCGTGGTGGCTGGATCGTGGGGAGGCCTGGGAGGCCTTGGGGGGCCGTGGTGCCTGGATCGTGGGGAGGCCTGGGTGGTCTTGGGAGGCCGTGGTGCCTGGATCGTGGGGAGGCCTGGGCAGCCTTGGGGAGCCCCTGGTGGCTGGATCCTGGGGAGACCTTGGGGAGCCCCTGGTGTGGAAGCAACAAGCATGTCAGCCAGCGGTCTGGCGGTGCAGGTGCGGCCTGGCAACCGCCAACTCTGCCAGCAGCCCCCCAACCTTCAGCTCATGTGATGAAGAACCCGAGACCCGTCCCCTCTGAGAACCCACAACTTTCCAAGGACCCCATTAACACAGCCCACCTGAAAGCCACAACCCCACAGAGGTCAGCCACACAAAAACAAGAGTATTCTCCGTTAATTTATTCAGAATTTTAATATAAACAGGTAATTACCCCATATTTTACATGCACAACAATTCCAATACCTCCAGGCCCCCCACCCCGCCCCCACCACCAAAAAAAAGGCATGTTCTGTACATGGTGCTACTTGGCTCTTGTAGGAAAACATTGAAAACGTAATAATTGGGCTTTGGGTGGGTCTTGTGTTTCTGAGTTGTCGTCTGCAAAAGCTGTCGACGACGTTTGATCTGCACTGCTGACATGCAGGGCCAAGGCCACCCAGACACACAAAGGGGCAGGGAGCAGCAGGTCTGACAGAGTGTGCAGACCAGGCGAGCCGTCCTGCCTGCGTGCGTCTCTCGGGCTCGTCCTCCCTTCTCCGACGGAACCCAGAGCCCCAGATGCATGATCTGGTTTTTAACAAGGATGTGTATGGGCCACACCCACACAAAAATTTGGCTAGAGGCTAGTTCTGGACCTTGGATAGTATCAGAAGGTGACAGTGAGCTCAAAAGGTCACTGATCCCCTCCATTTCTTGGGGACCCCTAAGGACACATTTACATTTCGTCACAGCCCCTGAAAAGCCATCACTTTCTTTTTATGTGCTCTAAAGAACAGAGCGCTGGTCTGTTCTTTTCATTTCCAACCTCTAGCGGAAATTAGAATTCTTAAGAACATTCTGGAAGATTTTCTGAAATGCCACTACTCTATGCACACCATTCATCTAAAAACCATTCCCCCTTCCCCCACCCCCAACAAAACCATGGTGTCAAGGACTCACCAGGTGGCATCCATAAGACATTGATATATCCCCAAATTCCACCCACCAAAAATGACCTACTGCTGGTACACAGCACATCCGTTCACTCACCGGGATGGCCAGCATGGACCACCCCTGATGACCACACTGCCCATCAACCAGTGTCACGGTGGGCTACCAAGAAAGGACTTCCCAACCCAACATGCACATCTCACACAGGACCGTCTGTCCTGGTGGGATACGATTATAGATCATCCATCAGTTGGTGACCTAGTTCCTCGAGGTCACAGCATTGTAGTGCTAACCCTTTCATCAGTTCCACGTTTTCATTAAATTGTGCTTTCTCCAGAGAACGGCCGTGCTCCCCCTGCCCACTAGCTTGAAATGACAGGACAACACCCAGGACAGCTCCCAGAACACGAACATTTCCTAGCATGTGCTTGACGTCACTGACCTGGGGACAAAGAGATGGGTTTGATATTCTCCTCCTGAAGGAAGAAACTGTTGCATGGATTTCACATGTTGATGAAAAAAGGGTTCAAAAGAGTGAGATGTCTTTAAAAACAAACTACAAAAAGTGTTCACCTACGCCAGTTTTTGTGGCTCTTTTGGTAACCCATCACTACCGACGCCCAGGCAGCCATGCCTTTCTAGGGCCAAACTTCTCTTCTTACAAAGTCAACGCTTTCTAATGCTGAAAGGAGGTCTGTGAACCACCAGCTGCCGGCTCCTTTCCCTGTCACGGGAGACAGCAAAATGAAATTGGTGGAGCCCCGTTTGCACGGGGCAGGCCCGGCACGTGAGCCTTCTCCAGGATGGTGGAGAGGACTGGGTCCTCAGGGCAGTGCCTAAAAGGACGAGAGCAGCAAGGTTTGGCAAATAAGACAACAGGTCTGCTGACCCCACCTAGACTTGCACAAGAGGTCTCCAAGTCGCACAAGGTCAGTGAGTATCAGTGTGAGGTCAACCAAGTCCCAGCACAGGGGTTCAAGGTTTATGTTGTTCAAACTGTGTTCAGCACACTGCTGGGTTTTAAACTGGGATTTCCAGAAATGCTCCCTGCCCCATCTCCCATAAAAGGAGACACTGCAATAGGTGTGTGGGTGTGTGAGAAAGAAGGGGGGTGCTTGTGAATACAATCCATCTGCCCCCCAAAAGCAGTATCAGTCTGGAAGGAGTGGGAACGAGCCATCGGAGAACCCACGGCTCATTTTGCACTCGCTTTTGGGGGGTTCGGCGGGACGGGGGGATGATGGATTCTGGCCCCGAGCTTTCTGGGCCTGCCTTTTCAGCAGTCAATGAGACACCCACCTCTCGTGTAGCCCGTGCCCCGTACACCAGCTACATTGTGATGACCTGAAACTTGGCTTGCGTTTAGAAAGCACAGCATCAACAGATGCGGGATTTCGTAAAAGGAAGATTCAATTCAGAGAGGAATACTATCGGTCAGGAGATCAGGACTTGGGTTCACATGAAGGCTGCAACTTCTCCATCCTAACTCCCCCCCCCCTCAAAATTCTCACTGGTCCCTGCCATCTGGAATCAGCTGATACACTTTTTTCCTGATTCAAGCCGGATCCAGGCAGAATTCTGAAGTCTCAAAGATGTCTGTTATTGAACCACATCCTAACAATACACTGAGGTAGACTGTGCTGGGAAAAAAAAAAAAAATCATGACCCACATTCACCTGTTTATTTTTCCTTGATAAAAATTTACATGCACTCCATTTTTTACGAAAGTGATTTTTAGAGTGATTTTTATATATTAAAATAAATACTTTTTCCCCCACTAAGAAAACCTTTCTGAATTAGAAAAATGTGAAAACTGCTGCTAGCGTAGTATATCACCACTACAAATTTACTACGAAAAGAACAAAATACCTAGATCTGTGTGTCATTAACTGACACACGGATGCTGCTTCTATTTACAAAATAATTTTGGCGAAAATAATTTCTGTACTCTTGCACCCAATCACTGAGGCTCCCCAGCCATATTTTACATGCTGTATTTTCTCAAATCATATAAATAAGATAGTACTAGGCGATTGGAATTCATGTCTACCTGTGTTCTCAACCCAGAATTGAGAGGGCTCGAGGGTTGTCACTGTATCTCTGTCCCACAACTCTTAGGGAGAGGGAGAGGAGAAGGAAGCCATCACATGTCTGTAGGAAAACACTCAGGGGTGACCCGTGGGGACGGTTTTGATGAGCCTCGGTGGGGAGTTCACTTGAGCAGCTACGGTTCTCCTCACTCAGAGTCAAACAGTGGATGCACACCGCCCACGAGTTCCCAGTGGTGGGCAAGTCTTTAAACAGCTTTGCCTGCAGACGGTGGTCTCTTCGAGACTGCAACATTACAAGCACCTGAGGAAGTTGCTCAGGTGCCACGCCTGGCCCAGCTGAGGTTGCCGGGCACAGGGCAGCTCTGGGAGCTCGGTTCTGAGGACGCCCAGCTGTCCCAAGGATGGAGGGGACCGACATTCTCAGGGTATCCCCTGTTATATTGCTTGATGTTCTCGGAGTCCAGCCTTGTGGTCGGCTTGGGGGGATCTGATTTCTTGTGTTTGCACAATAACTGAGGAAGGTGCACACCCAGGAGAAGAAATGCTGGGGCGTGGGGAGGGACACAGGCGTCCTCAAAGGTGGGCTCGTCTGTAGGTAACTACCAGTTCATCCAAGCAGGAAATTTCCAGCAGAACTTGATATTCAAACAGGACCAACCATTACACACCCAGTTGCCCCACACACTTCATGTGGCCTCAACTATGTCCAAAAGGGTTAGCAGCTAATGTGGCTTAATTCCCAGAAAACACTCCTTTAAGACCCAAATAAGAGGCTACTCATGCCCGGCTCACTCTCTCTAGACAGGCTCACCAAGTATTACTCCTCCAGGAAATAGTCAATAACTTATGAGGCTAATGCCAGAGACCTCTTAAAAATTAAATATGTTACAAATATATCCTCAAAACTCTTTGCCAGCTCACAGTTGTTGTTGTTGTTTTCTTTTGCTTCTTTTTTTTCTTCTTGTCCTGGCTTTGTTTGGTCTTCCAAAAGATCTGATGATGACCACTCCAAACTAAATGCCCCTCCCTCAGCTCCTGAAAAAACATTTTATTCACCAAAGGGAAGGGAGAAAAGTCACCTGAGGCAAGACTCGGGACAGGAGAAGAATCCGTCTAGGGCACAGTCTCCCAGGAAGGAAGCAGCCAGGGGACAGGGCGCGGGAGCTTTCACGCTGCCAGCCACAGACCGTCAGAGCCAATTCCCAAAGCTTCACCCCAGCACAAAGACTCCGCACATGCACGCACGCACGCACGCACGCACGCACGCACACCAAAGCACACGTGCGCACGCGGGCCGGGGCTGAGCACCCTTATCAGAAGTGACAACAGCAGCTATTGGTCAACTTGAGGAACTGATTTTGTGAACCAGAAAAAATAAAAAAATGAAATAAAATCCTTCCGTCTGGATGAGAAAGCCCACCCTGTAAAGCTCGGGATGCAGCCGGGACAGGGTTTCGTTTCTTCTTTCTTCCCAAAATTCGTCCCACAAACGAGTTCTCTCTTTTACACCGTAGCTTAGACGCGAGCCGACGAAAAGATTTTAAAAAAATCTTTGTAAAAACAGGAGTTTTCTTTCACTCTACTAGGAAAAAAAAAAAAAAAAAACATTCCTGGTTTGAAACTGTGGGTGCCCAAAGGGCAGCAGCCGTGGAACCCCCTTCCCCTCCAGGTTCACAGTGGAATCTTCTGATGACCCGTCGCACGGGCAAGCACACAGCCTGTTGTAGGTCAAAAGAGGAGCAGAAACGTACAGGAACTGTCTCTGAGATCTGGCGGACGTCGGGGTAGAGGCGTGAGAATCCTGAGTTTTCTAGAGGCGCCGGAACCAGAGGGACGTGAAGGAGGACCCTCCCCCGCGGGCCTGGCTAGGAGGGGTTGGAGCGGGGCAAGGCCAGGATCCGCCCGTTCTTCTTGCCCCCGTTCATGTGGGTGTAGGGGATGTGGTCCTCATAGTTCCGCTTGATGCCCAGCGAGGACCCCCCCTCGCGGCCCCCGGCCTCCTCCCTCTGGCAGTGGGAGGAGCGATCCAAGGGGACGTTCTCCATGTCCTCGAACTCCAGCTCCAGCTCCTCGCTCTCGGGAGCCTTGTTCTCCTCGCTGTGGAAGAAGGAGACCTCGGGAAAGCTGGGGTGCAGGTCGTCCTTGAGCAGGTTGACGATCTCCAGGAAGGTGGGCCGCATCTTGGGGTTGAACTGCCAGCACATGCGCATCAGCTCGGTGCTGTGGGACAGAGGGACACGAGGGGGGTGAGTCCGGGGGTCCACCGAGCCGCAGCGGACACTCAGAGGTGACACGGGTGCGTGTGTGTGTGGGGCCACGCGCGCAGCCCTTGTCAAGGCAGGAATGGCAACTCGAGGGTGCGAGAAGGTGGCTTTGACAACAAGCCAAAAAAGGCTGTCCCACTCTAGGACCCGGTGCACGGTGGGTGAGGGCTCTACCCACCCTCGCCCCCACCCATGCACCCGGCACACTGCACAGCCCTTCTTTCCTACCTGGACTTCCTGGAAGGGCGCCCCTGTGCCCACCCACGGGGCTCGACTAGAAGACCCCTTGGGGTGCACCTGCCAAGGCCCAGCTCCATCCCCAGGGGTGGCAGGAGGGGCCTCAGCATGGAGCCGCCCCTGCCAGTGGGCTTCACAGCGTGTGGCAGGAGGGGTCTCCGCGTCCTCAGAGGCCGCCCTGGAGCCTCCAGGCTACCGCTCTGCTCAACCGACAGCACTGGGGACAGGAGTGGGGGCTTGTTTTCCATTTTACGTCCTCCCCCCACTGTAACTTCTAGGGCAGGAATTGGCGAATGCCAGTCCTCTCACAAAATCTGGCCCCCTGAGTGTGTTTATGAATAAAGTTTAATTGGCCCGTGGTCACACCCGTTCATTATGGAATGTCTACAGCCACCGGAGCCACGGCCATCAGAGCTGAGCAGCTTGGACGGAGAGCCACGAGGCCCACAAAGCTGGAAACCCTCACAATGCAGCCCTTTATAGGAGAAGCCCGTGAGCTCCTGCCCCAGGCCTTGCTTAACTCCCTGATCCTCAAAGTAATGCCAGCAGCCAGGAAAGGCCCTTCAGGAGGCAGTGTTTAGAAATAGTTTTCTCAGAGTTTCCAAATCACGGTTTCATACATTCTGTCACATGAGGCCTTCTAAATCCATTCCTTATTCTTGGGGGAGGAAGCACTAAAGTGACCTGGGGCCATAAGTTTTCAGAAGCATAAAAACTTAAGAGATACTGATAAAGGATTTTTGGTGTAATAAGTACTCTTGGTGGAATGCTTAAAAAACTCCAAAAGTATAGAGAAAACACATCTCCCTCACAGCCCTCCTTCAGCTGTTATATCTGGTCTGGTGGACACATTTGGAAATGTAATAGAGAACACTTTTTCCACTTAAGATTTCAACATCAGCTCACTCAATGAGTTACAACATATCTTCACAAGCATCAGTTGAAATTTCCTTTGCTACATCATATTAATTTGTCAATTTTTTAAGCAAATCTGGTACTCTTGGATATTTAAATTTTAGGGTTTTCTTCTTTGCAACTTTAACTAACGTTGCTCCACAGCTAGTACAAAAGGCAGTAAGAGCCGGGCGCGGTGGCACACGCCTGTCATCCGAGCACTTGGGAGGCTAAGGCAGGAGGACCGCGAGTTCAAAGCCAGCCTCAGCAATGGCGAGGCACTTAGCAACTCAGTGAGACCCTGTCTCTAATAAAATACAAAAAAGGGCTGAGGATGTGACCCAGTGGTCGAGTGCCCCTGAGTTCAATCCCCAGTACCAAAAAAAAAAAAAAAAAAAAAAAGGCAGTAAGAATGGTTATCTAACAGCAGTATTGCTAGCACTGAGTATTAAATCTCTTCTATCTTCTTCCTTCTTTCTTTTTCTTTTTTCCTAATTTTGAAAGGCAGTATTTTTCTTTACTTACTCTTTTGGACCATTAGTGAGGCTAGACAATTTTCCAAGTGTGTAATGGCATAGGTGTGTGTGTGGGATACCTAATACATTTACCTAATAACATTTTTTTTTTTTTTTTTTTTTTTTTGTGGTGGTACCAGGGATTGAACTCAGGGGCACTCGACCACTGGGTCATATCCCCAGACCTTTTTTGGTATTTTATTTATAGACAGGGTCTCACTGAGTTGCTAAGTGCCTCGCCATTGCTGAGGCTGGCTTTGAACTCGCAATCCTCCTGCCTCAGCCTCCCAAAGTGCTGGGATTACAGGCGTGCGCCACCACGCCCGGCCTAATAACATTTTAAGTAAAGTAAAAAACAAGCATAGGTCTCCCTCCCTCAAGGTCCCAGGTTTCCTTCTCCAAGACTGCCACTACTATGGCTCCTTGCACAGCCTCCCAAAGACGTGATATGCAATAAAAGCGGGTGTGTGAAGACGATATGGAAGCACGCATGAACGCAGATGCACAATATGTACACCAAGTGCACACACAGAGGCGAGATCACGGGACATGCACGCTAAGTGTGCAAACAAACACAAACACGCAAGACCTGCTCACAGACACAAGCGTGCTCGCAAAGATCTGAAATACAAACATGGGCTCGCATGAAGACGCGTGATGCAGACAGCGCATGCGTGATGGTCAAATACAGAAACACACAGGCAGGTGCATGCACACATGAGCATGCATGCAAAGACACACGCTGCAAGCACACTCGGCCCACGGCATGCACACACCAGCGTGCGAGCAGCGTTAGGACAGGCACACGCACGCTGCCGCCTCTCTGCACTTACACTGTATCTGGACAGTTGTCGGGCTGCTCCAGGTACCCGCCGTCCATGACGAACTTTAGCACCTGCTCGTTCGACAGGCCTTGGTAAGGCTGCTCCGCCAGGCTGGTGATCTCCCAGAGGACCACGCCGAAGGACCTGCCCACGAGTTGAGAGTAGTTAACAAAGAAGCTAAAACACGCACACCCTTGTCATTTACTAGACCTTGGCTGTCATTCATTAGAGGCTTGTTAATGAAACAATTCACTCTGCAATTCATAAATGCCGACAACAGCGGTCTCGACTGGAATGCGGGGGAGCCCTCAAGGTCTGCAGAGGGTGTGTCGCCTTTGTTTCCTGATGAAGAGTGGTGAGGGGGGCTTCCCTCGCCCCCAGGCCCGTCGCACACGCCTGTCACAGGCCCAGCCCCAACTCACCACATGTCGGAGGAGGCAGTGAAGACCCCGTCCTTCAGGGACTCGGGTGCCATCCACCGCACGGGCAGCAGGCCCTTGCCCCCTTTCCGGTAGTAATCCGTTTCGTAGATGTCTCTGGTCATTCCAAAATCTGACGAGAAACAGGTCACACGCTCAACCTGCAGCCCGCGGCCCCGGCGTCCGCCACTCCGACTGCACTTGAGGGCCCACCTGCCCCGAGGTGTGCGCTCCCCTGGGGCTGGCCGGGTTCCGCGAGAATGGATCCTGAGGGACGCCCGAGGACGTGCAGGGGGAATGTGGACGGCCACTTAGGGGGAGGGACGAGAAGGGGCCAACTGACAAAGACCTGGCCCTCTGGCCCGTGGCTCGGAGTTGCGTTCTCAACATCCACCCTTCCCCCCTGCGGCCTCACCAGCTCCCCAAACTGACTTTTTGACTTTCCACAATCGACCTTCCGGTCCCCACTGGATAGAGCTCTGTCACCCACCAGCTGGCCACCTAGAAACCCAGAATGGGGCCTTCCCTTGGTCCACCCCTTTCCTCACTCCCCACACCAGCACCCCACCCACTCTGTCGCCTCCTGTCTCTCAACCCAGCTATTCCTCTCTGTACCCTGGAACCATCCGGGTCCACCACCGCCTGTCACCTCTAGACCATCCTCCAACCTGAGAGTGATGACCCACTGCCCAGGAAAGGCTACATGAAGACGGTCACCCCCCACCACCACCACCACGGCTAATGTAAGAGGATGTCTCTTGGGTTTGTTTGTTGGTTTTGGTGCTGGGGATCGAACCCAGGGCTTTGTGCACACAAGGCAAGCACTCTACCAACTGAGCTATATTCCCAGCCCATCTCTTAGGTTTTGTTTGCATGTTTTAGGGTTTTGTTTGATTTTGTTTGGTTCGATTTTTAGTTTTTTAGTTTTTTTTTAATTGAAGTCCTGGGATTGAATCCAGGGCGCTCTACCACTGAGCTACACCCTCAGCCCTTTTTATTTTTTATTTTGAGATGAAATGCACAGATGGCCCTTGAACCTGCCATCCTCCTGCCTCCGCTTCCCAAGCCTCTGGGATCATAAGGCATCACCACCACATATGGTGAGAATCTCTTTGGATCATAAACAGAATCACTTTCCTTCCTGTTTCCACTGCTAATACACAAGAATGGCTTCGGGGTCATAAGGAGAGTCATGTGTGCCACTGGTCTTGCAGGATACCTACAAGATGACGTCCCGTGACTCGCAAGGCCCCTCCAGGTCTGGTTCCGGCCTCTCAGCCCACACACCTCTCCTGCTCCTCTGGTCTCCTCTATATCCATCCTATTCAGACCACAGAGCCATCTTTCCAGCCTCAGGGCCTTTGCATGTGCTATCCCCTCTCCTGGACACTCTCCCTCATCCTGCCAGACGTGGCTGGTACGTTACCTTCTTACAAAGAGAGATGTTTCCTGAACTGGACCCTACCCGAGGTTTCTCTCCACCACGGGGACGCTACCCCCTTCACTGTTCCTTGCCCTCCCTCCCTTGTCTTGTCTACACAGTGTCCAATTCTTTACTACTTTTCTAGAGCAGCCCCACCCACTAGACTCCTGTAGGATTGGATATGGCCTCTATCTGTGCTGTCCCATGTGGTGGCCACAAGGCTCAGGTGGCTGTCAGACACCTGAATGTGGCCAAGGCAACCAATGGATTGGATTTTTACTTTACTTAATTGAAATGTAAATGGGGACAGAGGCCACCCCGTACTAGATAATGCAGATGACAACTGCAGACCGTGGTGATTTAGTCCAATGGCACCTCCAGCGCCCACTGCAGTGACCAGTGCCTACCCAGCACAGGGGAATTTTTGAAAGCAGCGAGGAGGTTAGGGAGTTCATCCACAGATATAACTAAATACCAGGGGGAGACTGGGCCCCACCCCAGCCCTGACATCGTAGACAAGATCTGACAGCTTGTCCTGGACAACTGCCCCCTAGACTTGAACCAGCCAGAAAGACCCAAAGACGAACCTCCGATTTTGACAGTAAAATCGTGAGCCACCATGCAGTTCCGAGCAGCCAGGTCCCGGTGCACGAACTTCTTGGCGTTCAAGTACGCCATCCCGTCGGCGATCTCCGCTGCCATCTGAATCACCTCTTGCAGGGTCGGGGGAGGGCGGCCAGGGTTATTCTACAGTTGAAACACGGGTTCACGGTCAGCGACCCCGGTGCCCACAGCGAGGAGCGGCGCCCTGTCGGGGTCTTAGAGGCAGCTCACCTCAGCCTCCGGCCTCAGAGAGCGGAGGTAGCTCTTCAGGTCTCCGTGAGCCATCAGCTCCATCACCACCAGCGTGGGCTGGCCCTTGGACACCACCCCCAGGAGGCGGACCTGCAGAGTGAGCGTGGGGGTTCTTGGGTGAGGGTCCACAGGATGATCTCAACTCACCGTGGTCTCTCTGCCTGGTGCCTACAGCACACTCAGCACCCTGTGCCCGGATGCAGCGTGGTCAGCCCTCGCGTGGGGAGCAAACAGGCACTCCAAGGCAGAGCCCACCCCTTTCATGTTCCGGAGCACACTGGTCATGCTCCCGGTTACAAAGGGCTACAAAGAAGCCAGGAAGAAGGAAGAGACAGAAGATTCCACGTGGTGATGGAAAAGCAATAAAATACCCAGGAAGATATGTGAAATTCTGGAAAGCGAAGGAAGATTCCAGAAAGCAATAGAAGATTCTAGAAAGTGATGGAAGGTTCTGGAAAACAATGGTACAGAGATAAAGTCTGGCTCCAGGTGAGGTGGGAGAGGAGGCATGGAGGAACCCCCTCCCTCATCTTTGAGATGGAGGCTGGGGTGGGGGGGATGGGCCGAGGCCCACATCCAGTGCCCTGGGCAGCCCGTGGCTGGAGGGCAAGGGCAGGGCAGGAGAGGAGGCCTCGCCCAGCCCACGCAGACTCACCACGTGATGGCAGGTAAAGCCCTTCATGACCGAGGCCTCGTTGAGGAACTCAATCCGCTCCCGGAGACTGGCTGCCTCGTTGACGGTCTTCACTGCCACCCGGGTCTCCGCCTCGCCCTTGACGATGTCCTTGGCGTTGCCCTCGTACACCATGCCGAAGGAGCCCTGGCCCAGCTCTCGCAGGAGGGTGATCTTCTCCCGGGGCACCTCCCATTCGTCCGGCACATACACGGAGGAGGGGAACACTACTTCTCACTCATCCACGCAGCACCCTCGGCCGGTCCCCGGGGCCCGGCCACCTCCCACCCAGGGTCCTCCCCTGAGTCCCCTGTAAATGCTCGGGCGCCCTGTGACCCAGGGCATTGAGCACGTGACCAAGAGCAGGGCAGGTGTCTCTGTCCCCATGGAGGAGATGGCAGAGGCCAGGGCCGAAGCCACCCCCAGTCCAGGGGCCTGGCCAGTAAGTGCTGGGCCAAGCCCGCAGCCCCCGCTTCCTGTCTGCACTCAGACCCCGGCTGCAGAACGAGGCCTCGTCCTACTGGTGCTGGTTTTGCAAAATGCCCGGGGGGCGAGGGGGACAGACTGGAACAGGCTGAACCAACGCTTGGCACTGTCTCACAGAGGAGCGGAGCCGCGTCCCCGCCCCTGGACCTGCACACGGCCTCGGGATCGATTTCCTTGGCCGGTGGGAATCAGCAAGCATGATCCAGGCAGAGATCTGGGATGCGCCGAGACCCTTGGAACTTGCCCTCCCTTGCAGCTGGGAACACAAAGCTCCTCGCGGAAGCTGCCACCAAGAGCAGACGTGTCCCCAGCATTCACCCGGCAACCCCTAGCCTCCTCCTGTCCCTGGCCCTCATCCTCCTGGTCTCCCGTTTTGGCCTCCAATTCCCGCCCCCGGGTCGGAGGATGAGTTCGGAGGTGGTGTCTGTCCCTGACCTCAGCCGCCACTCCGGCTGCACACCCCCATGCTGCAGCACCAGGTCCCCCCAAGCCAGAGGCCCCAGAACGGCTCCCTCCTGCCACCCAAGCAGAACGCAGACAGCAGACCTGCCACGGCTCGCAGTGACGGGGTTGCTGCAGTAAGGGCAGGCGGGCAAGCTCAAACTGCCCTGTCTGGGACTGTGTCGATCCTAAGCCCTCCCTTGGTGGGGCGGTCACCCACAGGGAAGGGGATGGTACTCACCGTCACTGGCACTGAGGTACTCAGGGTTTGAAGAAGCATAGAGCGGTCCCATCGGCCCATCTGGCTGCCTGGAGGGAAAAAGGAAGAGGCACCAGCTTGAGACTCTCATGCCCCCTAGCTCTTGGCACTGGCCACAGTGGGAAAAATCTACACCACAGAAATGGGCAAACACTACAAATCAGGAATGGATTTAATTTTTTAAAAAACATATACATATTTTTAGTTGCAGATGGACACAATACCTCTTTATTTTATTTGTTTCTATTTTTATGTGGTGCCAGGGATCGAACCCAGTGCCTCCCGCATGCTAGGCAAGCGCTCTACCACTGAGCCACAACCCCAGCCGCAGGAATGGGCTGAATTTTCTCTTGTTTGTCCCAACTTAAAAAAGCAATGGATAAAGTATTACTAATAACGCAGACTCAACTTGACGGTGGGTCATTTCTGTACCCCTGACATTGCACGTGACCCACAAAAGTTGAGATGATATTCTTCCAGTATTTAAACACTATGCCTCATCAAAGGTGTAGCTCCGGCCATTATGAACATACATTTCATGCTTCATTTTGATCTGACTCTTTAACGCAAAAAAAAAAAAAAAAAAAAAAAATGACATTTATGTTGGAGCTACACTCGTTCATCAACTGCTACCAAAGACTGTCTATGGATATAAAGGTTTGGGGGGGAAAAAAATCAACAAAGTATTCATTGAGAATCAACTGGAGAGAGGGAATTTTTGATAAAGAGTATTGCATATTACGATCATTACCTGTAATAATTGCATGTTGTACATCCCATAGCAACACAATTTATAATAAACTTAGCTATATCTCTATCTGCATCCAGGCCTATCGACCCCCAGAGAGCCAGTTGTTAACCATCTGCCAGCACACCACCACACTCACCTTTTTCTCAAGAATAGGTAAATGCTTCCAATCACAACACTGAAGAGAAAGACAAAGATGAGGGGACCAATGATGATCTTTGCGATATTTGATGGGACATCTACTGAACAAAATGAGAAAAGAAAATAAGAAAATATGTGTGGTTCACATCAAAATGGGTTCATATCAGATCTCACCTCAAAAATCACATTTTGGAGCCATACTTGACCTTGAGCCTCTCTCTGCTGGTTACTGAGACCCTTTTTTTTTGGGGGGGGGGTGTAATCCTGAAATGTCACTTGGCTCCGTGGGCTGAGCAGGGCTCGGAGGTCTGTGGTCCTGAAACACTGCTGTCCCCAGCCCCTCCCCACGGCCAGGCTTCTGTCCACCCCACCCCAGGGCGGCTTCACAAGCACAGAGTCCAGGTGGTCACTCAGGGACCCACACTAAGATCCAAGGGGGTCATGTGAACCCCCCAAATTTGTAAGTAGTTGGATCAGAAGTGCAGGTGGCTCGGGACCCTCAAGCCTGCCGCTGGTGTCTGAAGCGAGGGTGGTCTTGTTGGACACCATCGCGAGCTTAAGCGTGCAGGCCGTTTGCTAACTCGGGATTGGACTGGGTTTGCAGAACATCAGAATATTCACCCTGGTCCTGACCCTGACCACAGCCAGCCCAGCCCAGTGGCAAGAATCACTTGCCACTTCTGCACCCTCGTGCTGCCCAGCACGTGAAAACCCAGCCAGAGAGATGCCCCACCTCACCCCGGTCAGAATCTTCCCTCCCTCCAAGTCACTTTGTCATGCCAGTGCGCGAGCGCCTGCCACCCGCAGGCTCAACCCATCTCCCCCTTTGGCCTCTGTTTATTCATTCTTCAAGGTCTTGGTTGAGACAGCACCACCTCCAGGAGCACAGCCTGACCAGCCAGCTGCCCCCTCCCCACAGTCCTCAGGACCCGGTTCACCCAAAGGCCGCACACCGAGAGCTTAGCGTGAGCTTAGCACTTGTCTGCCGTGCCCAGGGTGGAGAAGGCACGTCCCGCCCTCCTCCTGGGGGGGACCTCCCCGGGGGGCGTGGCCCATCTAGTAACAAAGATGGAGACGCTAGCAATGGAACTAATGTGTCCCCAGAGGTGCCCAGGGACAGCCCTGGACGTGCACCGTGGCATTGAAAACTCCCTCCTCCTCCTGCCGTGGGTCCTGTGATTTTCCCTGTGTCCACCTGCGCCTCGGTATCCGAGGGGACTGGTGCCAGGACCCCTGTGGATAGCAAACTCCATGGACGTTCAGGTCCTTTATGTAAAATGGCACAGCATTTGCACAGAACCTGAGCACATCCTCCCGTGGACTTTCAACCATCGCTAGATGACTTAGGACACCTCATACGATGTAAATGGTTGCTACTGGTTAGGGGGAAATGATAAGAAAAAAAACCTGTGCACCTTCGGTGTGGACATGATTTTTTTCTGATATTTTCAATCCACGATTGGTCGAATCTGAGATGTGGAGCCCACAGACACAGAGCGCCCTGTGCGGTGCAGGCTCAGAGAGGGCAAGCACCTAGCCTCGGCACACAGCAGCCGCTGGCTCGGGTCGGCACTCCTGCCTCCCCAGGGGTCGTTCACGAGGAAGCCCTACCACGCCCACAGTGCCATGAAGACTCACGGTAATCTGTCACGTAGAAGTAGGTGGCTTCTGTCCAGGAGCCATTGCCTGCCAGGGAGGTGGCCCGGACGCGCACGCTGTAGTTCCCTGGTGACAGCCCGCGCAGCCTGCAGCCCCTCTCCAGGGCGAAGTGCTTCCGGGAGACACAGAGATGCAGCTCCTAGGAGGAAGGAGAGGGCACGGCTGGGTTCGGCACCCCTGGGGCACCGTGCCAGGTGGAGACGCCGCACGGGCGGCTCTGAGAACCGAGAGCTGTGGAGAGGGCACTGCGGATCCGGAGGCCAGGCACAGAGGTCCAGGCCCACTGCCCAGGCTGACCACTCTCGCTCCGCGGAGCAGATTCGACTTTGCCATGGATGCACGAGACAGGCCACCGGCAAATCTGTCCCTCCCACAGACAAGACGGCAGAGTCCCGGCAAGACTCGGGGGACACGGAACGTCGAGCCTCATGTGCTTTCCCCGTGTCCAGAAATAGTCCTTCGCAACGACCTTGTTTTATTTTTTTAAATTTTTTTAGTTGTAGGTGGACACAGCACCTTTATTTTATTTATGTGGTGCTGAGGATCGAACCCAGGGCCTCACAGATGCGAGGCGCACACTCTACGGCTGAGCCATAGCCCCAGCCCCCACAGTTACCTTATTTATTTATTTATTTATTTATTTATTTATTTATTTATTTATTGGTACCGGGGATTGAACTCAGGAGCACTCGACCACGGGGCCACATCCCCAGCCCTTTTTTGTATTTACAGGGTCTCACTGAGTTGCTAAGTGCCTCACCATTGCTGAGGCTGGCTTTGAACTCACCATCCTCCTGCCTCAGCCTCCCAAGTGCTGGGATGACAGGCGTGCACCTCCACACCCAGCTCAATTGCCTTATTTTAAATGGACACTAGCAGTACGTATTTGTGCCGTTATGGAGAGATTACAGCAGGCCAACAAACACATATGTCACTTCACGCTTGGGGTTTCTTTCTGTGAGAAGAACACTTTGGACGTATTCCCTTTTAGTTTAATTTTTAAAAATCCATGGACACATTGTAACACCACGCGTTCATGAGGTCTGGGGTGATGTTCAACCTGTATGTGCGACCTGCAGTGGTCACATCAGGGTGGCTAGCATTTGCATCTCCTTAAGCATTTATCATCTGTGTTGGGAACTTCAAGCCCTCTCTCCTAGTTCTTCATAAAACATAAAATGAGCTGCTGTAAACTAGAGTCACCCTCCTGTGTGTAACCACGAGAATTTACCCCTCCTACACAGGGGTGTTTGGGGGCCTGTGCCCCCACCTCCCTCGGCCTCCCCTCCTCCCACCCCAAATCCATTCCTTAATATTTTGAAATATCTATTATTACATACGATCACTACTCAGTGCAATAGGTCCCTGGAGATTATTCCTCCTAGATGAAACTTTGCACCCTTCCATTAACATCTCTGCTGCTGTTTCTCTTGCTCTGTTCCCCCATTTTATATTTTTAATTTTTTTTTTTAGTTGTAGGTGGACACAGCACCTTTATTTTATTTATGTGGTGCTGAGGATCGAACCCAAGGCTCCACACGTGCGTGGAGAGGAGCGCTCTGCCGCTGAGCCAGAGCCCCAGTCCCTCCCCCATTTTAAATGCAAAGGTGATTCTCAGCTCCAGAGCCAAGAGCACCAGGAGGCAGCCACACCTGGCCTACGGGACAGGCTGGACCTCGTGGCTCCTCCGTGGCAGGTGAACCCCTGAAATCAGAACTGTCTGGCCTTCTCCTCGAGGTGGCCCACTGCGGGATAGTTTTTGCCAGACCTCCAGCAAAGCCAGTGTCGGCCGGGAGCGAGGGGCCCTGGAGGTCTGTCATCCCCATCTACGCCCACACCTCCCAGCCTCTGCCCCAGCAGAACCAAAGAGGTCCAACGTCTAAGGACAGGTTAAAATAAATAAATAAATAAAAGCCCTTTCCATCCCATGGTATTGACTTTTGATATATTTTTTTCATCATCATGGAAAGAATTGGAGTCTACCCAAATGTCTGTTAGGAAAGGGCATAAATAAAGCGGGGCCCGCACCCCAGGAGAAGCACGCAGCTAGAGATAAACCAGGACTTGCTGGGAGAGGCAGGAGGCTCTCGGGGCTATCTGTCGGCAAGACCCGCAAGTGTCAGGCCAAAACTCAAAAAATTTCCAAAACAGTCCCACGGCTGGCAGAGCGTGTGCAGAACGGAAAATTTTGAGGGGGAGGAAGGTCAGGAAGAGGAAGAAATGTAAAATCTCCCCGGTGCTTATCATGGGACAATAATAGCAAGAAAGCAAACTGGCCCATTGGGGGGGGGCAGGGGCGGGGAACTCTGGTCCAAAGGTTTTTTCCAAGTAGAATGAGTCACCACCAAGTAGAAGGGGACAATTAAGCAAATATAGAAACCCAAGAGCTGCGATCAGGACCCTCCCCTGCAGCTAGTCGTCTACCCAGACACCTTGAGGGGCAGGAACAGGAAAGGCTCAGGACGGAGAGAGATCCAGAGGCTGACAAGGGCCTTCCACTGACACCACAACAAAACAAGCAAAACGAGAACCGAAACCCGACCAAGGGTGAGGCCGGTTGCGCAAAAAGAGTTTGTGCAAATAACAGAAAGAGAACGAAGAATCCAAAAGGTGATCAGCAATGCCAAGGCACCAAACACGGGCGCCCCTTTCCTGGAGGGGGTGTGAAGTCACCAGACAGCCCGCCCTGGACGCCTGGATGCCTGGAAAGGCTCACCCAGCAGGGACGGGTTTCAGATAAGACCTGCCCAGGAGCCAGGAGACAGCAGCACCCCCACAGCGGGATGCAGGATGGAACCGGGCAAAACCAGTTCCAGCCATAAAAGAAGCCATGTTGACCTCTTATGCACCCCAGACTCATTACCATCTCATTGTCATACAGTATCCTAGAGGATACAGACCGCCCACCCTGGCGCCATCTTGGCCAGGTCCACCTTCAGCCCCTGGAACTGGTCCACACAGGATTAAAGGAGGGTTGCCCCCACCTGGCGGCTGGGCCCAGCCACCTCACTGGACAAAGTCATGAATAATCCTTCCACTCGGTAACTAAAATCCCACACCCCCTTCTCCATTTACTCTTACGAGGACCCTGGTCCTTTGTTCTGGGGAAAAGCTGATTTATGAGTGAATCTTTTCTTCTGAATCAACTCCTTTTCGCTGCTCAATAAACTCAGTGTCATTACTGGTCCCTTGATCCTAAGAGGGAGAAAGAACCCAGATTTGGGGTCAGAAGCTGCCAACACCTAGGGACAGCGTACCCACAGGACAGGCAGGGAAAGAGATGAGGGACAAACGATTCCAACACATGGTTTAAGGATGGGGCAAAGCCATCAGAGGCGATCTGTCTATTCAACTAGCAAAAAGGAAGGAAAAAAATCACCTCCCACCAAATGCTGGAGAGAATTCTGTAAATGTGGTAAGACCTACAGTGGTTCCCCCCGCCCCTGTCCCCTATCCTGGCTTCACTTACTGAGGTCACCCACAGTCTGAGATATTCAGTGGAAAATTTCAGAAATACACAAGTCAGCCGGGCGCGGTGACGCACGCCTGTCATCCCAGCACTTGGGAGGCTGAGGCAGGAGGATCGCGAGTTCAAAGCCAGCCTCAGCAATGCCGAGGCACTTAGCAACTCAGTGAGACCCTGTCTCTAAAATAAAATACAAAAAAAAAAAAAAAAAAGGCCTGGGGATGTGACCCAGTGGTCGAGTGCCCCTGAGTACAATCCCAGTACCAAAAAAGAAATACACAAGTCACATTTTAAATAAATTATTAAAGTGCATTGTTATGATTGTTCTTTTTTTTTTTTTTTTTTTTTTTTGTGGTACCGGGGATTGAACTCAGGGGCACTCGACCACTGGGCCACATCCCCAGCCCTACTTTGTATTTTATTAGAGACAGGGTCTCCCTAAGTGGCTAAGTGCCTCACCATGGCTGAGGCTGGCTTTGAACTCGTGATCCTCCTGCCTCAGCCTCCCAAGTGCTGAGATGACAGGCGTGCGCCACCGTGCCCGGCTCATTCTGTTTTATTATTAGTTTATTGTTGGCACCTCTGACTGTGCCTAATTTGTAGGTTGAACTTTACCCCAGGTACACACGTGTGAAAAACCCAGCATGCACAGGGATCCGTCCTATCCACAACCCCAGGCATCCGCTGGAGGCCTAGACACGAGGCCCTCACGATGGAGGCTACTCTCTTCCAGCAGTGTGGATTGCATGTAGATAAAAATATAAAGTAGCCAGGCGCGGTGGCGCACGCCTGTCATCCCAGCACTTTGGGAGGCTGAGGCAGGAGGATCGTGAGTTCAAAGCCAGCCATCAGCAATGGCGAGGCACTTAGCAACTCAGTGAGACCCTGTCTCTAATAAAATACAAAAAAAGGGCTGGGGATGTGGCCCAGTGGACGAGTGCCCCTGAGTTCAATCCCCAGTACCAAAAAAAATATATATATATATAAAGTTTTATGCTACCTTCTTCTTGATCAAAATGGTAGGCAATTAAGGACAAAGTTGGAAATAATCAGATAAGTGTCTACGGAAAGGTCATTAAGAAGGTGGCTGCCACCTCTGTCTCCTGAGGTTTGAAATGACTGTAACCACCAGAGGACAGCCAGGGACATTATGATGCAACCCACGGGAAGGAATCCTGGATCCAGCCACGCCTGAAGCACTTTCAACTGTTCAGTCATGGAAACAAAGGAGTTTTCCCTCTTTCTTAAGCTAGTTTAAATGGGGAAGAAGGGGAGTTCTTCACTGCTGGTGGAGGATGGGGGGGTAACAGCACAAAGGATCTAAAATTCAGAGGCTGTAATCTCAACTTCTGCATTACACTGGACACAAGTCATTCCAAACACCATTTTAAATGGCTGGACATCCACCAGTTTTATGGAGATGCATATTCTATGTTATCTACTCTCCAGGAGATAGATACCGTTTGATGACTTATATCCTTTTGCTAGTGATAAAACTCTGTTCATAAAGCCTTTTCCCTATTATTTGAATGTTCGTGGGGGACACACACAAACAATTTCATGTAATAGGGAAAAAGCTTTGTGAGTTGAAATTGCATGTAGTAAGAGGGTGGAAACTTATTCTGACCACTGTGTTTAGAGGCGGGCCTTTTGGAGGTGAGTAGGATTAGATAAGGTCACTAGGAGTCCTCATGGTAAAATACTCGTGGCTTCATGAGGAAGAGAGAGAGACAAGACACACAGACACACACACATGCTCCCCGTGTCTCCTCACGTGACACCCCACGTCTGGTCGGGACTTTGTCAGCAAAGGACCATCACTAAATTCAGCCCTTTGAACCTGCAGAACTGTGAGTTTATGAAAACCTGTTTTCGCATAAAGTTATCCAGCCTCAGGTGTTTGTCTATAGTAAGGAAAAGGGGACTAATCCAAATTGGAATTTTTTTTTAGGACATGTGGAATTAATGCTTACAGGATAATGTAAGTGAATCACACTTCCCTGTATCTATGCAATCATGAGCAGCCGCCCCCCATGCTGACTCTGGGCTTGGCCACAGGACAGACACACTTTGGCTAATGGACAGTGGCAAAGTTATGCAAACAGAGGCTTGAAAAGGGCTAGTGGGGGGATGCCCTTCCTTGCCTGGACCAGCCTGCTGAGAAACACCTGAGGAGGGGCCCCACGTGTCCCAGGTGAGCCACAGATACATCAGTGAGACCATCCAGCCCCAGCCAAACCAGCTCAGGGCAAAAGAAACACCCAGTGAACCGGCAGCATTGGGAGAAAGAATAAATGTCCCTCGTTTTCAATCTATGCCTTCTGGGGCGGTGTGTTATACAGCAGAAGTTGACCAAAACATCTTAAGCCATTAAGCCAAAGAGCTCAATTGCTTTGCAGATAAAATAGGCATTTTACCTAGAACAGAGAAACTCCAAGGCAAGCAAAATGTCTATAAAGAAGCAACAGTTCCGTGGCAAATTAAACCCTATGTAGCTAGTATGCACTGTGATGTTTCTTATTTTTTTTTTTTTTGGTGGTACTGGGGATTGAACTCAGGGGCACTCGTCCACTGGGCCACATCCCCAGCCCTTTTTTGTATTTTATTAGAGACAGGGTCTCACTGAGTTGCTAAGTGCCTCGCCATGGCTGAGGATGGCTTTGAACTCACGATCCTCCTGCCTCAGCCTCCCAAGTGCTGGGATGACAGGCGTGCGCCACCGCGCCCGGCTGAAAGCTACTCTAGAGTGTGGATCTGGCACGCAGGAGGGCTGTGCCAACATAAGACTAGCCGTGCCCTGTGGGAAGGGACGGACGTCGCGCTGGGGATGAGGCTTAGGGTGGAGCGCTCACTCACCCAGCACGTGCGAAGCTCTGGGTTAGATCCCAGCACCGCAAACAAAGATTTCTTCCATCAAGTAAAAATGGGGGTCTAAAAAAGGCAAATATGACCCCACCCCCCTCCACAATTGGCAAAAGATGACCGTGTCAGTAAGGACACCTTCTATTGTCTAGAATTCACTTTTTTTTTTAGTGGAGGACCACACATAGTGTCCACGCGTCTTCCTTCTTTTCCCCGGGGCTCTGCAGGCCGCAGTGCTCTAAGTCCCTGTCAAAGTGGAACACTCAGGTTCCCAGGGCAGATGTGGTCCCCAGGGGCCTCACAGAGGGAGGGAGGGAGGCCGGCCTGGCCGTGGAGGACTCTCCACCCGCTGGGCGTGGGTGAACTCTGCCCCACAGACTGAAGGCAGCCCGCACCCAACGGGGGACACAAGGCAGCGAGAGAGACCCAGGACAGAACCGGGAGGCGTGGGCTGCGGGGCCTTGAGCCCAAGGACAGCATCTGGGGGAAGCGCCTGGGCCAGCGCCGAGGCGGCGGGAGGGGGAAGGCCAGACCCTCACCTCGTCGCCGTAGCGCCGATAGCTCACTTCATACAGCACGATCAACCCGTTGGGTTCCTTTGGCTCCTGCCACATCAAGTGCACCACGTTGTTCTCGAAGATCTCATGGGTCACGGGCCCGACGATGTCATCTGCTTTGGCTGTAAGAAGCAGCAGTCAGAGGCTGGGACGCAACACTCTGATCACACCCCCCGCTGCCACCTGACGGCTGGTGGTGTGGCCGACCAACCGCCCCACGCTCCTCGCTCCTCGGCAGAGAAAGGCTCTAAAACTCCCCGGTGGTCGGAAAAGGTCGGTGGGTTATTTTCTTCACATGCCTTTTCTCTGAAGTCATTTCAGAGCCACCACACGTTGCAAAAATGGCACAGCAATTTTCCTTGGACCCTTCATGCAGTTTCAACCAATAAAACACCCACAGACGTTATCGATGGGTATTGATAAGCATGGACGTGGGGGGGGGATTGGCTCCAGGACCCCCGGGGACAGCAAAATCCGCAGATGCTCAAGTCCCTCATACAAAGTGGTACAATCTGCCCAGAACCCACGAGCATCCTCCACAGACTCTAAATCTCTGGAGGGTTTATAATATCTAATACAATGCACGTGCTACGCATCGCTGTCACACGGCAGTCTCTATCGAAGACAAAGGGAAATTTTTTTTTTTCTAAATATGTTTCATCTGTGGTTGTTTGATGTGGGGATGCAGAACCCCCGGATAGCGAGGCCCACTGCACGTTATCAAACCAGGAGACTGGCACTCACAGCCTGCTCTGAACTAGACTGCATTTTTCTTCGGGTTTAAATAGACAATGACATGGAAAGCACTTTGAACATAAATGATACACGCATGCTTTGATAAATCTATACGTTTCGGAGGATCCTGGTGACATCAATGCATTGCCACGCTCCGTGGACTTTGAGCAAGCGGTTCCAATTCCACACATAGATCTGAAGGAGATACTTGCACAGGTGCATCAAGCCGCTCATCTAAGTGTTACTTCTCAAGTGGGACATTTCAGCACAGCCACCGACAGACCACTGAGGAGGGACTTTTAAACAGAACATGACGGCCCGCTCACAGCAGAAATGCCATGCCATCAGCCCATGACACTGCCTCATGAGTCTCCCCATAAAGTGAGCTGAAAACTGTTTGCAGGAACATTCCTCAGCCTTTAAAAGGAAGGACGTTCTGCAATAGGCAAAAACACGGATGAAATACCAGGACGTCGGACTAAGTGAAATCAGCCAGGCACAAAATAACAATGACCGGGTGGCTCCACAGAGACGGGAGGCTTCGAGGCAGGAGCCAGGCTGGGAGGGGACAGGGGTCAGTGTGGCATGCGACGGAGCTTCAGTGTGGGGGAGAGGAGAGCTGTGGGGAGGGCGTGGGGACATGCTTCACGCCCCTGGACTGTGCGGGTCAGTGTGCCGACTAAGATGGTAAATTTCATGTTATTATACAATAACAATAATTATACAATAGCCAGGCGCGGTGGCGCACGCCTGTCATCCCAGCACTTGGGAGGCTGAGGCAGGAGGATCGCGAGTTCAAAGCCAGCCTCAGCCATGGCACTTAGCAACTCAGTGAGACCCTGTCTCTAATAAAATACAAAAAAAAGGGCTGGGGGGCTGGGGTTGTGGCTCAGTGGTAGAGCGCTCGCCTAGCATGTGCGCAGCCCGGGTTCGATCCTCAGCACCACGTACAAATAAACACATTGTGTACAACTAAACCAAATAAATAAATATTTAAAAAAAAAAAAGGGGCTGGGGATATGGCCCAGGGGTCAAGTGACCCTGAGTTCTATCCCCAGTACCTATTTATACACACAATAATTCACAATTTAAAAAAAAATTAAAGAAAAAAAAAGAACAAAAATTGTACAGTGTGACTCCATCTGAGTAAATAAAGTTCTGGAAAAATATACAAAGACTAATCAGGGCTTATCTCAGGAATTTAGAGACGATTAAATTCAACCTTTCTTGCTACACATGATGATGAATTTTATGCATTAATGTAGTGCATGTGCTCAGATATGGGCCAAAGATCATTCTGGGTCCTTCTGCAAAGCTGTTTTTGAACGAGACTGATATTTAGATCAGTGGATTGAGTAAAGCTGCTGACCCACCACAATGAGGGTGGGCCTCACCCAGTCAGTTGCTTCAACTTAAGAGAACAAAGGCAGAAGCCCCCCAGGAAGAAGGATTTCCACCACAGAGGGTCTTTGGACTTGAACCATGACCCTTCCCTGGGGTTCGCCCCCTGCTGGCCAGACTCCAAAACTGCAGGAGCCAATTCCTTAAAGGGAACCCCTCTCCTTCCACACCAGCGTGGGCGTGGGTGATGAACAGTCATCATTCAGTACAGGAAGGAGGGGTTCCGGGGGACCCAGGGGGGCCCGAGGGACCACCCCCGCAGGGACCAAAACCTGCAGATGCAGAAGCCCCTTCTATGGAAAAAAGGGATGTCTGCTTACAACCTACCCACACCCTCCAGGCGACTTTAAATCGGCTCTAGATGACTTTAAAATCTTCATAATGTAGCCGGGTGCGGTGGCGCACGCCTGTCATCCCAGCACTTGGGAGGCTGAGGCAGGAGGATCGCGAGTTCAAAGCCAGCCTCAGCCATGGCGAGGCACTTAGCAACTCAGTGAGACCCTGTCTCTAATAAAACACAAAAAAGGGCTGGGGATGGGGCCCAGGGGTCAAGTGCCCCAGAGTTCAATCTCTGGTACAAAAAAAAAAAAAAAAAAAATCAGGGCTGGGGTTGTGGCTCAGTGGTAGAGCGCTCGCCTACCACGTGCACAGCCCGGGTTCGATCCTCAGCACCACGTAAAAATAAATGCATTGTGTACAACTAAAGCAAGCAAATAAATATTTTTTTTTAAAATCTTCATAATGTAAATGCTGTGTACACAGTTGTTTGCTTGTGCTGATTAGGGACATCGGGACAAAGAGTCAACACAGGGGCCATTTTTTTTTCCTGAATATTTTCTACCTGCAATTGGCTAAGTTGTGAGAATAAATAATATTCATTAATCAAAAAGCAGCACTGTGTGATTCCACTTATAGGAAAACCTGGTTCACAGTTGTGGAGACAGAAACACACACACCCCCTGTTGATTCTGTCTCCCTGCAGCGCTCTTAGATGCAGAGATAGCTTGCTTTCTTTTTCTTTCTTTCTTCCTTTCTTTCTTTGTACCGGAGATTGAACCCAGGGGTACTGGACCACTGGGCCACATCCCCAGTCCTTTTTTTGTATTTTATTAGAGACAGGGTCTCACTGAGTTGCTAAGTGCCTCGCCATTGCTGAGGCTGGCTTTGAACTCGCGATCCTCCTGCCTCAGCCTCCCGAGTGCTGGGATGACAGGCATGTGCCACCACGCCTGGCTTATGTTTCTTAATTTTACTCTATTTTTCTTATCATTGGTGTGTATTTTGTATGGTTTACACAAATGGCCATGTAGGACTCTTGTCATTAAAAACAAAACAATAATCCGGGTGTGGTGGCGCAGAAGACCTGTGGTCCCAGCTACTGGGGAGACTGAGGCCGGGGAAGGCTTGAGCCCAGAGTTGGGGTTCACAACCAGAACCCACCTCAAAACACAAACGACAACAAAACCCCAAGGGATGCACAGCCTCCCCGCCATGCTCGCGCCCCCCCCCCCCGCCCCCCCGCAGCCGGGTGGACCCGAGCCCCCGCAGCGCCCACCTTCGGGCATGGTGCGCGCGCTCACGTAGGCGGCCACGCTGCACCTGGCCTCGGGCGCGTCCTGGTTGCAGGCCTGCAGCTCGATGCGGTAGCCCGTGAAGTGGCGCAGGCCCGAGATGACCAGCGACTCCTTGTTCACCACCTTCTCAAAGGGCCTGCGCTCCTCCTGGCTGGCGGGCTCGCTGGGGGAGCTGCTGGGGAGAGGCGGGGCCGTGGGCGCGGGCTCCGTCACGTTCTCCACGACGCCGAGGGACCTGCGTTTCCGAGACGGCCTGTAAGGGCAGCAGAACACACGTGGTCATGCAATCGCCATCTTAGCTAAGATGATGCTGGAGAGAATCCAAGCAGAATCAAAAAGAATGTGGTGCAGGGGGGTGTGGGTTAAAATGCAGATCGCCAGGAATTACCACCCCAAGCGGCTCCCAGAGGCCCCTGTGAGATCTTTGGTGGAGGGCAGACCCACCCTGCCAGGCCTGGTTGGCCCTCATTGATAGCCACCTCCCAGAGTCCCTCAATTTGCTTAATTCCAGGTTTTCAATTTGCAGAGAAATAGGCCACCAGGGTGTTTAAAAAAAAAAAAAAAAAAAAAAAGTCTAGAGCAAGTAAGAGCCCAGCTATTCTGGAGACCTGCCACAGGGCATTTGCACAGCAGCCCAAACTGTGACCCCCACCATCAATTTCAACTAGAGAAAGGCATTTCCTCATTCTTATGAATGGAGGGCACTAGGCACTAGAACATTTGAGGGACAAAGCTTCAATTGCAGGTAAAAGACTCTGATCACAAGATTGAGTCAGGGCAACTCCAAAAACCAGCCATCCAAGGTCCCCACTTGAAGACATATCTCACAGAATTGAGAGCCAAAATCCAAAAGAAAAGTATGAGGAAGAAAATGCAGCCGGCCCCCTGCTTCCTTTGGGCAATAATTTTTCCTATAAATATGCCGCGTGGTAATGAGGAGGCTCGCGCTGATTGTGCAACTCTCTCGTCCTGCTGGAAACATTCGTCAAATATTTTCCTTAAAACATAATGTCCTAAGTAGGCGAGGCTTGCAGTGTGTTCTCAGTGTCGGGGGTTTCCCCAATCAATTATAAAGGCAGCCCGTGCGCCCTGCAGAACATTTGGAAACCTTGATTGGCTATAAAATATCCCACTTAAGGCGTGAGTCGTCTTCGCGTAGCCAGCCTCCTGTTTTTCAGCGAGTCTTCCCGGGGGCCAGGAGCGTGGCTCGATGCTAGGCACGTGCGACGCAGGCACGAGGCCCTGGATTTGATCCACCACCACCACCGTCCAGAGAAGTGCTCCCAAGTCTCTTTTACGACTATGAATACTGCTTTCGCTTTTCTCTGATTGTCTTGTGAGTTCCTAAAAGTAGATTCTTAGAAGAAAATGTCACCAGGTTCAAGAGGATGTGAAACGTCTTCAACGTCGTGACACGAAGGGCTCCACTGCCGGCTGGGAACCGCGCTGCCTGGTGCTTCTCACGCCAGGGGAGGGGGGGGGCCCTGAGACGGTGCTTCAGGGAGACCTCAGCAAGCCTGAGGGTTAAGAGCTGAGGGTCCCCAAGTTTCCACCTGAGAGAGTAACACAGCATCACCCACAGTGGTAGGCGACACTCTCCTTTTGGTAGCTGGTGCTCCTTTTCCTTGGTGGGGTCTTTGTGAGTCTCCAGGGAATCGTCCCTCTTTCCGTCCTTCGCCTAATTTTCCGTGAGTCTCTAAGCACCCTCCTTACCTCGACTCCCATGCCGTTTGTTTATTCAGACGTTTGGATCTGACGTCATTTAGACATTTGGCTCTAAGGTCATATACAAAAGTCTAAGGATATTAACCTTTTACCTACCGTATAACCCACCCTAGCTGGCCATTTGCTGGTGGACTTCTTCAAAGGGTTCAAAACACACTTGTTCACATGAGTTTGTAAAAACTGATGTATCATTTAAAAGAGTCTTTGTTGTTGCCTTCATAGGCATTTCTAGATAGGGTTATCACACCAGAAGTGTGTACTAAAGTTTTATGGCAATTGTAAATGGGAACTTTTCTCTCTTCTCTATTCTAGTTATTGTCAGTAGATACTAACTTTGCGTTTATTGATATTGTTATCTACTTTCCCCAAACGCTTGCTCAGTCTAAAGTTTTCGTGGTTGGTTTTCTTGGAATCAACTAGAAAAGGGGCTAGCTAGCACACCTTTCCCACAAATGGGTGGATCGTATATATTTGGGTTTCGCAGGCCATCTGTCCTCTGGCACGTGCTCAATTCTGCCATTGTCGCTTAAAGGCAGCTGCGGACGAGAGGTCAACAGGTGGATGTGGTCGTGCCCCAATACAAGTTCATATACAAAACAGGGAGCCAGTGGCCCACGGACCACAGTTTACCTGCCCTTGAACTAGACTATCTGCAAATCTCAATGATTTTGTTAGCCACTTTTTTTTTTTTTTTTAAACAGCTAATACTGGGAAAGGGGTTTTGTGCGTGCTAAGCAGGTGGTCTCCCACCGGGCTACACCTCAGCCTCTCATGCTCCATTCTTTACAGTTCTAACTGGTTTCATGTCTTATTGGTCACATGGCCAGAGAAAAACTCAGTAGGAATGATGAGATTGGGCTGGCGTGTTTTTCTTTTTTCCCCCTAACTCTAATAAGCATAGTTTTAAGATTGATGTCAGCATGGATATTAGTAATATTGACCTTGTTGAAGTATTCTATTCCTAGTTTTATAAAAGGCCTCTTTTTCCACCTAAGGATTTTAAATGAATGTACTCACCATCCAGAGAACATAGAATATTACTATTTTCTTCAGATCCTAGTTTTAGATCACTTTCTAGATTCTCTGTTTGTCCCTTCGATTACATTATACACTTAGTATCGATTCTCAATACATTTACATTTTTTAAAAAATTTTTACAATTTATTTTCTTAATTCATGAATCCATTTACATCTACCAAGTTGTACTAAAGCCAAGCTTCGGCAAGATTCAACAAGATCTACAACTTCGGGGGCTGGGGTTGTGGCTCAGCGGTAGAGCGCGCTCGCCTAGCATGTGCAAGGCGCTGGGTTCGATCCTCAGCACCACATGAAAATAAATAAAATGATGGTATTATGTCCATCTACAACTGAAAAAAAAAAAAAGATATGCAACATGCACATTTTCATTACTTTTTAAATAGACTTTACTGGAAGTTTCACAGTTTCTGCTTCAACTCAGTAGATAGTGAAGTGATAGACTTCATTTTCTATTCAAGCCTTTGAAGTTACTTTTAGTTTTCAGTGCTCTTCCGTCAGAAATGTGTGGTCGGGAAACAGACCCTAAATTGGGGCAAGTCACTGAGATTTTCTTCGTGGTGTTTCTGTGTTGAGAGGCCAGCAGCCTTCTTGGGTGGAAAGGAAGCGTCCCATTTAACAGGAGTCGGAAACCTTCCCTTCAGGCACAAGTGAGAAAAGAGCCCGGAGGTTCGTGGCTCACTGAGAGCCACTGAGACACTCACATCCAAACACCTGGAGACCAACTGGTCTCGTCGGCAAGCTCAAGGGCAGGTCCAGGACGATGCCAGCTTATTACACACCACTTCATTTTTACCAACTGAAGGTCTGTGGTAACCTTGCTTTGGCACATTTTTTCAATAATTCAAGTGATTTTTTTTTTTAAGCCATAAATCTTTTAAGTCTAATTAAGGTACCTTTTGATGGGGGTGGGTGGTACTAGGGATTAAAGTCAGGGGCCCTCAGCCACTGAGCCTCCTCCCCAGCCCCATTTTGTGTTTTATTTAGAGACAGGGTCTCACTGAGTCGCTTAGCACCTCCCTTTTGCTGGCCTTGAACTCGGGATCCTCCTGCCTCAGCCTCCTGAGCCACTGGGATTACAGGCATGTGCCACGGCACCCAGCTAATTACCTTTTTTTTTAAGACATAATTGTTTTGCACACTCACTAGTCTACAGTACTGCGTGAACATGACTTTCACACGCACTGGGAAACCCAGCGTGGGCTTGCTGAATGGCCCCGGTTGCTTTACGGCAACTATGGGACCGGCCCCGCGGTATCTCCACGGCGCCCTGCCTTCCAGAGAATCACATCCAGAAGAGACCCCGGGCAGAGGACCCACCGCGTCCCCCACTCTCCGCAGAGGCAGCGTGTGTCCCACGGTCTCACGCGACTCCCTGGTCTCAGGCAGGGGGGCCTCCGCCCCCACCCACCTGGCAACGTCAGGAGACGTTTCTGGTTGCCACCACTTTGTGGGGGGGGGGGTGCTCAACATGCCAGTGCCCAGATGGCCCAGTCCAGAGGACGATCCAGTCCCAACACCCCCGAGGGAGGAGTGGACACTGCCCCGGGGGCTTAGCTACAGGGTATATTCCAAATGGCCACTAGAGGTCAGCTGAGACCACGAGGCACCTGGGACTGCATGAGCTACAGGCACGTCCTGTGCTGTGCCCAACTGTCCTTCCCGTCTGGCCTGTTGTCCCCACAGTGTGGGCTTCCCCAGCTCTCCTGCTCCCCCTCCTCCAGGACCACCCTCCTGCCATCAAGACACGCGTGGAAGGGAAACGTCCCCCCACGTGATTCGGTGGCATGACATTCCTTCGCTCTTGCTGTCTGTCACCCAAATAAGAAGTTCTGCTCCCGGGTCAGTGTCCCCGCACGGAGTGAGAGCTGCCGGGGTGGGACACCCTGCCGTGGGTGGCTCAGACGCAGTGACACACAGGCGCGCAGTAGGTGCGTGAACCCCTGGGGACCCGAGGCACAAGACCCTGTCCCTTGATTGCGCTTTAGGAAGGCTGTGAGTTAAGACCCCCGCGTGCGCGCCCGGAGTCCGCTCCTGGCGAGGCGTTTGACCCCCGCGTGCGCGCCCGGAGTCCGCTCCCGGTGAGGCGTGTGATCGTGCTCTGTGAAGCGCCCGCGCTCAGCAAGCAGCCCGCCACCTGCAGAAGCCACGGAAACCCCGAGACCCCCGGGCCCCCAGGCCCGGCACTGGAGAGGCACAGGGCCGCCTGCGTCCCGGGTGAGGCGTACCTCGGATCCTCGGGACCACTGCCTGAAGAGGTTTTTCTGTGAAAACAAAACCAACCACTTTGAAGACAGGTGGGACTTCCCCAGGTGGGCCTTTGGATTGACACCCACCGGAGGCCTTGTCCTGGGCAAGTGAGAGCTCTGCTGGCTTCAGATGTGGCCTAAGAGTGTCCCCCAGGGCTCACACACTGGAGGTCTGGTCCTCGGCATGGTGATAAGAGATGGCGGGCCCTTTAAGAAGGGGGACCTAGTGGGAGTTCACTCCTCCTCCCTTCTGGCTCTGACTTCCTGTCTCATCATGTGACCTCTCTCCCAGGCCCACTCCTGTGCTGTATGTGCCATCCACCTTGATGGGATCAATGGGGTAGCTGATCTTGGGCATTCAGCCTCTAAAACTGTGAGCAAAATAAACCTCTTTTCTTTATAAAAGACCAAGCCTCGGGTATTTTGTTACACTAACAGAAAACGGACTACTGCAAGAGTCCTACCCTTGACCTCCCATCACTGACTGTCACCTTTCCCGACAGGTGCAGGGAATCCAGTAAGGGGGATCGGGGAGCCAGAGGAAATACTCCCCAGAGACTCAGTCTTCTGGGATTCCTTTAGGGTGTCGAATCTGGTGACACTTGCCCTCAACCAACTTAGCCATTCCCCAAGTCCAGCAGCATTTTATTTTTAATGAGTAAACAGTAACTGCTTGATGCCCCAGAGGCACCCCTGAATGCTCTTTCGAACTTGGGGTGCTAGGGGGAAATGAAAGAAGGAAGACAAAAACAACAGCATTAACACAGAGAAAATCCTGGGGAGGTATCTGCTGGCGGGGGGAGGGGGGAGCACTGGCAAGTGCTGGGACAGACATTATTTTAGAACCTTTCACTGTCACAGTCCCCAACACAGGAAGGCTTAGAGGCGGCCCTCTGCATCCATGGGGTCCCACAGGGGAGACCACCACCCACGGATGGCAAGCGTTTGCAGGGGACACTGCCTCTGTCCTGGGAAGGTGCAGACTTTTTCCTGTCGGTGTTCCTGAACGGCAGCAGCGACAATTGCGTTCACGGTACCGACGCTGCATTAGGTGCTATGCGTCATCGAGAGGGGATTTAAAGTCTCTGCCGACACCAGGCCGTTTACACAGGGTCTTGAGCAGCTGCTCCTGGGGGCCTTGGAACCATCCCCACAGACACCAGAGTCGGTGTACTGTGTCCATTTTACAGATGAGGATGCTGAGGCAGAGGCAAAAGGGCCTCCGCAAGCCAGCACGCAGAAGGGCAGGGAGCCCAGCCTTCCAGAGTCCCCACCAGGCACGGCTCCACGGCTCCACCTGACACTAGAGCAGAGAAGGGAATGTGGGGGAAACACCGTATGCCGCGCCTACCGCACGAGCGACTTTCCTCGCAGGAAAGGAGAAAAAAAATGGACGTCAAGCTCAGCGTGGTTTTTGCGGCATGCCTTCTTTGGACGTCGGATGCACCTCACCCAGTGCCTCTCCCCGCTTAAGGAGATTCAGCCTATTTAAACAGAAGCCTCTGGGCTTTGATGATCTGTGGAACATTCCAAAAGGATGAATCTGACATGAATGTAGAGAGAGAGGAGACAGAGGAGGGACCGAGTTTGAGACTTAGCAGTAAATCAAACATAGGGTGCGGGCAGGCATTTCTCAAGCTTTGCCTAATAATCAAATGGAGTTTGTTTC
Source organism: Tamias sibiricus (assembly GCA_025594165.1). Classification (NCBI taxonomy): domain Eukaryota; kingdom Metazoa; phylum Chordata; class Mammalia; order Rodentia; family Sciuridae; genus Tamias; species Tamias sibiricus. Next base: position 5,414,424 of record CM046673.1, read on the forward strand.
ACAACTAGGGTGGAGAATGATTCAATAAGAAAGGTAAATGTCAGGTGATATAAATCTTCTCTTTTGTGTGTGATTATTTACTCTTGTTGGAAGTGGTCCCATTGAAATCCCCAGATATTTTTGTTGTTGTTGTTAAACTGGGGATTGAACCCAGAGAGGCTTTACCACCGAGCCACACCCCGAGTCCTTTTTATTTTTTCAGACAGAGCCTCACCAAGTTGCTGAGGCTGGCCTCAACTTGTGATCCTCCTGTCTCAGCCTCCCAATGTGGCTGGGATTACAGGTGTGCGCCCCCACTTGGTAAAATCACAAGAGTTTTTTTTGCTCCATCCAAGAAAGGGCTCAGCTCAGAATCCACCTACCCGCTGTGGTCTCTGGGGCCCACCTCCTCTCCTTCTGTACGTAATGACCCCCGACCACCAGGCGGAGCGACACCCAGAGAGCCTGGGGCTGTAAGAGGTTCTGACCTGGGGACGAAGACGACGTTGTGCAGGTAGTCCTCGAAGGTCTTCCGGAACGAGGACTCCTCCAGCTCCTTCAGGATCTGGGAGTCGGTCTTGGGGCAGGAGCAGCACTCACCGGCCGCGTCGTCGTACTCGCTCTGATTGTGCTTCTGGGAATCGTCAGACTCGAACGGCGGGGACCACGTGCGCGAGGGCAGCTTCAAGCCTGGGGGAGGCAGAGCCAGAGGTTCAAGCCCCCCCCCCCCCGAAACACACACTCACACAGAGCAAAGGGGCCTCCTCAGCGGGCTGGTGGGGTCCAGCTCCTCTCTCTCTCCCTGGAGGGACTTGCGAGCGTCCACTGGGAGAGCGCATCGGCGTGTTTTGGAAACTCACACCGACATGGTGGGGCTGGAGAGTGCTGGGAAACCAGGGAGCGCCTCACGCTCCACAGTGAGCCAGTGACTCTGTCCATCCTGCGTCAGATGGCAGAGTAGGGCCAAGGGCGTCCGCGGGTGCTAAGGAACGTCTCAGGGAACGTCACTGCCGAGCCCGTCTGAATCAAGCCACACACGTAACTGGATGGAAAGTGATTCAGTTGGTACAAAGAGCAAGTGCAAAGGCCCTGAGGTAGGATCTTCTTGGCATATGGAAGATGCAAGGGAGCAATGTATCCAGAGTGGGGGGAGGGGAAGGACAGTGGGAGACAGGGCTGTCACCGTTGAATGGATGGACGGACCAATCAGCCACGCAAATGTAAGGTGGTGAGGAGGTACAGCCAAACGCCACCCAGAACTCTAGGGTGTCCACTGGTGGACGGAGAAGTCAGGCTTGACCAGCGGTTCCCACCTGGGGGGCGATTCTCACCCCGTCCCTGGAAACTCTGTGCAGCCTCTGAGGAGTCACCCCTGGATCGGGGGGTGCCCATGCGTGGAGGTCAGGGATGCTGCTCAACACCCTACAATGCTCGGGAGCCCTGACCACAGAGAGTGGCCAGCCCCCACGTCCAGAGTGCTATGGTCAAGGAGACTCCCTGAACTAAAGGCCAGAGGGGGGCTGGGCTTCCAAATGTCTCACACAGGCCTCGGAAAAGGAACTGAGAAGAAAAGGAGCGCCCGCGTCTCAAGGCGGGGCCCGAGCGTCACACGCTGCCGCTTTTGAAGCCCACGGCGGCCTGGGTTTTCACCCCGAGGTCAGGTCCGCGGGGCTCCCACCGCCCACGGGGGGGACGTGGCGGCTCTGCAGCCAGGGGCCTGGGCGCTACTAGTTACCTCGGGCGCGCTCCAGCCAGCTCCGGGGACACAGGGGTGGCTCCAGGAGGAGGAACCTACGTCGGTGGACCAGCGGGCGCCGGGGCCGGGGCAGCCCGGGGAGGGCGTCCCGGGTCTCAGTTTGGAGTCGTGCGGTGGTTTTGGTGGTGGCGGTGGTGGCGGTGGCCGCACCCCCACACCAGCACCCTCAACGCCTCTGAACTGTGCCCAGAAAAGGGTTAAAACAGTGGATTCCGTGTTCAGTATATTTAACCACAACTTTTTTTCCCCAAAACCACACTAATAGGAAGGAAGCTACGGCTGGTCACGGGGAGTTCACGTAGTGTGCGTTCATGTCTGTTTTAAACTGTCCAAAATAAACGCAAGATTCACCATCTTAACCATTTGGCGATGCAGACTCAGGGGCACGAGGTGCATTCACCACGCAGGCCAGTGGCCGCCGCGTCCCTCTCCGGAACGCTGTCCCCTCCGACAGGGACTCACCCACCCAGCCCCGACTCGGGGACCTCCCGAGAGCGGAGTCATGCAGGATGTGTCCTCACTGAGTTTAGTTGTGGAAACCCTTTGATGACACGCCTGCAGCAATGCTTGGAGGGTGACGTGTACTCAGAGATTGGGACTCACAGAATAACAGTTGTTGTTCTTTAGAAGAAGGAAAAAAAAAAAAAAAAGGAAAGCGCTGACGTTGCCAGGGGACACTGAGACAGCCCACCGCGAGGCCCGGGCTTGCTCTCAGTTATATAAAGCATGGAGGCGATAAATCAGTCTGTAGTCCTGGCTCAGGACGGGATGATGTCACAGGCATAGATATAGCACATGATCTGGGAGCTGGGACCGCTCCCGGAGATCAGCTGTCCCCCGCCCCTTCTCCCAAAAAGGAGGCCGACTGTAAGGGCTGGGTGGCTTGGCCAGCAACCTGGGGCAGGCCAGGGACAGAGCCAAGAGCAGACCTCAGCCCCTCCTCTCCCATAGCCCCCTGCTTCTCCAAGGTCATGGGCTGAGGATAGCGAACTGAAAACACTGCAAGAAAGTGAATTAAAAAAAAAAAAAAAAAAACAGAAAAATACCAACTAAAGGAAAAAAGCCCTTCAGTTTATTTGGTTTGGGGATTAAAAAAACAAACAAACAAACAAAAACACCTTCAGCTCTTTTGAAATGTCCTCTGTTGTCAACTGTGGCACCCAGCTGTTCCTTGCAGCACCACCAGAACTTTATCCTGTCCCTGCAACTCTGCAGCTGCTGTCCCAAACCCAGGGATGGGATTCTGAAGGTTCTCATCACAAAAACGATCGACGTGGGGCTGGGATTGTGGCTCAGCGGTAGAGCGCTCGCCTAGCACGTGGGCGACCCGGGTTCGATCCTCAGCACCATGTACAAATAAAATCATTCAATAAAACGCATTGTGTACAACTAAAAAGCAAATAAATAAAAATATTTAAAAAAAAACGATCGACGTGCTGATCACTCAATGTGACTTTACCCGTTGTATACGTGCACAGAAACGTCACACTGTGTGCATGGAGATTACTGTGCGTTCATAAAAATGAAAACTCAAACCCAGTTTTAGAATGTTTTTGACTAGCGTATACCAGCTGGTTTAAGGCCTCAGACATTTCTCCATTTTCCCTCAGATGGATGGAGGACCTTGAAGCCAATAAGATTGAAGACTGAGAAAAGCAAGTGTCCTGAGCATAAGGTTTTGGGGGAAGGCGCAGGAGCAGAGAGCCCACGGCTCCTCTCCAACCCCTGAAGCCCCGGGTCTTGGCGGGGTGGAGCCCCCCTGGCTTGGCTGATGACCTCCGCTGGTTTTGCAGAGAAGTCTCCAGTGGTTGCCGCAGCCACACAGGGTGGGGGGGAGGAAGGGGAAGCGGAGAACCCCCAGGGGAAGATGGTGTCAGGACAGGAAAGACCGAGTCGAGCACCACCGAGCACCGGGACCCTGAGAAAGGTGTCCTTGGGGACCTCGTGGTTGTGCGACCTTGCAGCAGCCTGCTTACACGAGCCACGGCGGCAGCATCTCGTGGGAACCCTGTCCTACCCGTGGCTCACTGTTGAAGGGAACATCATCACGTGGCCCGTGATTGCACCTGGTTTTGACACGAGTCTTCGGAGTGTGTAGTTGTGTAGTGTTTAAAAATGTGACTATTTGCCGGGCGTGGTGGCACACGCCTGTGATCCCAGCACTCGGGAGGCTGAGGCAGGAGGATCGCGAGTTCAAAGCCAGCCTCAGCCATGGCGAGGCCCTTAGCAACTCAGGGAGACCCTGTCTCTAATAAAATACAAAAAAAAAGGGCTGGGGATGTGGCCCAGGGGTCGAGTGCCCCCGAGGTCAATCCCCGGTACCAAAAAAAAAAAAAAAAAAGATTGGAATGTTCTTTGTAAGAGAGACCACGCGCGTGTGCGCCCCGGGAAGCAGGAGGTGGCACCTGCGTCCCCGTCAGCCGCACACGGCGTGGCCGGCCCCCCACCGCGGCCCCACGCTCACCTTTGAGACAATAATCCAGCTCGTAGAGCTCCCGGTCCTCCTCCTGCCTTTCCCAGTACACCAGGTAGTGCGTGATGTTGCCGTTGGGGTCCGAGGGTGGCTTCCACTTCAGGATGATCTGAGACGAGGAGTTCGAAACCGAGATGGGGTCCAGGGGGACGGAAGGGTCTGCGCAAGAAGGAGGCGGGCGGACCGTGAGGAAGGGCAGGAGCGGGCGGAGCCGGGAGGGGAGGGGACGTCCGAGACACGGGACCCCGGGAGGTCACTGCCGCGCTGTTTGACATCGGGGCACGCGGGGGGGGACGCGGGCCAGGCCTGGCGGGGGTCACCAAACCACAGTCCATGTGTGCAGGAGCCCTAATTAAGGAGATAGCTAGGATGGCGGTTAGCTGTGAGCCTCAAGCATTACCACCTTCCATGGTCTCGGGAGACTTGGCCCGGGACATTGTGGATTGGGTCGGGGCCATTTGCATGGTCTCGCGAGACTTGGCCCGGGACATTGTGGATCGGGTCAGCGCCATTTGCATGGTCTCCCGAGACTTGGCCCGGGACATTGTGGATCGGGTCGGCGTCATTTGCCTCGGGAGACTTGGCCCGGGACATTGTGGATCGGGTCGGCGTCATTTGCATGGTCTCCCGAGACTTGGCCCGGGACATTGTGGATCGGGTCAGCGCCATTTGCATGGTCTCCCGAGACTTGGCCCAGGACATTGTGGATCGGGTCGGCGCCATTTGCATGGTCTCGCGAGACTTGGCCCGGGACATTGTGGATTGGGTCGGCGCCATTTGCATGGTCTCCCGAGACTTGGCCCGGGACATTGTGGATTGGGTCGGCGCCATTTGCATGGTCTCTCGAGACTTGGCCCGGGACATTCCCGAAGGGGTCAACACCATTTTTGTGTGGTGTGGTGGTGGTCGTAGAACTGTGTGTGGTGTTGCAGTTATTGTTGAAGCCGGAGAGAGAAAAGCTAGCAGAATAAAGAGCCTGTTTGTTTCCAGTGCGCCTCTGAACTTATTCCCGTGGCGTTGTTGCTCCAAGCGGCCATCGCTTCAGGCAGCGACACGTGTGCACCACGGATGGCGTGGCCACAGCGCCGTGGACGCCGATGGAGATTCGACGCCTGCCGAGCTCTGTGCCGGGCACTGGGAAGATGCTGCTAGGGTAAGGAGGACCCTGGGGAGGGGCCCCCAGACTCCTGCTTCCTGGTTCACGCTGGCTCCAATTGGAACCGGTCACTGGGCAGACTTGAAGCCACGGGATCGTGTCATTGAGCTGTCATCCAACAACCCCCGAAACGCACCAGCACCAGCGTCGGGCTCCACAAAACACTCCCCTCAAAAACAGAGGTGGCCAAGGGAGTTGGGGAGGGAGGGGCCACTCAAGGCAGAGACCGCAGAGCGTGCAAAGGACCAGGACGCTGGAAGTTTCTAGAAACTAAGCATGTGCCACCACTGGGAGACGGAGGCGTGAGTGGACCAGCCCAGGAAGCAGTGTCCACTCAGAAGCTTGGATGACCCCAAGGGGCAAGCCTGCTCCCTCTCGGCCCTACGGACGCTGGGGCTGGACGAGGCTCTGTCACAGGAAGCCATCGCTGCATCGTGGGACACGTGCAGCCTCCCTGCTCGCCCCGGGATGACTGCCAGCCATCCTCGCCCCCAGCTGGACAACCACAGGCCAGAGACACTGCCTCGGGTGCCCTGCAGAGGCAGAATTGTCACTCTTTGAGAACGGCTGCCGTGGGAGAAAGTCGTGGGTTTTGTAAGACTAGAACTCGAGTGCTAGGAAACATCCCAGTACAAAAAGAAAATTAAAGGAGGAGGAGGAAAGAAAGAGGAGAAACACAGCAAAAACGGCACAATGTGGAAGCCGAGGACAGATGGTCATTCTTTCTAGCTTGATGAATGTTTGGGGATTTTAATAGATTGACAAAATACACGATTGCCTCCTTCTCTGTGGACGGTGTATTCCCGGCCCCCCGCAGACACCCCAAGCCTCACACAGCACTGAACACGCTGTGGTCTCCCTACGGTGAAAACAAATTTCTAGAGTAGCCACAATAAGAGATGAACAACAGAATAGAACCGTTATAACAACACATTGTAATACGTTAGTGAAAGCTATGAATGGTTTGCTTCTGGAATCTTTTTTTATTTTTATTATTATTTTTTTTTGGTACCGGGGATTGGACTCAGGGGCACTCAACCACTGGGCCACATCCCCAGCCCTTTTTTGTATTTTATTTAGAGACAGGGTCTCACTGAGTTGCTAAGTGCCTCGCCATTGCTGAGGCTGGCTTTGAACTCGCGATCCTCCTGCCTCAGCCTCCCAAGTGCTGGTATTACAGGCGTGCGCCACCGTGCCCGGCCTGCTTCTGGAATCTTCCATTGAATATTTCTGGACTGTGGCTGACCTCGCGTGATCAAAACCCTAGACAGCATGAAGCTGGGGGGACACTGGATACTCCCCCTCAGGAGGCCTGTGGCTCCGCCTTGTCTTCTGAACACACCCCCCCCTCAGCACACGGCTCCTGCAGAAGCAGCGCCCCGCCCGCGGAGGACCCGGCGGGGTCCCCTCCTCGCCAACAGAGCCATAGTCACACAACATACGTACTGGTGGCATCTGTCTGCACGTAGATGATGTCACTCTTGGCCCCGTAGGTCCGGCGCTCGTCGGAAAAGGTGACCAAGGTCTTGACGAAGATGGCATACTGGGTCCAGGGCTTGAGACCCCGCATCAGCCACCCGGGGTGGTGCTGGGGCTTGGGGTCGTTGGACCTCTGAGGCGGGTCGATGTCCACCACGGTCCAGCTGTTGGAGCCACAGGCATCCTGCCCGTCAAACTCGGTCACGTTCTGATACGGGCTGCAGAGACAAAGTAGAAGGAAGGCGGTCACCTCTGGGGTACGCTGCGGTCACGCCGCGGCCACTGCTCAGAGCCCCATGGAGATGGGAGACGGCCGTGCCCCGGGGTGGCTGCTTCTGTCTCACCTAACAACCCTCTGCCACAAGGCGAAATGTCAGAGCAGGGCAAGCGCAAGGAGCCCCCGCCCTGACAGCTCAGCGGTGACAATGACAACCCCTGACCCACGGGGTCCCACTCACAATTTTCAGCTTTCTGATGGTGCAAAGGTGGCGTGCACTAACTGTAGGTGTGAACTTTGATCTCTGAGGCTAGCGACACACACGGGCAGCTTGCAAAGGGGAAGAACCCAAACACTACAGCGTGCCCTGCCGAGGAGCTAGGATGTGGGGTGGTTAGGTGTCGCCGCTGCCCTTCGACTTCCAATGTTTTCAACTCGGGTTATCAGGACATAATCACATCACAAGAGGAGGGACATCCGGATTAGCAGCAAAAGGCCCATGAATTTCGATGACATTACGTAATAGAACGCCTGTGAGGTCTCTACTGGCATGGGACACATCTCGACAGGTGGAACTTTGATTACTATTACTCCTAGGGCCACTTCTGCTGCCTCCCTTAAAATCCTAGCCCATGCCAGGTGCAGGTGGCTCATGCCTGCAATGCAGCAGCTGAGGAGGCTGAGGCAGGAGGATTGCAGGGGCAAGGCCAGCCTCAGCAACTTAGTGAGGTCCTAAGCAACTTAGTGAGACCCTGTCTCTAAATAAATAATAAGTAAATAAATAAATAAGCTGAGGATGTGACTCAGCATTTCAATCCCTGGTACCAAAACAAATAAAAGAGGAAAAAAAAAAAAATCCCAGCCCAATCACATGCTAAAAATACTACACATGGCTTAATGCGTTCAGAATTTCTGCTTCTAAGGACAGAAGCTTTCTGGAGATGGATGGCAATGACAGCTGTACAACTCCGTGGATACACTTGATGCCACAGAGCTGTACATTTTAAAAAGGCAACAAGGGTAAATTTGGGGTGCTATCCATTTGCCACAATAAAAAAGTCTTGGGGGAAAAAATTGAAAACCTACACTGCAGTCAGCGTTCCTGGGTTACGCAAGATGCCTGGCGTGTACAGCCAACGGAAGGCAAATGGAAGAGTGCTCTAGGAAACAGGCAGATTCCCCTGCCACGCCTTAGTCTCAGCTACTCAAGAGGCTGAGGCAGGAGGATCTCTTGAAGCCAGGGGTTTGAGGCCATTTGCACAACACAGCACGATTGTCTCCAAAAAAGGAAAAAGAAAATCCAGACCAAAGGAAGACTTTCTACTTCAATTTCAGGCTTTTGACAAAAGGGGTGTTATTGACTTTGTACACCATCGACTAGTAAGATGGTTAAAAAGAACCTAAGACCAGGTGTGGTGGCATACTCTTGTAATCCCAGTGACTTAGGAGGCTGAGGCAGGAGGATCACACATTTAAAGGCAGCCTCAGCAAAAGCAAGGCGTTAAGCAATTCAGTGAGACCCTGTCTCTAAATAAAATACAAAATAGGGCTGGGGATGTGGCTCAGTGGCCAAGTGCCCCCGAGCTCAATCCCCGGTACCAAAAAAATTAAAAAAAAAAAAATTTAAAAAGACACCTAAGGTATTTATTCTGCAAGGAGAAAGAGAGGAACAAAGAGGCACATCCTGGGGCAGATATAGCACCACCTCCACCCCACCCCACGACTCTTCAGCCTTCTACTTACGCCTCTTTGTAGAAGAGCATGAATCCCAAGAGGTCCCGGAAGTCGGGGGGCCAGTACGGCTCCCATCTCAGCAAGATCTTGTCGAAAGATGTCTTAATGAAAGAAAATTTAAGTAATTCATTTTCACCTAGAAAAGTTAAAAAAAAAAAAAAAAAATCAAGCTACTGCAGTAGCGAATGGTATCAGGCCAAAGCTTGCGATCCCACACTTCCTGGGGGGACTGCCGGGAGGGAGAGGTCCACGTGCGGTTCCCCAAATGGCTCTCGTCCCTGCAGGATGGAGCAGAACACGGGTCATGCCGAGGGTGACCAGGCACAGTTGTGCCACGTGGTTCCTCACACCAGCCAATTAACTGACCCGGCGTTCAGCCGGACAAGGGCGACAACTGAGTAACCCCAGCCTGTGTCCACGTGGGGACAACCAGCCCACGGCTATCCAGACAAGGAATTTGCAGAAGTTACGTTTGTCCAGATACAATGTTGCACCGGGCGTGGTGGCGCATGCCTGTCATCCCAACACTTGGGAGGCTGAGGCAGGAGGATCGCGAGTTCAAAGCCATCCTCAGCCATGGCAAGGCCCTTAGCAACTCAGTGAGACCCTGTCTCTAATAAAATACAAAAAAGGGCTGGGGATGTGGCCCAGTGGTCGAGTGCCTTGAGTTCTATCCCCGGTACCAAAAAAAAAAAAAAAAAAAAAAAACAGATACAATGTTGCCTTGCGCATGGACTTGCAAGCTGACATTGCAGAAGATGCTTCTTCTGGTGTCAACAGACACATGCCAAGTGACTTTGACTGTGGACCAATAAACCTTGGAAAGACACAGGTGAGTCATTCCCTGGGCCTGGGATGCAGTCTCCCTCCTGCCCTCCACCCCAATCTGACCCTTGCGCTAAACAGCATCCTGCCTTAAGGAGCCAATTCTCCGACGGGACCAGGGACCGCCTCCAGGTGCGGCAGCCGCAAAGACAGCACCCACCACACGCTCCTGCCTGGCCGGGCTCTCCCTGGTCAGCCTCCACCCACAGCTGAGCTGGGCAAGGGTCTGCTCCCTCCAGTGCCATGCAAGGCTTTGAGACAGCCACTGCCTGGACTCCCGGGGGACTGCACGGAGCCTCTCGGGGAGGCAGTGCTGTCCGAGGCTCTCCCGACCCCGTCCTCTGTCTTCCCCCTCTGCTGGCAGAGGTGAGAGCCACACTGTCGTAGGAGGCCCCCCTGCCTGCTTCTCTTCCTTCTCCCCTTTCTGTTTCACAGGCACCGCCTCAGCACCCTCCCTACACTCCCAGCTCTGGGTCCATGTTTGTTAGCCAGAGGACACAGGTGGACACGGGCATGCTGTCCACACCGGAGCCTTGGCATCGGCACCAAGTCTGTCCCTTACACCAGGAGGTGCCACTCATTCCTTCATGCAGCTTTTGCAGCATCTCCCAGCACCAGGCACAGAGAAGAGCGGTCTCAACCCTGCCCGTCACACGGTGAGTTGCAGCTCACCAGCGCCTCCTGCTGGCCGGTGCAGTGGCCAAGGAAGGGCAGCCGCGCCATCTGGCCCCTGAGCCCCAGAGCCGCACAACTTACAAGATGCCTGGTCCCCGTTGGTCTTCAGGGCAATGTCATTCCTCTCCTGGCGCCCCTTGGTTCCGGAAACTTCTTCCATCTTGTGGATTTCCGACAAGCAGAGTTTGGGATTGTAGTGGAAGAAGAGTTTCCCCTGAGTGATGGTGAGGTTGTGCTTGCTCCAGTCCCAGAGCTGCCTTAGGTTCTGGTTGTCCAAGGCGTAGAAAGAGTAGTTCCTGCAGGGACACACACACACGTCCCTGGTCACTCGGCAGCTCCTGCTGCTCAGCTCCGAGATGGCAGTGCTGTGCCGGGGGGTGCGTCTTATCCAGGGCTACCACCCCGGGGCTAACCAACCACTCCTGAGGCTCAGACGCAGGAAATAGTTATGGACGAAGGAGAACGGGGAAAGCTGGCTCATTTTTGTGGCCAGGAAGACGTCTGGGCTCCGTCTTCGGGAAGGAGAGGCGAGACCATGGATGGATCAAGACTGGGTTTTGCAGGGAGGAGAGACTGAGCAAGAGGCGTCCGAGCTGGGAAAACCAAAGTAGCCTGCTCGGTCACGGCCAGCAGGTGACAGGACACGGCTGGGACGCAGCAGTGGGCCCAGGCCCCTAGTGCACTGCAAACCAGACCAACACCAAGAACGCGGGCTTCCTCCATCGGGAGCGGGGGTCCTTCAAGGTTTTACCCTCTATCAGCTCCGTGACCTGCTTTCGAACAGTCACCACCAGCAGGTGACGGACGACTGGGAAAAGGGAAACGTCTCAACCCGCATTGTCATTCAGAAGCCATTAGCCTGTGGCACGTGGCTGCTGAGCACCTACCTGCAAAGTGGGGGCCACCCCAAACTGTCCTGGATATTTCCAAGACTTGGCACGAGAAAACAGGTGAAAAACATCTTCTGGATAAAATTTTTTTTAAAATTAATTCCATGTTGAAAAGCCATTTTGGATATGATGGGCTAGCAAAAATTGATCTCACCTGTTTCTTTTAGAGTTTTTAAGGTGCGGCCACTGGGACACGCATGTCCCGTGTGTGACCTGGACTGAGTTCTGCTGGACAGCAGGGCCCGTGCTCTGCACAGACCAGCTGGGAGCCCTTACCCACGTGAAACACCGGAGCCCGGCACAAAAAGGCCACGCACACAGAGGCAGGCCCACGTACCCGATCTCCAGCATCTCTCCTCGAATCAAACGCAACTTCCGGAAGAAGGAGAGGGACACCAGAGCGTAGGATCGGCGGATTTTGAGATACCCTGAAATTTCTTCAATGAGGCCGAGGTTGGCCTCCAGCTCAGCGGCCAAGTTGTCTAGCGGGGAAGAGAGAGAGAGCACCCGTGAGGTCTACAGAAGCCCCTCCATCTCCCCTTGAGAGGAGTTCACTGCCCAGTGATCTCCAAACTTGTTCACTACAAGCCGGTCTTGCTGCTCCCTAATCGGCCAAGCACACCCCAGCGCCACCTGGGAATATTTCCCATGCACCTGCCTGGCTTCTTCCACCTCCCTCTCTAAGCTTCCTTCCCTACACCAGAAACTTCTTAAAATAGCGACCTGCTTTCTTCTCTATTTCAGAGTTTGGCAAAGGACAGTCTGTTCGGCCTGTTTTCACAGATAAAGTTTTATTGGAACAGAGCCGTGCCCGTTGGTTCACCTGCGTGGATGACTTTTCATGCTAAAACCGCAGAGCTGAGATGTGATGGTGGAGATTATGCAGCCCACGTAGCTAATACAGCCAGCCCCTGGCATCCGTGGGCTCCAAACCTGTGGACTCGAGCAACTGAAGATCAGAAAAATTGGGGGGGGGGGGATTCCCCCTACACTGAACACGTAGAGAGGTTGTCTCTGCAGACAACCAACACCAACGACCTGCTCAGCATGTACATCATATAGGTACGACCAGTCGTCTGGGCATGATCCAACGTCTACAGGAGGCTGCGCGTAAGGTCTGTGCACGAGGAACTTGGGAATCTATGGATGTGGGTATTCACAGGAGTCCTAGAAACAATCCTCGCATACTAAGGGACCCCCATGTGGCCTTTTATAGGAGAAAGTTGCTGGCTCTTGCTGCACCCTCTGCCTGATTTGCTGGCCCTCATGGCCCCAGGGCTGAGCTTATCCTACACATCAATCTGCTTATTTTTAAATCCAGCTTGGCCAAGCGTTTGCGTTGTTTGCTGTGATTATTAAAATCAATGTTTTCTGGATAAATTAATGCACAGGGGATGGGCGTATTTCCGGAAACAGGGTCTGCAGCTCTACAATAAGGCATGCGGCTTGTTAAAAAATGCAGATTCCAGATGTCCTAACTCTCAACTTGGAAAATGAGGATTTCAGAGTAGATGGGCCCTGGCCCTGAGCCGTGCACTTCGAGTTCTGAGGCAAACTCCTGCTAACGACAGAGCCACTGAAGGGGGCTCCTAGGAGGCCGTAGGAGCAGAGCCGGCTCGACAGCTCCCAGGGGACGTGCGGCCGGCTGCCCGCCACCCCCACCCCAGAGCACTCACTGCCCCCTCGAATGTTGATGATCAGGCTCCCGTTGACCACGGTGCAGCCTCGGAGCTCCTGGGCCGACGTCACTGAGTCGATGGTCTTCTCGCCTTCTAGGAGGTGACAGACCTTGGGACAGGGGCCCAGGCACGGGGTGCACATCAAGCTGAGGTTGGAGCAGAGAGAAAGAGAGGGGTCAGGGACACAGGGTTCCCCCCACCTGGCACATCAGGCCACAGGCCCCACAGGGACCCGGTGACGCACTCACGTGGCTGCCCTAAGCAGCGTTCCTGACCTCGGCACGGGCGCACCTGAGGCCAGGTGTCCTGCGCCTCACGGAATAGGAACAGCACCCCCCTCTGGGCTCCGCTCAGTCCATGCCAAGGGTGTCCCCTTCTCAAGCCGTGTCAACCCGCCACGTCCCCAGACATTGCCAGATGTCCCCATGTGGAAGGGCAATAAATTACGCTCAGGAAAAAAACCACCGCCCGAAGTGAGGGACAGACGTCCCTTCCCCGTGGCGGCAGACGCTAGAGAGTCACCCAGCAGCTAGAGGACGTGTGCTTTCATCCCGAGCAACAAGGCTCACACCTCACCCGAGAGTGGCAGCGCGACTCCTGCCACACCTCAAGAGGGTGGATCGACACTGCGTCCCGTGGAGAAGGGACCACGTCACAGCCCGGGGGTGATACGGTGGATCGACACTGCGTCCCGTGGAGAAGGGACCACGTCACAGCCCGGGGGTGATACGGTGGATCGACACTGCGTCCCGTGGAGAAGGGACCACGTCACAGCCCGGGGGTGATACGGTGGATCGACACTGCGTCCCGTGGAGAAGGGACCACGTCACAGCCCGGGGGTGATACGGAAGCCGTGAGCTCAAGGTGCACAGGGGTGATGGGAATTACGGGATGGCCTGAAGAGGGCTCGTGCCACCGTGCGCAAGTGGCAGAATGGATGCTGTCACTCCCGCAGGCAGGACTTGGTGTGCGCTGCGCCAAGGAGATGGGACCCTCACATTCTTTGTGTCTGACAGCAGGTGACAGGCAGCCCCTGCCTGCAGCACGACACCCTCAGATGTGCAATCCCAAGGGTCCTTGGAAAGCCCACCCATCCTCGGGCAGGATCTCCGAGGTCAGGGCGAGGCTGCCAAAGTCATGCTCCACCCACGTGGGGGGCAGGAGCCGGGCCAGGCTGAGCACCAGCTTCCACCATCCTGGGAGCTCAGAGGCAAGTGCACGATCCAGGCCGGCCCAGGGAGGGCTCGCTAGAACCTCCCGGGAGGAGAAATTATCTGCTTCCGGAATCTGAGAGGATATTCCATCTTGCTAGCACAGGACCAAGAGCAAGGGGGAACCTACTTGGATTAAGGGGAAAAAAAAAATGGAGGGGCTGGGGCTGTGGCTCAGCGGTAGAGCACTTGCCTGGCATGTGTGAGGCACTGGGTTCGATCCTCAGCACCACATAAACATGAATAAATTAAAGGTATTGTGTCCATCTACAACTAAAAAATATATATTAAAAAAAAAAAAAAACAGGGCTGGGGTTGTGGCTCAGCGGTAGAGCGCTCGCCTAGCACGTGTGTGGCCCGGGTTCGATCCTCAGCATCATGTAAAAAATAAATAAATAAATAAATAAAAGCAAAAGATAAAAAGAGATTGCTCATGCATATGACTTGAGCTCCTTGATGCAGCTGTGCCTGAAGGGGTTCCTTAAACTTTTTGTCTATGGGCACCAATAAACTCCTTTAATCTTGCTTAAGCCAGTTTAAGTTTTGGGTCCTGTCACACAAAACGACCAGATTTCCCACAATTACAGTCTCAAAGTCTCAGTTTCCTCATGGGTAAACTAAAGACACCCCCTAGAGCACTAAGAACACAGAAAACAAACACTGTTATTTATGTTCTGATGATCACTTATTTGTGTATTTTTATTCTCCTATTATTTACACATCTCTATGGATGCAGCTCTTCAGACTTTAGTGCCAAAAAAAAAAAGTACAGTTCTCCCTCCATATCCACGGGCCTCACTCCTGTGGATTTAACCAAAGACACACACACAAAAAAAAAATATTCAGAAAAAACTGCATCTCTATAGAACACGTACAGGGTTTTTTCTTGTTATGATCAAGGAAGTGTGGCAACTCGTTATACATGTGCAAATCTTCCAACATCTGAAAAAATCCCAAATATCTGCACTGCAAGCATTCTGGATAAGGATGCTCAATCTTGTACTACACAGTGGTTTCATGCAAGGGACCCGAGCCACCACAGACGTGGGGATCTGAGAGGGTCCTGGACTCAGTCCTCCAGGGATACTGAGGGGGACTGTGCGTGTGGTCTTGGGTCCACGGAGCTTCGGGAACTCCTGGGATGTCACGAACAACGGGAATGTCTTTGTCAGGAGCGTCAGAATGTGAAGGTGACTTGTGGCGGGCCCCTAGATCCCTTCAGGACAGGAACCAGCCACTGGCGCACTGACCCCGTGAGTAGAGGGAGAGCAGAAGGGCTGAAGGTGAAGTCCAGTCATGTGGCCAAGGCCTCCCTCCTCGTGCCTACAGACGGAGACCCCAGCAGAAATTCTAGACACCGGGGCTGGGATTGTGGCTCAGCGGTGGAGCGCTCACCTAGCGCGTGGGCGACCCAGGTTCCATCCTCAGCACCACGTACAAATAAAATGCAGCATTGAATAAAACGCATTGTGTACAACTAAAGCAAATAAATAAAAATATTTTTTAAAAGTGTAAAAAAATAAATAAAGGCATTGTGTACAACTAAAACAAATAAATAAATATTAAAAAAAAAAAAAAAAGAAAGACATTCTAGACACCACAGCTGAGTGGAGTTCCCTGGCTGGTGGCCAATCCCGTGGACGTGCCAGGAGGTGACAGGCTCCGAGTCCACAGGCAGAAGCTGGGTTGGCCTGTGTGTCCTCTGTGGTGAAACTGCACCCGAGGGCTGATGTCAGCGGAGTCCTGCTCATGAATCACCAAACCCAAAGCGTTTGCGAGAAAACCCCCAATTTGAGTCAGCTGTCGGCAGTGTGGTGATCTGGGGACCCCCAGGGTGTACACAGTTGGCATCTGAAGTAACGGCCGTCGTGCGGGGATGGAGGCTTAAACCCACAGAGCCTGGCACTGGCCACAGGTGGTCAGTATCAGAATTGTGAGCAGTAGCCACAGGTGGGCGGAACAGCTGGGCTGCAAACACAGCAGCG
The DNA here is from genome assembly GCA_025594165.1 of Tamias sibiricus. NCBI lineage: Eukaryota > Metazoa > Chordata > Mammalia > Rodentia > Sciuridae > Tamias > Tamias sibiricus. The sequence continues at coordinate 5,430,483 of CM046673.1, forward strand.
ACCAAATGTTTGAGTTCTTTCATTGTCCCCACACCTATGCGACAGGCAGGGCTCTGAGCCCAGGGCTGGCAAGCCACGGCCCGCAGGCCGGGTCCAGCTGGCCACCTGTTTTTGTCAAATCCCATTCTACTGGACACAGCCACGCCCCTTGGTTACGCAGCACCTCAGCCTGCTCCTGTGCTATGGAGCCCGAGCTGAGTCACTGCAATGGAGAACATATGGCCCTCAGAGCTGAAAATATTTACTCTGTGGCCTGTCGCCAACCCCTGCTCCCCACTGTCCTAGTGGGGAATGACGAGTGGCCACGAGTTCTTTGCTGTTCCTGTGGCCTCTCCCACCAGGAAGGGCTGTTCTGCCTCTGTGGAATCTGGGCCGGGCCCTGTGACTCTCTGTGGCCAGTGAGATGTTAGCAAATGTGATGCACACAGAGGCTTGAAGAGCTCTTGGAGTTGGGGGCCTGTTTTTCTTGGCTACTGGGGCGAATGATCTCATGGAGAGAGACCCCAGGTGACAGAGAGAAGTGGGCTTAAACCATACAGCCACCACCAAGCCAGCCCTGGCCGGACTGAGCTGTAGTCAACAAACAAGACCTCAGAATGCAAGACTGTCTTCCACCACTAGTCACCGTGGTGACTCCTTACACAGCGAAAGCTGACTGATGTCACAAAGGTCATGGCCCAGCAGGGGACAATAGAAATATCAGCTAGCAAAAAATGCCATGAAACAAGTTAAAAATGGGTGATGTATCCGGGCACGGTGGTGCACGCCTGTCATCCCAGTGGCTCGGGAGGCTGAGGTAGGAGGATCGTAAGTTCAAAGCCAGCCTCAGCAATGGTGAGGTGCTAAGCAACTCAGTGAGACCCTGTCTCTAAATAAAATACAAAAAAGGGCTGGGGATGTGGCCCAGTGGTCCAGTGTCCCTGAGTCCAGTCCCCAGTACCAAAAAAAAAAAAAAGAAGTGAGGTGCCAGCAGCAGGCAGACGCAGTCTCCGTGCAGGTGACTTCTAAGTTACAACCTGCAGGACAGACAGAGGTCCCTCATCCAGGGATCAAGGGATGAAGCATTCTAGGAGAGAGAGCAGCTACAGCCAAGGCAAAGGGGAAAGAAGGGGTACCGAAAAGTTGGAGAGAAGGCCCGAGGCCACGGCAACAGGGAGGCCACAGGGATGGAGCCAGGTAGGAACCTGCGGAGCCTTGGCAGTGCGCGACGCAGCCGCCAGAGGCTTTGGGCACGATCAGATGGCTGGTGTTTTAGAGCTCCCAATTAGGACTGGGGTGGGTGCACCTCAGTGGTAGAGCCCTTGCCTAGCACGTGCGAGGCCCTGGGTTCTGTTCCCAGCACCGCAAAGAAGAAGAAGAAAAAAAAGTTACTTTGGCCAAGATAGCTATAATTAAAGCAGGACAGGAGCAGAGAGGGTGTTCAAGGTGCTTGGTGCAGACGGGAGGGAGACGCGGAGGGAGTCGTGCAGGGATCTGATGAGCAGGGGCGAGTGGGAGAGGGCGAGAAAACAGTGGAGGATTTGGGGTAGCTCCCCCTCTTCCCAACAGACACCCCACAGGCACTCCAAGTTTCTGCTCCCCCTTATCTCAGGAAGGCACCCCCTGCTGATCCACTGGGCACCCAGGGTGACCACAGATGGGACGCATCTTGATCAGTTGATGGGACTTCCCAGAACTCTGCTCCAAATATACCAGGAACTGCATCCCAGATAAGCCACCCAGAATGGGGGTGTGTGGGGGGGGGCGACGTATCTGGTCCTCTTTGATATCAAACCACATTAGAAAACACAATAGTGCTATAAAGGCCTTCCATAAAATAAGAGCTTCAGAAATAAATTTCTTTAAAAAAAAAAAAAAAAAAACATTTTTAACTACAAAGTAAAATGATGTGGCATTATTATGAGAAGCCTTCACTTGGCCCCAGCTGTCAAGGGAGGTGCTAGCTGTTTCTTAAAGGGGTGGCTTTTGTTTGCCTCTTATGGGTGGTGCTAGGATGGAGTCCAGGGCCTCCCACCTGCTTGGCCAGCGCTGACCACTGAGCCATGCCCCAGTGCTTCTTAGAGTTTTGTTCTAAGTTTTAACACACCTGCAACGAGAGTATCAAAAGAAATTGCTGTATTTTCTCAGGCCTTCCATACAGTGAAGGGGAAAAGCCTTTTGTTTAAATCCAATGTCTTTTATTAATTTGGGGGGTTGAACTCGACCCCTGAGCCACATCCCCAGCCCTATTTTGTATTTTATTTAGAGACAGGGTCTCGCTGAGTTGCTCAGTGCCTTGCTTTTGCTGAGGCTGGCTTTGAACTCAAGATATTCCTGCCTCAGTCTCCCAAGCCACAGGGATTACAGGCACGCGCCACCGCGCCTGGCTTAAAGCCAATGTCTTTTAAACAAACATCTCCCCCAAAGTCATTAATGCCCTGTCTTTATTCAAATTGGGGGGGGGGGGGTAGGCAGAAATGAATCAAAAGGAATATGATCATTTTCCCAGCCTTACTGTTAAACTGACCAGGGAAAAAATAAAAATAAGTTCCATCCAGCAACCAAAGGTAACATAGAGGTCTATTTTCAGTCAACAAGACCACTTGAATTTTTTTTTTTTAATGAATCAAAAATGAATAACACAAAACATATTGTACTTTCAGCTTTCACAAACACTAAAGAAAGGTTCATAAGAACTGAAATAAAGATTGTTTTCCTTCCTGTCCTCTCCACTCAGGGAAATAAAATTTCCCACCAGAACACTCTGGCTTGGCTAATTCTCAAGTCTGAAGAGTAAGATTTTTTACGTAAGCAGGTCAGCCTGAGGCCACCCGACATGCATCTGTTTCTGATTTGTTTTTGTGTTGTTTTGTGGTAGAGTTTTTTTTTTTTTTTTTTTTTTTTTTTTAACCCTCAACACAAAAACCAGGAAACAGATTTTTAAAGCATGGTAATGGCCCCAGATGCTGAAATATCTCATCTTAGAAACTGAAGACAGGAACATAAAGCCTATGGCATGTGTACAAAATTTGGCTCGTGGCCAGACAGAAGGCCCTGCTGTTTCCCACCCAAACAGTAGAAAGTGGTTTGCACTTTCCTTCAAAGAACACAAAGTCCCCAAAAAGGGGCAGAAGCAGGTTTCTTCTTCCTGGGGACATTATGGGCTGATGCCACCGCTCTGTCTAGCTTCACGCGGGGAAGACGTGGAAAGCCTCAGTTACACCCTTGGCATAACAAGGAGGCAATCACATCAGAGATTGATTGTATATCTTCCCTTACATTTATTCTCTGCTAGCTAAAGAATGGAGTGGAAGCCGGGCGTGGTGGCGCACGCCTGTCATCCCAGCACTTGGGAGGCTGAGGCAGGAGGATGCGATTTCAAAGCCAGCTTCAGCCATGGCGAGGCACTTAGCAACTCAGTGAGACCTTGTCTCTAATAAAACACAAAAAAAGGGCTGGGGTGTGGCCCAGTGGTCCAGTGCCCCTGAGTTCAATCCCTGGTACCAAAAAAAAAAAAAAAAAAAAAAAAAGGAGTGTAAGACCTGGAGATCGTGTCACCTAGTCCTTCAGAGAAAATACTTGTCCACCCTGCACCAGAGCCCAGAACCCAAACAGGGGACAAAATGTCACCTAGAGGGCTGGGTTTGTGGCTCAGTGATAGAGCGCTCACCTAGCATGTGTGAGGCACTGGGTTCGAGCCTCAGAACCACATAAAACAATACACAAAATAAAGGTATTGTGTCCATCTACAACTAAAAAAAAAAATTAAATTAAATTAAATTAAAAAGAAAATGTCGCCTAGAGACCCAAGCATATCCCTGGGCAGATCACTCCGCCGCGGGCCTCGCGCGTGGCCCGGGAGCTGTGGTGGCCCACGCAGTGCGCACGCGGTCACCAGTCCTAACCACCGTCCAGCGCCACCCGCAGCCCGGCGCTCCGCCCCTCTCGGCCCTCCTCCCACCGCCCACCCGAGGACTCACTTGCTGGAGTTCATGGTGTAGCCGGAAGGACACTCGGGGATGCACTTGTTGTTGTGGATGACGTACTGGTGGCAGCCCTGCCTCCGCGAGTTCTTGCATCGGTTGTGCAGGTCCTGGCAGAAGCTGAAGTTCACGCAGCGCCAGTCCTGGAAGTGGTAGTAGGGGGGCGGGCAGGTCTCCACGCACCTGCCGTCCAGGTAGAAGTTGCGGCAGGCGACGCACTTGGTGGGATCGTCGGGCTCGGAACAGTTGCCCAGGCACTCGCTGTGGCAGCAGAGCCCCTCGGCGGTGCAGCCGTGCGACTTACAGATGGTCGGGCAGACTGGAGGAAGAAAGCGCAGCTGGTCACTGGCGCGGCCCACTTCCTGTCTGCACGTGCGGCAGCTCTGGGCCGGGGACTGGAAGCCAAGCAAAATAATAACAAAAGCGGCCACAGATCCACACACCCGCCGCGTGCCAGCCCCATCTGAATATCCAGCAACCACACAGGATGGGGTGCAGAGAGACCCTAACTTAAAAACATCTGCCAATGTCTAGGGCCCATTCAGGTCACCCACAGGAAGCCAGAGAACAGAGCTGGCAAGAGGTGTAGGGTGGCGTTCCATTAAACAGTATTTCCGATTGTAGATGCAATCTGTATCAATCAAAGATACAAAGTAGTGAATAATCTCAAAGGCACAAATAAGAAAAATGCAGTACTAAGAACTTATTACCCGGGGGCTGGGATTGTGGCTCAGCGGTGGAGCGCTCGCCTGGCATGTGGGCGACCCGGGTTCGATCCTCAGCACCATGTACAAATAAAACGCATTGAATAAAACGCATTGTATACAACTAAAATCAAATAAATTAAAAAAAATTAAAAAAAAAAAAAAAAAAAAAAAGAACTTATTACCCGGTATTTGACATCACTGGATTGTAGGCTTATGCAATTTAATTTTTAATTATGCCTGGGTTTGCCAGGCACGGTGGCGCACGCCTGTCATCCCAGCACTAGGGAGGCCTCCGAGGCAGGAGGAGGGCGAGTTCAAAGCCAGCCTCAGCCATGGCGAGGCACTTAGCAACTCAGTGAGACCCTGTCTCTAATCAAATACGAAAAAGGGCTAGGGATGTGGCCCAGTGGTCGAGTGCCCCTGATCAGGTTCAATCCCTGGTTACTAAAATAAGGATGATAATAATAATAATAATGCCTGGGTTTAACAAATGGCTTGCAAATTTCTGGAGAATTCTACCCTTGGCTCCAGAGAGCCAGATCCACCCCAACTGTGAAGTGGCTACATTGTCATCTTCATGTGTTCCCACTCCACAGATGGGGACACTAATGGCACAGGGTTAAGTCCCTCCCTCCCCCCACAAAAAACAAACAAACAGTTTCTTCCGCAAGCATTTGCTGAAGCTGGTGTAGATGCTGCAGCCACTACTGGGGGGAAAGGCGGCCACAGCCCCTGCCTGTGGGAGCACAGGGTCTGCTGGAGGAGGCGGTAGTCACTCAAAGACAGGAACGTGTGCACGGGTGGAAGAGGCACTTACTGTGGGTTGGGGGGGACGTGGCGGACGGATGGCAAACATGATCCAGGAGGAAGGAGAAGCCCTGCAGGTCGGGGGGGGGGGGGCCTGTGTGCAGACCTGGCAGGAGGAGCCCTCTTGTTGGAAGCCGCTGAACCCAAGGCTGGTCTCCACCCAGCTTCCTCCACCGCTGGTCACACCTGCCCTGTCTCCCAGGACCCCCCTGCTGTGGCTCTCCTGGTTACCTCTCCACGTGGCCTCTTGGCATCTGTCCTGGGCACCCCCTTCAAGGCTCCCGACAGCTTCACAGAGGCCAGACAGCCTCGGCCGCGCGCCGGGCCTCAGAGGTGTCTCCCTCCCACGCTCCCTGCATGGTCTCAACGGGGCTTGGAAGCCAGGGGCTGGTATTCATCCAAAATCAGGCTCTGTGATTGTTAACAGCGAACTTTCCCACCAGCCAGACCCAGGGAGCAGAAGTGTCCCCCAAGTCACCTCTACCCGGAGCAGCACTGTCCAGCTGAGCTGTCAGGGATGATGGAAATGGTCCTTATCTGTGCTGACCAGCACGGCAGCCACTGCCCCTCTGTGCTATGAATGGAGCGAGTGCAAACTTGCTAAAATACACACATCTTGACCATTTTGAAGTCTGCAATCGGGGGGCATTAAGGACATCGCTGTGCAATGGGGACCACCCCCATCCACCTGCAGGACTTTCACCTCGGCCCAAGCTGAACCTCTGTCCCTGTCAACCTCCCCAGCCCTTGCCCAGCCTGGCTCCACAGTTCGGCTTTCTATCTCTGTGAATGTGACGACTCTGGGGACCGCCTGTGAGTGGACTCCTTTGTCCTTTGGTGGAAGTCTGGCTGATTTCACATAGCAAAATGTCCCCACGGTTCATCCACGGTGAGGCAGGCACTGGACCCCCCCTTCCCTTCAGTGGTTGAATGACATTCCATTGTGTGGATGGCCTTGTCTCTTTATCCATTCACCCATGAACGGCCACGTAGTTGGCTTCTGCCTTTCGGCTTCTGTGAGCCGTGCTGCTGTGAACACGCGTGTACAAAGATTCCCCGTGACCCTGTGTTCGATTCTTTCATGCCATGTATCTGGAAGTGGAATTTCAAGCAGCAGTGTGCCCCCGACACACCCAGGCTTGGTTCTACCTCAGGGCCTTTGCATCTGCTAGTCTAACTGGCTACCTAGTGTCTATATCCCACCCGTCATCCTTTCATGACCAGCCCCTACTCAACCTTCAGGTCCCAAGTCATTACAAAGATCCTTCCAAAGGAAGTTGCCTCTACTTCTCAAACCATGCTGCAATATATTATCTTACTAAAATTTCCATATAGCATTTATCATTGTTGAAAAATGATCTTGGATTTATTTTATTTTTGATACCAGAGATTGGACTCAGGGGCACCTGACCACTGGGCCACATCCCCAGCGCTTTTTTGTATTTTATGTAGTCAGGGTCTCACTGAGTTACTAAGTGCCTCGCTATTGCTGAGGCTGGCTTTGAACCGCGATCCTCCTGCCTCAGCCTCCCAAGTGCTGGGATTACAGGCGTGTGTAACCACACCTGGCAATCTTGGATTTTTTTTTTTTTTAAACTTGTTTGTCTAGAGAGGAGTCCTAGGGACAGGGTTACTGCACCCACTCCTAAAATAGGTATCCAGCAGGAGCTCAGGAGAGACACCTGCCCAATGAGTGGGGGGGGGGGGGGGGGCGGGGACAAAGGAAGGACTTTGGGGAAGTCTCCAATTCTTAGTCAGTGGCTCAAGAATTCATCCAAAATGCCCAGTAGGAGACCCGCACAACACCCCTCACAAGTCCTGAGTGTAGCTACCTAAGTGCATGTTCTGCTTCTTTAGCTGAATCCCGAAAGATTTCCATACCTCCAATAAGAGCAGGACTGGGGGAGGAGACTCATGCGCATCTGAAGGGTTTTTAAGGTCACTCAGCACCTGAGTCAGGTAAGTCGCATTATCTTCTTTTCACAGAGGCAAGAAAACAGGCCCAGCAGAGAAGCGGCAGGACCCGCGCTGGGCTCTGCATCTGACACTCTGGGTGGGAAGAATGACCAGGGACTGTGGGTGGCCACCTCCAGGATCCACAGACTAGGAGCCAGGCATCCAATGCATTCAGCTTTCAAGACCGGGCACCATGCCCCCTGACAGGCATGCCAGGAAGATTTCCTCAGTGCACCAGAGGCCATCTTGATTTTCTGGTGCATAAAACGGGATGAGCGTCTCCTATGTGCAGTTAAGATTGTTGCAGGAACTCACGGGGATGATCTGAGAGAAGCACCAAAATCCCAAACACACCTGCAAATACCTGAATCAAGTGGGCATTCGCGTCTGCATGTGAAATGGTGTAGTATTTGCACAGAACTTACGGACGTGCGTACTACCATGGACTTTAAATCATCTCTGGATGAATTACAATACCTAGCGCCCCTTAAATGCTATGTGAATAGTTGCTTCGCTGTATTGTTTGGGGAATATTGAAAAGAAAAAAGATGTCTGTTGGGGACAGGTGCATTTCTTTTTTTTTCTTTTTCCTGGCTAGTTCTGACCCATCGTTGGTTGAATGTGGGGATGTGGGACGTGAGGCTGTGGAAAGCCAACTGTATAATCATCGTTGTCGTCATTATCAGTGTCACTGATACTGATCTGTCTGGGTGATCTGAGGGCTAAGACTCAATTGGAGGAAGCAATATATAAAGCAGTCAATGATCTAGGGGTCACAAAGACCGGCTCTGGCAGGGCACGTGTAAGAACAGGAAAAAAGCCATTTCCTGGGCTGGGGCTATATCAGGGGGGGTTGGCTCTTTCATTCATAAGAGTCATCATCAAAGCCCTAATAAAACGACTTCCCAAACACACAAGCCTTCCAGCCCGGACAATGCAAAGGAAGGGCTTCCAACACTTGCCAGCACGGCGTTTCAATCTCACACGGTGCAGCATGTGACTCCACTTAGAGGACATCCTGGAAAGAGCAAGACCACAGTGACAACAGAGACCTCCAAGTGCCCACCTGACCACCGGGGCTGGACCTGGGAGGGCACAGGATGTTAGAGTGGGGGCTCTTCCCCATCTTCTTCTTTTTTTTTGGGGGGGGGGAGCAGTGGTACTAGGGATTGAACTCAGGGACAATTGGCCACTGAGCCACATCCCTATCCTTGTTTTGTATTTTCTTTAGAGATAGGGTCTCACTGAGTTGCTTAGTGCCTCACTTTTGCTGAGGCTGGCTTTGATTATATATATATATATATATATATATATATATATATATATTTTTTTTTTTTTTTTTTTTTTTTTTTTTTTTTTAGTTGCAGGTGGACACAATACCTTTATTTTATTTATGTGGTGCTGAGGAGCGAACCCAGGGCCTCACACATGAGAGGCAAGTGCTCTACCAGTGAGCCATAGCCCCAGGCCCATGGCTTTGATCTTAAGATCCTCCTGCCTCAGCTGCTGGGGTTACTTACAGGCCAGCACCACTGCGCCCTGCTCCGTTCTCCATCTTGATGGTGCTGATCATTACCTATGTACCCGGAGGGGAGGAGGGGAAAGGCTGATGAGTGGCACTAGAGTGGGAGGGACAGGGTGTGGCTCAGTGCAGAGCGCTTGCCCAGTGTGCGTGAGGCCCTGGCTCCATCCAGAGCTCCACATGGAGAGAGAGGCTCAAGAGGCTCTGGGCGCTGCTGCCTGGCGGGGTGAACACAGGAGCAACGCACTGCACACCTCGAAAGGCTGGGAGAAAGGATTTTGAAAGTTTTTTACCATAAAGAAATGACCAGTGTTGGAGGACATAGACGTGGTTCTTCCGTTTGTTTTGCTTGCCGTGCTGGGGATGAGCCAAGGGCCAGGTGCGTGCCAGGCCAGTGCTCTACCCGAGCTCCACCCTCAGCCCAGGGAGATAAATGTTTACCTGACTTAAACACTACCCAGTGTATGCAGGTATCCAAAGATTATGTGGTGTGACATTAATGTGCATAATTTTTATGCTTTTATGTATCCGTTAAAAGTTTCTAAAACTTCACAGAACTTTACACTAAGATGGATGAATTTTACTACATGTAAATTGGACTTTAAAATGAGCTAAAAGGAAATGGATATATGGTTCATACATCCTTTTAGAAGGGACACAAACAATGCACCCAATTTGATTTTTATTTTTTTACTACGTATGTGTACCACCCACTTTCTTTCCTTTTGGACAGGGTCTTGCTAAGTTGCCCAGGATGGCCTTGAACTTGTGATCCTCCTACCTCAGCCTCCCAAGTAGCTAGGCCTATAAATAAAATAGTTTTAAAAGCCTCTCCTAGGCAAATAAGCAAATGTTATTGATCAGTGATATGATTCTACCCAAAAACATCCCAGCAGCAACTGTTTAATAGTTGAGAAATCATAAACACCTTGCACAAAGTCTCTCTTTAAATCGTTTTTGCCTCATTCTTCTACACATGGGTAACCAGTGATCTGAGCACCATTCATTAAAAAGACTATCTTTTCTCCAATGTATGTTTTTGGCATCTTTGTTGAGGATCAGAAGACTGCAGATGTGTGGGTTTGTCTCTGCGTCTTCTATTCTGCACCATTGGTCTACGTACCTGCTTTTATGCCACTACCAGTCAGTTTTTGTTACTATAGCTCTGTAGTATAATTTGGAGTCAGCTATTGTGATGCTTCCAGCATTACTTTTTTTTTTTGACTTAAAATTGCTTTGGCTATTCTGGGCCTTTTTTCCTCCAAATGAATTTTAGGACTTTTTTCTAGTTCTGCGAAGAATGTCACTGGCATTTTGATGGAAATTGCATTGTCTGTTGCTCTGATAATATGCCCATTTTAACATTATCATTTCTGCCTATACATGAACATGGGAGGTCTTTCCTTGTTCTTGCATTTTCTTCAGTTTCTTTCTTCAATGCTCTCATTGTACAGGTCTTCCACTTCCTTGGTTAGATTTATTCCTAGGTACCTTAAAACTTTTTTTTGAGTGATTGATTTTTGTATGTTGATTCTATAACCACTTACTTTGCTGAATTTGTTTATGAACTCTAGGAGTCTTCTGGTGGAGTTTTTTGGATTTTCTAAGTATAGGATCATATATATCATCTGCAGACAGTAATGATTTTTCTTCCTTTTTTAAAAATTTTTTTGTCCCTTTTACTCCCTTCTCTTGCCTAGATAGTTCTCTCTCACCCTGCACAAAAGTCAACTCCGAATGCATCAAAGACCAAGGAATCAGAACAGAAATCATGCAACTCCTGGGAGAAACGCAGGGTGGATATTCCAGCATACAGGTATAAACAACAACTTTCTCAATATGACTCCTGACACTCAGGAAATAATGCCAAGAATTAATACATGGGGTGGCATCAAATAAAAAAGCCCCGGCACAGCAAAGGAAACGATTAAGAATGTGAAGAGACAATCCCCAGAATGGGAGAAAATCCTTGCGAGCTACTCTTCTGACAGAAGATTAAGATACAGAGCATATAAAGAACTTGACACCAAAAGCCCCAAATAACCCAATTAATAAGTGGGCAAATGAATTAAACAGACACTCTGCAAAAGGAAAAAATATAAATGGTCAACAAATATATGAAAAAAATGGTCAATCTCATTAGCAGTTAGGAAGGCAAATCAAAACTACCCTGAGATTTCATCTCACTCCAGACAGAATGGCAGTCTTGGAACACAAAAAGTAATTAATGCTGGAAAGGATGTGGGGGAAAAAGGAACACTTTTAGACTGTTGGTGGGATTATAAAGTAGTGTGAAAACAATGGAAATCAGTGTGAAGGTTTTTCAAGAGACCACCACATGACCCGGCTATACCACTCCTTCATATTTATCCTAAAGAATTAAAGTAATCTTACTAAAGTGATATATTCATACCCATGTTCATAGCAGCACAATTCACAATAGCCAAATTATGAAACCAACCTAGATGTCTGTCGATGGATGAATAGGTAATGAAAATGTGTTGTAGTGTTTTATTCATCCATAAAGAATGAAATTAGGTCATCTGCAGGAAACAGAACTTCAGAGCATTCTGCTAAGTGAAAAAGCCAAACTCAAAGTCAGGATTGTACGTTTTCTCTCACATGTGAAAATTAGAAAGGAAAAAGGAAAAGAAAGGTGGGGTGATCTCATGAAAATCAAAGGGAGATCAGTTAAGTAAAAAGAAAGAGACCAGAGGGAGAAAGAGGAGGAAAAGGGGAAATAAAGGGGAACAATGTTGGCAAAATTATACTGTTAAATCGTGTACATATTGAATATGTAATAATGAATTTCACCGCTGTGTACAACTATAATTCACAGATTAAAATGTGGAAAAATCATTTTTGCTTTATTACAAAAATCAACACAGGGGTAGCTCCATTTGAATAAATGCTTTTTTAAAAAAATTTTTTTAGATGTTGATGGACCTTTATTTTATTCATTTATTTATATATGGTGCTGAGAATCGAACCCAGTGCCTCATACATGCTAGGCATGTGCTCTACACTGAGCCACAACCCCAGCCCTAAATGCTTTGCTCCTGTATGAACTCTTCAATAAATTGTTAGCATTTCGTTTTTTCTTTTTTCAGATGCCCTAGTGTGATAGGTGTTGTCATACATATTTGTGGAAAATAGGAAACCTGTTTTGGTATTGCATAAGCATCAAGCATAGGTGACACGGAATTGGCACCCCTGACCTCAACAAATTCAGCCTAGCATGTGGGAGCACATCTCACAGGTTCTGTGGGAGGTTGGGGGGCAAGGTGATGGGGGGAGGGGATAGAAAACATGAGAGTGGAAGAAAGCAAAGGTTAAATTTGCAGTTAAGTTTTCTTTCAGGTAAAATGCAAGTCATGTGTCTTGCTGAGCTGTAAGGTATATTCCTTCTGAAGGATTCCAGTCACAAATGTTTCAAATAGCATTGACAATAATAGAGGAATAAATCACACACGCCTCCAGATAGGGTAGGATAGTTGTGTCTTCTTTCCAAATAATCTAATTTAAGAACATTCTATAAAATAACTGGCCCATGCGCTCTTCAACATTGTCAAACTCACAAAAGACAAAAAAAAAAAAAAAAAAAAAAAAAAAAAAGGAATTCTATAGACTAAAAGAGATTAAAGTAGCAACTAAATGCGAAATGTGACCCCCCCCGGCTGAAACTTGGGGTGGGGGCATCAGCGTTTTCAATGAAGGAAAATACTGCAACCACCAATGAGATTTACCTGAGACTGGATTAAAATGTTCTATGGGTGTTAATTTCCTGACTTTGATTATTGTACTGCCATTGTGTAAGGGAATTTATTGTTTTGGGGGAAACCTGCTAAAGAATTAAGGAAGGAGCATAATTGCAACGGATTCTCCAGTGGTTCTGAAAAAAATGCATACAAGGAGCGTGCATAAATACAGAAATAACACAAATAGGGTAAAAGGTAAACAACTGAACCCAGGTGCAATGCTTAGAACTTTTCTGTTTGTTTCTTTTGAAACTACATCAAAATAAAGAGCGACCAATTTGTAAAGAAGTTAAAAGCTTAAGCAGTAAAGAGAAATAGATGCAGAACGACATGATAAATAACCTGCACACAGAAACAAGGTGCTTTGACTCCCCCCACCTCCCTTCTTAAGCTTAAATCAGTTTGGTTTTTCTTAAGAAGCTGTGTGGGGAAACAAAAAACAAAAGCCACTATTAAATGTTTAAATGCTTCCATAGTGTGGCAAACATCGATAACACTTTGTTACATTCCTTTCCAAAGTCTGTCACTTCAATTAAAACAAAAACAAAAACAAACCTTCAAAATTTATTAGTCCAAACATTACTGCTTTCCAGAACTTTCCAAACCGCACAGTTGCATCATGAGCCTACAGGCACATTCACGACTAGCCCTGGTCTCTGAGTGTGAATTTTATAAACTCCTTAAGGCAATATACTTTGTTTCCATTCAAAGCCTTTCTCTCCCACGCTGGCGGGGACCCTGACCTCAGAGGTTCCAGTCTCTGGAGCCAAATTCCTCCCCTTGGAATCTAGTAAATGATTTAATGGCAAGTGGGGGCAGGGCCTGAGCTTTTGACAACCGGTCGGCAGCACAACCGCAGGAGCACGTGTCCTTGAAGCAGGAAGGCGCCCTTTTTCCTTCCCTGACAATGGGGGCCCCAGCCCGAGCAAATGCCTTTGGAATTTAGCTGTGGAGCTCTTTGGAGAAATACGGCGCGCGCAGAAGCAGAGAAAGGCGAGGAAACCAGGGACCCTCCCCGCGAGGGCGGCCTCACGATTGGTCGGTTCGCGTGCGTACGTGATTCTGTGTGACTGTGTGTGTGTGTGTGTGTGTGTGTGTGTGTGTGTGTGTGTATGTACACCGCCCCCCACCCCCGAGGAGGGCCCAATACGAGCCGAGGAGCTCTTTGGAGAAATACACTGCACGTAGAGGCAGGAAAAGGAGGGAGTGGAGTCCCAGAGAGGGGCCTCCTTGCCCCAAGACCGCTCCAGTGTTTGTGTGTGGGTGGGTGTGTGGGTGTGTGCGGCCACAGGGGCGGGCCCAAGGCAAGCTGCGGACCTCTTTGGAGACACACAGTGCAAACAGAGGCCAGGAAGGGGGCGGCGGCGGGAAGAGGGGGGCGTTGGACCGGGGGGGGGGGGGCTTCCTGCTAGGGCAGCCTCAGGACTGGTCGGTTCCTGGCCATTGTGCCAGGGGAGGCGGGCCCAGGCTGCGTGAGGCCCCGCCCCCTCAAGCCGGCGGCGTCCGCGCACCACAAAGCTCGCAGCGCGTTCCGTTCCTTTCCGTGGAATCCAGGCCGGAGTGCAGCGGCAACCGCAGCGCCGCCCTCGCACTCAGCCAATGGGCGGGCGTGCTGCAGGGCGCTGGCCCCGCCCCCAGGGCTGCGCTGGCCAGACCCGCGCTCAATGGGGCCGTGCAGCCACAGCCGATCCTCCGGGCGCCGAGTCCCGCCAGGGCCTTTCCAGGGTGCAGACCGTGGAAGGCCGACCTGCGACGCATGGTACTTTGAAAAAAGCTAGAGAAAACTACGCGGCTGAGTGTGCATCATACATCCACCCGCGCGCGGCGCTGGGCGTGTGCCCGGGAGGAGATCGGGTCACCGCGTGGCAGCGCCTGGGACTGCCTGAGGGACGCTCTGGCCCCAGGCCTCGCTGGGGAGAGGCCCCAAGAGGGGCAGGACCACACAGCAAAATCCCCTACTGGGGGATGGGAAGGGAAGGTCTGCTTTTCTGGACTCCCCCGGACAGCACGCCCTAAAGTGCTGCCCACAAAGTCAAGGATCATACTCGTACGTTTTTAGAATTTATAGGCCACGTTCTGGGGATGCATCTGACCAGTATTCTCTGCATCTGAAGATGTCAAACTTTTGCATTCTCTATACGGTTGCAATTCCAGTAAACCGAGACAGCACATGGGCCTTATCTCATGTAAACGACCTCCTCCTCTTGTCCATTCATAAATACACTTTGTACAGTCCTTTTGCAGCAAAGGATGTTCACTCCCTATCGTTTAATAAGACCTCACTAACTCCATTATGCAAACACCTCCCATTTAGAAAAGGGGAAACAGACACAGAAAGGCTACTTGGTTGACTTCAGCCCAGCCAGAACTCAAACCCTGGTTTCCTGGAGAGACTGAGACCAGTAGTATCATGGAGTCACGCTGTGAATTACATTCACCTCTTGATCCTGGTCCACCTCAATTGGCCCCGTGTAGGCACTGAGGGTACAAAAATGGATGAAGACCCTATCCCTGCCCTCAAGATAGACAAAAGAGACACAAGCCCCACATAAAGGAAGGACTTTTGTCTTGGTTGTTACTGCATCCCAGAGTCATGCATACAGTAGGTGCATGCTACATCATAGGGAGGAGAAACAAAACTAAAGGGGTGGGGGGGGCAAAGTACAGGGAGAGGAGAGGGAAGATCAGGCCACAGAGAAAATGTGGGGAGCCCAGGGGCTTGGACTTTGACTCCTCCCAGAGTGGGGGTGGCACAAAGAACAACTTCAAGCAGGAAGGACACCAGCGGATCTACATCTGGGACAGGTTTTCTGACTCTTGTGGGTAAACAAGGAAGACATCAAGGGACTGGGAGGCAGAGGCTGGCTTTGGAAGCGGTGGGGACTTATCAGCTGGATGACACCCAGACTCTTACCTTGGGATCTGAACACAACTCAGGAGGAAAAGAAAAGTGTGGAGTCCAGGTCCTCAGGGCTGGAGAGCCAGGTGTCTACACAAAACTGACTGCATGCTTGTCGTTGACAATCACAATTAAGCCACCCCAGCCTGCTCTGAAAAAAATCACTCTTTCAAAGGTTTAAGGGTTGTTTTGCACAGTCTTGAAGTTTTTCCTCATTTGCATATATAATACACACACGTTTTAGGCAATTAACTATAGGAATGACTTTTAAAGTTGCTGCCTTTCAATTTATTTATGTTTTCTGCTACTTGAGTCAATATACATTTTAACAGGCTGTTTGGAAATTAAGGATCAAGAGAGTGCAAGTGACAAGATACAGGCATAACTGTTTTCAGAGGCAAATTTGGCGTCTCGATTTCTTATAACTGGAAACAATCTATAAATTAAACTAGCACTTAGGTCCATATATGAAGTTATTTTGGTAAGTTCCCAAAATTATTAGCAAAGTTCTGCTTATGATTTTTTAGTGGATTTTAGGTTACATCTTTTTTATTATTATTTATTTATTTACTTTAGTTGTACACAATGCAATGCATTTATGTTTACGTGGTGCTGAGGATCGAACCCAGGCCACGCACATGTGAGGCAAGCGCTCTGCCGCTAAGCCACAACCCCAGCCCCACATCTGTTTTCATTCTTAATTTTTTTTAATATTTATTTATTTGCTTTAGTTGTACACAATGCAATGCATTTATGTTTACATGGTGCTGAGGATCGAACCCGGGCCGCGCACCTGCTAGGCAAACACTCTACCGCTGAGCCACAACCCCAGCCCTCATTCTTAATTTTATATACAATATTTGTTATCTCCATCCTCACCCCCCTTTTTCTCACCATTTGATTGATTCTTGTCTAATTTGGTAGTCACTAGCCATATGTGGCCACCAAGGACTGGAATCTTGGCTAGTATGTCCGAGGAAACAAATTTTCAACAATTTTCATTAAAGGCAGCACAGTTCTATAAGATTCAGTTCTTGAATTTGTCAATTCTAGATTTGTGTGTGTATGTGTGTGTGTGTGTGGTACTGGGAATACAACTCAGGGGCACTCGAACACTGGGCCATATCTCCAGCCTTTTTTTGTATTTTATTAGAGACAGGGTTTCACTGAGTTGCTAAGTGCCTCTCCATTGCTGAAGCTGGCTTTGAACTCGCGATCCTCCTGCCTCAGCCTCCCAAGTGCTGGGATTACAGGCGTGCACCACCACACCTAGCCTCAATTCTAGTTTTTAATCAATTAATCACTGCTAATTTATTATTTCCTTCCTCCCATATAGGCTGGTTTCATTATTGTCTCATTTTTGTAATTTCTCTGTATAATCGGTTAAAACTGCATTTGTCCGCACATCCACAACCTCCTTTTGAATAATCTACATTTCTAGGGCTATGATTCCCCCTTGATGGAAGCTGAAAGATTTTGTGTTGTCATTTTTGTTGTTTTAAATGATCAAGCAGTACCCACCCATCTTGCATGCTTGTCTGGTTAAGCTTTTAAAAATTAATTTCTAGAGCTGGGGTTGTGGCTCAGCAGTAGAGTGCTCGCCTAGCGTGTGCGCGGCCCGGGTTCGACTCTCAGCACCACGTAAATATAAAAGGCATTGTGTACAACTAAAATAAATAAATATTTTTTTTAATTAATTTCTAATTATGCTTAGTGGCAGCCAAAGATTAGGGCCAGTGTGGGGTCTGTTTTTTGGAATGTATTGGGCTTTTTTTTTACTTTGGGGATTTAACAGATGATTAATTTTTCTAAATCTTCCAAGAGCCCTTTAAAATGTGTATTGTTTGCTTGGTACAGAGTTCAGTCCCTGTCTGTTCACCCCAATCTTATTGACCTCATTATTCAAACTCCTTGTTGTCTTATAGAGTTTAACCTACATGATCAAGGCTGTGCTGGGTCTCCCCGAGGTCTCTCCTTTTCTCCCTTTTGCATTTCCAACCATTCTCTCTCTGAAGTGTGCTTCTGTTCTACTTGACGCCTCTTCAAACGTGGCAAGTTCTCCTTTCTTCCCTGATAACACCTTGTGCCTTGACTTCTTGGCTTCTCTTTCTCCGTGTGTGTTTAGCTCCATGTTGAAGTTTTCTGTGTCCTTGTTGGAATTAGGTATGACAACTTCCTTGTGGTGAGAGGGAAAAGTCAGCAGCCTCCTTGCAAACAGGGAAGGAGGACCAGATAATAATAAGAGTTTGAAATCGGTCCCTGTGCAGGGTCTATTTAAGAGTTTCCCTGGAACTCTTCTACCATAAAAAGTGGCACTCACATGACTGATGGCTTTCCAATAACAAGTACGCGGTAGTCTCAGATACGTACGTCAACAGATACCGTGTTCCAGGGCTGCTATGTCACAAGCTGGCAGAGTTTAGGGTTTGCGGACAGGGAATGGAGAGAATTCCCTCAGCTCCTCAAGGGCAAAACTAAACATCGGAATGGACTGAATTTTTGCAGAGACACCATGAAATAGAATCATAAGTCACAATAAAAATACACCTATTTCAAAATGGGCCAAAGAAATGAACAGACACTTCTCAGAAGAAGATATACAATCAATCAACAAATACATGAAAAAATGCTCAACATCACTGGCAATTAGAGAGATGCAAATCAAAACTACCCTAAGATATCATTTCACACCAGTCAGAATGGCAGCTATTAAGAACACAAACAACAATAAATGTTGGAGAGGATGTGGGGAAAAAGGCACGTTCATGCATTGCTGGTGGGACTGCAAAATGGTGCAACCATTATGGAAAGCAGTATGGAGATTTCTTGGAAAACTGGGAATGGAACCACCCTATGACCCAGCCATCCCACTCCTGGGTCTATTCCCAAAGACTTAAAAACAGCATACTACAGTGACACAGCCACTTCAGTGTTTATAGCAGCACAATTCACAATAGGTAGGTTGTGGAACCAACCTAGATGTCCCTCAGTAGATGAGTGGATTAAGAAAATGTGGTATATACGCACAATGGAATTTTACTCAGCAATAAAAGAAAATAAAATAATGGCATTCGCAGGTAAATGGATGAAGTTGGAGGACATAATGTTAAGTGAAGTTAGTCAGTCTCAAAAATCCAAGTACCAAATGTTTTCTCTGATATGAGGAGTCAGCGTCACAGTGGTGTTGGGTGTCGGGGTACTTAGGAAGATTAGAGGAACACTAGAGTGGTCAAAGGGGAGGGAGGAGAAGGGAGGGAGCTAGGGGGGTATGAGGGTGTGAAAAAAAGGGGGGAGGTATAATAAGATGGATATCA
Source organism: Tamias sibiricus (assembly GCA_025594165.1). NCBI lineage: Eukaryota > Metazoa > Chordata > Mammalia > Rodentia > Sciuridae > Tamias > Tamias sibiricus. The sequence goes on from CM046673.1 coordinate 5,449,408, forward strand.
TTATCCTAAATGCATGATTGAAGACTTGAATAGTATGAATATACTTTGTATACAAACAGTGTTATGTGAAAAGAGGCTCTATGTGTGTATTATGAACCGTAATGCATTCTACTAGAATGGCCAATGGGGAGGGAGAGAAAGGGAGGGGGCAAAAGGGTGAAGGGAAAAAAAAAGATGGTAGAATGAGATGGATATCATTACCCTAAGTGCATGTATGAAGTCACGAATGGTGTGAATATACTTTGCATACAACCAGAGATTTGTAAAAAAAAGTGCTCTATATGTGTAATATGAAATGTAATGCATTCTGCTGTCATTTATAACATCTTAGAATAAAAAAATTTAAAAAAAGAAAAGAAAATACACCTATTTTAAATTCCCTGGTGACAAAAGAAAGATGGCTTTTTTTTTTTTTTTTTTTTTTTTTTTTTTTTTTTTTGGCTTATTTCCTGATTGAGTTGGCTCCTAAGGCCAAAATGACTGTTTTCTTTTCTATTGTAGAAGAAAGGAGAGACTGAGTGTGTAGCTCCAGATCAGGAGCCTTGGACCTGTGTTCCTGGGGACATTTCCTGCATATACTTCAAACATATTAGAAAATGATGGCACCCCCTGATTGGGGAAAAACCCATTTCCTGGCCTTGTCAATTTCAACTGGGAGAAAAGAATGTGTTTGCCCCTTTGCCTCTGGGTCCTCAGACTCCTCCAGTTACTCAGATCCACTCCACAGCTCTCCCTCTACCTGAGCAAGCAGCCCTTACACCTGAAACTTCCTGGCTCCACCTCTACTTACACTGCTGAGAGGCCCAGGGCACAAAAGAGAATTCAGAAAGAAAAATAAACCATGCAGCTGCCCCGCATCAGACTGGATGGTGGATATCGGCTAAGACAGAGGGAGCGCATCTCAACACAAACAGAGTCACCTCGTGAAAAGGAAGCACATCGACAAAAAGTGTATTCTTTCACATGAATACCACAACCACAAAGAGATTGTGTTTCCCAAACCAAGATCAGCAACATCCACACCATCACCTTCCTGTGGATATTTAGTCACAGACAGGTTTCTCTCCGCACCGTGGACCTGCCCTGGAAACGCTTTCCACCTTTACAGATAATCTGACATTGCCCCCAGAAGACAGCCGATTAAAAAGTTTAATAGGAGCCGGGCGCGGTGGGCAGCGTAATCCCAACATGAGGCATCGAGTTCAAAGCCAGCCTCAGCAATGGTGGGCACTTTCAGTGATCTAATAAAAACAGGGCTGGCCCAGTGGTCAAGTGCCCCTGAGTTAAATCCCCCCCGGTACCAGCGTGGCAGTTTCCAGAGACAAGCTGGTGACTGCAACTGTTTCCCAGCCTGGAGGGGAGACACAGAGAAACAGGTGTAGGGCGCCTAAGAAAGTTTAGTGACAAATTGTAACCCTGCTCTAAGCCTGGGTTGTTAATTTCCTCGGAAAGTTACTCCATCAAAGCCAAAATTGGACAGTCCAGAGAGGTAAATGTCAATGTCAGGGTCAAGCGTCCTTGCTATCTAAGCAAGCTAAGGGACAGACGGACGGTCAGCCACACCTTCCAGATTCTCAGCAGCCAGCCTTGAGAGGGAGATGGGGACCGGGGGAGGACAGATCAGAGAAATTCTACCTCCACCGCTCTCTTAAGGCTCTGTCATAAGAGCTGGCACCCACAGCTTCAATCCCAGAGTGTGGGGCACCAGGAATAATGGAGTCAGGCAGACCTGGGCGTAAAGCAGTTGCATGCACTTCCAGGTCACAGGTCTGTTTTCTCTGCCTGCTTCCCAAGTGCACAGAAGAAATATAATCGTACTGGACAGATGTGAGTCTTGGAATGCAATGAAACAGGACACTCGTCCAACACAGCATCTCAGCCTGGATTCTTCCACAGAGTAGTGCTAACGACCTCCTATAGCCCCTGAGGCAGGAGCACCTGGATGGACTAAATGCCCAGATTTCAGGCACACACCAAGCGTCTTCAGTTTTCTTCTGCTGGAGGCTTTTTTGGGGGAAAGCATGTCCATTCCCACTTTGGTGGGTCACTCCCAAATCATCCACGTACAAGATGCAGCCTGATTGATTGATATTCCTGGTGCCCTGAACTGGTAACCGATGCTGGCCATCCCTCCCCACACTGGACTCCATTCAATTCAGCAAAGGCAAACACAGACCAGCTCTGTGCCAGGCATGGAAATGACCCCAACTGCCTGTGCCCTCCAGGACCCACAATCAAGCCCAGACAGGTCACAGCCAGGCATCTCTGCGTGTCCATTCAGATCTCAACCCACAGCCCCTCCCTGTCCCCACCAACCTTCCACTCATCTCTTCCCCCAAAAGTAACAGTCCCAAGAGCCACCAAAGATCTAAATAAAACTGGCAACATGCTCTTTTTCTGCAGCCCTAATACCATGTCGTAAAATAACCACAATTCCCAGTGACACCCACGTGCCCTTTGAAACCACTTGGAAATTTCTGGAAGGGCTCACCCACAGTAGCAGAGCACTCAGGCTTGAAAGGGAAAACACAAAATGCCCAATTTTCCTCTCAGAAATCAAGGTTTAATAGCCTCCTAAGAAAACCATAATTTGAGGATGATTGAGCAGGCTCTTCCCAGAGGCCTGTGATTATGGGATGCTGGAAAAGTGGGGAACGTGAGCCTCCAACACTGAAATGAGTGAAGACCAAAGCAGGAGGTGTAGCCGAGTCCCCCCCACACACACACCAAGAGACGCCCAAGGGGCTCAAGGGAGCTGGCCAGCAGGAAATTCTCATGCAGAGAAATAAAGCTACAGTCTCAACTACGACGTGTCCACCCTCTGAGGTGCCCCTGATCTTGGGCCACGCCACCCTTATGTGGCCGCCAGGAGGAAAGGCCAGCTCAGCCTTCCTGGGCAGACTCCTCACCCCACTTCCACTTCACCTTGAGTTGCACTCCTTCGAAGTCCAGAGATCAAAGGCACTCCTTGGTCCTCACATTGAAACGCCCCCTCTGTTTCCTCAGCCCTCCTCCACCCCAGGCGCCCATCATTCACAGAGTCCCACAGGGTGCAGAGATAAAATTTATTGCACTTTCCTTAGCAACCAAACAAAAAAAAAAAAAATCCTTGGAAAATTAAACAGTAATATCCAAATAGAAACTTTAGAAAAACAGGGTCTAACGCGCACACACGGAGTGCTATAACCTTGACCAGCTTCAGAGAACAATTCTCAAGCTTGTGAGAAACCAACAGCAGGGATTCCATGGAAACGGGTGGGAGGGGCCAAGATAAGCCCCAGTTGGCAGATGCCAGAGCCTGCAGGAGCCAGGGACCCCCCTCTAGGACAGCTCCAGAGGAAGGAGTGGCTATAACTAAGAAAAGCCAGTCAGATAGAGCACGTGAGGCCCTGCCCTCCTCTACCCCACTTGGTGGGCCCTGTAGGGCCCGTGGTGAGAGACTCAGGACAGAGAATCCGATCTAAGGTGGACTCTGCCCAATGATAGGATGCTTTGACCGCAGGTCTCCATTTCTGAGCCTTTCTTAAAATAGAGAAGCATCAGACCCCCTACTTAGCAGGACTGCTGCAAGGTGCCACAGGAAGAGGTTAGAGGCCCTTCCCATCTCTGCAGTAAGCTAGTGAGCCGCCATGCCTCATCACCTCGACACCTGAAGGAGATTGGAACTAGCATTGCTGAAAGCTTCCTCTGGGCTAGGTAATGTCACTTCGTCACCCTGTCCTCACAGTACCAACCTGCCAAGCAGCACACCAGGCCTCACTGAGCTCTCCTGCTCTGCAGGCACATTTAAGTGAACTGCAATTAAAATCGGCAGCACCTGATCCTACGGCAGGCGTACGACAAGGAGGATCATGGACAGAGGCAATAACCGTGGCCGCCAGCTTTCCTAAATTCTGTGCCTACAACGGCTGGAGGATGAAATCTGTTCCTTAAAATCACCAGGCCTGCGTCTCCACCTCAGCACCTCGGCACCTGCAGAAGTCCCTCTGCCCCCGGCTCCTCACGCCGTGGCTGCTCCTTCGTCCTGCTGGTCTCTGCTGCAGTGCCAGCCTCAGAAGGACTCCCCACGCTCCCTCTCCAGAGGCACCCCTCAACCCCCTCTCCCCCGTCTCAGCCTGTCCTCCTGAGGTAGTTCGTCCGTGGACTTCAAGGACACCTGACGTGACTCTGTCCAGCTGCTTGCAGATGTGTTTGCGGGGTGCCACGCGCCCCCTGGAGTATGCAGGAAGCCCGCGCCCCCGCGGCGTTGACTCACCTCCGGACCCCAAAGCCCAGGGCGCGAGGCCAGATTGTACAGACAGCGGCTCCTGCTGGCAGTGACCGCCTCACCTAGGCCGAGAGTTCTGCCGGCCCAAAGCAAGCCTAGGACCAGTCACCGAGTGTGGAAGTAACAAAACGGGCAGCTGGCTGGGCCACTGGTGATACCAGGTGTCAGCCCCTGCTATGATCGAGGAGATGAAGTACAGTCCATCTTGCCACAGAGGACACGTGTTCCTACAAATCACCTCCTTAATGGGAAGAACAGCTTAGCCCACAGCACCCCAATGCATCGTTAATGACACAATAAGACAGGAATCCAATAGAAATCATAGCATGGTTTTTGCACAGGTTAAATGGTTGAGAAATATGTAACGATTCCAAAACATAAGACCCTTGACCTTGAAAAGGGCCTCGGTATCTGTGGAAGGCAGAGGGTAGCCAAGTGCAGCCCACCTCAGACTCGCAGCAGGCGCCTGGCAATCAACTCCTGCCCCGTGTTGAGGAAGGTGCCAGTCCTCCAAGCAGTCTCGCAGAGACCCGCGAGCCCGCAAGGCCCACCTCCCCACGCAGCGCAGCCTGCGCCTAAGCCACACGCTCACTTGAGACCTCCAGCTTCCGCCCCCACGTGTATGCAAACATTGGAATCAACCCCATAAAAGTCGTGTATTTAACTCCATCGTAGAGCCACGTGGGTTGGAGGATAAAAATAACTTGAAAGCGTACCGGTTCACACTAGGGACAGTGACTGTGCACCCCCATCCTTGAAGCCTGCTCCATCCACCCGGCTCCACCGCAAAGGGCAAGGTCTCCAACGTGCGCAGCACGCGGGGAAATCACCCCCAAATCACCCCAACGCCAAACTACCGGGGCCTCCGGCAGAGGACTGCCATCGCTTTGCCGTCTCTAACCACAGAGGGCTGGAATGTTCGCTGATTGAGGACGAGATGATTCGATGATCACAAACGGATATGGCCACAAAAGAAAATAAGACTCACGATGATGTCAGAGGAGTACGGCTGAGGGAGGAAGGCTTGCTTGTGCTAAAAAAGGAGCACACAGGTGCGTGTGGCGTCTGTACCTGTGGGTGCACAGGGTCTCCCTGTGACGAGGGTCCACGAGGGCTGGGGGCCTCTGAGGGAGGGCTGCTGGCATGAAAGGGCCTCTCCTATTTTTCCTTTTTTTTTTTTTGGTACCGGGTATTGAACTCAGGGCCTGAGGCTGGCTTTGAACTCGCGATCCTCCTGCCTCAGCCTCCCAAGGGCTGGGATGACAGGCGTGCGCCACCGCGCCCGGCTTTTTTCCTTGTTCTTTATAAATGTTTTTGAGGGAACGGGGGGAGTCGGTGTTGACAGGGACAGAGCTTCAGTTTGGAGAGATGAGAAAGTTCCAGAGATGGTGGCGGGGACAGCTGCACAGAGATGTGACATGCTTCAGCCACTCAGCCATCTGCTTTAAGAGGGTTAATACATCAGAATTCATGTGATGTGTATTTTATAATAGGAAAAAAATGTTTAATTTTAAAAACAGTGGCAGACACCCGATGGGTAGGAATCTGACAGTTTGGGCCAGGCGCGGTGGCGCACGCCTGTCATCCCAGCACTTGGGAGGCTGAGGCAGGAGGATCGCGAGTTCAAAGCCAGCCTCAGCAATGGCGAGGCACTTAGCAACTCAGTGAGACCCTGTCTCTGATAAAATACAAAAAAGGGCTGGGGGTGTGCCCGAGTTCAATCCCTGGTACCAAAAAAAAGAAAGAAAGAAAGAAATCTGACAGTTTGAACAGTTGAGCCACCAGGTTCATCACTGTGTTGCCGTCATTTAATTCAAAAAAGCCAAAAGAAACAGGGCTAGTTCCTTTCCATAAATAAATTAACAGGAGAAACTCAGCCCCCTTGAAACCCGCACAGATTTAGGAAATCGGCAAAATCCTAAGAGCCAGGAAAGCGCGAATGCTGGAGTTCTAACTATTGGGGTTCAAGTCTCAACCCTGCCATTTGCTCCCCGCGTGACCACTGGCGGGGAACGTGAACTCTGGTCCTCAGTCTCCTTATCTGCCAAAGGTCTGAGAAAACAACCCAATTTCTCTGAGCAGGAGAAGGCGGGAGGGAGGGAGGCGCTGGCCCCGGGGACATCTAAGGCAGCCCCCGTCAGTCATCCAAACTCTATTTCTGTGTAACAATTTTAAAAAATCAAAATTCAGGCCCAAAAAATCTACGATGCATAAAATATCAGGATTTTGTTCATCCTGGGTTTCCTGGCGCGGCCTTTGATCTTTAAAAATATGACATTGGGACAGGGATGTCGCTCGGCGGCGGAGCGTCTGACGAACATGCACAAGTCCCTGGATTGGGTCCCAGCACCAAAAAAATAACATAACAGATACAGGATTAAAGTGCTGGTGCACTCGGTGACACTTCCTCAAACACCGTGCCTAAAGCTCCCATGCAGGGACATTGGATGCACTGTTCTTGATACAACCAGGCAATTCGGGGTGGTGGGGTGGGAGGGACGTCCCCTTGGGATAAGCTTATCGGTTTACTGAGCAACGGTTAAGCTGAGTTTGGTCTTCAGGAGGTGACCCTCTCCTCCAGCTGCCGGCGCTTCTGCTCCAGGTAAAGATTTCCTTCCATCCTCGGCTTTTCCAAGGGAGCCGGTCTTTGAAAAGGTCGTGCATTCCAGCCAACGTTCTCAGTGACCGGGGCCTCTGAGCCAGGTGAGTTCCGGATTTCATTATGAGTAACAAATTAAATTGACCCACAACAAAAGCCAAGCGCCCAGTCGAGTGACCCCTCGCGAACCAAAACATGCCCAACCTCACTTCCCCGGGGTCAGCGGAAAGAGAAGCAGGTGCCTGCTCTCCCACAGACAGAAAGCCACCACGGGGCCACCGCTGCAGAGCAGGAAGCTGTCCTCGCCGACGCGCTCTGGAACAATCCTCAAAGCTGATCCAGGGAGACGCTCTGGGCAAGAGGCCGCACACGCGTCCTCTGCCGAGCAGAGCTTTGGAGGGGATTTTGGTTCATCTGGGGCAGCCCTCCCGCTACCCCCACCCCAGTTTCTCCCTTTATCCTCACCAGCTCTGCACCTGGTAACTCTGGGCTGTGTCCCAAGTCACAGTCATGATCTGGGATGGACAATCCCAACATCACTGTTGTCTTGCAAGTGCTTTTTTTGATTTCAGCACAGTGGACTTTTGGAATCCGGTTATCTCAGTGGTGACAACCGTCCTAGGCTCCGCAGGGGGCCCGGCAGCTTTCCTGGTCCTCACCCACTATAGGCCGGTAGAATCCCTTAGCTGTGACAACTAAAAATGTCCCAGACATCTCCAGAATCACCCTCAGGTGAGAACCTTGGCAAAGATAGGGGGAAATCACGAAAGCAGACAGAGCAGAAATAGCAGAGCTTACCTGTCGGACCGTCTGTCCATCTGAATCTGATTTATAGCTTCAGGGGCTCTTCCCAGGCTTCCTACGGTCACAGTGCATCCCCAGAACCCCAAGACCTGAGACTCCAGCTCAGCTCCCAAAAGGCGCAGACGTGGCACCCACCACCCCCACGCACCTGTCCAATTTCCTCAAAACAACCCTCGGGAATGGAATAAAAGATGGCATATAAAATTGAGAAATTCCAACTCTGCCACGCTGCTGAGCACTTGCACAGCGGATGTGGCCCCGCAGGCGTTGACCTCGTGATGCCTCCAGCCTCACAGTTGGGCTGAATCCCAGAGACATGTGCATTTGCTTCTCTGCCACCTCCTTCAGCCTGAGCCCCTCGGTGAACTCCTGCAACATGAGAGTCCTTTGTCGGCTGGTCTGGAACACGAGGCTTGGATCAAACACTGAGAAAGCTTGAGCTTCTACAGGGCTCTACAGAAACCCACCCTCGGTGAGCAAAGAGTTACTAGTGAGCATCCATTTCCCTCGGCTTCCCTTACCAAGGAAGGTACCGCATAGATTCTCCCTTTCAGGGTTTTCCTGAATCAAAGCAAAGAGCATCTCGAAGGGGATGATTTCAGCAGCGAGCACTGCACGTGGCTTGGACGCCCTGACGTAGCATAGTGCACGGGCTGCTACAGCGACCAATGAAGACCACCACCGTGAACCACCCAAAGCCAGCAGGGACCTCAGACAGAAAAAGTCAAATAGCACGTCAAAGAGTCAGCAGCAAAAGATCTGACATTTTTTTGGAGTAATTTCTCCTCCTCCTTCTCCTTCTTTTCTTTTTTTTTTTTTTTTTTTTGTTCCTGGGAATTGAATCCAGGAGTGCTCTACCCTAAGCCACACCCCTAACCCTTTTTATTATTTTGAGGTGGGGGTCTTGCTAAGTTTCTAAGGCTGGCCTTGAACTTGTGATCCTCCTGTTTTGAGCCTCCCAGTTGCTGGGATTACTGATACGCGCTACTACTATGCCCAGCTGGAGCAATTTTATATACCATCTTTTATTCCATTCCTCGGGGTTGTTTTAAGGAACAAGTTGGGAGTATCTGGCTTTGCAAAGACAGTCTAGACCAAGGGTAGGGGGTGGAATAGCAAGGCTTTCTACTCTGTTTACGTGTTATGGAAAAATCCTTTTGCTACTTGAGGGCTGGACACACCTGTGTAAGACATCTAGGTAGAGCTGGGATTTAAGACTCAGAATCAGCCGGGCGCGGTGGCGCACGCCTGTAATCCCAGCACTTTGGGAGGCTGAGGCAGGAGGATCGCGAGTTCAAAGCCAGCCTCAGCCATGGTGAGGCACTTAGCAACTCAGTGAGACCCTGTCTCTAATAAAAACCAAAAAAAGGGCTGGGGATGTGGCCCAGTGGGTGAGTGCCTCTGAGTTCAATCCCTGGTACCAAAAAAAAAAAAAAAAGACTCAGAACCATCAGAAGAATGGATCCACACAGTGCGAAATCCTGAAAAAGGAGAATAATTCTGACGCGTGCTCTAGTGCAGATGCGCCTTGAGGACATGACACTCACTGAGATGAGCCGATCGCAGGAGGACAAGCACTGCATGGCTCGACTCCTGGGGGGTCTCTAGAGTTCTCAGAGCCACAGAGGCAGGAAGCACCACGATGGGTGCCAAGGGCCGGGTGGGGACGGGAGTTAGCTCTGAATGGGGACAGAGCTTCAGTTTGGGAGGAGGAGCAAGTTCTGGAGATGGGTTGTGGATCAGCTGCACGGCCTTGTGAAGGTGCTGCGGCTATTGACCACTTAGATGTGGCTCAAATGGCAAGTTTCATGTTATGTGCATTTTACCATAATTTTAAAAAATGAATCACTCAAGGAGCCACCATGGTGGCCGGGCCCACGCCAGACAGTGCCCGGGGGGGAGCTGCGTGCACCGTCCTGCCCACCACACCTGCTAGGTCCTCTCAGGTATCTTTATTTTGGAAAGGAAGGATGAGCAGGTTCAGTAACGAACTCAAGGTCACAGCTCAAGGACGTTGTGGATGGAGCTAGGATTTATAGCCAGAGTTGGGCTCCAGCATCTTTAATGTTCAGTGTCCACAATATGGGACCAAGTTCAACCCAAGGGTTCCCAATGCTTCACCTCTGCCGACGCCTCCTGTCTTCTAGTAAATTCTTTCCACTTCTTTGCGTGTACCTCCAGCAGCTTCCTTTTTTGCTCACGAGCACAAAACAACACGAGAGTCCGAATGATCCCAGACACGCACACACTGGAGACGTGGCAAGTTCCAACAGCCTTGGGGGGACATCCAGAGACTCAGGGGGCTCCCAGTCGAAGAGCTTGCTATGGTTTGGATATGAGGTGTCCCCCCAAAAGCTCACGTGAGAGACAACACAAGATGGTTCAGAGGAGAAATGATTGCGTTAAGACTCTCACAACGGGCTGGGACTGTGGCTCAGCGGCAGAGCGCTCGCCTCGCACGTGCGCGGCCCGGGTTCGATCCTCAGCACCACGTGAACATAAATGCATTGTATTGTGTACAACTAAAGTAAATAAATAAATATTTTTTTAAAAAAAGACTCTCACAACCCAACCAGTGAATTAATCCCCTGATAGGGATTAACTGAGTAGTCACTGAAGTGGTAGGGTGTGGCTGGGGGAAGTGGGGATTAGAATGTGGCTTTGGTGCCGGGCGCGGTGGCGCACGCCTGTAATCCCAGCACTTTGGGAGGCTGAGGCAGGAGGATTGCGAGTTCAAAGCCAGCCTCACCAATGGCGAGGCACTTAGCAACTCAGTGAGACCCTGTCTCTAAATAAAATACAAAAAAAGGGCTGGGGATGTGGCCCAGTGGTCGAGTGCCCCTGAGTTCAATCCCCAGTACCACAAAAAAAAAAAAAAAAAAAAAAAAGAATGTGGCTTTGGGATATATATATATATATATATATATATATATATATATATATTTGTATCTGGCAAGTGGAGACCTCGCTCTGCTTCCAGATCACCGTGAAGTGAGCTGCTTCCTTCTGCCACCCCTCTCCCGCCCTGATGGTGAGCCTCACCTCGGGCCCCAGGAATGGAACCGGCCTTCTGTGGACCAAGACCTCTGCAACCGTGAACACACAAGTCCGTGTTTCCTCCTTACGGTTGTTCTGGTCAGATCCTATAGTCACAGCAGTGGAAAGAGCTGACTAAAACAGAGCTCAAAGCCTGAGGCTGGGGAGACCAAGTTCAATGGCCAAGATGAAGTGTAAGGGGCAAAGGTGAAGATGGACGAGCGAGTTCCCCCCCTGGGCTGCACTTGGTCCCCATCTGTGAAGTGTGGGGAGGGGGTGAGGAGGAACAATACCCACTACTTAGCAGCTGATTAGAAATTTAAAGACGGGCCAGGCGCGGTGGCGCACACCTGTCATCCCAGCACTCGGGAGGCTGAGGCAGGAGGATTGCGAGTTCAAAGCCAGCCTCAGAGTTCAAAGCCAGCCTCAGCAGTGGCGAGGCACTTAGCAACTCATGAGACCCTGTCTCTAATCAAATACGAAAAAGGGCTGGGATGTGGCCCAGTGGTCGAGTGCCCCTGATTTTAATCCCCAGTACCAAAAAAAAAAAAGACAAAGATATTTTCTCTTTGTAATTAAATCACATACTCATCCAAAAAGGGGTCAAATTCAGAAGCAAACCAGGTTCATGAGGAAACATTTCCCCAGAGGGAAGCCAAGCCCTCCTTCCTCCCAGGAGCGGAGAACCTGTTTTTTTCGGAGGCCTTTATGCTGACTTGTGTGTTCCTCCTCCCGGGAGCCTGGTTCGTGTCCCCCCCGTACCTGCCCTCCGTGAACCCTGCTGGACAAAGAATCCAACAGCCTGGCGGCAACGATACCTCAAGACGCCTGGGCTGCGACCCACCGACCGCCGGACCAGAGGGAACCAGCTGTGAGCTCTGGAGTTAAAAGTGAAAAGCCTTCTCAAGGTCATGCAGCAGGCCCAGGTCTCTCTACCCCGGCCCCAGGTCCCCAGGTCCCCCCTTCCTCTTGGTGGTGTTCACCCCAGATAGAGGAAGGCATGCAAGATTTCAATGCAACGTCTGGGGATTTTAAATCCACGGCAGCTAGAACCCACAGAGAGCTCACGGGGATAGAACCGTGTTGCAAGATTTGTTGGAAGATTTGCAAATGGAGATAGAGCCAAGTTAGAAGATTTGCAAGCACTGCCTTATTTAACCCACTCAATGATCTGAAAGGCAGGGATTGCTAGTTATCACACCACCACCACCACCCCCGGCGACCTTTTTTTTTTTTTTTTTTTTTTTAAGAAACAGGATCTCATTATATTGCCTAAGCCAGTATTGAACTCCTGGGCTCAAGGGATCCTCCTGCCTCAGCCTCCTGAGTAGCCGGGACTACAGGCCAGGACCACTGCACTCAACTACCCTCTTTTTTATTTAAAAAAAAAAAAAAAAAAAAAAAGGAAACAGATGTTAAGTAAATGCCAAGGTGACACAGTAAGGAGGTGGTGGGACCAAGGTTCAGACCCAGGCGCGTGAGCTCTGCCATCCACGCTCACTTTCAGGAACAAGGGTGAGTTCAGGCCCTCCCTGGCTTCATCCTGATTGTCATATGCTTCAAGTGAGGACACCAGGGAAGGTCACGGTCCCTCGTATTTATCCCCTTATGTCACTGTCTATATCTGGTGGAAATCATCACTCTCAAAACACCACAGTGATCTCCCAGACTCCCAGTCCAGGCGGGGCTTCTAGCTGTCCCCACAGCCATGGCCCCCTCCCCTCTCCCCTCTGGCCATGCTTGGACGAGACAGAGGAAGGCAGGTTCCCTTAGAGAAGGGTGCACCCTAGAACTGCCCGGCCCCCCAGCCCTTTTTTTTCCGCTCAGGTCCCCACTTGGTTCTGCAAAGTGTTCACACTACAAGGCCCTGGCGGCGGCGGAGGCGGTGGCAGGGGTGGTCAATGGGAATGAAACCAGGTCCTGACCTCATGGTCCCGCTTCGAGAGGGTGGTGGAGAAGACAAGCCTGTGTGTCCCCCGTGTCCTCGGTGACGGGTTCCGGTGCCCTCCCAGGCACCCACCAATGCTCAAGCCCTTCTGTGACACAGCACAGTCTTCGCCCGGGACCTCGCGCCTCTCTGCACTCTGTGTCAGTCATCTCTGGTGACTCACAATGTTCATGCTGCAGACACAGCTGTCACCATGCACCACTGAGGGAAGGAGCAGAAAAGAGCCTCCACCTATGCAGCAAAGAGGCCATTTTTTTTTTTTTTTTCCTCTTCTGAATACTTTTTTTTCTTTGGGTACCGGGGATTGAACTCAGCGGCACTCGACCACTGGGCCACATCCCCAGCCCTTTTGTGTATTTTATTAGAGACAGGATCTCACTGAGTTGCTAAGTTCCTCACCATTGCTGAGGCTGGCTTTGAACTCATGATCCTCCTGCCTCAGCCTCCCAAAGTGCTGGGATTACAGGTGTGTGCCACCACGCCCGGCTTCTTCTGAATACTTTTGATCCACAGTTGGTTGAATCTGCAGGACTGTGGCTACCGAGGGGAAATGTGGCCGACTGTCACTCGGAAACCCTAGCCAGAATATTGCTGGGGGTCCCAGGCCTTCTGATGCTCTCTAGAAACCAGGCAGCTCCTGTCAAAGAAGTGGTTGAAAATGAGAGAGGGGCACAGTGGCTGCACAGACACCCGAAGATGGCCAGGAACCAGTGGGGACATCCCTGGGCTCAGGGCTCTGGGGTGCGGGACCCTAGTTTTGGGGGGTCTTGGAAGGAGCAAACAGCCACAATCCAAGGGAGCTCTTGCAGCCCCCCCACCCCCGGAAATCCCCAGCGAGCCCACCAGGCCACTAGGACCCAAATCCACTGTCCCTGCACCCCTGCCCAGACCTGGCACACAGGGGCGGGGGGTTTCTAGCACCAAACACTGGGTTTTCCCTCTGTATTCGCTGCCTATTGCAGCTATAGCTAATGACCACACACATAAAACCACACAGGGTTGTTTTGTTTTGTTTTGTTTTGTTTTGTTTTGTTGGTACCGGGGATTGAACTCAGGGGCACTGGACCTCGGGGCCACATCCCCAGCCCTTTTTTTGTATTTTATTAGAGACAGGGTCTCTCTGAGTTGCTAAGTGCCTCGCCATTGCTGAGGCTGGCTTTGAACTCACGATCCTCCTGCCTCCGCCTCCCAAGTGCTGGGATGACAGGCATGTACCACTGCACCCGGCTTCTAATTTATTATTTTCTTATAGTCCTGAAAGTGACTAGCCTAACATGAGTCTCAGGGGGTTCAAATGCAGGTTGTCGGCCGGTTCCTTCTAAAGCTTGGTGGGGGGGGCGGGTTTCTCTCTCCAAACTTCCTTCCCCAACCAGCCCCCAACTCCCGCATCCCTTCCTTAACCTTAAAAGAATTCCTGTAATGACATCAGCCCCACCCAGATGATCCAGGATAATCTCCCACGTCGAGATCCTTAACTTAATCGCCTTTGCAAAGTGCCTCATGCGGGGTGAGGTGACATCCATCCGCAAGCTATGAGGACAGGACCTGGCCAGGCCTCGGGCACCGAGGCCCCACCGCCACAGACCCTGCCCAGCACCCGCCTCCCCCAGCCACGCAATGTCCCTAACACCTCACCGAAAAGCGGCAGAGCTAACGAGGAGAGTTCCTGCATATCTGCTCCTCAGCTCAGTCTCCAAGAATGAAATGGAAACCTGGCATTCAAGAGGCAGCTGGGAGGGACAGTCCCTCTTACTTGGCCCAGTGTCCCCTGCCCAGGTCTCTCAGCATCCACAATCCAGCCAACGAGTTCTTGATGGGCTTCAAGTGGCCCTCAGCGGGAGGACAGGGCTGTGCTCAAGAGAGCAAAAGTCCCGTGGCGCTGAAAACCAGTCAGCAAAGACAAACATGTTCCCCGGGGAAATGGGGACAGGGGACACTCGCCAGTGTCTGGAGACTCCAGGACAAAGCCCACTGAAAGACGTGACATCCACAGCTGCCGTTATACGCGCACGGATTCACGTCTGAAATACACCCCCAGATGGTTTGGGGAAGCATTTTGAGGATCCAAGCTGTGGGTCAAGGGGGCAATGAGATATCCTGCCATCACGCAGACCCTGATATCAGAGTAATGAAGGTTCCAGCCCCGCACAGCCACTTATCCACGGTGGGGACTGAGACAACGGTGCAGAAAGCGGTATCGCTTCTGCACCTTTAAAACCAAGATCGTACCTTGTGCTTCCATCGGCCGGCATATAGAACACAGGCAAAACAAACAAACAAACAAACAGCGCCTGTTGTCATGATTCCTCCCCCATCGTGCCTCTCCGCACCGCTGCTGCACCACGTACGGGCACAGGGAGGGCTTAGCGCTCTGTCCAGTAGAACTTTCTGGAAAGGTTCTGGATCTGCGCCATCCAGGGTGGCAGCCACCTGCTCGCACTTGGCACGTGAAATGTGGCAAATGCAACTAAGACCTGAACCCTTCACCGAATCTTAACTACTTTAAATTGAGATACAAAAACCGCACGAGGGGGAAATGTTTTCCTGTTGACCACAAGGGCATGGTCTGGGCAAGACCCAGTTCCGTTCTGACCATTGGCAGCGTGAGGCAAGGCTGTGTGTCGTCAGCTGTTGAGTCTGGGTGTGTGTGTCATTTCTAGCACCTCCTTCGTGCTTTTCAAACCGATACCATATTGAAGTGATAATAATTTAGGTGCACGGTCATCCCTTGGCATTGACAGGGCCCCTCCATCCCCCCACCCAGATACCAAATCTGCAAATGCCCAAGTGCCTTATATGTCAAGGGGTGCCTGGAACCCGGGGCACTTCCTCCAGGACATTCCAACTCCTTGCTTGGGGCCTTCAGCTTCCCCAGCATTGTGAGCGCTGCGGAAGTGGTTGCCACAGTGTATCCTTTAGGGAAGGACTAGGAGAAAAGAATCCCCACGTCTTGGGTGCAGATTTGGTTTCTTTCTTCTGAATCGTTTTGTCCCACGGTTGCTTAAATCCGTAGACGCAGAACCCACAGAGATGAAGGACCCAGTGTACGTAGTGAAATACAATGTATTATCATCATAATGAATGACATGGTTCTTCTGACTTTTTCAACAAGGCCAGTGGGGAGAAGGGGGATAGCTCAGTGAGAACCTATCTCAAAACAAAAAGGGGTGAAGTGTCTCTCAGTGGGAGAGCCCCTGCCTAGCATGTGCAAGGTCCTGGAAAAAGAAAAAAAAAAGAAAAACACCTCACGGTCCAATCGTGTTCATACAGCTCTGTCTTAACAATATGCAGCATCTGCTAAATATCACTCAAAAATGAATGAACCGCCTGTAATCTCAGCACTTGGAAGGCTGAGGCAGGAGGATCGTGAGTTCAAAGCCAGCCTCAGCAGTGGCGAGGCACTTAGCAACTCAGTGAGACCCTGTCTCTAAATAAAATACAAAAAAGGGCTGGGGATGTGGCCCAGTGGTCGAGTGCCCCTGAGTTCAATCCCTGGTACCAAAAATAAATAAATACAAAAAAAGAAAAAACTTAAAAAAAATGAATGCACATTGGATAAAGCTACCCAGTGTAAGAGTCTATGGATGGAACATTCTGGAAAACGCAGATCAAAGCGGCAGAGAACACCTGAGGGGTTGCAAGGAGCTGGAGGTAGAAGTAAGGGGTGCTTTTAGAAGAGGCACTTGAGAATTTGGGTGGCAGTGGCCACTCCATACCCTGATGGTGTCGGTGGTCACCTGCACACACATTCATTAAAATCCAATGAACCATATTCCCATAAAAAGGATCTCACTGTTTTTATAAATAAAGTTTTATTGAAACAGACGTGCCATTCATTTACTTGTCTAGAGCCACTGTTGTCCTGACAGAGACCCAACAGCCTGCAAAGCCAAAAACATTTACTGACCTTTAGAGGATCATGAAATGTGGCAAACGCAACTAAGAACTGGGGCTGGGGTGTGGCCCAGTGGTTGGCGCTTGCCCAGCCTGGGGGCCCTGGGTCCATCCCCAGCACACACACACCCCAAAAACTGCATGGTCCCTGGCACCACCTGAGCGTCAACCTCCTTTCTGCGGATGATTCAACTTCTCCAAGCCACCCCGCCCACCCGTCCCTGTCCTCGGTCGGAGCAGGACACTGATGGCAACACTCACTGGTAGGGCCTAGGGAAACTGCACGTGAAGGACCCAGCCCTGTGCCCCGCACACAGCAAGCACCTAATAAATATTCACTGCCACCAGTTTCCCGCTGGACACCCACTGGGGAAAGGCTGGGTGGGAGTCCGGGGGGCGTTGAAGGCTGGGGACAAATGAGCAGGCTGGACGGGGCCCAGCTGCAGCGGTGCTTGGGGAGGAAAGGAAGGCTTCTCCACATCTGGCCCGGCTGGGCCGGCTGGGCTGCACCCCTACCCACCCCCGGGGCCTCCAAGGGCCTCCAGATGTCTTGGCTCCGAATCCCAACCCTGAACCCGCTTCCTCCCCATGCAGTGGAGGCTGGCCTTGGACGTGTGAACCTCCCCAACCCCAGCCCACCACATCTGGCTCCCGCGGGATGGGGACTGCCCCCCCCCCCCCCCCCCCCGCTCCTGCGTGGGGAAGAGGTCGCTGCGTCTTTGGTGAGGGAACGGCCAGAGGTGACTCTGCCTCCACGGAGAAGGCCAGAGCCAGGAAGCCGTAGAGATGGACCGGGGCAGCCACCAGGCAGGAAGGGAGACTGAGGACCAGCCTCGGCCACAACTCAAAGGGGTCCTCTGTGCCAGCCATCGCACACAGCGCGTCACAAGCAGCTGTCACAGCACTTAATTCCCAAACCACAAAACGGAACAGCCTGGGGCAAAGCCGGGCACGAAGACCCAGGAAGCATCCGAGGTGACCACGGTCAGGGAGGAGGAGCGAGGGAACCCAGTGGGAACCCAGCCCTAGTGTAAAATTCTGTCCCTGGACAAAACCCGCGGTGGCCAGCTGCTCTAGTTTGCCTGAGACTGTATCAGGCAGCAGAGGACTTAATACTAAAATCAAGAAAGTCCAGGGCACAGTGGGGGGAGGTAGTGGCCCAATTCTGGCCTCCAGGTATTGGCCTCTGGAGGCCCAATTCTAGGAGGAGCCGGAGAGACCAAAGGTGTGCTGCTCCTTCATCAAACTCCTATCTACCCTTCAAAACCCAGTACCTAGATCCCTCCCTTGCTAGGCAGACAGTAGCAGGAAAAGCCAGAGATCCGGAGCCAGCCAGACTCTGGGTTCAAATCTTAGGATCATGAAAACTATGTAGGAAAGCCAGGTGCCTGGTAGACAGTAGCTACTCAATAACTGTTTACAATAGGAGCTTCATAAATGCTCCCAGGTGCCTCGAAGCCCTGCATCTGGTGTTCTTTTACTGGTTTTGACCCAGTTTCTCAACTTTTCTCCTGCAAGCCACCAGAACAGACCAGCACATAATTAAGGCAAAAAGAAGAAGATAAGGGCTCAGGACGTGCGCAAACCCGCCGGCGCAGATCTTCACGGAGTCTTTCTCCATCGGCCCGAGCTCTGACCCAGCAAGCAGGGCTGTTTTCCACTCGGACTTTCCTCTGCCAGTAATTTCACAAGAACCCCAACGGAGCGTTCGGCCAAGTAAACAAGGGAAGCTCTGAACGCCAGTTTGTGGGCAGCTCCGAGGTGTCGAGGCGCCTGCGTGTGCGGCGGAGTCCCGACTGGAGGACAAGGAGCCTCCAATAGTAGAGACCCCCCGACGCCAGGCAACCAACCCACGTCCCCACCAGAAGAACAGAACGCACAGAGAAAGACGCCGTCACCGCCCGAGGACGCCAGGGCAGCCCTGCCATCAGACGTGGGGTCCTGGGAACACCCGGGGTTGAACATGGAGAGGAGTCTTTGAGGACTCCGGCAGATGAAAGCTAAGCCCCAGGAGGTGGGGGGGCTTTGGCACACGTCACCCCGAGCCCCTTTCCTCCACACACGGGGACTCGGAGCCCCACAAAATAGTCAGGTTCAGCTTGTCTCCAA
The DNA here is from genome assembly GCA_025594165.1 of Tamias sibiricus. NCBI lineage: Eukaryota > Metazoa > Chordata > Mammalia > Rodentia > Sciuridae > Tamias > Tamias sibiricus. Next base: position 5,468,065 of record CM046673.1, read on the forward strand.
ATTGAGCCAGCTGAGGATGGCCTTCAGCCAAACTGCACCAAGAAAGTGGGAAACACAGCCGACGGAGAAAGAAACGGGAGGCTGCAGGGAGCAGGGACAGCCCCACCCAAGCAGCAGGGGACAGACGGGGAGGCCATTCCCACATGCCACGTAACCCTGCACCACGTGCTGTCCCCATCATCAACCATTTATTCCTCTCAAGAACCCTCGGCTCTCCCGTTATCCCCATTTTATGAATGAGAAAACTGAGGCACAGAGAGGTCAAGCAACCCGACTATAGTCACACAGCAGGTGAGTGGCCAAGGAACCACAAGACGCGCTCAATCAATCAATGTTTCTGTGGGTCAGTTGCCCTCATGGGAATAAGATGATTTCCTGGGTGAAAAGACTGGCACGGTTCCCTTTCCAGGTCAGCTTAAAGGGTGGTCAGGTTCCCAGCCCCGCGCTGACCCAAATGCACTTGAGCTGCACCCTGTGCCTCTCCGGCGTACAATGTCACTGGTTCGATGTCCAAGGGACGGCTTTCCAGAGGAGGAGGACCTCGCTGCTCTGCCCTCACTTCCTAGCCCAGTATCTGGGCAACATGTAAACCCACCAGCATCCAATGACTGAGCGACATCACCTGTCCTCAGACTTTGGTCCCCCACGGGTGGCAAGGTGCATTTCATCCACAGGCGATGGCACGGCCGGGCCAAGCCACCAACAGGTGCACGCGCCACCTGACAAGTGGCTTCATTTCCATTTTGCTGTGAAAAGGAGCAGGGGAGGGCTGGGGGTGTGGCTCAGGACAAAGCGCCCGCCCAGCGCCACACGGACACCTCCACAGAGGTGAGGCGCAGTGACCCCCGCCTGCAATCCCAGCCACCCGGGAGACTGAGGCAGAAGATGGCAAGTTCAAGGCCAGCCTCCACGACTCAGTAAGACCCTGTCTCAAAATATGCAAGCCTTGGGCGTGCAGAGTGCTTGCCTCACGTGTGAGAAGCCCTGGGTTCCCTCCCTAGTACCACCCAAAAAGAGGGAGACCTGACACAGAGAGAGACCCCGCCACCTCCCCTTAGCTCTTGCGTGGGCTCTTTGACCAGATCGGGAGCCCTATCCACACGAGAGCTGGTAAACAGAGGAAGGCAAAAGGAGTATGATGAATTTTACATGCACCTGGGGCTCCTCGGAAGACAGTCAAGTCTGGACAAACGGGAGAAGCATTTTTAGACAAAGAAAAAAATCCATGAAGGAATGGCAGATGGACGGGTCTCAGGACCAGGGTAGTGAATCCAAGGGGTGTCAGGGCACATGGGGGAGGGGCGTGGAAGCTTGTGGAAGATAAGTGTGACTTCAAAGGGTTTGTTGGACCAACAGTCCCTGGTGGTCAAGGCGGTTTCCTGACCTTGGAATGTGAAGGACGCCCCTCCCCAAAGAATCCTTAGGGCTTGCTGGGTGCACAAAGGCAGGTGGCCCTCCTGCAGCTGCAGGCCAAGTGACTTCAGCTTGAAATAAGCAACACGCCGATCAGGCAGGTTTTGAAATGGTGTGACCTTCACTCCCTCAGCCCCCCACCCCTGCCTGCTCCATCATCCTGACCCAGGGGTCCTCTCGGGTGATTCCAGCACCCAGGGGACACTTGGCAATGTCTGGAGACACGTCTGGCTGTCACAGCTGGGGAAGCGGCATCATATCGGGGGAGCTGTTCAGCCCCCCCAGCAGGCGCAGAATGGCCACACCAAAGAGAAGCATCCAAGGCACGTCCACAGGGTCCCCAGGAAAGACCCTGCACCCCGGCACCACAAGCTGCCCCTCTGCGCCTCATCACACTGTGATGCCTCTGATCTTGACACAAAGTTTGGGACAGAGATGCATCTTTCAAACAGCTGTGGCCTCCACACGCCACACAACTGTCGGAACCGGCGGTGAATCCCGCACACCGCACAAGTTCACCTCCACACGGGTCAAACTGAGCGACTCCCAACAGGTTTCCACGCTGCAAAAACACTGAGAAAAATCGCTCAGGCTGGTCATGCACACACACACACACACACACACACACACACACACACCCTCCAGCCCGTGCCAGAGGAGACTTGTTCCGCTGTTTTCCTTTGGTCAACAGTTCACATCTTACCTTGGACACCCATGAAACGAGGAAGGAGGCCAGCCACAGGGCCACGCAGACAGCTCTCCTCCTCCCCGCCTCAGGGGGCTCTGGGACATCTGCTCTGGGGGTCGTCAACAAGGATGCTTCTAGAACAGCTCGTTTTTCCAGCACGCACACTTTCCACTTGTTTTCCATACCCTCGGTGTGAAAAAGTGTACACCTTCACTCCATGCCGCTGTGGTCCCCCTGGGACAAAGGGCACTGTGTAACGAGCTTCCTAGTGGGGCAGCTGCCCTAGTGCCTAAAGATCACTTGGGTTTCGACAGCGCGTGAGAGCTTTGCCTCGCCTCCAGCCACCGGTCGTCTCCCCTTTCACCAAGAGGACCAGCAGATATTTTGTAACATGCGAGAGGCTGTGCAATGATTTCTCCATCAAGCTGAGCGGTCGGTCGTGGATTGAAAAGCAGCCCCGCCAAAAACGACACAGCAGCAACGTAAATTGTTTTGGTTTTGTTTTGCTGAAAACTGACATATCTCACCAAAGAGTAACATCGTACCCTGAAAGCTTGTTTCGTTTCTTTTTTTTTTTTTTTCTTTCTTTCTTTCTTTGGGTACCAGGGATAGAAACCAGGGGGACTCGACCACTGAACCACATCCCCAGCCCTATTTTGTATGTTATTTAGAGACAGGGTCTCACTGAGTTACTTAGCGCCTCGCTGTTGCTGAGGCTGGCTTTGAACTCGCGATCCTCCTGCCTCGGCCTCTCCAGCTGCTGGGATTACAAGTATGCGCCACCGCGCCTGGCTCGTTTCTTAACAAAAATGAGGTCCTCTGAAATCAGCACCTTCATACTAAGGTCCGATTTCAACACAAAAACTAAGATGACATCCACCCAGAGAAAGTGCTAGATAACCAAGACCCAACTGTCCCAAACTTGGGACCTCTCTGAGGGCCACATAACACAGCCCTGAGTCCCCAATGGGTCCTGCTCAGAAAGCCATTTTTCTCTGGCCACTGTTGTGCACAGTGGTTCTGAAACCCGCCCTGACTTCAGTGAGGACACGGGGTACAGAGAGTACCCAGACCTGGAGCCACCAGAAAGAGCATGGAGATGTGGCAGGTGACACGGATCTGCCAGACTCCACCCTGCTTAGAAACCCGGAGGGTAGTTTAAAGGCTATTTTACAGCTCACAGCTCAACAAAATGGATCTGCCGTCCTTATAAACGGACAAATGTCATTTGTATCTCTTGGCTCTGTGAGACAGTCAAGAGTGCGTGATCACACCCCGTTTACTGAGCAAGGCTAAAAACAGGAAGGTCAAGAGTATTCACAATTATATGATTCTCCTCTGCAGCCCAACAATCGAGGCATTGCACTCCATCAGACGCGAGCCTGCCCCAGCCACACTCCCTTGGTCATCTCACGCTGTTCTGGAAGCTCCTATTGTTACAAGATTAAAAGCAACAACTGACACAATTGTTGGCACAGAGCAGCAAACCATTCGTATCTGCAGACGCTATGATAACAGAGCTGGAAAACGGAAGAGAATCAACTGCATGCGTTCTGGAACTAGTAAGCACTCAATAAAAGATACTCCCATCACTTTTAATGCCTTTTTTAGAAATAAAAATCTCATATTGGATAGGTACATGGATAGATAGATGAATGGAGTGATTTCCAGTGGGTGGGTGGATGGAGAGAGAGGTTGGTGGATTGGTGGGCAGACGGGTGAGTGAGTAGATGAATGGATGGATGAACAAATACATAGGTAGGTGGATGACGGATGGATGAATGATTGGTTAGGTGGATGGATGGATAGAGGGAGGGATAGGTTGGTGGGTTGGTGGGCGGGTAGGTGAGTGAGTAGATGGATGGTGGATGACTACATAGATAGGTAGATGATGGATGGATGAATGATTGAGTAGGTGGGTGGGTAGATGGATGAAGATGGATGGGTGATGATAGATGGATAAATGCAAGAATAGACAGATGGGTGATTGAGTAGGCGGACGGATAGATAATGGATGGATAGACTGATAGTTGGGTGGATAGATGGGTGAGTGGATATTGGAGGGAAGGAGAGAGGGAAGGAGGGACAGGAAGCCAACCAACCTAAGAACGTTGCTCACAAGAAGTAGATTGTGTCTGAAGAAAAATCACAAAACATTTCTAAGAATAGGAAAGGACCCTTGGGGAAAATGGAGCAGAAATCTGTGACATAGGACGGTACGAGTAAACATTGTGAACGTGTCACTTCTCCATACGTCAATTTATACACTTCATATCCCACAGTAGACCCACAAAGGGCCTCTGGGTGTTGTTTTGGAGGGTTTGTTTTTGTTTTTGTTTTAATCTCCTTTCTCTTTTCTTAGAACTTGGCTACACTTTCTGAATTTTTTTTTTTAATATTTATTTATTTGCTTTAGTTGTACACAATGCATTGGTCTTTACGTGGTGCTGAGGATCGAACCCGGGTCGCGCATGCTAGGCAAGCGCTTTACCGCTGAGCCACAACCCCAGCCCTACACTTTCTGAATTTTTAGGAAAATAAAACTAGGGTGCTTCGGAAAAATGGGAAGGAAGGACTCTTCTAGAAGACACTTTTACAATCATTTTCACTGTGCCACAAAGGCCAAAATACACGTAATGGTTGACAGCTTAGAACAAGTGACTCTGACAGCAGATCCCGCCCAACACAAAGAAATCAATATGGGGACATGAGCTGTGGGCCCAGGGAGGTGACGTTCAACCACCAAGCTTCACAGCGGGACTTGTCACATCCTTACCTCTTAGCCAGGCTCCAGGCTACAATCAACCCCTTGCATGAGAAAAGCCTAGAACTATTCATAACAATAAAAATATATATGCCCAGGGATGAGGAAAAACTTTCTAAAACAGGGGCAAAGGTGAAATCACACATGGAATGGCTGAGAGGGACACAGGTCCAAATTTGGGACATTCAGGCAATGTCCAGACCCCAGCCACATACACCCCTTGGAGACTGTCAGCCCATTTTAGAGATGGCCCTGTATTCATTTGCTAAGGCCACTAACAAAGTCCCCTGACTCTCGTAGTTCTAGAGACCAGGGGGCCACAGTCAAGATGGCGGCAGGGCTGGTTCCCTTGAAGGCTGTAAAAGAGAAGCTGTTGTACGCCGCTCTCTTCTCTGTTCCTCTTCACCCGGCCTTCCTCTGCATCTATTGTGTTTGTGTCCCAATTTCCCCTTTTTGTGAGGCTCCCTGTCGTGCTGGGTTGGAGCCTACCCTGAAGGCCTCATTTTAACTCGATCACCTCTGTAAAGACCCTGTCGGCAAATCCAGTCACGTTATGAGGTCCTGGCAGCAGAGGCAGGGCACAGAGTCCAATCCCCAACACAGCCCAACCATCGGGGCCACGGTGCTGGGGGTCCCCAGATGTGGCCAGCGCCCCCTCGTGACCACAGGGCGTCCAGTGGCGGAACGCAAGACCCCTCCCACCTGACGGCCCTCCACTCCACCCAGCAGGCCTAAACACACTTCCTTCACCCCACAGACTGACCCTCCTCCTGCCTCTACCCGCTCCTCGCCACATCGCTGCCACCAAGGGGATGCTGCAGACACAAGAGAGGCAAAGGCCTCGCAGCTCTCCCGGGGCCACGAGACGTCCCTCGTGTGCCCGGGGCCTCTCAGCACAGCGAGGAGATCCCCACCTCTTCCCGCAGGCAGCAGCTTACCTTTTCCTTCCTGTTTTTAAAATCACCAATTGTGGTAAAATGTGGGCAGCACGAAACTCCCCGTCTTAGCCACGTTCAAGGGCACATTCCACAGCACCACCACCCATTCCAGAACGTTCTCATCTCCCCAAGCGGAAACTCGGTCTCCACTCAACACTGACTCCCAGTCCTTCCAGGCCCCTGCCCCCGCCATCCCATTCCTGTCTCTGTGGATCTGACAACTCCAGGACCTCACCAAGTGGACTCACGGGGTTTGTTCTCTGTGTCTGGCTCACCTCACCGAGCCCGACGTCCTGTGGCCTGTGTCAGAAGGGCCCTTCCTTTCAGGACAGAATAATATTCCACTACCCGGATGGACGCCATTGTTTTTATCTACCCATCTGCCGAGGGACTCTTGCGTTGCTCCTGCCTCTTGGGGACTGAATAACGCCGCTGTGAACACGGGAGTCTGAATAGCTCAAGACGCTCTGTTCGTTTGTCAACATACACACCCCCGAGTGGCAGTTCGGGACCCTGCTGCGCTTATTCTGCTTGATTTTTTTTGAGGATCGTCCACACAGTTTCCCATCAGCAACGCACAGAGGTTCCGATTTCTCCCCATCCCTGCCAGTGCTTGTGACTTTGATTCTGATCACAGCCACCCTTGCAGGTGTGAAGTGACATCTCGCCGGCCTGTGGCTTATTCAAGGTGTCTCTCCTTGCCCCGCGGAAACGCCACCCTCGGGACTGCAGAGACACCTAACCCGTCGGTTTCTGAGCCACATTCTCAAAGTCTGGAACAGCACCCAGCACCCAGACGGTGGGTCGAGGGCACAAGTCGATGAACGAGCAGTCTGGGCGGGGAGCGTTGATTTGAAGCCACGGAAGGAGCAGAGAAGACCGGTGACCGGCCAGGTGGAGGGAGGGGTGAGGGAGGGAAAGGCTTCCGGCTCTGGCCCCGGGTCAGCAAAGCCACAGCCCACCTGGCAGCTGCTGGGTCACCCTGCCATCTCCCGGCCTCGACTTCCTCCTAACGATGCCCACCTCACAGGGCTGCTGGGAGCTGGGCGCTCATCTCCGCAGAGGCCCTCGCCCACGGCCTCGCACAGCAGCCCACCTGGGAGACAGGAAGTCGGGCTGCTCCCCACACAGGGGCCTCCACATGCCAGAGGACCTCAGAGGTCTGCACAGAAGAGAAACTATCTCGGGAATGTGTTTTCAACAAAGCCAATGCCAAGGGAACACATGTCTGCAGCCGGAGCCTCGGCCTTTGAGAGCCTGCGGCCTCCCGGCCTGGCTTGGGCCTGGGAAAGCCTACTCCCCAGCCTGGCCCGGCCTCCGGAGCCAGAGCCAGGAGCCACAAGCCACACCAGCCCGCCGAATTCCAGAAACAGAATTGTCCACTTACTTGGTACAACCTGTGCCACCAAGGAAACCAGAAAGCAAGGAAATCGGCATCGAAGCCATTCAGCAGAGAGGGAAGAAAGGTTTCCGAGTTTGACATCGTTTTTACAAATTCTTGGTGTTTGCATTCTCACTTGCTCACGGCGATGATCTCCCCTACTCAGGGCTATGCTGCATCCCCAGCCCTTTTTTTTTTTTTTTTTAACATTTATTTATTTGCTTTAGTTGTACACATGTGTTTATTTTTACGTGGTGCTGAGGATCGAACCCTGGCCGCGCATGTGCTAGGCGAGTGCTCTACCACTGAGCCACAATCCCAGCACCCCCAGCCCTTTTGATGTCATTTTGAGGCAGGGTCTCACTAAGTTGCCCAGGCTGGCCTCAAACACGTGATCCTCCTGCCTCAGCCTCCCAAGTTGCTGGGATGACAGGCAGGCACCACACTGCACCCAGCCACAGAATGCTTTTTTTCTTTTTTGGCACCAGGGATTGAACTCAGGGGCACTCGACCACTGGGCCACATCCCCAGCCCGTTTTTGTATTTTTTTAGAGACAGGGTCTCACTGAGTTGCTAAGTGCCTCGCCATTGCTGAGGCTGGCTTTGAACTCGTGATCCTCCTGCCTCAGCCTCCCAAGTGCTGGGATGACAGGCATGTGCCACGGCGCCCAGCGTCACAGAATGCTTCTTAAGCCACATCTCAGGATCAGTGGGTGATCTGCCCCACTTTTTGCATGATCAGTGTGACAAAGATTGACACCCATTTCTTCCTCCACTCTCCTTCCAACAAAAGTAAACTGAACAGTAATAGTCAATAAGGATGGTGAGGGCGGAGGTTGTGGCTCAGTGGCAGAGCACTTGCCTAGCACGTGTGAAGCACTGGGTTTGATCCTCAGCACCACATATAATAAAAAATAAAGATACATCAACTAAAAAACAATAAAAATAATAATAATGATGGTGATGAGCATAACAGCAGCACATGTTCTGGGAAAGTAGGAATTCACTGAAAAGGAACACGTGAACTCCTGGGGCAAGGCAATCCTCTCTGTCTCGGCTTGGCTGGTGGTCACACAGTACATTTCCTCCTCAAAATCCACTGTACTGGGGCAGATTTGGTGTTGTTCTGTGGTAGAGCATGCCTGAGACTCACCAGCACCACAAAACCGAACAGGAGAATCCGGGAACCAAGTACTGAAAACCTGTATGGTTTAGTGCGCATCAAATAGCTCCACTGTTACCCTGAATGCAGGAACGACCGTAGCAACAATATGATCACAGTATGTAGCTGCGCTAGAACAAAATAATAGCAACAATGTAACCAGATGTAACAATGTAACCAACAATGTAACCAGATCGATCATCCAGCCTGCATCGTCCTCTGATCCTCGCCGTATTCTTGTCATTTCCCATTTTACAGGTGAGAAAACCAAGGGGTCCTGAAGAATTCCAGTCACTTGCCCAGAATCCCACAGCTAGCAAGAGGCAGGGCCCGTCTGCCAACCACAGCACTTCTCTGGGTACCCTGGCATGAGCTAGGGGAAGGGATGAGAGATTAAACATGACTGCAGCTTTCCAGAACGTCCATGCTCCAGCCCTGAAGCCAAGTACTGAGAGTCACTCCAACAATGACAGAAATCCCGTCACATGCACAAACTCACACGCTGCCCACCGATCTGCTAACCTGCACATCCAAGGTCATCCTCAGATAAGGATGTCCAGTCCCTGTAACTTTGAGCAGCCCAAGAAAGGAGAAAAAAAAAAATTGTTTAGCTGTTAAAAGATTTATTTATTTTGGCTCTTTTTGTTTGGTGGGGGGAGGTGTACCAGGACTGAACTCGGGGGCACTCGACCACTGGGCCACATCCCCAGCCCTTTTTTTGCATTTTATTAGAGGCAGGGTCTCACTGAGTTGCTAAGTGCCCCGCCATTGCTGAGGCTGGCTTTGAACTCGTGATCCTCCTGCCTCAACCTCCCAAGTGCTGGGATGACAGGTGTGCACCACCACGCCCGGCTTATTTAGGCTCTTAACAAGGTTCTATAGTCATCCAAAGCTACAGCGTATGAATTTGTGTGTTTACGTTTATGTGTGTGTATTGTGTTTTGTTCTTAAGAAAACAAATACAATTCTTTTCTTTACTATGGTTTGTATACAGCTGCTCTCTCCTTTACCCGCCAAGCTGAGCCCTTATTTCCTGGCTTTAAGTGAGGACTTACTATGTGCTAAGTGCCTCATGTGCAATACCTTGGGGCTAAGCCTTACAGTAACTCCTCCAAGAAGTTCAGATCACATTTTGCTTTCACAAGTGGGAAACCAGGGCCCCAGAGGGATAACCACCCGTCTTGGTTTGTCATCAGCCCCCCAGGGGACTGAGATTTGGCTTCACTGGAACCCTCAACCACTATGACCACAGAGTTGCAGGAATGTGATGGCCGAGTTGTTCAGTTTTTAATCCTTATTTCTTGAAATTGGAGACTGGACCCAAGCCGGCCGGTACAAACTTCCTCACCACCTTTGAAAGGGCAGCCTCGGGTTCTCATCAGTTTCCGTGTGTACGGGGCTTAATGCTTTCGGTCTTTGCCCTGGATTTCCCTGGGACTTAGCACGGCGTACCCTCTTCAACGCGGTGGTATTCACACTCTACCTGAAATGAGATATTAAGTCGCGGCTGGTGCAGGACCCTTACAGAGACCCGAGTACTCGATGCACGAGAGGAAAGAAAAAAATACAGTAAGATTCTCCCGATTGAGCAGCAGGCCCTGTTCCCAGCAGGACACGTCCGATCTGCTCTATGTGAGCTGCAGCCTGCGTGGGCTCAACACTCAGACACTAGAAATAGTCGTGGCGTCACCAAGCGGGGGCTAGAGCTGCTTCTGGGGGAGGGGGTTAGGGCTAGAAAGGGACAGCAAAAGGGACTTCTCGGGAGCCGGGATTGCTCCTCTACTCAACCTGAATTGGACTGGTCCTTATTATTTGCTAAGCCAAACAAATGTTTATGCACTTACTGTATGCACGTTTCACAATACAATACCCACAGGAGGGCAGGAAATCCACCATGATGAGAATCCAGATTTAAGGATGAGATTTCAAAACACTCACTTTCATCTCTTTGAATCGCAAAAACAAGGGTTTGTTTTTTTAGTCCCTTCTTTAAAATATATATCTGGAAATAGATTTTTTCACGTGTTTCCGAGAGCCAGTATTGGATGACCACTTTTAGACCCGAGGGCCCCAAATTTTGGCCTCTGCACCCACTGGCCAGAGCTTAAACCCACCCATCCTCTGAAAACAAGGCAAAGCCAGGTGCCGTGGCACGTGCCTGGAATCCCCGCTACTCAGGAGGCTGAGGCAAGAGGACTACAAGTTTGAGGCCAGCCTCGGCAATTTAGCAAGACCCTGTCTCAAAATAAAATCATAAGGGCTGGGGGTGCTGCTCAGTGGTAGAGCACTTGCCCAGAATGTGCAGCTCCTGGGCTCTATTTCTAGCAACACACACACAACACACACACACACACACACACGCATGCACATACACCTGTTAAGAAAATGCAAAGGCCAAACCACCACATTACCTCAAACAAAATCCTTGTTTCCAAAAATATGAATGAATGAGACAAATGCCCCTTTCCCTTTCTTTCTTTCTTTCTTTCTTTCTTTCTTTTTTTTTTTTTTTTTTTTTTTTTTTTTTTTTTTTGATGAGCAAAGGTTTGGATTTTACAGAGCAACCACACATAAGTGAAAGGCTTCATGACATCTGGCATCTGGAGCTGGGGATGGAGCTGGGGGGTAGAAGGAAGGCTCAATACACACAGGTTCTAGCCCCAGCAAAAATAAATAAGAGTAGCCGGGCGCGGTGGCGCACGCCTGTCATCCCAACACTTGGGAGGCTGAGGCAGGAGGATCAAGAGTTCAAAGCCAGCCTCAGCCATGGCGAGGCACTTAGCAACTCAGTGAGACCCTGTCTCTAATAAAATACAAAAAAGGGGCTGGGGATGTGGCCCAGGGGTCGAGTGCCCCTGAGTTCAATCCCCAGTACCAAAAACAATAATAAATAAATAAATAAGAAAAAGAAAGAAGACGAACAACGTCTCTGGTCATCCAAAAAATGCAAGTGAGACCCACAAGGAGCCAGCACCTCACGCCCACTGGGGCAGCTAATAATCAAAATGCGGAAGACACCAAGTATTGATGGGACGTGGAGACCTCGTGCCCGGCTGGTGGGACTGGTGTGGCAGAACGACACAGGAACACAGTCTGGACTTTCTTGAAATTCGATGCCCTGTATTGATGGACGGACGGATGGACGGACTGCAGGGCTGGGGATCACACACCACCATCCTGCGGCCGGGTCTGTGCCCAAAGACAGGAAAGCACAGGCCACGCCGTGTGTGCATAACAGGTTCGTGCAAAAATGGAGGGCGGCCCGATGTTCCCCAAGAACAAAAAGGGGGATGGCAGAAACGTGCCGCGTGGCCGGCTGGCGTGGGCCGGAGAGCAGGAGGAAGCCTTTCAGGGACACAGCCGCGTGCTGCGACCTGATGAAGCGGCTCCGCGCGTGTGCTGTGGCCAAACTCCGACCAACTGCCCGTGTCAGTGGAGTTCGTAAGTCGCGGCAGAAGTCACGTGAAGTCTACCGTTCTGGCCACGTTTGAGCGCGGGGGCGGGGGGCAGTGCTGTGCGGCGGCCCACCGCCGTCTCCAGAGCGTCCTCACCTTCCTAAGTGGAAACCTGGTCCCTTCCACACTCACGTCCAGCCCTCCCCGGCCTCCCCATCCCACCACAGGGACTGCTCTCCTGTCTCTATGCAGCTGACGGGTCTAGAGGCGTCCTGGGACTGCGATCACCCACACGTTTTCTTTACGGCAGGCTTACTTCCCTGATCATCGCGTTTCTGAGGTTGACAGGTGTCAGAATCCCCTTCCTTTGCAAGGCTGAACTCTAACCCTTCCCGTAGATGGACCACATTTTATCCATCCCTCACTTCTCAGTGGGCTCCTGGTTGCTCACCTACCCTGCAGCTACGGTAAATGAAACCGCTGGGCTCACGGAGGTACACGTCTGTCTGTCCTCCCAGGTTTTTACCTAGAAGCAGAACTCAAGGATCACAGGGTCATTTCTATATTTAACTTCTGGAGAAACTGCCAGGTGTCTTACACAGCCACTCCACGTAAGTAATTCATTATATATAAACTATAACTCAATGAAGTTGATTTAAAAAAAAAAAAAAAAAAAGCTGGGCGCAGTGGCACACGCCTGTAATCCCAGCACTTTGGGAGGCTGAGGCAGGAGGATTGCGAATTCAAAGCCAGCCTCAGCCATGGCGAGGCACTTAGCAACTCAGTGAGACCCTGTCTCTAATAAAATACAAAAAAGGGCTGGGGACGTGACCCAGTGGTCGAGTGCCCCTGAGTTCAATCCCCAGTACCACAAAAAACAAAAGAAAACCAAAAAAAATGTACAATTTGGAGCTCATTAAATGAGTAATGGGCTCTATCTTCCCCACACAAAACTTTTGAGTTATGCATGGTCAACAATAATTCGTTAGGTATTTCAAAATCAGCTAGCAGGTAAGTGATAGCAAATATTTTAATGAAAATTATATGTTCTTGAAATATATATGTATATAGATTATAGATATTTTATTTATAATCCATATGTTTGATATAATTTATATATAATTTATATATTGTTTTATATATGCAAAATTTATGTGTATTTTATATTTTATATGTATTTATATATTATTTATATATATATATTTTTTTTATTTTTATTTATTTTTTTGGGGGGGGTACCAGGGATTGAATTCAGGGACACTCAACCACTGGGCATATCCCCAGCCCGTTTTCGTATTTTATTAGAGACAGGATCTCACTGAGTTGCTAAGTGCCTCGCCATTGCTGAGGCTGGCTTTGAACTCTCGGTCCTCCTGCCTCAGCCTCCCAAGTGCTGGGATGACAGGCGTGCGCGCCACCACGCCGGGCTTATTCTTGAAATATATGTTTTAAATAGCTAGCAGAAGGCTGGAGGTGCAGCTCAGAGGTAGAACGTGCTTGAAGCCCTGGGTTTCATCCCCAGCACCAAAAATGAAAAAAAAAAAAAAAAAAAAAAAAAAGTCAGCAAAGAGGGTTTTGAATGCTCTCAAACACATGATAAATGTTTGAGGTGAAGGATAAACCCATTGCCCTGATCTGATCATTATGCACTGTACGTATGCACATACTGAAATGTCACACTGTGCCCCGTAAAGGGGTACAACACAATGCACCAATTTAAAAAGTTCGTAAGAGTTTTAATGGAATATTAAAGAAACTTCCAGTTATGTACAAAATGAGGAAGAGGAAGGAAAGGTGTCTTCCTTCTTGGACTCGTCTGCCCTCCCTGGTCTCCCGGAGGAAGAGAGAAGAGACCCAGCCCCAGGGTGAGCCCTGAGATCTCGCCCTGGGTGAATGTGCAATCGCCAATCAAATCCACGGCTTTTCCTCCCACACACTGGAGGTCCCCCTCTCTCAACACCCCAAAACAAAGGAAACAGTGGAGAAAAATAAAGCACCTATTTCCTGGCAAAATCCTCCATTCCTCATCAACTTGGAAAAACACCCCCAGGCGGGAGACCGACCAGCGCCCCATTGCAACAGAAATGGAAAGGAAAAGCGAGGGACGGTCCAGAGTCAGGCAGAGCGAGGCTGCCCTCCCTCCTGGGCCTCCTCGCTGGGTCAGAGGCAGCTGCGGGCTGAGAGGCCCCCCCAACCCCAGTGTCATTTCTCTGTCTCCAGGATCCTGCAGCCACCAACACACACGTGCACACCCACACTGACAGCACTGTTACTCACAATGGCCAAAAGGTAGGCACGACCCAATATCCATCCGCAGACGGACCAGGAGGCCAGCGGGTATCCCTCCGCCTTTACCAGGAAGGAAATGCCAACTGTGGCGCTGCGCGGGTGCCCTGGGTGGCACCGTGCTCGGGCTCAGGGGAGCCGCCAGTCGTGGGGAGACAGATGTGCACGATTCCAGGCACGGGAGGCCCTAGAGTCGTCCGTCCGTCACAGAGACAGGAGGCGGCACAGTGGGACCAGGGCTGGGGAGGGGATGGAGTGAGTGTTGAAGGCGACGGAGGCTCCGATGGGAGACAGAACGTCCTGGATACGGTGGCAGTGCCGGCAGCGTCCAGTGACCACGTTCTGTACCACCTGGTGGCGCCTGGGTCTCCCGCACAGTGACCACACCAACTAAGACTTTAAAAAATGTGAAGAAGAGCATCCAAAGACACCTACACGCCAACATCCCAAAGAGATTTTAGAAAACCCTGGAGAAGCCGGGCGCGGTGGCGCACGCCTATAATCCCAGCCCTTGGGAGGCTGAGGCAGGAGGATCGCGAGTTCAAAGCCAGCCTCAGCCATGGCGAGGCACTTAGCAACTCAGTGAGACCCTGTCTCTAATAAAATACAAAAAAAGGGCTGGGGATGTGGCCCAGTGGTCGAGTGTCCCTGAGTTCAATCCCTGATACAAAAAAAAAAAAAAAAAAAAAAAAAATTCTTTCAGGGGTTAGAAACTGAGCGCTGGGGACCACCTACATTATCCACAGACTCTAAGAGCCTTACAGAGGTGTCATGATCCCATTTGCTAAGGAAACTGAAGCTCATGAGTATTCAGCTACTTACTGCTCACAACCCTAAAGCGTCAGAAGCAGTGCACATGCAGGGAATAAGGAAGACCCAGCTATCCAGGGGGCCTGGGAAGGCTCCCAGCCTCCTGTGATGGGTTTTCCCATCTGGCGAATGGGCGCAACTGCAACACCTACTTCTTTAGGTTGTTAAGAGGAGCCTGGTCAGCCCCAAACCTCCTCACCCCATAACAACATGACACCTAATCTAAAGTCCTACGCAAAGGATCCAGCCCCTCCGGATCCACATATGCAGGAAATGCAGAGGTCGGGGGATGTGGGACCCCAGGACAAGGGACGCTCCCAGACCAGCAGCTCAGCTTCAACCGAGAACGGGCACAATTGTGCAGAGAGCTCACACTTCTTACTGGGTGTTGTAAATCATCTGGAGATGACTTCAAGTGTGCAGGAGGACTGCGTAGGCTCTGCGCAAGTATTATGCCATCATATATAAGGGACTGGAGCATCCCTTATCTAAGGAACCCATCCCCTTGGGGACACTGAGGGGCAGCTGCCCGAGAAGCTCTACATCAGGCAAAGCTGGTGAGCAGAAGCAGATGAAGGGGCACGGGCTGGGGAGGGAGGCGGAAAAGAAGGTTCAGAGACGATCGTAAGCAGCTCTGCCTCACCTGGGCTTTGGCTCCCTGGGTGCTCACCTTTGTCGAGACTCTTTGAACCACAGCCTGACATTGTGCGTGTGTGTGTGTGTGTGTGTGTGTGTGTGTGTTGGGGTATTGTCCGCACATTAGATCTCAATAAAGCTGGAGAAAGAGCAGTTGCCAACAATCTGCAAAGTCAACAAAGATAACGATCCAAGATTCTATCACAGCATGTTTTCATACCAATGACAAATTGGAAACAACCTCAAAATGCCCCTCCCCCCGTGCAGGAATTAAAACTGTGATATAGATTCATATCGAGGCGGAAAGTTTCTCAATAGAGCCGAGAGAGGAGGAGATGGCAACGCGGCTTCGCCCTCACAGAGCTGAGGCTGGAGTGCATCCTAAGATTCTGTAGACGCATGCGCGTCTGGAGGGCAACCTCGGAAGACCTCACATCAACCCCAACCCACCCGGTTCTAGGGAGGGGGGATTCTGGGGGACCTGATACTTTTATGCATATTTTTCTGAAATAAATATGGATAACGTGAAATAAAGCATATGCATTTTTCTGAAAAAGCATAATAATTTTTTGTCGTTGTTACTGGGGATCTAACCCAGGGGTGCTTATCCCCTGAGCCACATCCCCAGCCCTTTTTAGTTTTTGAGACAGGGTCTCACTACATTGCTGAGGCTGGCCTCAAACTTTCCATCCTCCTGTCTCAGCCTCCCGAACCATTGGGATTGCAGAGATATGCCACCACGCCCAGCATAATAAATGATTTTTAAGAAAAAAAATTTTTAATGGTGCTAGGGATTGAAGCCACGCTACCACTAAGCCACACCCCCAGCTCTAAAGGGTTTGTTAAAAGTTGAAGTATGCTATCCAGGGGTGCAATTTGGGGTTATAATATTACTGCAAAGTGCAAGGAAAACAGTGACTGTTAACAAAAGTCAAGGCAGGGGCCGCAGCCCAGGCAGCCAAGGAGGATGAGGCCTTGGAAGGGCGTGGCCAACGAGGGGCGTGGCCAAGGAAGGGCGTGGTCGAGGAAGGGTGTGGCCAAGGAAGGGCCTATTGCAACAGCAAGTGGACACTTCTGGTGGGAGGGAGTGACAAGGGCATGGTCTTGCAACAGCACCGCTCAACTAATGCAGGGAGGAGAGGGCTTCATCCCCCAGGGGACATTGGTCAACCTCTGGAGACACAACAGGGGGTCCACTGGCATCGAGTGGGTGGAGGCCAGGGATGCAGAAAACAGTCCCACCACAGAGAATGATCGGACCCTAAGGTCAACGGTGCTAGTGCCGAGGTCGAGAAGCCCCGCCTAACCCCACTATTGTTGAAAAGGGGGAAACCGCAGGAGGCCCCCGGGAGTGGTGGACGGCCACACTGAGAAGCCCTCCCACCCCTCCACCTGGACCCAAGCTAAAAATGTCGAACATTTTTAAACTGGAGAAAACATGTTAAAAATCGGTGTCAGTACGTATTTATTCACTCCTGATATCAGCGAAAGTTAACAATTTTTAATTATTAACTGCTTTAAAAAGCAGCTATCCCTTATTCATTTTGTTCCTCTCTGTTCGATTTTTAAATTTTTAATTTAAATTTACGCATTTACCTGTTTGACAGAACTCACATAATTACCAGTGTGTATACACCTATCATCTATAACCTCATGTTTTGAAATATGTGTACATTGTGGAATGGCTACATACCACTAATGAACACACACATGAGCTCACATTCTTCTCATTTTTTAAAAACAAAGATATTTTTTAAGATGGACACAATATCTGTATTTATTTAATTATTTATTTGGTACCGGGGATTGAACTCAGGGGCACTTGTCCACTGGGTCACATCCCCAGCCCTTTTTTGTATTTCATTTAGAGACAGGGTCTCCCTGAGTTGCTAAGTGCCTCGCCATTGCTGAGGCTGGCTTTGAACTCGAGATCCTCCTGCCTCAGCCTCCCCAGTGCTGGGGTTACAGGCGTGCGCCACCGCGCCGGGCTTTTTTATTTATTTTCATATGATAGTGAGGATGGAACCCAGTGCCTCACTCTTCTCACTTTTTGCAGTGAGAATTTACAATCTTCTCATCAATATTTAATTTTAAGACATTCTGAGTTAGGCAGAGTGGTGTGCACCTGTGGTCCCAGCTACTCAGGAGGCTGAGGCAGGAGGATCACCTGAGCCCCAGGAGTTAGAGGCCAGCCTGGGCAACACAATGGGACCCCATTTCAAAGAAGGAGGAGAAGAAGAAGAATCAGAATTTTAAATAAATAAAAAAGGAAAGCAGGTCTCCACCAAGAGCAGTCCCCGGTTGTCCCTCCCTCTCTGGCTGCCACCAGCACAGAGGAAAACAAGGTTGGGGAAACAGGACAGACCCTCCGGGGGATGGGAGCAGGCTGCCAAGGCCACTTCCTCCGGCGACACCACCCTTAGTCATGACCAATAAAAAGCATAAGGAACACAGACTCCAGATGGCATATTAAAACCCTCATTAGATTTCAAATAAAAACGACTACTGTAATGCTTCCAACGTGACACGGGCCCGTAAAAATAAGCATGAATCACAGCCCGGTCTGAAAGAAAGGCCTGACCCTTCTGTCCCCGCGAGTCGCTCGGACTTTTCAGCACCATCCTGCTGAGAGCAAGCCCCAGAAACAGAAAGGAGGGCCACGGGGAAGGCGGGCCCACGGTCACCCTCCCAAGCCACAGTCACTGACCACCAGCGCTGGACCGGAAGGACAGCACAGCGCGTGGGGAACGCGGGCTCCTTCAGGGGAGGCAGGAGGCCAGCCTCGCCGCTCCAGGGAGACAGGTCCTGCGGGGGGCGTGGCCCGCGGAGCTGAAGACCCCGGGGCCGGCTCCGGGCCACCCGCGCTTTCAGCTGCCACGTGTGTGTGTGGGGGGGTCATTCCCAGGTGCGTGGGAACAGTCCCTCGGCCACCAGGAAGCCACAGAGGAGGTGACCGCGGACACAGCAGCTCACGTGTTGAGGCCATCATCCAAACCAAGTTTTTTATTTTTTTTTTTTTAAATGCGTCTTAATCCTCTTAACCGGAAATTAAGACAACTCATTAAAATGAAAAGTTAATTTTTTTTTTAATAAAACCCTAACAACTAGCGATTAAAACTCACTCAACTGGAGCGGCAGCCTAGCGCAGTCAAAAAGGCACATGGTGTAGAGCCAAATCAAGGACCAGGTTCCAGACCAATGCCCCCCTGCTCCACTGCCCCGGTGGCCCCGAGGTCACAGAGGTTCCATTTCATGTAGCCAGGGATGGTTCTTGGGTGGCTATGAGGATGAAATCAGATGATTTATATAAAGTCATTGGAAGATAGTAGGTATACAAGAGCAGCTTCTGAGACGATGAGAATCAAGAAGTAACAAACCAGGCGTGGTAATGCACACCTGTCATCCCAGTGACTCGGGAGGCTGAGGCAGGAGGATGACAAGTTGGAGGCCAGCCTCAGCAACTTAGTGAGACCCTGTCTCAAAATAAAAAATAAAAAGGGGTGGGAATGCAGCTCAGTAGTAGAGCACCTCTGGGTTCAATCCCCAGGACCATAAAATAAAATAAAACTTATCACAAAAAGAAAACAAGAACATCACACAGCCGAAACTTAGGTGAGTATCAAAAGCTTCTCTCGAGTATGAATTCACAGCTTTAAAATCTGTAATTGTATTAAAAGAATGAAACTGGATTGTTCATTTGTTCATCCCCCAATTTATTACAAAGAGGATTTAGCCCTATGAGAAGTCCTCTAAACACTTCACACTGAGAGGGGAAAAAAAAAAAAATCAAAAGCACAAAACCATGGCTCAGAATAATCTTTAAATGAAAAGAAAGATGGTAACTGTGGCTACCAACTACAAAAAAAAACTAAACTGATAGAGAAATCGAAGATCTGCCTTTCTGAAAATGATAAGCAAAACTGTCAAATCAAAATAGGTATAAAAGGAAATCTATACACAAGACCAGGGCAAGCAGGATAAGGTGCTGTTAAATCTGAAAAACTCAGTGACATTTTGCTAAGAAAATACAAATCACAAAATCTGACCCCAGAGATCTTCCCAGAGGGGTGGGTGTGTGTAATTTTTCAGGCTGAATTCTTTAACGACCTTGTATGAAATTTTTATAAGGCTACCCAGGAATTCCTTCCCTTATAGATTATAGCACCTTAAGATCTCCAACAGCACCCTGTTGTTCAAGAAACCCCTCAGGCCGGTGCTGGAACCAACCGACCCAATTCCCTGGGTGACTGGGACATCTGATAAGGAGTCCTGATGAAGAGATTGCAAAATCAAACAAACAGCACAGCACAGCACAATTTCACTCATGAACAGAGAGGGCAAAAGTCCAAGAAATGAAACAAAGTAGCCCAGCAATGAAACTCAACACTACCCTAAGGAATAATTCACCACAGGTAAATGGGGCTCACCACAGGAGAGCAGATGATTTCACATCAGGAAATCTACTGACCCTGGACGCCAGGGAACAAACACCCTTCCTAAATATTTGATATTAGTCTTGAAGCCCTGGGGAACAGAATAGGATGCAAAACTGAAATAAGAAGTATGACACTTAGATGTGTTCTTTTTTTTTTTTTTAATATTTTAGTTGTAGTTGGACACAATACCTTTATTTTATTTATTGATTTTTACATGGTGCTGAGGATCGAACCCAGGGCCGTGCACGTGCTAGGCGAGTGCTCTACAGCTGAGCCACAACCCCAGCCCAGATGTGACTTTTCAATGGCCGCAATTTGTAGGAGATAAGATTGCCTCTAATGAATAAAAGTATCTTAAAACCTACTTACCAGTTTCACCAAAAACTCTGGATTCAGGATAAATATGCTATTCACCGTAGCTACAACCAACAAAAAAACTCAATGATACAAAAATAAGAAATCATTGTCACAGAAATCTACATAGGATACGCTATGAAAAGGGGCTATAAGAAAGATGAACAAATAGAAAAGGGACCCCTTCAATTTAATTTTCCTTAGAATTAAATGATCTGCATGGAAAGAAAAATACTAAGGTACTTATGTCTCTATTTATGGATTTAAATCTTTAATACACATGTGAGACTGTCCAGCCACCCACCAGACCACCAGCCAATCCCAGACGCAGGAGAGCTGGGCCTCTCTGCCTGCCTTCAACGGGTAGGTCCAGACCAGAAAACCTGCCCAGCTCACTCACGAAGTCATGAGGCAAATAAAGGATTGTTAAAGCTGTTATGTTTCGGGGTGGTTTGTTACGCGGCAAAAACTAGCTGACACACGTCCTCTGAAAAAGCCTCCCAGTATATCATCCCCCACCCCATGGGTGAAGTTAGTCCAAATGGATTTCTATCGATGGCCATAAGGAGTTTGAGCCAGGGAGACAGACTCAGGCTTGGGTCTCCTCACGCCCGCTTCCCCACCTCGAGTCCCCTCCCTCTTTGCCCAAGCTAAAAAGCCCCATTACCTGTTCCCCAGAGAGAGAGGAGGCCAGGAAGGAACTGGTGAATTCCTTATTCTTGGTGACCCGCGGACACAACACCCTCAGCCCCATCTCCCGCCCCTTCCTTGTTCCTCCTCTTACTATAACAGTCTCTTTGTTGAACTCCAACTTTCCCAGGCCACTCCTTCGTCTAAACCAGGGACTCTCGTGGGTAGAGAGGCCACAAACACACTCAGTGTCACCCTTTATGTTTGGGGGAGGGAGAGCCCACTCGAAGGCAAGAGGAAAGGGGTTTTTATTATTATTATTATTATTATTATTTTTTTTTATCAAAAGAAGGGCTGTCAGAAGTTGAGAAAACCTTTGCTACCTACGGGTTTCCTCATCCTGTCCTCATTCTAGAAGAAACAGAAGAAGTTCAGAAAAAGAAAAAAAAAAACTAAACGACGTATCCAAGTCTCACGACAGAGACGAGGCTCGGGTCCAGGCCGGCGTCAAGGCTCTCTGGCTCCAGAGGGACCCTGCATGCAGAACGTGTTCCAGCTGTGGGGCCGCACGGGAGGGCGAATGTCTAGTTGTAATTGATTTCGCCTTGGCTACAAATGGCCAGTGGGGCTACCGTAGTGGACAGTACGACTCCAGCATTTTGTTCCGTTGGTTCTATGCCACCATCCAAGGTAGGGCGCCAGACACGCTCATCTTCGGTTGTGGATTGGACGTGGTTTCAGCGTGTCCTCCACAGTTTCGTGTGTTGGGAGCTTGGTCCTCAATTGCCACTGAGGTGGCCATTGCCAATGTGGTGGTTAGTGTGGTGGTTAGAGGTGGTGGTTAGTGTGGGGTGACCAGGGGACCGGGGGGGGGGGGGGGGGGGGGCTAGTGGCCTTGAAGGGCATCACGGAACTTGTGTTAGTTCTCACAAAAGGGTTGTTCTAAGCAGAGCAAGACTGGCCCTTTCCCTGTATCACCATTTGATCTCTCCCTCTCAAACATGCTCCCTTCCGCCATGATGAGACACAGCTGGGGTTCCCTCCCCAGAACCAGCACCATGTTGTTTGAACTTCCAGCCTCTAAAACTGTGAGCTACATAAACCTCTTTTCTTTATAAAATAGCCAGCCTCCAGTTTTCTGTTATAGTTTCAGAAAACAGACGAATACTTCCTGACTCTCACCCATCCACCCAGGAGAAGTGGTAATGGAAAGATGTTAAGGTCTTAAAGCATAAACACACAAGGGAAATGGAGTTACAACCAAACCTAGGAAAGCCCTTCAGAAACAGCCTAATGTTCTCTGAAATACAGTGAATAGATAACACTTGCCATTTTACACTCACTGAGTTTACAAGATCAAGTTCTGAATGACCGACTCCCATCGGCCATCCCTGGCTAGCTGGAACCTTTCTTTTCAAGGTCTACTTTGCCACACTGGGAAACACTCAGAACCGTGTATGCCTCTGTGTGAGCAACGCGTGCAGCCTGGGTCAAGGGAAAGACCATCAGAGCCATTTTCTGGCTTCTTTGATGCTGAGTTTGTAACTTTTGTGACCCGGGTCTACTTTAGTGACCCTGATTCTTCCCACCAAGACTTTGGGGTCAACCTGCCACCACACCCTCCACCATCTCACACCCCAGCTCCTGCCTGCATTATCCACAGGCCGGCTGCTGTTCCCATAGTCCCCAACAGAAGACACCTGTAAGCATAATGTCCCCAAATCATATCAATCCCTGCACCCAAATAACTTCCAAAAGCACCCTTTTAAAATCGAGAGTCTGAAGAGCCGTATCGTCCCTGGAACCACAGTGGCATCCCAGGGACCATCTACTAAACCCTGTGTGTATTATTTTTCCCACACACAAACACCTCTTGATAAAATTTAGGAAATTAACCATAGCTAATAACAAAATGGAAAAATTACATCATTCCGTAATAATAGTGCTCTAAGTCTCTCAAAATAGCTCATTGTACTTTCACTTTTTCACTTAAAGGAAGCACTTTTATAGCTTTTCCTGGGCATATCCAAATTGCCAGCATCACTATTCCAGCTTTGGCTCCATTACTACAGAAAATAAGGGTTACTTAAACATAAGCACTGTGATAATAACAAATATAGCTACTGAGTGACTATCAGGAGGGTAGTGTACACAGCATGGATACACTGGAAAAGGATTCTGTGTGTCGCAGGAGGAATGGCAGAAGATTTCATCATGCTCCTCAGAACAGGGTGCAATGTAAAAACTGAATTGTTTATTTCTGGGATTTTTCCCATTTAATACTTTCAGATTGTGGCTGAGAGTAGCTGAAACCACAGGAAACAAAACTGGAGGGGAGACTACCACATTTCTTTGACTTTCTCCTCCACTCAGAAAGGAGTTGGGGTCAATAAAGTGCCCAGCTGACACCTGTCACCACCTCATCCCTGCACAACCCCACATTCTAAGATACACTTCCTGCTTTTTGCTCACCCCTGAAAAATTCCTTTTCCCATAACCCACATACCTCCCTCGCTTGTAAAAATGATTTTTGTAGCAAACTCGTCTCCAACAAAACATTCCATTACAAAGTCCAGGCCGTGCCTTTTTCGTCCTGCCCTGAACGAGGGGGAGGCCGATGAACACCATCTAGTGCAGAATGAAACCTTAGCTATTAAAAAAGAAAGAAAAAAAATCAGCCCCTGGCCCACAGCTGTGATCAGGGAGGAGCGACCAACACCTGCATCTTTGAAAGTGGCTCATCGCGGCTAGCGCTGGGGCGGAGACGGTAGGTGTTAAGTACATCCACCAGTGAGGTAGAAGCTGACTCTGGGTCCCAAGGACACAAGCACAGGCTGAACTGTGTCCCCAGAGAGCTGTTCACTCCGGGACACGCTCCAGGATGAGGGCTCAGCCTTCCAGAGGGAAGCGCAACGTAAAGAAGGTGACCAACGGCACCCCGTCCTCTGGACCTCAGGGGCCCAAATGGCCATTCACCTCCACCCGGGAGACGGGAGACGTGGGGAACGTGCATGCCTGTCCCCAGGCTGTGACAGCCCCCCTGGGAGGCCAAACTCCCGGTGGTGGTGGCTCTCCACTGCCACAGATCCAGACAGCATCGATTTTGTTTCAAATGAGGAAGACGGAACGTTTCTCTAGAGAGTCACACTTGGATGACAAAATTGTACAGAGGACGGAAGTGACCAAGAACTAGACTGAACGGTAGGGGTTGCGTGGGGAGGGGGCTGGGCTGGGGCTGCAGGAGGCGCCAGGGCTGGGAAGGGGCTATTTTTCCACAGGAGTCAGGAGTTTCACGGGTGTCCGCCTTTGGGTAACTCATTTGGCAATCTGTTTCGCGTGGCTCTCTGAATCTGTTTTCTTTTAGAACAAAATGTTTTAAAATAAAAATAAAATAAAATAAAAAAAAGAAGAGCTGGTGGCGCACGCTGTCATCCCAGCACTTGGGAGGCTGAGGCAGGAGGATCGCGAGTTCAAAGCCAGCCTCAGCCATGGCGAGGCCCTTAGCAACTCAGTGAGACCCTGTCTCTAATAAAACACAAAGGAGGGCTGGGGATGTGGCCCAGTGGTTGAGCGCCCCTGAGTTCAATCCCCGGTACCATAAATAAAGAAAGGCAGGAAGGAAGAAAATAAAAAAGAAAAGGAAATCGAACTTGGCAAATCAAACATAAGATTCTCAGGTGACCCAGCATTCCTGCTCCCAGCTGTGTCCCCTGAGAGAATCAGAAATAGGTTCACAGATGGAAAAGCTCATGCCGGGGATGCAGGGAGCTCTGCGCATGACCCCCTCCACTGAGTGCAGGACCGCCGTCCCGCAGCTGATGAGGGTGGGCTGCGAGACAGCGGGTCCTGACCCTGCCACAGCACAGACATGAAAGCCACAGGCCACAGGCTGTCCTGCTGGGCGAGTCCAGGAGCACAAGGAAGCACAGCACGGGTGGGGACAGGACGTGGGGAGGGCTGATGCCACAGGGTTTCTTCTTGAGGCCATGAGAATGTTCTGGAACAGGACGGTGGTGACAGTCACGGAGCACTGTGAATGGACTAAGCGGCAAATCTTCTGTGCAGCTCACCATAATTTTTTTTTAAATTCTTTTAAAGAAGTCTCGAGGAGCCAGGCGCGGTGGCGCACGCCTGTAATCCCAGCACTTTGGGAGGCTGAGGCAGGAGGATCGAGAGTTCAAAGCCAGCCTCAGCAATGGCGAGGCACTTAGCAACTCAGTGAGACCCTGTCTCTAAATAAAATACAAAAAAGGGCTGGGGATGTGGCCCAGTGGTCGAGTGCCCTGAGTTCAATCCCCGGTACCACCAAAAAAAAAAAAAAAAAAAAAAAAGTCTCGGGGAGCTGAATCAAACCTGTCTTGCTTTGCATATCTCCTGCTGGGTATCCAAATTCCTTGCAAATGGCGACACCTTTAACCTCCTCACTGCCAAGGAGATCTCCGAATGAAGACCCACCCAGGAGTCCCCAGAAACTCACTTTCTAGGCTACAGTCAAAGTCCCCGGGTGTCCCTCTCTGCTGGGGACAAAACCAGAGGCAAAGAAAAGTCTAGGATAAAGAAACCAAACGACCCTCTGCCCAAACCCTCGGGCCCTTGACGAGGGTGGTCTTCATCCACGAGGTCCCCGGGCTGTGGGGTAAGCAGGCTCCCTGCTGCTGCAGGCCACGCTGGAGGGACCTCAGCCCACTGGGCCCCCAGCGGCTGCTCACAGGACCCCCCACAACCAGCAACGGGGGCCCAGAGGGAAGCAATCTCGTGTTCCCCCACTCTTGCCGCCGTCTCCAATGGCAAGCAAACCTGTAGGCCTGACTGGAGAGAGGAGAGGGGACAGGAGAGGGGACAGGAGAGGGGGACAGGGGAGGGAGGGGGAAGGAGAGGGGGCCACAGGCCCTCCCTTTACTGAGAAGCGTGGGGGAGAAGCCTCACTGCACAGAGGTCCCTGGGTGTTCGGTGACAAAGAACAGGGTTGGGGACCCGGTGGGAAACAACTGGTCAATGAATTTCATCATGTCAAAGGAAAACTCGTCCGACCAGTTACCCAGTTACCCAACAGCCGCCTGTCACCATCGGGGCTCCACTCGGCCCCCGCCCCTCCCAGAAGGATCAGCCAGCTCCTTTCTCTGGGGGTGCGAGAGCAGCTTTTCATATCCCAGAGTCCCTTCAGGAAGAGCGCTGGTTAGAGCAGGAAGCACAGGCAGTGCTGAAGATTGACGGCCACAGCAAGCGGCCAACTGGTCGGCCCTGCTGTGCGTCCCTGGCCACCAAGGGGCCTTCCCCCTGCCTGGCTCACATAACCCAATACGGTCATGCCCCATCTGCAGGGGAAGCATTCCAAGACCCCCCAGAGTGGACGCCTGAAACCGAAGACACTACTAAACCCTGTGTGTATTATTTTTCCCCACACACACACACACCTCTTGATAAAAATTTAGGAAATTAACCATAGCTAATAACAAAATGGAAAAATTACATCATTCCATAATAATAGTGCTCTAAGTCTCTCAAAATAGCTCATTGTACTTTCACTTTTTCACTAAAAGGAAGCACTTTTATAGCTTTTCCTGGGTATATCCAAATTGCCAGCATCACTATTCCAGCTTTGGCTCTATTACTACAGAAAATAAGGGTTACTTAAACATAAGCACTGTGATAATAACAAAGACAGCTACTGAGTGACTATCAGGAGGGTAGTGTACACAGCATGGATACACTGGAAAAGGATTCTGTGTGTCGCAGGAGGAATGGCAGAAGATTTCATCATGCTCCTCAGAACAGGGTGCAAGTGAAAACTGAATTGTTTATTTCTGGGATTTTTCCATTTAATACTTTCAGATTGTGGCACAGAGTAGCTGAAACCACAGGAAACAAAACTGGAGGGGAGACTACCACATTTCTTTGACTTTCTCCTCCACTCAGAAAGGAGCTGGGGTCTCAATAAAGTGCCCAGCTTAGCACTCGATATTGACAGAGATCCTGAACACAGCCCCCGAGTAACCTTCATGGTGACATTCAGAGCACAGGGTGATGTGCTAGCCTAAGCTTCCCTTCCCAGCATGAGCAGCCTCTTCACTCTTCTCCATGAAAGACCTCTGTGCTTTGTCACTGCTGTTCCATGCACCCAGAACACTGTTCCTGCTCGCGTCTCATTTGCCACCCAAGCTGAAGCATCTCCTGAGCCACTCTAATCTGGTAAAGTCTCTCCTAATTTTATAAATGCCAATGGCAACCTGTGGAGCCTGGGTAGGGAAGGGGAGCTCAGAAACATATTCTAGAGCATCTGTCTTTTCCTGCTACAAATAATCCATCCTGTCCCAAAATTGAAAGTTCATTTAAAAAATTCCAATCATCTCTTCGCAGTTACAACCACCATGGAATTTTTTCAGGGTGGTGCTTCCTCTCCCTCCCTCCCTCCCTCTGTCCCACTAGTCTTTCATAAAGCAAAACAGAATAGAGAGGAAGGGCGACCTCAGGGGGTCCCTCGGGTCACGGAGCTGCCGCCTCTTTCAGCTCAACCCTCTCGTGTGCACGTTTTCATTTTCCTGTTTTCTGCATCGACGGCGGCTGTGACGCAGACAGAGGGAATTTGACTTAACGAGATTCTGCGTCTTATCTAGAGAACATCGTGACTCCCAGCAGGCCCAGGACCCCCAGGTGGGTGACTCAGCTGGAGGGAAGGCGGGGCCTGGGGGACCTGCGTGCTCAGGGACGCGTCCTGCTGGCTGGCCAGCTGCCTGTTACTGCCCCTGCCAGGCAAGGGTGGCCCGCGGCTCGGCAGCCCCCTGCCCTGGCCCTGCCTATCACCCTGAGCTGCCTGGAACAGAGGTCGGCAGAGTCTTCCTGTGAAGGGCAGAGCGCACTCACCCCGGCTCCGAGGCCACACGACATGACAACTCTGCTCTCCCTGTGCACGGAAGCCACCAGAGACCAGACCCAGAGAACAGGCACGGCCGGTCAATGAGACTTCCCGATGGCCGCTGAGACGTGACCTCCACATCACTCGTCTTCACTGGCACGAGTCTTTATGGTTTTTCTCCCCCAATCTCTTAAAAGTGAAAGTGAAAAAAAAAAAAAAAAATCTTGCATGCCAGACAAAAAATAGAAGCCGGTGGGTTGGATGTGGCCCCGGCCACAGTTTGCCCGTGAACCTCTGGCCAGGGCCTCGTGTCACACGCGCCCAAAGCCCACGCACTCTGGCTGGGTCTCCTGGAGCGGACTCCTCGTCCCCAGCCCGGCCTCCGCTGCCCTTGGGCACACTGGGCATGACGTGCGCTCAGGGCGGGCACAGGGATTCTGTGAGCATACAGTCGGCGCTCAGCGAGCACTGGGGACAGGAGTATTGAAGATGTCACTATTGATTATGAGCCAGTTATGACAGTGGGTGTAGGGATGCCACCAACCATGCCAAGGTACCTGTCTTCAGGAGAGCTGAGCAGAAGCGGCACGTGCCGCCCCGGGGACAGCCCGCCCAGGCCCAGCAGCCTCTGCCCCCCACCAGCCTTCCCCAAGCATGGGGGAGGGGGCAAAGTGCTCCAATCCTGAGCCAGAACTGCAGGGTCCCTGCTGAGCCCTGCCATTTACCCACACTGCAGGGAGGAGCAGCGCCAGGCCCTGGGGCCTCGGGGGAAGGTAAGCAGATGGCCAGAGGCGGCCAGGGCACTGGACCACGACCTGCACTTAGAGCAGCAACAGGCAGGAAAGGCGATTCCCACGCTTAGGACATCAAGGCACAGTTAAGGAGGAGGAAGGAGGGAAGAGCAGGAGGAGGAGGGAGAGAGGGAGGAGGGAGAGGAAGAGGAGGGAGAGGAAGAGGAGGGAGAGGAGGAGGAGAGAGAGGAGGAAGAGGGAGAGGAGGAAGAGGAGGAGGGAGAGGAGAAGGAGGAGGAGGAGGGAGGAGGAGAGGAGGAGGAGAGGAGGAGGAGGAGGAGGAGGGGAGAGGAGGAGGGAGGGAAGGAGGAGAGAGGAGGAGGGAGAGGAGGAGGAGGAGGAGAGAGGAGGAGGGGGAGGAGGAGGGAGAGGAGGAGGGAGGAGGAGGGAGAGGAGGAGGGAGGAGGAGGGAGAGGAGGGGGAGAGGAGGGGGAGGGAGGAGGGGAGGAGGAGGAGGGAGGAGGAGGAGGAGGAGGAGGGAGAGGAGGAGGAGGGAGAGGAGAACGAGGAGGGAGAGGAGGAGGGGAGGAGGGGGAGGAATTGGAGGGGGAGGAGGAGGGAGAGGAGGAGGACACAGTTTCAACAGGAAGGTACCAACCCTGCCCAAAGCCGGCCCTCCCAGCACGCCCTTAAACACCTGATATTCACTCTGTGAGCAGCGCCTCGGCCTCCAGAGCCTCTGGCAGAGCAGGGCAGGTGCACCCCCTGGGCTGTCATGCCCACGCCCGTCTGCAGCATCACTGACCAGCTCCCCTCGCGCCCAGCAGGCCTGGCCCTCACCCATTCCTGACACCAGGGAGCAGCTGGGGTGATTCCCCACCCCCCAAAAAAAAATGCCAGTGGGTTTAGCCAGAGCAGCTGGTCAGGCCAACCCTGTGGCTCCTGGGGGGTGCCACAGATTGAACCCAGGGTCATTTGACTGCTGAGCCACATGCCCAGCCCGTTTTTTGTATTTTATTTAGAGACAGGGTCTCGCTGAGTTGCTCAGCACCTTGCTTTTGCTGAGGCTGGCTTTGAACTCGAGATCCTCCTGCCTCAGCCTCCCCAGCCACTGGGATTACAGCGTGCGCCACCACAACCCACCCCGCAGTGACTTTAACAAGCCCTCCAGGTGACCCTGCTGCACACTCAGGGGCGGGGACCCCTGGCGTGCCAGCTCTGACGTAGGAAGGTTTTCATCGGTGTGATAAGTTTGAATGTCGTTCCACCTGGTCAAGTTCAAAAATGTCTGGCTGTTGGGTCTAAAACACTAAAATAATGAAAACCCACTCCTGCCTGGACACACCTAGGACTAGACCATGAGTTACACAGAAATTGTGTAATGTATGACTGATACGTTCAAAGTCATTGCACAACCACCTGATTACTGTGTATGTTCACAGAGCTATTTATAAACCTGCATAATCCTCGACTTTGTAAAAACCATTTTTATAAGTATGCAAGCTTGCACGGAGAGCACAGAACCTGTGGCCAGATCTGAAGTGCAGCCCCCACCTGTCTCCTCTCGACTCCACACCTGAGGCCAAGACGGAGGCCAGAGGCCAGGATCCTGGTACCCAGCCAGTGTCTGTCACAGCAACAGGAGTGGCTGCACCTGCCCCACCCAGGGACAAAGCCCCCCGTGCTGGAAAAACAAGCCCAGCCCTCCGTATCAAGAGATTAAATGGTCTTTAAAAACTGCTTGGAACATCAGAGCCCAGGAGACTGAACTACAGATGACTCCACCCTGACTATTTTGACTAACGTGGATACAGAAAGAAATCCGCAGAGGAGCGTCTTCCATTCTACCTCGAGATGCCTGAGCCCGGGACATTTCAAAGCAGCACCTAAATTTGGAGAAATCAGCACTAGAATAAGAATGTTCATTTTTGTCCACCTCATCCAGGCTGGCCTCAAACAATCTCCTGCCTTAGCCTCCCGCGTGCTGAGGCCACAGGCATGTACCACAGAAGGGCTCTCTGGGGCTCCATAGGGTGCTAATGAAATGCTAAGGACTCTACAGGACTCACCCTGCATGGCTTCCTCATTGCTCTGGCCTCAGGTGAGAAGACCCTCCCCGCTCCTCTCCCCTATCTTTTGTGATTCAACCCTTAAGTCAACCACTGGCTTTCTCCACCGCCGCCCCCCCCCAATCATTTGTTCACTTCTTCTCCCTGGGAAATTTTACAACATGGGAAAGAGGCCAATAAAACAATAAACAAGTAATGGATGTGTGTGATCAACTGCCTTCTTGGGTATCAGAACCTCAGAAAGCCAAGTGCTCAGAACACTGATTGCCCAAGAACAGCAGGCAGGAACAGTCCCCCAGGCAGGGGCCATGTCTCAGTCAGCTTTTTCCCTGCTGTGACTTAAGGGCCCAACCAGAACAGCTGTAATGGAGGAAAGGCAGGGTCTCAGGGTTTCAGAGGTCTTAGTCCATGGAAAGCCGGCTCCATCTCCGGGGCTGGAGGGGAGGCAGAACGTCCTGGCAGAAGAGCGTGGCGGAGGGAAGCGGCCCACGCGGCAATCAGCAGCAGAGATGAGGTCTCCCCTTGCCAGATACAAATATATACCCCAAAGCCACGCCCCCAATGAGCCCCACGCCCCACCTACCCCAAAGCCACGCCCCCAATGAGCCAGCCACGCCCCACCTACCCCACGCCCCCAAAGCCAGCCATGCCCCACCTGCCCCCAAAGCCACCCCAATGAGCCAGCCAGCCCCACCTACCCCAAAGCCACGCCCCCACCACGCCCACCTGCCCCCAAAGCCACGCCCCCCACCATGCCCCACCCCCCCAAAGCCACGCCCCCAATGAGCCCACGCCCCACCTACCCCAAAGCCACGCCCCCATGAGCCAGCACGCCCCACCTGCCCCCCAAAGCCACGTTGAGCCAGCCACGCCCCACCTGCCTCCAGTTACTGCTCAGCTCAACCCATCAGTGATCCATTCCCTGATTAGGTTAAGAGGATAACCTGATGGTTTCTCCTGCAAACCTCTTGCACTGTCTCCCACGTGAGCTTGTGGGGGACACACGTCCACACCCCAACAGGCCAAGGGGCAGATCTCCGTCACAAACACCATGGAGACCCCGGCTCATTTGGGGGGAGAGAATGGACGCCCCCAAAGAGGCACACATGAGAAATCCCAAATTTAAGGATGGACGTTTGTTTTTTTTTTTTTTTTTTTAATGATAATAATAGAAATTAAAATAGAAAATTGGGGGGTGGAAATTTGTCTTATGGATGAAAAGAGGCTTTCTAAGTATGAATGACGGGAGGGGCGTGAGAACAAACAACCTTGGAGCACCACCCGGGGCGTTGTCACCATGGGGCGGTGGAAGAGGGTGGAAATTGGCAAAGGCTGGGCAAGCTTCTCCAGGAGAGCCAGGCGGGAGACCTCTCAGAAGCCACCTAGGGGCTGACAGATAAAAGGAGGAGAAGAGAAAGCCCAAAAGCTGCTGACGGTGTTTTACAAGGTACAACCCCATGGCAATCACGGAGGGTGAGACACCTGGGCTCCTCCCCACCTGGGGAGCCGGGGAGGACTGGTCCAGCGGTCCTGGGAGCCGCTAAGGGGACTGTCCCGGGTACAGCCCCTCGGGAAGGCCACTTGGCACTCCACCTAGCGAGCCTCTGCCTCAGAAATGCTGCTTCAGGAAAACAGGCTTAAAGAAGTAAACCTAGAAAAAGTTCCAGTCTGGGACGTGCACACCCTCCCCCAGGAGGGCTGGAAAGGCCCCCAAATGCCCAGTAACAGAAGGACAAGGAAATGACCACACAGGAGAGCCCCTGAATACCCGCAGGGAGCAAGCACCCCACGCACTACCATCAAGAGCCACAGAGACAGAAGACATTTTGCTCTTCACACATCTCTTTTCCCAAATAACTACCATGTGCATTTTGACTTCTATCATCAGATAAGAGATAAATGCTTTTTTTTTTTTAAACCAAATCCACATTCTTCCATTCCTACGCTTTTCCCAAGACAAGGAACATGGGAACATTCAGGGTCCAACAAAGAGGGTGGCAAAGAAGAGCCACTGGCAAAATCTGGCCCACTACTTGTGTGTGTAAATAAAGTTTTATTGAAACACGGCCACCAGTGGCTGGTGCCTGCTAACCCGCAGAGTTCAGTACGGCAGCCCCTTGCTCTCCAAGGTTTCACTCCCCACCATTTCAGTTGCCCACAGTCAACATGGTCTCAAAATATTAAATGGAAAATTCCAGAAATAAAGAAATCACGAGTTTTGAACTGTGCGCCATTTTGAGTAGCATGAGGAAACAGATCTCAAGCATCCTGCTCTGTTCTGCCCATGACGAGAATCAACCCTTTGTCCAATGTATCCAAGCTGTATATACTACCCATCTGTTAGTCACCCAGCTGCCACAGGGTTACCAGACCTCCGGTAGACGTCCCATAGTGCTTCTGTTCAGGTAACACCAATTTTACTCAATTAAGGCCCCAAAGTGCAAGGGAGTTGATGCTGGCAATTTTATTGCTGAATGTCATTATAACTGTTCTATTTTATTAGTAGTTATTGTTGTGACTCTTACTTACTGCATGTACTTTTTTTTTTTTTTTTTTTTTTTTTTTTTTGGTACTGGGGATTGAACTCAGGGGCACTTGACCACTGGGCCATATCCCCAGCCCTTCTTTGTATTTTATTAGAGACAGGGTCTCACTGAGTTCCTAAGTGCCTCGTCATGGCTGAGGTTGGCTTTGAACTCGCCATCCTCCTGCCTCAGCCTCCCAAGTGCTGGGATTACAGGCATGCGCCGCCACGCCCGGCTTACCGCATGTATTTTATAGATTAAACTTTATCATACGAATGTAAGTGGGGCTGGGGTTGTGGCTCAGCGGCAGAGCGCTCGCCTGGCACGTGCGCGGCCCGGGTTCGATCCTCAGTACCAGGTAAACATAAATGCATTGCATTGTGTACAACTAAAGCAAATAAAAAAATATTTTTTTTAAAAAAAGAAAGAAAGAAAGAAAGAATCTAAGTATAGGAAGAAGCGTGGTGAGTAGGGGTTGGGTGCTGTGGGCTGTCTCGGGGGTCCACCAGCAGACTCCATCGGATCTCCCGGGGATTCGTGGGGACAGCTGTACTGAGGGTGGAAACCGCGTGACCTGCAAAGTCTGGAGTGCGGGCCCTGAGGCTGTGGCCACAGCACGCCCCCCGCCCGGCGCGCTGGCCCCAGGCTCCGCCCTCGGGCGGGGGCTTACCTTTCTGGCAATGGCTGTGCGTCCAGCACCGCTCCACAAACTGCCCATTGATGACGGTGGCGGGGCAGTTGGTCTTGCCCTTGGCGGTGCCGGGGCAGATGTCCCCGCACTCCTCGTTGTCGTCTTTGTTCAGCACGATGTAGTTGTCCTCCACCGAGTCCAGGATGCGCGACCAGTCGATGGTGGCCAGGTAGCAGAGCTCGTTGTTCTTCTCGATGCGCACGGCGCCGCGCGTGATGTTCATGAGGCTGTAGAGGCCCAGCTCCTTCAGGTGCACCATCTCGAAGACGACCAGCGCGTAGTTGAAGAAGAGGCGGGAGCCGCGGATGACCGTGAGGTTGGGGAACAGGTCCTTCAGGCTTTCCAGCCCGTAGACCCGGAAGAGCAGCAGGTAGTCGGTGATGACGATGAGCTTGGGGAAGCTGAGGTCGCGGAAGTCCTCGGGCCTCGTCTTGAACATCAGGAGGATCTGCAAGTGGCCCTCGATCACCGAGCAGTTCTCCAGCTCGTGCAGCCTGGTGAGGTTGTTCCGGATGTCCATGCCGGGGCACACTGCAAGGGGGCAGAGCAGGACGCGTGAGCGGGTGTCCCCCGGCAGGCGGGAGGATCGCGGGGCGCGCCCCAGATCGTGGCAAACGTGAGCGGCTCTGGGGTCGCCAGATCGCTTGGTGATTGCACTTTCCCATAGTGACTGTACCAATTCACCTTCCCAAGGACAGCATGTGAGTTCCCCTTTCTTCATAATCTTACCACCTAACCGTCCATCAACAGATGAATGGATAAGAGAGATGTGGTATACACATATAATGGAATACTATTCAGCCACAAAAAGGGATGGATTCCTATCATTTGTGACAACACAGGTGGACCTGGAGGACATTGTGTTAAATAAAATAAGCCAGGCACTGAAAGACAGTCGATGACATGTAGAGGCTTTAAAAAAAAAAAAAAAAATGTGTTTTCATAGAAGCCGAGGACAGAACAGTGGTTGCTAGAGGCTGGGGGGGGGGGGGGGGGGGGGGTAGAGGGGAGGAAGGAGAAGCTGGTCAATGGACACAAAGTTAGGAGCAGACAGGAGAAAGGAGTCCTGGTGGCCTATTGCACGGCCGCGTCCAGAGTTAACAGTAAGGGACTGTGTGTTCCAGAACAGCAGGAGGTTCTGAGAGCTCTCACCACAAGAAATGATCAAGGCAGGGAGCGACAGAAACACTGCATGTGTGTATCTAAGCATCCCACTATCCCCAGGAAAATGTGCAATCACCATGTGTCAATTAAAATAATTTGTTTAAAAAATTACAATTTAAGGTGAAGAATTGCAAAGTGCCAGCTTCATGGGCGCTCCAAACTCAGCCTCAGCCCTGGATGAGAGGCTTCCCTGATCAGCACCTGGGCCTGAGCTGCTGCCTTCAAAAGGCAAAGAAGTAACTCCTACTGCAACCCTGCCAGACCCTCGGGGCGGGGCGGCCGCGCCAGAGGGCAGGTCTACAGGGCTGTACTGCGCAGGTGCAGGAGGGGTGGGTGGGGCGGCCGCGGTGCATCCAGGAAATGGCCTCTGGGGATAAAGGTGCCCACCTCGGAACCGGCAAGGAAATTGGCATGTGTTTGTTTCCTCAGGTGTCCCACCTCCCCAGCTGACTCTGCCTCCTGGCTGGCCCTCCTGGCCAGCACTCAAGACCTAATCACCTTTCACCTGGGTGTGGCAAAAGCTTCCCACGAAATCCGATCTCACTGCGGGAGCACCCTGCATGCTCACCCTGCTGAAGGTGGCACTTCCTGGGCTCCCACGCCCTCCGTGGTTCCCCACGACCCTGCACATACGTCCCTTTTGCAGCCCTCAAGATTCCACCCCTCCAAGCCGGGCGCGGTGGCGCACGCCTGTGATCCCAGCACTTGGGAGGCTGAGGCAGGAGGATCGCGAGTTCAAAGCCAGCCTCAGCCATGGCGAGGCACTTAGCAACTCAGTGAGACCCTGTCTCTAATAAAATACAAAAAAAGGGCTGGGGATGTGGCCCAGTGGTCCAGTGCCCCTGAGTTCAATCCCTGGTACCAAAAAAAAAAAAAAAAAAAAAAAAAAAAAGCCAACAACTGGGAAAAAGGAAGCAGTGTTCTTCGATCGAGTTCCAGGGAGACTAGACCAAACTAAAACAAGGGGAAACACCACCCTCGGCGCTGAGCCCTGGGAGAGAAAATCACAGCACCCGGTGACCAGGACTCCCTGCTCCAGCTCTGAACTGAGCAGGCTGCAGAGGCCAAGGCCAGGAGGCCACTTCAAGGGCACAAGGGGCCAGTACCAGCCCTACATGGCCATGCCACCCAGGTAGGCCCAAGGCTCCCGGCCACAGTCACATCAACAGCACCACATACAAAGACACTGGCAAGGAGTCCCATCCCCACCCCACACGAGCTCCAAGCTGCAAAAACCAGGGACATGGGGCCCGCAGAGACAGGCAGAGTGGCCAGGGTTAGCAATTACCCCTGAATTTCAGGTAAGACATAGATTTTTAGGATAAGTATATCCCAGGAGATGTTTGGGATATACTTAACCTTATAAATCATCATCGTTCACTTGAAATTCTCCTGTAACTGGGGTGTCCCGTATTCTATCTGGCTTCCCCAGTCCACATCTCTGAACTTGAACTTCACACTCTGTATATCATCACTGGGGATGCAAAGAACATTTGTCCCCACGCGATCAAGAAGAACCAAAGTCACCCCTGAATGTACATTCAAAAATTAACTGGCCAGCCAGGCGCGGTGGCACACGCCTGTCAGCCCAGCACTTGGGAGGCTGAGGCAGGAGGATCGCAGAGTTCAAAGCCAGCCTCAGCAATGTCGAGGCACTTAGCAACTCAGTGAGACCCTGTCTCTAATTAAAATACAAAAAAAAAGGGCTGGGGGTCGAGTGCCCCTGAGTTCAATCCCCAGTACAAAAAAAAAAAAAAAAAAAAAAAAAAAAAAAATACTGGCCGTGCTGCTTCAGGAATATGGAAAGCAACCACTTAAGGCGCCACCTTGTCCCCACCAGGATGGAGACCACCCAAAAAAACAGAGGATACCAAGGGCTGGGGAGGTCGCAGGGAAGTCAAACCCCGCAGGACTAGTGGGGGTGGCGGAGGGCACAGCGGCCCGGCCCACCACTCCTCAGAACATGAAATGAACCGTGAGCAGAAGGTCCGCGGTTCCAGCCCCAGAGAGACAGACACAGCTTCCACACCGGCACTTGCAAAGTCCCTCCGGGATAAGCGAATCAGCAGCTGTGGTCTGTCCACGCGGCAAGGTCACTCAGCAGAAAAAGGCATGCCGTTCTGACACGTGTCCCCACAGGCAAACCTCGACACATGCAAAAACCAGACGCGAAAGGACACGAGGCTCCGATTCCGGCTGTGCCGAGTGCCCGGCGCAGTGGAACCCACCCGCAGAGGCCACGTGGGCGGGGGCCTGGGGGGGGGTCCAAGCTGGAGGGGGCAGGGGTTCTCCGGGGGAACCATGACAACGTCCTAAAACGTCTGAAGCGACTGTGGTGACTGTGGCCCCCAGCGGAGGAGACCTCGCCACCGGAGGAGGGTGGCGGGTGAGTTCTAGCACCGCCACTGTCATCGACGAGGACTGCGTGGCTACAACTGCAGAGGGCGTACAGAATCGCTGCGCTTTGCTTTTTTTTTTTTTTTTTTTTTTTTTTTTTGCATCTTCCCCGAATCATCTAACTCTTCACCCACGAAGAATATTAGTCTAGACCCCCGAGCAACTGACTGTTGGGACAGAAAAACACCCGGAGTGGCGGGGACAGCACCAGCCCCGATGTGGGGGTTTCGCTGCTGCCTCTTCGTGCCGCTGGGTGGGAACCAAACCCTGCGTCTCGTGGGGGGCCTGGGGGGGGGGCACGGGGCGCAGAGCCGGCAGCAGGAGGCAGGAGGCTCCGAGTCGCGGCTGGCGCCTTCTCCGCACTCGCGACAGCGGGTGGCCGGCCCCACCTCTGCGGCACGTTCTCACGCTGAATTCTAAACACGGGCACCTGGCCCAGCGACGGTGCCCGCTCCGCGCCAGCCGGGCCGTGAAAACCTGGAGAAAATTTGTGGAAGAGAATCATCCCGTCCTTCCTTCACGGTCGAGATCCCTGCGCGGTTGGACCACCCCGGACCTTGCAGAGCCTGGAAGTGCTGTCACCCCGCCGGGTGACATGAGGACGCGGTAGGGGTCCCAGGACTCCACCAAGACCCACGGATGCTCCAGGACTTCATGTGATGAGCGAAAGCCCCACACGCTTCCTCCCACGGACTCTCAGTGACCCAATACCCAAGAGAACCCAAATGCCACCCAAAAGGTCGTCAGGCTGTGTTGGTGAAGGGGTCGTGGCCAGGATAAAAGTTCACCTGGTTTCCGTAAAGACACGTTTTGCTTTTTCTGTTTCTCTAATATTTCCTGTCCATGGTTGGCTGACTCCGCAGAGGTGGAACCTAAGGATACAGTTGCAGGACACAGGACCAGGCTGTCCCTGAGGGCAAAGCCCGGCCATTGCTAAGTGACCACCCAAATCCACCTAAAATGGGACCAAGCCAGACGTGGCACCTGTATTCAGTCCAGCCACTCCGGAGGCCGAGGCAGGAGGATGGCTTGAGCCCAGGAGTTAAGGACCAGCCTGGGCAACACAGCGAGACCTCATCTCTTAAATACGTACATCACCAAGAAGGAGGCCATCGGGGGCAGCTTCAGGGGCTAGAGGAGAATGAAGCAAGCCCCCAGACTCAGTGGCTCAGTGGCCAAGCGCTTGCCTGGCACCAGGGAGGCCCTGCATAAAAATAAATAAATAGCCGGGTGCAGTGGGGAACAACTGCAATCCCAGCACTTGGGAGGCTGAGGCAGGAGGATCGCGAGTTCAAAGCCAGCCTCGGCCATGGCGAGGCACGTCGCGACTCAGTGAGACCCTGTCTCTAATAAAACACAAAAAAGGGCTGGGGATGTGGCCCAGTGGTCGAGTGCCCCTGAGTTCAATCCCCAGCACCAAAAAAAAAAAAAAAACTGGAAACCAGACCCCAGACAAACGGGAGTAGCAGAGACCCTCAAGATTTTCTACAAGCTCTTAACATTGGCTTCCGCAAAGGAGAAGTGGAGCTGCAGTGGGCAGCCCCCTCCAGAGACTGGCTTCTAAGGCAGGCCCTGAGCTGTGTGGAAACCTGTAGGAGCCCTAATTAAGGAGATAGCTAAGATTGCGGTGAGCTGTGAGCCATAAAGATGTTCGGACATTGCCGCCTTCCGTGGTCTCCCGAGACTTGGCCCTGGGGGGGATTGCGGATCCGGTCGGCGCCATTGGTGTGTTGGTTGCAGGAGTGTGGATGGTGTTGGAGTTGCTGTTGGAGCCGGAGAGAGAAGCTAGCAGAATAAAGAGCCTGTTCGTTGCCAGTCTGCCTCTGAACTTATTCCCGCGGCGTCGTTGCTCCAAGCGGCCATCGCTTCAGGCAGGACAGAAACCATTTCTGGTACTCATTCAACAAACATTGGCCGGACATCCCACTGGGCACGGGGGTGGGGTGAGCCTGGAAGGAAATAGGGCTGCAGCTAAACAGTGGTGGAGGGGAGAGAAGCCCAAGAAACGGTGACAGGCTGCCATGAGGGTCAAAAGACAAAGCCGCCCAGCCGTGAGCCGCGCAGATTTGCCGTTTGGCAGCTGTGTGACGTTGGGCAAGTGATTTGACCTTTCTGGGCGTCACCTTTCCTGGAATCGGCAAGTGGAAAAGCAGGTGCAGGGGAAGTGGGAGAGAAGAGAGCTGGGTAAATATCACGGTAAATGTCACAGGGAAGGCCACCTTTGGGCCCTCCAGAGACCTGTGCACCTGAGTGGGGCTGGAGGGTGACAGGTGCAACCGTGGGGCAGGTGGCAGGAACTTCATAAAGGCAGATCCTTCTGGACCCCTCGGCCATCTGAGTAGTTCAACCCAGCAGTGACCATGACACCAACAGCCAGGAGCGACATAGCTGTCCATCCACAGGGGCTTGGTCAGTTCACCTGAGGTCCACCCACCTGATGCAGTGGTTCTCAAACAGGGGCCCCTGGGCCAGCAGCGTCACCTGGGAACCAATAGAAATGCACGAGCTTGGGCTTGGTTGTGGCTCAGCGGTAGAGCGCTCACCTAGCACGTGGGCGATCCGGGTTCGATCCTCAGCACGACGCACAAATAAAATGCATTGAATAAAAACGCATTGTGGCCGGGGCGCGGTGGCGCACGCCTGTAATCCCAGCACTTTGGGAGGCTGAGGCAGGAGGATCGCGAGTTCAAAGCCAGCCTCAGCAATGGTGAGGCACTTAGTAACTCAGTGAGACCCTGTCTCTAAATAAAATACAAAAAAGGGCTGGGGATGTGACCCAGTGGTCGAGTGCCCCTGAGTTCAATCCCTGGTACCACAAAAAAAAAAAAAAAAAAAAAAAAAAAACGCATTGTGTACATCTAAAGCAAATTTTAAAAAAAGAAAGAAAGAAAGAAATGCACGTGCTTGTGTCTTCGCTTCCCCCACCCTGACCTCAGGGACTGGGAACTCAGGAGGAGGGGCCCAAGAATCCGCAGGTGATCTTGACACGTTTACTTTTTTTTTTTTTGGTCCCGGGGATTGAACTCAGGGGCACTCGACCACTGAGCCACATCCCCAGCCCTTTTTTGTGTTTTATTAGAGACAGGGTCTCACTGAGTCGCTAAGTGCCTCGCCATGGCTGAGGCTGGCTTTGAACTCACGATCCTCCTGCCTCAGCCTCCCGAGTGCTGGGATAACAGGCGTGCGCCAACGCGCCCGGCTTGACACATGTTTAGGTCTCAGCTGCAATGACATAATGCAGGGGTCGACCAGCTTCTCCTAGGAGGACTCAGAAAATGTTTCCACTTTTATGGGTGACAGATATGATCTCAGTCACAGCTACCGAATTCTCCCTTTATAGCCACCATGAACAAGCTATAAACAAATGACCGAGGCTATGCTCCAATAAAACTGTATTTAGAGACGTCACAGGCTGGGGAGTAGCTCAGGGGTAGAACACTTGCCTCGCATGTGTGAGACTCTGGGTTCAGTTCCCAGCACCCCCCAAGAAGTGAGAGAGATTGCAATTCAAATTACATATATTTCCCATGGGTTATGAAATAGAAATTTGAGTCTTTATTCAACCATTTCAAAATGGTTTTGAGACCACTCTAATCCTGGAGGCCATATGCAAACAGGATCTGGCCCACGCGCCACGGGCATGATGGGCTGCCCCAAAAAGAGACCAGGATCCAGGCTCAGTGGTGACACCTGTCATCCCAGCTGCTCGGGAGGCTGAGGCAGGAGGATCGCAAGTTCAAGGCCAGCCTCGGCAATGTAGCAAGGCCCTGCCTCAAAATAAAAACTAAAAGATAAATTTTAAAACAGAAACCAGGAAGCTGCCCCATGGGTGACATGGAAAGATCCCAGGATGTGTCGTTAAGAGCAAAGCACAAGCAGGTGACAGGTTGGGTGACACAGTATCACTTCCATGAAAAGGCAAAGAGACCAACTGGCTCTTACACACAAACACTGTTCTCTAGACAAGTAAGCATGTGTGCACACATCAAAAAAATAAAAATTTTGAGCCAGGCATGGTGACACATGCCTGTGATCCCAGCACTTTGGGAGGCTGAGGCAGGAGGATCGTGAGTTCAAAGCCAGCCTCAGCAATGGCAAGGCACTTAGCAACTCAGTGAGACCCTGTCTCTAACAAAATACAAAAAAGGGCTGGGGATGTGGCCCAGTGGTAGAGTGCCCCTGAGTTCAATCCCCAGTACCAAAAAAAAAAATTAAAAAAAAATAAAATAAAAAAAAATAAAAATTTTGAGCCTGTTGATGTGATGAATTACATTTATTGATTTCCTTATGTTGAACCAACCTCGCATCCCTGGAATGAACCCCACTTGATTGTGGTGCACTATCTTTTTGATATGTTTTCGTATTTGATTTGCCAGAATTTTATTGAGAATTTTTGTGTCTATATTCATTAGAGAAATTGGTCTGAAGTTTTCTTTCTTTGACTTGTCTCTGCCTGGTTTTGGGATCAGGGTGATACTGGCCTCGTAGAACGAGTCTGGAAGGGTTCCCTCTTTTTCCATTACATGAAATAGTTTGAGAAGTGTTGGTGTTAGTTCTTCTTTAAAGGTCTTGTAGAACTCAGCTGTGTATCCATCCTGTCCTGGGCTTTTCTTGGCTGGTAGGTTTTTGATGGCATCCTCTATTTCTTTGCTTGAAATTGATCTATTTAAATTGTGTATATCATCCTGATTTAGTTTGGGCAAATTGTTTCTAGAAATTTGTCGATGCCTTCATTATTTTCTATCTTATTGGAGTATAAATCTTCAAAATGATTTCTAATTATCTTCTGTATTTCCGTAGTGTCCATCGTGATATTTCCTTTTTCATCACAGATATTGGTAATTTGAGTTTTTTCTCTCCTTTTCTTAGCATAGCTAATGGTTTATCCATTTTATTTATTTTTTCAAAGAACCAACTTTTTGTTCTGTCAATTTTTTCAATTTTTTGTTTGTTTGTTTCAATTTCATAGATTTCAGCTCTGATTTTAATTATTTCCTGTCTTCTAGTGCTTTGGGGGTTGATTTGTTCTTCTTTTTCTAGGGCTTTGAGGTATAATGTTAATAAGACCCCTATAGTGCAAGAATTAAAACCAAGAATTAATAAATGGGATGGATTCAAACTAAAAAGCTTCTTCTCAGCAAAAGAAACTATCAGTGAGGTGAATCGAGAACCTACAGAATGGAAGCAAATCTTTACCACAAGCACATCAAACTGAACATTAACCTCAAGGATATATAAGGCTCTCAAAAACCTTAACACCAAAAAAACAAACAACCCAATCAATAAATGGGCCAAGGAACTGAACAGACACCTCGCAGAAGATGATATAAATCAATCACCAAATATGTGAAAAAATGTTCAACATCTCTAGCAATTAGAGAAATGCAAATCAAAACTACTCTAAGATTTCATCTCACTCCAGTCAGAATGGCCGCTATCAAAAACACAAACAACAATAAATGCTGGCAAGGATGTGGGGAAAAGGGGTGGGACTGCAAATTGGTGCAGCCAATCTGGAAAGCAGTGTGGAGACTCCTAGGAAAACCTGGAATGGAACCACCATTTGACCCAGCTATCCCACTCCTTGGTCTACACCCAAAGGACTTAAAAACAGCTTACTACAGGGACACGGCCACATCAATGTTTACAGCAGCACAATTCACAATAACTAGACTGTGGAACCAACCCCGACGCCCATCAGTAGATGAATGGATAGGGAAACTTTGGTACATATACACAATGGAACACTACTCAGCACTAAAAGAGAATAAAATTATGGCATTCACAGGTAAATGGATGGAGTTGGAAAAAATAATGCTAAGTGAAGTTAGCCAATCCCAAAATACCAAAGGTCAAATGATTCCTTTGCTATGATGATACTGACTTATAATGGCAAGGGAGGGGGGGATGGGAGGAATGAAGGAAGGTTAAATAGAACAAAAGGGAGGGAGGGGAGGGGGCAAGGGGATAGAAATAGTGGCAGAATGAGTTAGACATCAATACCCTAAGTACATGTATGAAGACACAAATGGTGTAAAATGCTTTATGTAAAACCAGTGACTTGAAAAATTGTGCTCTTTATATGTAATACAAAATAAATGGCACTCTGCAAGCACGTATAGCAAATTAGAATAATGGGGGGGAAATGTGACTCTGGTTATCTCCAGGGACAGGACCGGAGCTGCCAGGGACCAGAATGGGGGAAGACTGTTAGCTCCGGGGCCTTCTAGCTGTGCTGTGTGGCCTGGGGCTGTCCCGGACGACTGACAAGCAGAAAATGAGCTGGAGCGCCAAGTGCAGAGGGTCCCCGAGGCCCCAGGTTCTTCCCCAGCACCTCGGAAAAGCCCCAACAGAGGTGGGAGGGGCTGGAGGACTTTCTGGCTGTGTGACCCTAAGCAAAATAGGTCCTTCTCTGAGCCTCCATTTCTTTCCTCTTCTAGAAAGTCTGGCTGGTTCGTGAGCCCAAATGAAGGGATGCTATCTAAATAGAGGGGACGGTCCCTCTGCCGACCTCCAGGGGGGACAGGCAAGGGGTACGTGGGAAGAGAGGGGTGCAGATGTGGACAAAGATGGAAGATAGACAAAGAAAACAGTCAACCCCGTGACCTGGAGGTGAAAGAGGGCTGCGGCGGACCTCCACCAGCCGCATCCTCTTTCTGGAAACTTCCCACAGAGCCGCACTCTGAGAGGATGTACTGAGGAGCCGCAGTGGTGGGAGGTGTGGAAGAGGAAGGAAGCCCAAGGCCCACGGCATTCCCAGAATTCCCTCTCCCTGGGGGGACGGCAGACGATGTCCGAAGGCCAGAGGCGACCCACAAACTCCATGAATCTCGGCTCTACCAGGAAAGACGGGCTCTAAAAATCGGATTCCACCGTCTGACACAAGAAAGCCATGTCGAGACGTCAGAGCCCCCAGGCACAGTGGCCCACGCCCACGGTCCCAGCAGCTCAGAGGCCGAGGCAGGAGGATTGCATGTTTGAGGCCGGCCTCAGCAACTCAGTGAGCGTCTAATCAACTTCGGGAGATCCGACTTCACAATAAACCATAAAAAGGGCTGGGGATGTGGCTCAGTGGTTAA
The DNA here is from genome assembly GCA_025594165.1 of Tamias sibiricus. Lineage (NCBI taxonomy): Eukaryota > Metazoa > Chordata > Mammalia > Rodentia > Sciuridae > Tamias > Tamias sibiricus. The sequence goes on from CM046673.1 coordinate 5,512,467, forward strand.
GCGCCCCTGGGTTCAATCCCAGTATCAATTCCAATATCAAAAAAGAAGTCAGGGCAGGTGTAGGGTGACAGAGGGTCTCCCCTGGAAACTGCCGGGCATGGCGGGGGCAGAAGTGTATAACGCAAAACGCGGTGTAGATCCCTGAGAAGAATTTTTTTGCAAGAAGAGAAAACAGAGGCTCAGAGAGGGATGTGGGTCATATAAGGTCACACAGCAAAGATGAGGCAGAGCTTGGACGTGAGCTCAATGCAGCAGTTTGCTTGGGCTGCTGCTCCACACTCAGAGCATGATTCTCTTATGCACAGAGACTGCGTGCTGCTGGGACCACCCCCACAGGCAGACAACGGGGACTCAGAGAAGTCAGGCCTACGCAGGAGCAGGAGACCAGCGAGACAGCAAAGCTAGCAGAGGGGGAAGAGACCTCCGGCCTCGCTCAGTGAGGAAGAAGCAGGTGTCGAGGGGGAGAAGCCCATCTGGACACGTGCATGCAACAATGCATGCAGCAATGCAGTGGCACCTCTTGGAGCTAGGGAAGCCAATCTCAGGGGCCGGGGCAAGGGACATGGCTGGCAGGAACAGAAGGCTCAGAGTAGGAGAGGAGACATCCCCCGGGCAGCAGGGTGGCAGAGGCACCGATGGGCACCCTGCACTCACTGTGCATCCAAGGAAACACGGGGGTCCAGGAAGAGAGGCCATACCAGAGAGGTGCTGGAGAGGTCCAAGACCAACAGACATGGTGACGGGTGGCACCAACATAATGCCACAGAGTGAGTGTAAAGAAACACCTGGGCCGGGCGCGGTGGCGCACGCCTGTCATCCCAGCACTGGGGAGGCTGAGGCAGGAGGATCGCGAGTTCAAAGCCAGCCTCAGCAATGGCGAGGCACTTAGCAACTCAGTGAGACCCTGTCTCTAATCAAATACAAAAAAAACAGGCTGGGGATATGGCCCAGTGGTCGAGTGTCCCTGAGTTCAATCCCAGGTACAAAAAAAAAAGAAAGAAAAAGAAAAAGAAACACGTGGGAACACCCTTCTGCTGGCTTATGGAAGGATACGAAGGGTACAAGCTTGGGGACAGGGTGACACCAGAAGTCACAGAAAAAGCAGTCGGAGCAGTGACTTCTCCACTCCCCTGTCCCTTCCCATGGGACCATGACCTCCGCACGCTCCTGACCAACGCAGCAGCTTTGGAAAGCACCTGTTTTCCAGGTTTCCACAAAAGCCAAGGACAGAAAAGAGAATGTCCCAGTCCTGCCCTGGGACCCCCGGACACGGGGCAGGGGCTGTTCTGTACACCTGACGACACGCCGATAGCTTAAGGAATTCCAAGGAAAAGCCGGCTTTGAAATTAAAAGTTAATCGCCACAAGTTCACTTGGGACTCCAATGGGAACTTCAGGCCAGTCTGCACTTGGCCTCACAGAACAGCAAGTCTCGAAGTTCCAAAAGCCACGTTGGCACTCCCGGGCACCATGTTGGACTTCATTTATTTATTTTTTAGGGTGCTGGAGATGGAACCCAGGGCCTCCCCCATGCTGGGCAAGGGCTCTAACCACTAGCGACGCTCCCCAGCCTTTTTAATTTTGAGACAGCGTCTTGCTAAGTTGCTGAGGCTGGTCTCAAACTTGCGAGCCTCCTGCCTCAGCCTCCCAAGTAGCTGGGGAGACAGGCGTGCGCCACCGCACCTGGCAGGGTCGGACCTCTTCAAGGAAGCCCGGACCGGGGATTCTGTGCCATTGGTGAACTCCTCGGAAGGTAAGCAAGGATCTGGACATGGACGGAAAGACAGCAACAGGGGCATTTGAGTTCCAAAGGATTCTAAACGGGAAACCACAGGCTCAAGTGCACAGATCCTAAACCACATCGGTCAAAACCACCCACGGCTGAGTCTCCCTGTTGGCGCACCCGGGACGCCGGCCACTGGACTGGCGAATACTGAGCCATTTTCCCAGGGAAAATACAAGGTGTGCTTCCCTCCGGGCTTCTGCCTGCAATGTTTTCGTCAATAGATCACTGCATAACCTGGCTCTGTGGATGTTTCTCTTGAAAGACACTTTATTTCATGGATATTGTTTCAAGAACAGGGAGTTCACAGCAAGCAGGACTAGCTCTAGCTCTTGTGTCTGAATGAAACTTCTTTTTTTTTTTTTTTTTTTTTTTTTTTTTTTGGTACCAGGAATTGAATCCAGGGGCGCTTAACCACTGAGCCCCATCCCCAGCCCTTTTTATGTTTTATTTTGAAACAGGGTCTTGCTAAGTTGCTCAGGGCCTCGCTAAATTGCTGAGGCTGGCCTTGAACGTGTGATCCTCCTGCCTCAGCCTCCTGAGTGCTGAGATGTTCTCTACAACAAATGTATTTCCTACTTGAGGTCCGCTGTCTCAGGGACAGACTTCGGTACTTCAGCACTGTGGTGGAGAGTCGTTTTAAATACCAGATCATCCACCCCCCCCAAAAAAAAAAAAAAAATGGCAAAACCGCGGCTCCCAAAAGAACAGCTGTTCAATCCTCAACAGGAGGCTTGTATAGACCCAGGAAGGCAGAGGGTAGGATGGCTTCCTTTGTCCTCAACTTCAAGACTCAAAATTCTCAAATGACCGCAAAAGTGCCACACTCGAGGGTTACAAAGAAGTTTCAGCAAGCACGCAACTCAACGGCGCCTGGGAGTGCGTGGGTCAAAATTTTAGTTTTAAAAATCTGTTAATCCCAATGTAAGATTTTTTTTTTTTTTTTAAAGTCTAGAGCAAGTTACAGCATGGAGAACAGATGGGTGGTTTCAGGGGCTGGGTGGGTGGGGTCGTGATAAAGGGTGGCATTGGGGCACCTAGGTGGCATCAGGACACCTGGGCAGCAGAGAGGCTACTCTGCATCTTGATTGGGGGCGTGGCCACGCACCTTCACAAATGCACACAAGTGTACACCAAAGTCAGTTTACTGTATGATAATTTAAAAATAACTATTTTCAAAGGCTAAAAGGATACATACTAATCCCATTTACCTGCCAGGTCAGGAATGAGATGTTTTGGAGGACCAGGAGTTGAAGGGGGGCTTTAGTTTTACCCCCTATATGTCACGTGTGTGTGTGTGCGCGTGTGTGTGTGTGTGTGTGTGTGTGTGTTGTACACACACATATCTACACAGATAGGGAGATATGCACTTCTTGTCATTATTTGAATTTAAAAAAAACACAACAATACGATCCAATTGCAAAACTTAAGCTACCCACCGGGCGGGCGTGGTGGCTCATGCCTGTAATCCCAGCACTTGGGAGGCTGAGGCAGGAGGATCGCAAGTTCAAAGCCAGCCTCAGCAATGGCAAGGCACTTAGCAACTCCGTGAGACCCTGTCTCTAAATAAAATACAAAAAAGGGCTGGGGATGTGGCCCAGTGGTCGAGGGCCCCTGAGTTCAATCCCTGGTTGCAAAAAAAAAAACAAAACCTAAACTACCCACCTCTGCATGTGGACTTTATAGAAATTAACACAGGGGGTCTTGAGGGGGAACAAGCTCACAGCACACCCCACTTCCCTTCAGGTTCTACAGGTAAGGCCAACGACACAGACCCCCCCCCCCCATTCATGGCTGTTTAGATCCACAAATCCCAGACTGCACACGCTCGACAGGGGGGTTGCGGGGTGCCCCAACCCTGGGACCACTTGCTCCGCCCAGAGACAACGTGCATTTCCCTAACACAGCTCACACTGTAAAGAGCAAAGTGTCACCTTCCTGGGTACTTCGTTTCAGCTGATTTGTTTGGGTGGTCCCAGGGACCACACTAGCTATGAATCAACTGTCCAAATCAACTCTCAGGAAGCATAGCTCAGTGACAGGGCCCTTGCCCAGCACACGAGAAACCTTGGGTTCCATCCTCAGCACTGGGAAAAAAAAAAAAAAAAAAAAAAAAAAAAAAACTAATAATTTTTTAAAGCGTTTTAAGAAGTTTGGTCCAGATTAAGGATCAGCAAACTCTCTCAGGGCAGAGCCTATGTGTAAATTTGTAGCTGGAACTATTTAACTCTGCCATTAGGCCACACAAGTGGCCCTAGCTGAGAAATAAACAAACAAGCGTGGCCCTGTGCCAGTAAAACTGTGTGCAAGACAGCGGGTAGGATTCCTGTTCTAAGAACGGAGAGAAGGTAGGAGAGACTGGCCCTCTAGGAGGAGGGTGGACGAGTTCCCTGGGCAGGAGAGAGCAGAGGACACCAGGGAAAGCCCGGCACTGGCAGGGGACCCAGGGAGATTGCGCCTGCAGTAGTAGGGGCAGAGCAGTGTCAACCCCGGGGTTAGCTGAGGCCAAGACAGAGGAGGTGAGACCGGGAGCCGAGAGATCACCTCTGAGAGCCTTGGGGATGTGGCAGAGACCAAGCCAGAGGCAGGGCTGGGAGGTGAGAGGGCCCGAGAGGGCCCTAGGGGAGGGGGGGAGGGCAGGCCAGGGGGCAGAGGTGGGCACCATGACCCAGGGTGCTGAGTGCCGACAGGCCACAAAGAGAATGGCTGTGGGTGAATGAAGATTACCGAACGAAGAGGGAGAGAGCCAGGGGCTGTGGGCGCATCGGCAGAGAGTTGGCCACACCAGGAGACACCTTTCCTCGCCAGGACTGGGGAAAGGGGGCGCCGCCCTATGGTGCCAGGGACAGTCCCCCACAACCAAGAATCAACCAACCCCAAATGCCAAGGTGGAGAAGACCCGCTTGAACCAACTAGGCATGGAAGTCAATGGAGGGGGGTAGGGCGGGCACCCCAGGGGGCTCACCCCAGTGAGTTCCATGAATGACAGGAGAAGCAGGCCTCGGGGATAACTACCTGCCAGGAGGTGGCCTCCCAGGGAGGCGGCCCAGGGCAGCAGGGAAGCCTGGCGGCCCCTCGGCAACCCACGGGACGGTCCCTGGCCGGTCCCTGTCTTAATGCACTCCACTTTCTGACTCCGCAGTGCTCACAAGCAAGCTCAGGCCGGAGCCAGCCCATCCAGAGGGAAACGCAGAAGGAGACCCCCACTCAGTTCAGAACAGCAAGGAAGACTCCGGGGAGAAGGAGCTGGGCGGCCCCCCACTGCCTGGGGCGCCTCTTGAAAAGCCCTTCCTTTCTCCAAAGTCACGCTGGTATCCCTCCACACTCCGCCCGCATTGGTTGGCGGCACAGATTAACGATCTGGAAAGTTCCTCGCCCCTCCCCAAGCCTCTGAGAGGCATCACATCTCATGTATTTGATAGCACACTTTGTTAACGATTAAACCCCAAAGCAGGGGTGGTGAGGCGCAGATCCAAAAGAACAACTGTTTGCTAAGAAACCAAGGCTCTGGAGACAGATTAGGGGGGACTCTAATCCCAGCTCAGCTGCCCGCTGGCCGGAGGCCTTGCAGTTTCTTTACTGGCCTGTGAAAAGGGGAGACTTACCCCCCACCTGCAGGGGTCGTCTGGAGATTTGCACATGCATATGTATATTTTTCCACAGAATGAAGCGCTTCTTAAATGATAAATTTGCCACACACACCCAGATGGCCCCCACCACCGGCACCCCGTTCGCAAGTATCTGCTTGCACACCTACTACACCCCAAGCACTGCTCTAGGCTAGAAATGCAGTGTCAATCAAATCAACCCAGGGCCCGGGCCTTGTGGAAATGGTAAATACGCAAAGAAATGGTAAATCCACTTAGATCCCTGAAAGCCCAGGCACAGATCCACAATTACCAAAACTACCAGGAACAGAAGAGCAGGGAACCACATCTACATGGGCAAAGGCACACACGCGCGCACACACACGAAGGCTGACATACTTCTAACAAGTCAGCTTGCACTTTCTTTTTTTTTTTTTTTTTTTTGGTACCGGGGATTGAACTCCTCAGGGGCACTCAACCCCTGGGCCACGTCCCCAGCCCTTTTTTGTATTTTATTAGAGACAGGGTCTCACTGAGTTGCTAAGTGCCTCACCATGGCTGAGGCTGGCTTTGAACTCACCATCCTCCTGCCTCAGCCTCCCAAGTGCTGGGATGACAGGCGTGCGCCACCGCGCCCAAAGTGTCAACTTGCACTTTCTTAACAAGAACGCAAACCAACTGACACCTTTCATTGAGCACCTACTGCATACCAGACCCTTGGGGCTTATAGACATTGTGCAATGGGCAGAGCTGCTCAGTCACCCAGGTTGGTCAACTCCATGTGGCCACTGCTGCCTTGTGTAACTCATTCTCCGTCAGGAATTTTAGGAGCCTCAGTTCCCCAGTCCCCCACCCCTTCCTTGCCATGATTAAATTCCTCTTATGGGGAAATCTGAAGCCATAACTCAGCAGATATTCTTTCTTTCTTTCTTTCTTTCTTTATTTGGTACCAAGGATTGAACTCAGGGGCACTCGACCCCTGGGCCACATCCCCAGCCCTTTTTTGGTATTTTATTTAGAGACAGGGTCTCCCTGAGTTGCTAAGTGCCTCGCCATTGCTAAGGCTGGCTTTGAACTCGAGATCCTCCTGCCTCAGCCTCCCAATTGCTGGGATGACAGGCGTGCACCACCGCGCCCTGATATCAGCAGATATTCTTAAAGAGGACTTCAGACCCCAGGGGGGGAACCCTAGCTATTTTCTCTTACATGATTCTTCCAATTTTTGTCCCCAAACCAGAAAAGCACCTGCTACCAAACCCTAAGAGGACATTGGGATTGGGGTTTGCCTCTGTCCCCACAATGGGACACCCAGGAGAGACCCCAGGAATGCTAGAGCATGAGACTCACTCAAGGTCAAGGACCCCTTCAGCAAGGACAGAGCTGAGGGATGGGAGTGGGTCTGGGAGTCCAAAGACAAGGGAGAGAGTAGTCCGCAGCCTGGTGGGACAGACACGGAGATTCAAGTCCCCCCTCTACAGCAAGGGCATCATGTACCCAGCCTGGGCTGCAATTTACTGCTCCCTGCAATGGGCGCACAACAGCATCAGCCTCCAGGGGCCACCCAGCGGCGTCCAGAGAGAGAAGACTGAGCGGCCCCCGTGGCACATGGTGATACTAATTATAATAATCTTGATGAAAACCCGCCACTACTGCTACTATAACTGCTGCTGCCAAAGGTTTAGAGTTCGCCTCTGAACATCTGGAAACAAAAGTGTAAACACGGATGGCCCCGGGTCTGCAGCCAAGGAACCGGGACAGTGGGTTTCTAAAATTCCCCACCCAGAGAAGCCAGGAGCGTCGCCCCCCAGGGGGCCCCCTGCGCTTTGGCTCCAACCCATACGGGTTTGCTTGGGCGCTTGGCTGTCTGTCCCAAGCGGTCCCGACCCAGTTACCCCACTTTCTGAAGAGGACCCAGAGAGGACGCGTGTCGCCTCTCCGGGGCTGGCTGGGCTCGCAGGGGGCCAGACACAGTTCGGAGGCGCGCTCGGGAGAGGCGCCGGCTGCAGGGCGGGCACTGGGGCAAGGTTCCTCAGGCCCGGGTCGGGCACGCGGGGCACGGAGCCGCGAGCCCAGCGGGCAAAAGCCAAGGTCAGCAGCCTCCCGCCCCCCTGCGGGGCCCGAGCGACGGCCCCGGCCGCCGCCGCCCCCGCTCTGAGGGTTCTTGGTCCCTAGCTGAGGCTCTATTTGGGTCCGGGATCCCCTCCCCACCGTGATGCTCCCAGCCCACTCCCGCACCCTAGACTCACCCTCTCCCGGGAACAGGTGGCCCGCGGCGCCCACCAGCAGCGCGGCCACGGCCACCAGCAGCGGCGCGGCCGCCGCCCCCCGCCGGCCCCCGGCGCCCATGGCTGCGGGAGCGCGGGTCCCCGCGGATCAGAACGCGCGGAGCCGGCCCGCGGGGGTCATGCTCCGAGGCGGCCGCCGGAGAGGCGCTGGAGGCTGCGCGTCCTTCTCTTCCACGCCGGTGGCCCGTCGGTCGCAGTCCCCACGCAAGAGGGCCCTTGAGACAGCGCCGGGGAGTGCGCGCGGCTTCGGCCGCTACAAAAAGGGTGGCGCGGCGGGGAGGAGGCGGCCTCGACCCCCTGGCCACTGCGGCTCGGGCCCTGTCCCTCGATCTAGGGCCCCGAAGCTCCGCGTTGCGCCCCGGCCTCCTGGATCTCGGCCCCGCGCGCTCTGGACCGCGATCGGCGGACTCCGGGACCGAGGGGCGCGCAGACAGAGGGGCGCGCGGACCGGCGGGCGGGCACCTGGGCTGGCGGGCGGCGGGCGGCGGGCGGGCGGCGGGAGCGAGGGCGGCTGGAGCCCGTAAACAACGCGGCCCGTCAGCTGGGCCCCGTTTGGACCGCGGGAAAAGGCGGCGCGGAATGTGCCTGGGAAGGGACTGGGCGCCCGGGAGAGGCCCCGGGGAGGGGGAGGGAAGACCCGCGGAGGGAGGCGAGGCCTGGCTCCGCTCCGCCCCGTCTGCCCTCCTCCGGGTGCCGCGGCCCGCGCCCTGCCCAGGGGGCGCCCCGGATCGCCGCTCGGCCGAGCGCCCCGAACAGCCCCGATTCTTCAGTATCGGACCCTGCCAAGCGGATCCTTTCGTTACCGTGTCACTAGCTTGTTCATCGTGGCCTTTGGGGAACCCGTTTTAATTGTTTGAAACGTTGCATTAAAATATTCTTTATCTTGGTGTCTCGGTTTGGGGACACTCCTTTCAATTTTGCGGCCCGGGCGAGCAGTGTTTCATTCGGCCGCCGTCCTGGAGCTAGTGGGCGCCCCAGAAGTCCTCCCCGCGGGCGTCCCCGCCCAGCAGCGTGACCCACGCCAGGCTCCTGGGGACGGCCACGTGTACCCGGCCCTGCGTGCTCCTTGTAGGCCGTGGCCTGGGTCCCTCGTTGCAACCTGTAGCTCAAATTGAAGATCTGACACCGGTTGGGGGGCGGAGGGGTGGAGATATGCCAAATTCCCTAGAAAATAAACGAAGCTCTGAAGATCTGGGAGAGCGGGCGGGTGGCCACACTCAGTCTTCAACACGCACACCGGTCCACGCGTCTGAATGTCTAGGAACAACCGGCAAGACAAGGGTCAACTCATCTTGCGGCAGGGGGGGACGGGGCCTCAAATATAGGAAGGACAGCACCAAATGGGCGGGCAGCCCCTCTGCCCCTCACTTCCTCGGCTGTGCCCATCCAGCAGGCTGGGTTGGATCCACCCGCATGCCCGATTGGTAAGGTGCACAGGAAAGACTTGGGAAACTTGGAGAAGCGCCTGACACCACTCTAGACCCAAGGCATTCGATCTTCTCTTCATTAAACAAATATTAATTTGCCAGAAGCTGTTCTTCCCACAAGCCAAGCCTATTCCTGCGTCAAGGCCTTGACCCTGCCCTTTAACTCTTCAACCCAGATTCACCTTCTGTCCAGTGAGCCCTCCGGACCTCAGCTTGCAAATCACCCGCACTTCACTTCGGTTCTCTGAACCCTACCGGGTCCTCTTCATCCTGCTTAGCTTATCTCTGTCTGGTACTCTGATTGATTATCTGTGGATAATCTCCCCTCCCCAGCGAGGGTGGAAATCTTGTCAGTCACGTTCACTACTTTACCCCCAACGCCTGACATATCCGCCGGTTAATAACTATTTGTTGAGTGGCAGAATCAATAAGCAGTACGTAATAAGGGATTTACAGTAAGCAAAATAAACATGATCCATTTCCTTGTAAAGCGAACAATGGGGAGGGTGGCATTAAATAATCCTGTGTGTGATGAGCTGAAAGTGGGGGGGTGGGCTGGGAAGGACCTGCAGAGGAAGCAAGTTTGAGTGGAAATCTGAAGATGAAGAGGAACCAACCCCGGGGGAGCCTCAGGGAAGAGTTCCAGGTACCGGGAACAGCATTTGCAAAGGCTCAGAGGCATCCTTGCTACTGAACCAGGCACCGTAGCTGTACAAAGGGGAAAGGAGAAACTCAAGCCGTGGGCAGAACTAAAAGTTGCAGATCCAGGGGCTGGGGTTGTGGTTCAGTGGTAGAGCCCTTGCCTAGCATGCATGAGGCACTGGGTTCTATCCCCAGCACCACGTGAAAGTAATTAAACAAATAAAACAAAGGTACTGTGTCCATCTACAACTAAAAAAAAAAAAAATTTTTAAATGCAGATCCAAGAAGAGACTGTATTAACATCTTCTTTCAGTTTCCTCCCCTATTCCCCCCTTTCTCCTCTTCCTCCCATACTCCTCTCCTCCTCCTCCTCCTCCTCCTTCTCCAATTTTCTTTTAACTTCAATGGAGAGTTACATAGTCCCCAAGATTCTCTCTGCAAGACACAGTCATGCATCAGCTAACAACAGAGGGATGTTCTGAGAACCTGGTCACTAAGCAATTTTGTCCTTGCGCCAACAACAGGGAGTGTATTTGCCAAACCTAGATGGGTCACATACCACACACCTAGACTATCTGGTGGAGCCCGTGGCTCCTGGGTAGTTTTACCGTACTGAATGCTGCGGGCGATGAAGCCACAACCATAAGCTGTGTATTAAGCCTATCTAAGCATTGAACAGGTACAGTCAGAATGCTAGGCAGTAGGGAATTTTCAGCCCTGTTATACTCTTCTGGGTCCACTGATATATATTGGGTCTGCGCTTGAGCAGAGCGTGTTATGGGGCACTGTGTGACTGTGTGGCTGTGTGACTGTCCTTGTCAACAACAGAGACAAGAAAAAGTACCAGCTCCAGAATGGGGAAATTGCCAGATGCCACCTGCGCAAGTGACCACAGATGATCCCAGATTTTCTTTGGTACTGAAAGACATTACTGAGACCATTAAGAATGACCCCAAAACGTCCGTCATTTAGATAATAGCATCTAGCAATGTTAATTTGGATCATTGGATTGAGCTATGTAAGAGAATATCCCTGGTCTTAAGAAATAAATACAGTGTTGGGGTAAAGAGGTGTAATGTCTGCAACTTTACTCTCAAATGATTCAGGGAAAAACTGAGAGGGGGGACAGAGAGAGAACACAGAGTAGAATGATAAAATGTGATAAAAACTGGTGGATCTGCTGGGCGCAGTGGCGAATGCCTGGGGGCGCACGCCTGTAATCCCAGCACTCGGGAGGCTGAGGCAGGAGGATCACAAGTTCAAAGCCAGCCTCAGCAATGGCGAGGCACTTAGCAACTCAGTGAGACCCTGTCTCTAATAAAATACAAAAAAGGGCTGGGGATGTGGCCCAGTGGTCGAGTGCCCCTGAGTTCAATCCCTGGTACAAACAAAACAAAACAAAACAAAATAACTGGTGGATCTGGTGAAGTGTATACAAAAACCCATACACCTTTTCTGGATGTCTGATGTCATGCTAAAATTAAAGTTAAAAAAAAAAAGGGTCTGACAAAATATTGGTTTAGGGGCTTTTCGTTTGTTTTGTTTTTGACAGGTTGGATTCTTTCTGACACTAAAGTGCTCTGTACTCTGAATGTGTGTCTGAAGAGGGTGAGACTTTCACAGCCTGTGGATACAGGCAGCCAGTTCTTTGCTTCGCTTGTTGTGCTTCTGGGGGGGGGGGGGGGGCCTGGGGCGACAACGTCTGTCCCCACACCCTGGACACCTTTCTATGGCAGGCCCCCATGGTCCAATCTCCCTGGATGGAGCTTAAACCAAATGTAACTCCTGATGCCCGTGTTGTTATGGGAACCTGATTTTAAGATAGTACACTTGGGGGAGTGGAGGGGGAAGCCTGCATGTTGATCTCGCTCCTGCTGAGCAATCACACAAAACCCCAGGATCAAGAGCTTGTTATTACTATTATCATTATTGTTATTATTATTATCCTCATAAAACCAGGCAGAAGATTAAAGGGATACAACATCCAGATCAAGCAAACACGGCCCCGGGCTGCAGGGAGGGTTCAGTAGCAGGACTATTCGCAGAGGTCACTGTACTAGTGATTTGAGGACACAGGACATGTCAGCCGCTTTGTGACACTGAGAATGGATTTGATGGGCTCCACAGTTGTTCGAACATGAAAACTAGTAAGACTCCACCCCAGGGAAGTTTTACTTTAACATTTCAGAGTGAAGAAGGCTTTCCTAAGAAAGACACAAATCCCCAACTTAAAATGTTAAAATAACAAATATGGCTATGTAAAAATTAAGATTATATGAATAGCTAAAAAAAAACCCTTATGTATCAACTCAAAAGCCAGATTTTTCAAAGTGAAAAAAAATGCACTAATTAGAATAAGATATAGCCTATGCTTGTATAATTTTATCAAAATGGATTCTACTGTAATGTATAACTAAGAAGAACCAATGAAATAAAATTTTTAAAAATTGTTTAAATGCAACAAAAAAAGCAGATAAAGGGTGTGCATTATATTATGTTAAATAACACAAAAGGCACAGTGATTAGTTTCTTCAGCGAGAAAAAACAAACCAAAACCCTTGTTTATCAAAATTAAAATCGGAAACAAAAACATGAATAGGCAGTTCACAGAAACCAACTACCAAAGAAAAAAAAAATGCAAAAGCATTTGAATATGTAAAATGATGCACAGTCATCTTCATAATTAAAGATTCACCAGATCCCAACCTTCGGGAAAACTGGTTGCACTGCACAGAAGTTGTGAGACCACAGGCTCCCCACGTCACTGGCTTTAATTGCATTAGCCATGTATTGAGCTCCACAAATCCATCCACTCCTGGGCGTGTCAAAAGCATCATCCACAGAAATATTTATGGCAGTGGGCATGGTGGTGCATGCCTATAATCCCAGTGGCTTGGGAGGCTGAGGCAGGAGGATCACAAGTTCAAAGCCAGCCTCAGCCATGGCGAGGCACTTAGCCACTCAGTGAGACCCTGTCTCTAATAAAATACAAAAAAGGGCTGGGGATGTGGCTCAGTGGTCGAGCGCCCCTGAGCTCAATCCCTGGTACAAAAAAAAAAAAAAAAAAAAAAGAAAGAAAGAAAGAAAGATACACAGATAGATTTTATGGCAGCAAAGTATAGCAATAACCTAAATACCCTTTTCCCAAGAAATGTGGAGACCTTCACGGTCTTCTCAAAATACCCAATCAATTCAAATAATTTTTAAATTTTCTTTGCTTTGTCTCTTTTCTTTCTTCTCTGACCGCTCCTGTATGATTTGCATGGACAAGTTAGTATAACAATTGCTCAATATTCTTTTACATTTTCTTCATGGGTTTTGTTTTTCTCATTTTGGAACTTTGGGGCTATAAAGGCAGGTATGAAATTGGTGTAAGGAAATGGGCACTTCAACTTGTATCACGCGTTGTCTACCTGTTCTGCTCCCTGATGGGTGTGTTGCAATATTTTCACAGAGCTCTCTTACTTATTTTTTGTTTTCTTAGTAATGGGGTTTCACTATGTTGCCCAGGCTAGCCTTGAACTCCTGGACAGAATCAAGTGATTCTCCTGCCTCAGGCTCCCGGGGAGCTGGGACCACAGGTGCCCCACACTGCACCTGGCTTCTCTGCTTTTTAAAATCTCCACTTCTGGCTCTTTCAAAATCCATGGGGGTTTTGATCTTCTTCAATTTTTGTATTGTGCTAAAATACACGTAATGTAGAATTGATCTGGTGGTGGTGGTGGGTTTTTGAGCATGCCCACTGACGCTGTGCAGCACCTCCAGCCTGAGTCTGCCCTTCTGAGCATGATACAGTGCGCGGGCAAGTGACCTTCGCACCCACAACACCCTGTTCGGTGCCCTGCCTCCTTTCAAAGGCTTTGCATCACCCAGCCCGGAGCCTGTGCCCATAGCGCATCACCCCCCCCACACACACTCACTCAGCCACTCTCTGTCACTACCGAGTCACCCGTTGTGGACGTTACCTGTGGTGCACTCCTAGCACCTGTGAGCTTCTTGTGACCTGTTACTTTCATTCATCATGATGTTTTTTGAGGTCCATTCTCAGGCTTCTAGTGCATTCTAGTGCTTCTTGCTTTCATGGTTGAATGAAATTCCATCGTCCCTTGGGTTTTGAACCCTCAGACCCTCTCTGAATTCCAGTCTTGGAGCTCGATTTGAATCCACACCTTTTGAAGCTTCAGTGTGTGACCCACAGGGCTTCCTGCTTCCTCAGGCTTCTTAAGCTCTGGGGGCCTTGAGACGTTATCTTTTGTGTGGTTGGTTGGTTGGTTTTGTGGTGGTGCTGGGGCTGGAACCCCTGGCGTCACACATGAGGCAAGAGCTGCACCACGGAGCCCCCCTCCTAGCCCCAGACTTCATCCTAGCCAGTTTAAATATTAACTGGACCAAACCAATAAAAGTCTTGGAGGATGAAAAGGTTGCCACGGAATGGTTTGTACCTCCATCCGGCAAAAAGTATAAAAGAAGAACGACATATCTCGGGTCATCCCCTGAGGACTTTTCAAGAGCTGGAGGTAGAACTCAAGTAAAACACTTTCATGTCTCAAAAGTGTTTCATTAGCCGGGCGCGGTGGCGCACGCCTGGTATCCCAGCACTTGGGAGGCTGAGGCAGGAGGACCGCGATTTCAAAGCCAGCCTCAGCCATGGCGAGGCACTTAGCAACTCAGTGAGACCCTGACTCTAATCAAATACAAAAAAGGGCTGGGATGGGGCCCAGTGGTCAAGTGCCCCTGGGTTCAATCCCCGGTACCAAAATAAAAATTTTTTTAAATAAAAAAATAAAAAAGTGTTTCGTTGTTGCAAATGTACAAGAACTTTTCTCTCTGGCCAAGAGATGAGTTGTCCCCATCTAGGTGGGAAATTTTCTTTCTCTCCTTTCCCTCCTTCCCTCCCTCCCCTCCCTCTCCTTCCTTCCTTTTTCCTTCCTTTCCCTCTCCCTCTCTCTCTCCCTCCCTCCCTCCTTCCCTCTCTCCCTGTCCCTCTCTCCTTCTCTCTTTTTCTCTTATTTCTCTCCCCCTTTCTTTCTCTTCTCTCTTCTTTCCTCTTCTCCCTTTTCTTCTCTCCTGCCCCTCTCTACCCTCCCCTTTCCCCTTTCTTTGCTTCAGAAACCTCTGGGTGATCTAATCCACTTCTAAGACATTGATTCTGAACTGCACAGAGCCCCCCCCCCCAATTTTTTCTCCATCCAGAATCGTATGGACAACTGTCAGGTGGGTTTTCGAATTAGATTATGAGCAGTTCAAAGGGTTGGTGTGTGTGTTAGCTTTTTCTCTGCTGTGACTAAAAGGACCTGACCAGGACAACTGTAAAGGAGGAAAGGTTTATTCAGGAGCTTACAGTTTCAGAGGTCTTAGTCCAAAGAAGGCTGGCTCTGTTCCTCAGGGCTAGAGGTGAGGCAGACCATCTTGGAGAAAGAGTGTGACAGAGGAAAGCAGCTCATATGATCAGGAAAGGGTGGGAGGGAAGGAGGGAGAGGGAGAGAGGGAGGGAGAGGGAGATGGGGAGGGGGAAGGAGAGGGAAAGAGTGGGGTAGACTCCACTCTCCAGATACAAAATATAGACCCCAAAGCCACGCCCCTAATGAGCCGCCTCCTCCAGCCATGCCCCACCTGCCTGCAGTTACCACTCAGCTAATCCCATCAGCGATTAATCACTGATTAGGTTAAGGCTATAGCCCAATCATTTCCCCTCCAAACCTTGCATGGTCTCACCTGCGAGCTTTTGGGGGACACCTCACACCTAACGCAAAACAGTGTGGCTGGTGGTGGTAGAGCAGCTCGGTGGTCGAGCACTTGCCTGGCATGAACGAGGCCCAGATTCCATCCCCAGCACCAGAAAAGAAGAAAGAAAGAAATAATCTAACTCTTAAAGATAATTGTTACGTAAAATTTCAAAATTAAAGTTGCTTTTCCAACATAAATATTAGATAATATTAAATCTACACACCTAGAGATGAAAGCCTCCAAAATATATATTCTCATATGAAAATCAGTAAATGAAGGCTTGTGTAAATAGAATCCACCATTTGTGTTTTAAAAGGGGACAGGGATACCACAAAACACACTAACACCAACATATTTATAGATATTTCTAGAACCATGGAATCTCTCTTGATGTATGCATAAAAAGTAGCAATCCTTTCATTGTCTGTTTAAATTGTTTCAACCATGTGTATGAATTTGCTTTTTAAAATCAGCATATGAAAGCAGTGTTTTTTAGAATAAGATCACCATAGCTACAAAGTGACATAAAATAAAATACAGTGGAAAAAATGTAACAGCAATGGCTGTGACCCAACTTAAAAAAAAAGAAAAATGTAATGCTTAATAGAAAAGCACAAAATAAAACTTGAATAAATAAAGAAACATGACTTATTTCTGGGTAGATGATCAGAATTTTGTATGTGAGCCGTCCCTCTCCCTGCCCCCTCCCCCAAATTTATAAATACAATGCAAATCAGATATATATCTAAAAGAATATAGAAAATCATTCTGAAATTCATCTAGCCTGAGGTGCTTGACCTCAGGGCTGTGGACCGTGAGGGCCAGATTACCCTCTGCAGTGGAGGGCTGTCCTATGCATTCTAGAACATTCCACAGGCTCCCTGGTCTCTACCCTTCACATGCTGGCCGCATGGCCCCAGATGGGACTACCAAAAATATCTCCAAACATTGTCAATTGTCCCCTGGGGAAAAAAAGAAAAATCATCCCCAGCTGAGAATCATCATTCGGCCTAAACAAAGAATTAAATCAGAATGGGGCAGAAAGAGGGCTAGGGGTGCCGCTCAGTGGTAGAGCGCTTGCCTAGCATAGGAGAGGCCCTGGGTTCCATCCTCAGCACCACGAAAAGAAACAAAAGGTGGGGGGAATGTCCATCAAAAGTATAGTTGGAAAAGGTAATAATATCACCAGGTGTTAAAATCTTATAAAGCTGCCAAGCCTGGTGGTGTACGCCTATGATCCCAGCATTTGGGAGGCTGAGGCAGGAGGATCGTGAGTTCAAAGCCAGCCTCAGCAAGGACGAGGCACTTAGCCACTCAGGGAGACCCTGTCTCTAAATAAAATACAAAAAAAAGGGCTGGGGATGTGGCTCGGTGGTCGAGTGCCCCTGAGTTCAATCCCCAGTACCAAAAAGAAAGAAAGAAAGAAAAAATAGACCTAAAAATTCATTTAAACATAATTTTCAAGAGAAAAATGTAAAGCACAGAAGGAACTAGAAGAACTTATAATTGGGAAGGTATCAGTGGCCCAAGGGAAAGCCGTGACGCAGACCCGGTGACACCTGAAGCTCTCACTCTGAAAATTAAAACGCTGTGTCTCCAACGAGAAAGGACCACAATGAAAACCCAAGCAAAGTGCAGGAAAGGGCGCCGCTCCACACGGTGCCGAGGGTGTGTTAAGCCCATAAGAGGAAAACTAGACTCTACCCAGGTGCCAAGCAAAGGGTACCAAGGAGCTGCTCTCAGGAGGTGACAATCCCCAGGGCCACATGTTCTGTCTACGCTTAACCAAAAACAAAAGCAAAGAAAGAGCAGCTTGGGGGGGGGGGGTGCATAGATCACCTCCTAAATCCAACAGCTTAAATTAGGAAACAAAGCTACAGACAGCATCACCACGTGACCCAGCAATTCCACCTGTGAGCCTCTTCCTGCAGAGGCTGGCAGCAGGAACTCCACAGCGTCCAAGGTGGCCCAAAGCTACAGGCAGCTGTGCCCACTGACAGCATGTGGCATATTCCCACAATGAAACATCATTCAGCCGTGGGTTTGGTTTTGGGGGGGGGGGGGGGGGGGGGGGGGGGGGGGGGGGGGGGGGGGGGGGGGGGGGGGGGGGGGGGGGGTTTTTTTGTTTTTCTGAAAAAGGGAAGGAAGCTCTCTCTGACTCCTGCTGCGACAGGAGTGGATGGACCTGAGGACGTGCTGCTCAGTGAAGTGCACCAGACACTTCGGAAGGACACGGGCTGCAGGGTGGACTCGCCGGACATCCCTGGAGCCTCAGAGCCACAGAGACAGGAAGCAGCATGGTGGGTGGAGGGCGGGGAGGGGACAGAGCTGGTGTTGAAGGGGCAGAGCTTCAGTTTGGGGAGATGAGGAAGCCCTGGAGACGGGTGGTGGGGAGACTGCCCCATGCCTAAGGACTGTGCACTCAGATGTGGTTAAAGGGTCAATTTTATACTGTATACATTCTATCAAAATTTTTAAAAGGAAAAAATGTAAATTCGTATTGCGCAGTGAAAGAAGCCAGCTTGGAAAGGGTACGACGCCAACTCTGTGACATTCTGGAAAAAGCAAAACTATGAAGATAAAGATGAAAGATCGGTGGTCACTAAGGATTGGTGGGAGGGAAGGAGGGAGGGAGGAAGGGAGAGTGACCCACAGAGGATTTGGGGGCTGTGAGACCATTCTGTGTGACCTGTGGTGGTGGAGACACGTCCTCGTGTGTCTGTCAAAACTCAGCGTGAACAACGCGGAGAGAGAGCCTCAACATGGGCCGGGGACACTGGCTAACGATGGTGTCTTGGCCATGGGGTCATCTGTCACCACAGATGTCCCTTCTAATGCAAGACTGAGAGGAGTAGAGGGGGGGGGGAAGAGGGAGGGTACGCGGGAACTCTGTACTTTCCAATCGGTGTTCTATAAACCCAAAAGAGCTCTACAAAATAAAGGCTACTAATTTAAAAATAAAATAAAAGATCTAGCCGGGCGCGGTGGCGCACGCCTGTCATCCCAGCACTTTGGGAGGCTGAGGCAGGAGGATTGCGAGTTCGAAGCCAGCCTCAGCAAGGGCGAGGCACTTAGCAACTCAGTGAGACCCTGTCTCTAAATAAAATACAAAAAAAGGGCTGGGGATGTGGCCCAGGGGTCGAGTGCCCCTGAGTTCAATCCCCGGTACAAAATAAATAAATAAATAAATAGATAAAAGATCTACGGTGGTGTCTCTCAGATGCCTCGGCCACCTACGTCATTGGGATACAGTAGAACCAGCAAAGGGGGCAAGGAAATGGACCAGGAAGCCCCTTTCCTGATCCCCGCCACGCGCCAGCTCCCACCTTGAACTTGAACTCCCACCTTGGCCTCCATCGTCCTGGGGTTGGGGGTGCCTGGGCTGGGCATCCCCCGTGCTCTCCAGGAGCCCACCTGGCACCTGGCTGCCTCCCCCCCCCCCCCCCGGCCCTCTGACTTAGAATGCACCAGCTCCTCCTCCTCCCCGGTCCTGGCCCTGAGGTCGCCCCCCCTCCCCCCGCATACCCGAGTGATGTTCACGGAGCTCTTCCTGGGACACAAGCAAAGTGTGCTCCCGTGGCTGCTTCGACACACTACCACAAACGTGGTGACACAACGCAGCCCCACATCACTTAACGATGAGGACGCATTCTGAGAAATGCACCATCGTGCCAAAATCACAGAGTGCACTCGTGCAACCTGGACGGAGCAAGTCCCCGGCTGGACGTGGCATCCTGAAGCCACCTAAAGACCAGGTCGACGTGCTCATGGGAGACTGCGGCCAGGCCAGCACAGCAAACTGGTTTTGCAGTGATTTTTTTTTTTTTTTTAAGTATAAATACGAGTATACCCTAAAATAACAATAAAAATATAGTGTAGGCTGGACGTGGTGGTGCACGCCTGTCACCTCAGCAACTCGGGAGGCTGATGCAGGAGGATCGCATGTTTGAGGCCAGCCTGGGCAACTTTGTGAGACCCAGTCTCAAAATAAAAAGTAAAGAGGACTGGGGTTGTAGCTCAGTGGTAGAGCACCCTGTGTTTGATCCCCAGTGCCCCCCAACACACACACACACACACACAGAGTATAGTGACTATGTAGACCCGTCACACCGTGGTTCATTGTCAAGTACTGCATGCTGTCTGTCCGTAATTGCACAGCCAGGCCGTCACATGACCGGCAGGACAGTAGCTCTGTTTGCACCAGCATCACCACAAACCTGGGCTGCATGTGCTGCATGGGTAGTGGTGACCACAACGTCACTAGGTGACAGGAATTTTCCAGCTCCATTATGAACTCACAGGACCACCGTCACAGCCCGGCTGTCCCGCAGGGCATGACCATGCAGTCGTCCCCTTACCACCATGGAGGTCAGAAGGACCTTTTTTTTTTTGTTGTTGTTGTTCGTGTCCATATTTCAAAAATTTATGTATCTCAAACTGTGCATAATGGAGTAAAAACTTAAGTTGAAAATGTACCTGTGATGAGGGTGGTGGTAGTTCAAATATATACATGGATTCTCGGCAGACTGATTCAAACAACACAGAGCCGAATCTTTTAAAATACAACTACGGAAAATAAAGGAGGGGGGAAACCTTAAAATATCACAATAAATTTACAGAAATATCAAAAACCATAAGGAAATATTCAGCAGGACCCTGGGCGGAAGGTCCACTGAGTAAGGTCCTGGTGTCTGCGGGGCGGGTCCCGTCCGAGGCCCCTGCCAGCTGTCAGAAGCGCCTGTGTCCCCGGCTCCAGCTCAGCCTCGTCCTCAGGCCGGACCTCCCTCTCTGGCTCTCCCTCTCCGCCCTGCTTCTTCCACAGCTGAGGACCCCTGGGTAATCTAATTCCGCTTTGCCATGGGACCTGCTGCGTTCCCAGGCTCCTGGGCTCAGGACGCATGCGCCCTCCGTGGGGGAGCTGACTTCTCAGGGGTGGGAAACTGGCCGTCAACACGGCGGCGCGGGGAGGGCAATGAAGGTAGCTGCAGATAGCAACAGGTGCTACCACAAAATTAAAGGCCATGATAACAACATTGCCTTTAAGAGGGCCGAGGAAAAGCCCTGTGGCAGGTCCCTAGAGGGTTTCTTGGGGTGTGCTCTTCATCTTGTACCCTGCTTTTACACTCACACTGAAGTCCGGGTTAGAAAAAGAGAATCCCACGGGCTGGGGCTGTGGTGCAGTGGTGAGCTCTCTCCCAGCATGCACAAGGCCTGGGTTCAATTCCTGGCACCAAGAGAGAAAGGAAGAACCCCGGGCTCATGAAGAGATAGAATCTTTGATACAGCAATCCTGCCATTAGGAAATCAGGCTGAGGAAAAAATCATACCACATTTTATGCATTCAACTAGTATTTATTGAGCAGCTACCATGTGCCAAGTGACCCAGCTCTCTTGGACCCTACCTTTATTCTATGAATTTGTCATGAGTACTTCAATCTTGGAGAAAGAAGTGACAGCCCAGGACAGGACTGTAGGATTAGTTAGGTCAACTGCAGAATAATCCCTCCATAAAAACATTGTAAAGTTATGGTCAGTGGTGGTTATGTTAAAAGACTGGGCCACAAAGCTAAGTGGACAAAAGGATTTTAAAGAAGGTGTGATCACAACTATGCTTGGAGAGAGAGAAACTGAACCAAGATATTAACAGTGATTGTGTTGAAATAATAGAATTACAGGTAACTCTTGTTTCTTTCCTGGGTTTTTTAAATGTCACATAATTTTCCTGAAATATCAGAAGATAAGGTATCTTAAAAGTGAACAATTATGCAGCCGGGCACAGTGGCACACGCCTGTTATCCCAGCACTTGGGAGGCTGAGGCAGGAGGATCGCGAGTTCAAAGCCAGCCTCAGCAATGGTGAGGCACTTAGCAACTCAGTGAAACCCTGTCTCTAATAAAAAAAAAAATACTAAAAAAGGGCTGGGGATGCGGCCCAGTGGTCGAGTGCCCCTGAGTTCAATCCCCGGTACCAAAAAAAAAAAAAACTAGATCTCACCATGTCCCCATGTCTGTTCCTAACCACTGCGCACCCCAGCCTCTTTCTGGTGGGGGCTGTCTTCAGAGCAACCTTGAGCCACAGAATGCCCACAAAGAGGGCTCCGGCTGGCAGGGCCACGTGAGACACTGTAGCTCGGTGCACACAGAGCATCTCCAAATCCAGGGGACATTCTTTCCCTCGTTCTTGGTCAAGGCACCCCACCCCCACGTCCCACAACCTTTCCACCTTCCCATTCTCAATTCCTGTGACCTGACCTCCACCGGACGACCCCCCCCCCCCCCAGCCTCAAACACACCCAGCTGGTGGCCTCCCCTCCCATTCCCAAGAGGAAGAGAGGTGTCCATCCCGCGACCTCGCAGCCTGACCTCCCAGATCCGCACCCGCCCTTGGCCCCCATCTGGGGCCAGCCCTCCCCCGCATCTGGAGCCCCTCTTGCAGCCTCACGCTCTTCTGTAGAATGGGGGTCAGGAGAGAACCAGCCTCAAGCTGTGCTGGTGGGGTGACAAAGGAGACTGTGGAGGCGGAGGCTGGCATCTGCCTGGGTGCCGCGCAGACACGCCCGCGGTCGTGCGCACCTCCTGCCAGGCTCTACTCAGACGTCACCTCTTCAGACCCCGTCCTGATCCCAGAAGCGAGCAGATGAGCCTGAGCGTTGGTTGGTGGGGCGGATGGCGGTGTCTCTCCCGAGGTCCTTCTGGCCTGGTGAAGAAGGCCCCGTGGAGCAGGCGTGGGACCCGGGAGGCGGGTGCGGCTGCTCCTGGTCGGCGGCTCCTCGGAAAGGTCAATGGAATCTCCAGGCCACCCAGCGGTCCCACGTGCCAAAGAACTGAAAGCAGGCTCTGGAAGGGACATTTGCACACCCGGGTTCAGTCACAACGTTCACAAGAGCCCAAGGTGGAAGCAGGTGGGTCCTCAGGCCACAGGACCGTGGCTCGGCCTTGAAAGACAGGAAGTTCTGGCAGGAGCTGGGCATGTGAAACGAGCCCCTCTCAAAACACAAAACTGCAGGGTCCGCTCACAGGAGGCCCCTGGAGTCATATTTGAGCCTTTATCATCTCCCACAAGAGTTAGAATACCCGCCCCCACACCCCTACTGGGGGTGGAACCAGTGTCCCCTAGGCTAGGCAAGCACTCTAGTACTAAGCGACATGCCCAATTCCTCCTCCTCTTCTTCTGGTACCAGGGATTGAACTCAGGGGCACTCGACCCCTGGGCCACATCCACAGCCTTTTTTGTATTTTATTAGAGACAGGGTCTCACTGAGTTGCTAAGTGCCTCGCCATTGCTGAGGCTGGCTTTGAACTCGCGATCCTCCTGCCTCAGCCTCCCAAGCTGGGAATACAGGCGTGCGCCACCGCGCCCAGCTTCTTCTTCTTTTTTTTTTCTTTTGAGCAGGGTCTCACTAAGTTGCTGAGGCTGGCCTCCAACTTGCATGTCTCTGTGATGACAGGCGTGGCCACCGCCCCTGCTCCGAGCCTTAGAATTCTTCCTAGGCGCAGGTGCACTGCCCCAGTCCCCCCCCTCCAGTGCTGCGCACCGACCAAAGAGTGACCTCTTTGGGATTATCACATCTCCCCAGTGCCCTTGGGGAACCCTTGGAAGGAGCTCGCGTAACCAGCTGTGGCATTTCCTGGAGTCCGTTTACTGAGATCAATGACTTGAGTTGGCACAGGACCTGACGGTGTCCTTTCAGGCACAGAGGACGCTGCTGGCCTTTCAGTCGCCTGGCGCACGGAGGACCTGTCCTCCCCCGTCACTCTCTTCCTTCTGTGTTGTGGGTAAACAAACAGTTCACATACACTTTCCCATCTCAGCCGATTCAGCGCAGCGCAGCCGGGACATGCGCACAGTCTCACCACCCGCGGTTTCCAGAGCTCTCTCGCTTTCCCAGACTGGGGACCCCGCTTCATTCCTCCGCGCCCTCCCAGCCCTTTTCCCTCCACGTGCGCACTGGTCCCAGACAGGTCGGGGTCCGCGTCGCCACGGTGTGGAAATACACCCATTGTCATTCTGGGTTTTATTTTCACTACAGTATCCAGTAAATTATACAAGTTATGAAATTATGAAATAGGCTGTGTGTTGGGTGGTTCGGGTGTGGAAGTGTTGCAAGCACTGTAAAGGTAGGCTGGGAAGAGCCGGCCTGTCTGCGAGGTGGACGCACTCCGCCAGCCCCGGGCAGGATCAAGGCGCAGACTCTGAAGGGTGATTCTGTTGCGTGCACAGCGCTTCTGCACCAGGCCCAAGTGTGTGAGCGCCTGTGGCCGTCAACAGGGCGATGGGAAAAGAAAAGGCAGATATGCACTCTGGAATTCCATACAGCCTTGAAAAAGCCCGAAGTCCTCCATTTGCAGCGACACGGATGAACTTGGAGGATGAACTTGGAGGACACCGGGCTAGATGAGGGCCAACACCACATGGCCACTCTTACATCTAAGAGAGGGGACCTTGCAGAGGGAAGAGGGATGGTTGCCAGGGACCAGGGTGGAGGAGGAGAAATATCAGTCAAGAAATACACGATTTTAGGCAGGAGCAGTATGTTTAAGACCTTTATCCTGGCCACGTGTCATCCCAGCTAACCAAGAGGCAGAGGCAGGAGGATTCCAATTTGAAGAATAACCTAGGCGATCTGGCTAGGGGCTCTAAAAATAAATAAATAAAACCTGCTGGGAATGGTAGAGCACCCTTGTCCCAGTACCAGCAGAGAGAGAGAAAAGAGAGAGAGAGAGAGAGAGAGAGGAAGAGACAGAGAGAGAATCCTCCAACATAGTTACTGCAGTTAATCACAATGTAATGTATCCTTGGAAATTACTTAGAGAGTGGACACAAAGATACACGATGCTCTGGCAGTGAGCTTGCTGTAGCTATTGCATGACACAGATTTCGAAGCATCCTAAACATATACAATTTTTGCTGTCCATTTTGAAAACTCCCTTTTCTCATGCAGCTGTGAAGGCAGAGATAATAGGCAAAAGAAATAGCTAACACACAAATTCGATCCAACTGGGGTGTACTCAGTGGGGAAAAAATAAAACTAAGATAGAGGTTGGGGGTGTGTGTGTGTGCAAGTTTTAAACAGGGGGGTGATCCAGGAAGCCTTCGCTGGTGTGGCGACATCTAAGCAGAGATCTGCAGGAGGAGAGGAAGGGAGGGGCTCCGCTGAGCAGTTGGGGAAGGGTGTCTTAGGAAAGGGGATGACCAGTGCCAAGGTCCTGAGGCTGGGAGGTGTCCGGTGTGTTGCGGGGACCGCAAAGGCTGGTATAGCTGAAGTCTAATGGAACAGTGGAGTTGGGACAGGCAAGAGGCAGCCCTCGGACACATAGGTCTCCGAGCAAGCACACATCAAGGCCACATTTGACCTCCTCAGTCTCCGGGGAGTTGACAAGTTCTAGAAGCAGTGAATTTACACAAAACCTGGCGTAGAACAAATGTTTAGATAATGAGAGTCAGGGGTTATTTCTCAAGACCATCAACAGAGAAGGGGGGAAAAGGAGAATTCTGTAAATCTCAGTGAAAAATGAACAATTACAAGTAGCCCAACACACACGCACACACACACACACACACACACACACACACACACCAGAGCTTTGCACATGCTAAGCATACACTCCGCCACAAAGCCACACCCTTGCCCCAGCCCCAGCTCTAAATTCATCCCCCTCCACCGACCCAGCCAGATTATCAACAGCCCACAGAGCTCCCAGACACCAGCCCCAGCGCCCCAGTTCCTGGGTCTGCCTGAGACCTGACATGGGTTTCAAACCCGGAAGAATCTGAAGGTCAGTGTTGAAATCACGCGCTCACCCACCATCCAGCCAGGCCAAAGCCAGCAGCCACTGATTGATAAGGAGCCTCTGTGCCCAGCCCACCCAGCCCACCCCGTCCTAGAGGAAGAGGCCCCTGTCCCTGGCCTTGGCCCAGGGGGTGCTTGACTGAGCAGAGGGAAACAGAAGGTCAGATGATCCCACACTTGGGGTTCACTCCATCAAACAGGGTCTCTGGCCCTCGGCACTGCGGATGTGTAGAGCTGGGTCCTTCTCTTTTTTATGTCGTTATTTTCATTTTGTTTGTTTGTTTGTTTTGGTACCGGGGAATTGAACTCAGGGGCACTCGACCCCTGGGCCACATCCCCAGCCCTACTTTGTATTTTAGTAGAGACAGGGTCTCCCTGAGTGGCTAAGTGCCTCGCCATGGCTGAGGCTGGCTTTGAACTCGCGATCCTCCTGCCTCAGCCTCCCAAGTGCTGGGATGACAGGCGTGCGCCACTGCGCCTGGCTATTTTTAAATATAGTTAGTTTAGTTGTTAGTGGACAGATTAAAATGAATTGACAAATAACGGTCAGTGCACAAGTATGAGGTGTGTGTGGGTTTCCACCCACGCCCTCGTGGGCAGTCAGGGAATCAAAGCACTCAGCAGATTGTCCTTCCATAGAGTGGTGACAGGACACTCGAACTCCTCTTTCAGCTGTTTGCGTGGACACAGTGCATTATCGTGAACGCCTGGTGGTACCAGTCCTAATTGCAGCTGGGTACACAGCACACGGGTCCTGTCCCCTGTAGCCACGCCCTGCCTCCCCCAGGCTCTGGTAACCACCATTCTATGCCTGACTTCTATGAGTTCATCTTTTTTATTTTTTAATCTAAAAAAAAAATTATTATTTTTGGTGGTGCTGGGGTGGACCCCAGGGCCTGGTGGCGCTAGGCAAGCCCTCTGCCTCTGAGCCACACCCAGCCCTGCCATGTGTTTGGATTTCATGCACAGAATCAGTCTCTACGCCTGGGCTCAGTCACTTTACACCGTGTCCTACAGGTTGATCTGTGTTGCCCCAAATGGTGGAAATTTCTGGATTTTTTAAAGCTAATTTTTTTTTTTTAAAGCTAAATATGCCACTCTCTAAAGTCTATTCACCTTGATGGCCTGGGCTGTTTCGCTCTGTGGGATATTGTAAGTAGTGCCACATAGCCATGGGTGACCCCTCGTATTGAGGGGTTCCTTTGCATCCTGGAAGACATCTCTGCCAGATGCCAGCAGCTCTCCCCCCCAACTGTGGCCCAGCCATGTCTCCAGACCTTGCCAAAAGCCCCCTGGGAGGCCACACCACTCCGAGTTAAGAACCAAGGGATTAGGACCCTGCTGGCTGCTACGACAGATAAACCCCAACGTGTTGGACCTTTACCACTCCCTGAAGCGACATTCTCTTTTTAGGCCTCAGTTTCCACATCTGCAAATGCGTGCTCCTCAGTAAGGATGATTCAGGGGTGCACCCTCCTTGCCAGCTAGCATTTCAACCAAACCTTGAGAGATAGCACGTGTGTGTCCCACCATCTGTTGAAAGAAGACAAAAAAGAAACAGTTCAGCTATCTATCAGCAGGGAGCCAAGGAAGCCAAAACTAAGGGACATTCATGCCATATGTTATTACGAATGGAGGTATGTGTCATGTATTTGTTCATTCAATTGCATCATGTGGGTACCCTCTTCTAGAACATAGCTGGCCTTTCATCCCACTGTGACTAGAAGTTATTTCAAATGGAAAGAACCTCTTCACCATCCAGTAAAAAACTCCTGTTCATCCGTCAACACCCAGCTGAAAGTTTCCCTCCCCTGACCCTCCTCTCTCCCACACTTCACAAAATAAGCTCCTCCCTCCCTCCTTACCTCACTCAGGATAAATAAACTTTACCCTGAAGCATTTAACTCAACAAGCTCTCTGTGTGTTTATCTGTCTGTTTGTCTGTCTGTGTGTATGTTAAAATAATAGTTCACCATGACCATAGAGGCATATGCTGGGAACACAAGTACAGATCAATATGGCCAACAGTGTGCTAAAATTAACTTATAATGGTTACAAGAGCTGCCAGGGACCAAAGCTTCCCAGCCCTTCACTCAGTGATGTCGCGTTTGTAGTCTGAAATCCAAACCATGGGAATTGACCAATACTACTAATCAGGACTTTCCCCCTGCTTAACAGCAGTCTATCAAACATC
This sequence comes from Tamias sibiricus, assembly GCA_025594165.1. Lineage (NCBI taxonomy): Eukaryota > Metazoa > Chordata > Mammalia > Rodentia > Sciuridae > Tamias > Tamias sibiricus. The sequence continues at coordinate 5,539,901 of CM046673.1, forward strand.
GGGAAATCTTTTAGGTAAAAGGCATTATCAGTAGGTAAAAGAAAGAATACACTGATTCCCTTCTTATCTGTTGTTTCATTCCCATGGTTTCGGTTGCACACAGTCAACCATGGTCTGAAAATATTATGTGGAAAATTCCAGAAATAAACAATTCATAAGTTTTAAGTTGCACATAATTCTGAGTAGTGTGATGAAATCTCATGCTGTCTTGGCCAGGGTGTGAATCATCTCTGCCCAGTGTATCCATACTGTATATGCTACCCTCCCATTCGTCATTTAGTAGCCACCTTGGTAATTGGATTAACCATTGCACAATCAAAAAAGCTTGTGTTCTGGTAACCTTTATTTTACTTAATAATGGCCCTGCAGCATGAGAGTAGTGATGCTGACAACTTGGGTATGCCAAAGAGAAGTTGCAAAGTGCTTCCTACTCTGTCTCCCTGATGACCTCATTGGAATCCTTGGTCAGAACCATCTTCCTGTGTTCACACAAACCTCCTGGACTAGAGAATTTCAATTTGGTCTCCATCCCTGGCCTGACTGAACTACCCAACCCCAAAGAGAATGAGAAAGAGCTCTCGTGAAGACTAGGAAGAGGACACGGCACTAGGAAAAGGGAATAGCACGTGCAAAGGCCCTGGGCCTGGAAAGAGGGCTGTTGACCTGTGCAGCTGGAGTGCAGTGGCTCCGTCTGCTAGGAGGAAGTCCTTTGTAACCACTTTGTCCTAGACCTGGCACACAGCCTGCACTTAGCAAACATTGCAATTGTCACCGCGGAGTCCTAAAAGGTGGGATCCACTGTAGCTGCCCTGAAGGCTGAAATTTGGGAAGTCCCCTGGCCTTCAGATGTGGCCTCAGTACAAACAGCTGCCGTGGGAACTTCTCACGGGTCTGGTCCAGGAAGACCCCGTCGTGCAAGCCAACTATTCACAGCGTCATCTTCCTCAGATCCTCCAACACAGCCCTGGGGTCACCCACCTGCAAGGAAGGCGGCTGGATATTCATCGCCCTCTTCCCGGTCTCCCAAGAACCCCCGCCAGATGACAGCTGACTCTCTTACACAATAGCTGTGTCCGGGAAAGGAGTCAGCAAGAACAGAGGCTACTCAAAACCCATTCAACATATTGCCCGTATCAGACCTATTTTATATACTGCAAAGGCTGCTGGAGAGTGGACGCCATTTATGTTTCAGCGGGTATCTGTGCAAACCAGGGGCAGCAAACCCTGTGGCGGGGAGCGGAGACATTTAGACCAGGCTCCTTTGGGAGGCGCCCACCAGCCCGGAGCTCCCGGCCTATGGTGGCTCGGGTGGACAAAAAGGCATGACTGCAGCTGCATGTAACTCAGTGAGGAGTTCCAAAGTCACTTCCCTAGGCCTGGACTTGGCTTGACTAAAAGAACATGGTGGGGTGTGTGGGGACCGCCTGGGAGACGGGATGAACGAAGAGAGATTGACAGGTAGATGTGATGATAAAGGAAGAGGGGGCTGGGGTTGTGGCTCAGCGGCAGAGCGCTCGCCTCGCACGTGCGCGGCCCGGGTTCAATCCTCAGCACCATGCAAAAGTAAACACATTGTGTACAACTAAAGCAAATAAATGAATATTTAAAATAATAATAATAAAAGGAATAGAATCATAGCTATATTAGATAGGTAGATGATAAAGATGATGGATGGATGGATAGATAGAGTAGTTAGATGAATGGATGGGTGGATGGATGGGTGGACAGATGGATGGATGGATGGATAGAGTGGATAGATGGTGGATAGATGGGTGGATGGATGGATGGATGGACAGACAGGCGGGTGGATGGATGGATGAGTGCATGGACGGATGGATAGATGGGTAGATGAATAGATGAGTAGATGGATGGATGGGTCAATGGATGGATGGATAGAGTAAATAGATGGTGGGTAGGTGGGTGGATGGGTGGATCTATAAATCAACGTACACGTAGGTAGTGGGATGGTGATAGGTACGTAGAGGTCGGCACGTGTGTGCCCCTAGACAGATATGAGGGCGTACCTCTATGTATTGGTGGGCCTGCCTATCTCTGCCCGTCCCCTCTCTCCCCAGGGCACATAGAGACACACAGCACCTGCCTCTGTGCCTGTCTCTGTGCCTGTCTCTGGCCTGTCTGGCCTGTCTCTGGCCTGTCTCTGTGCCTGTCTCTGGCTGGTCTCTGGCCCTGTCTCTGCCTGTGTGCCTGTCTGGCCTGTCTCTCTCTGTGCCTGTCTCTGGCCTGTCTCTGCCTGTCTGCCTGTGCCTGTCTCTGTGCTGGTCTCTGGCCTGTCTCTGTGCTGTCTCTGTGCCTGTCTCTGGCCTGTCTCTGTGCCTGTCTCTGGCCTGTCTCCTGTCTCTGTGCCTGTCTCTGGCTGGTCTCTGCCTGTCTCTGGCCTGTCTCTGTGCCTGTCTCTGTGCCTGTCTCTGTGGCCTGTCTCTGTGCCTGTCTCTGGCCTGTCTCTGTGCCTGTCTCTGCTGTCTCTGGCCTGTCTCTGGCCTGTCTCTGTGCCTGTCTCTGTGCCTGTCTCTGGCTGTCTCTGTGCCTGCCTGTCTCTGGCCTGTCTCTGTGCCTGTCTCTGCCTGTCCTGTCTCTGTGCCTGTCTCTGTGCCTGTCTCTGGCCTGTCTCTGTGCCTGTCTCTGTGCCTGTCTCTGTGCCTGTCTCTGGCCTGTCTCTGTGCCTGTCTCTGGTGCCTGTCTCTGTGCCTGTCTCTGTGCCTGTCTCTGTGCCTGTCTCTGTGCCTGTCTCTGTGCCTGTCTCTGTGCCTGTCTCTGTGCCTGTCTCTGTGCTCGTGTCTCTGTGCCTGTCTCTGTGCCTGTCTCTGTGCCTGTCTCTGTGCCTGTCTCTGGCCTGTCTCTGTGCCTGCCTCTGTGCCTGTCTCTGTGCCTGTCTCTGTGCCTGTCTCTGGCTGGTCTCTGTGCCTGCCTGTCTCTGGCCTGTCTCTGTGCCTGTCTCTGCCTGTCTCTGTGTCTCTGTGCCTGTCTCTGTGCCTGTCTCTGGCCTGTCTCTGTGGCCTGTCTCTGTGCCTGTCTCTGTCTCTGTGCCTGTCTCTGTGCCTGTCTCTGTGCCTGTCTCTGTGCCTGTCTCTGTGGCTGTCTCTGCCTGTCTCTGGCCTGTCTCTGCCTGTCTCTGTGCCTGTCTCTGTGCCTGTCTCTGGCCTGTCTCTCTGTGGCCTGTCTCTGTGCCTGTCTCTGTGCCTGTCTCTGGCCTGTCTCTGTGCCTGTCTCTGGCCTGTCTCTGTGCCTGTCTCTGTGCCTGTCTCTGGCCTGTCTCTGTGCCTGTCTCTGGCCTGTCTCTGTGCCTGTCTGCCTGTCTCTGGCCTGGTCCCTCTGGCCTGTCTGGCCTGTCTCTGGCCTGTCTCTGTGCCTGTCTCTGGTGTCCTGTCTCTGTGCCTGTCTCTGGCCTGTCTCTGGCCTGTCTCTGTCTCTGCCTGTCTCTGTGGCTGTCTCTGTGTCTCTGGCCTGTCTCTGTGCCTGTCTCTGCCTGCTCTGTCTCTGTGCCTGTCTCTGGCCTGTCTCTGCCTGCCCTGCCTGTCTCTGGCCTGTCTCTGTGTCTCTGGCCTGTCTCTGGCCTGGCCTGTCTCTGGCCTGTCTCTGTGCCTGTCTCTGTGCCTGTCTCTGGCCTGTCTCTGCCTGTCTCTGCCTGTCCTGGTCTCTGGCCTGTCTCTGGCCTGTCTCTGGCCTGTCCTCTGCCTGTCTCTGTCTCTGCCTGTCTCTGGGCTGTCTCTGGCCTGTCTCTGCCTGTCTCTGTGCCTGTCTCTGGCCTGTCTCTGTGCCTGTCTCTGGCCTGTCTCTGGCCTGTCTCTGTGCCTGTCTCTGTGCCTGTGCCTGTCTCTGGCCTGTCTCTGCCTGTCTCTGTGCCTGTCTCTGGCCTGTCTCTGTGCCTGTCTCTGTGCCTGTCTCTGGCCTGTCTCTGTGCCTGCCTGTCTCTGGCCTGTCTCTCTGGTCTCTGGTCTCTGTGCCTGTCTCTCTGGTCCTGTCTGCCTGTCTCTGTCTCCTGGCCTGTCTCTGGCCTGTCTCTGTGCCTGTCTCTGGCCTGTCTCTGTGCCTGTCTCTGTGCCTGTCTCTGGCCTGCCTGTCTCTGGCCTGTGCCTCTGGCCTGCCTGTCTCTGTGCCTGTCTCTGTCTCTGCCTGGCCTGTCTCTGTGCCTGTCTCTGGCCTGTCTCTGTGCCTGTCTCTGCCTGTCTCTGTGCCTGTCTCTGTGCCTGTCTCCTGTCTCTGGCCTGTCTCTGTGCCTGTCTCTCTGGCCTGTCTCTGGCCTGTGGCCTGTCTCTGTGCCTGTCTCTGGCCTGTCTCTGTGCCTGTCTCTGGCCTGTCTCTGTCTCTGCCTGTCTCTGTGCCTGTCTGCCTGTGCTGTCTCTGGCCTGTCTCTGCCTGTCCTGTCTGGCTGTGCCTCTCTGTGCCTGTCTCTGTGCCTGTCTCTGCCTGTCTCTGTGCCTGTCTCTGTGCCTGTCTCCTGTCTCTGTGCCTGTCTCTGTGCCTGTCTCTGGCCTGTCTCTGTGCCTGTCTCTGGTCTGTGCCTGTCTCTGTGCTGTCTCTGGCCTGTCTCTGTGCCTGTCTCTGTGCCTGTCTATCTGGCCTGTCTCTGTGCCTGTCTCTGTGCCTCTGGCCTGTCTCTGTGCCTGTGCCCTCTCTGGCCTGTCTCTGTGCCTGTCTCTGTGCCTGTCTCTGGCCTGTCTCTGTGCCTGTCTCTCTGGCCTGTCCTCTGTGCCTGTCTCTGTGCCTGTCTCTGGCCTGTCTCTCTGGCTGCCTGTCTCTGTCTCTGTGCCTGTCCTCTGGCCTGTCTCTGGCCTGTCTCTGGCCTGCCTGTCTCTGGCCTGTCTCTGGCCTGTGTCTCTGGCTGTCTCTCTGTCTCTGGCTGGTCTCTGCCGACAGGCTGCATCTATAGGGACTCTGTGTCTTTGCCTGCGTGTCCACACGTGTGCCCGTGTCCACACTCAGACACGTGGACGCGGACGTCCTCGTGCCGTCCGTCTCCAGCCTCCCTCTGCGGCTGTCCTCACACCTGCTTCTCTGACTCCGACCCTCCCACCCCTCACTGGCCGCTGGCCCTTCATCTGTCCATTTTTCACGAGGCATCTGTCCTGCTTTGTGCACCCGAGTCTTTTTTTTTTTTTTTTTTTCCTTTGGTACCAGGGATTGAACTCAGAGGCACTCGACCCCTGGGCCACATCCCCAGCCCTTTTTGTATTTTAGTAGAGACAGGGTCTCACTGAGTGGCTAAGTGCCTCGCCATGGCTGAGGCTGGCTTTGAACTCACGATCCTCCTGCCTCAGCCTCCCAAGTGCTGGGATGACAGGCAGGCCACCACCGCGCCCGGCTCCAAGTCATTTTTTAATGTCTCTGAAGCCACCCTTGCCTGGGACTCCCTGCAGCTCCTGACAACCTGTCAGCAGGGCACCTCTACCTGGGAACCCTTGCCAACTGGAGAAACATCCCTGTCCTGGGGTGTGCGGTGCCTTGTAGCCAGGAGAGAAGCCCTGGCCTCAACCCACAGAGGCCAGCAGCACCGGACGCAACAGTGACAACCAGAAAGAGTTCCAGACCGGGATCAGTGTCACTGGGAGGCAAAGTCACACCCAGGCGGGAACAGCTGACCCTGGGTTCAGATCCTGCCCCTGGCCCTCCCGGGCTCTAAAATGGGGACACTGTTGACACGCGCTCTGGGTGTGCTGAGGATCCTTGCACCGCAACCTCCAGGTAACACCAGCTGTGCAACAGAGGGGACTGCCTTTGCCTCCTTAGTCCCCTCCTTATCCACAGCGGCCCCCCGAGACCCCCACGGGGTGCCTGGAACCACGGCAGCACCCGCCCGCGTAGGCACTCTTCACGCGCAGACCTGAGGAAGGGCTGGGTGTAGAAACGGGGCGCGGCAAGAGAGCCGCGATACTGATGAAGAACACAGTGCAACGACCGCGACAATATGTCACCAAACGCGTTAGGTGAAGTTTACGTGTTGCTGTTTCTGGAAGTTTCCATCTCCTACCTTCAGACTGCGGTCGGCTGCAAGCAAGTTGGAGTGCGGAGAGCGGACTAGCAGACCATGAGGGGCCACCCCACGATCGTCCAGCGTCCTGTCTGAATGGTGGTGGGGGTCACAGCGCTCACTGCGGCTGCCCAGAACACCCCAGTCACTGAGGTCCCAGCTGCTCCCCGCGGAGAGCCAGGAGCCCTTCCAAGAACACCGTGCTGCTCCCGACGGCCCTGTGGGGACGGCTGGGGGTGGGGCGAAGCTGCCGGGAGGACTTTCCTGCTCTGCATCCTGGTTCTTTGAGGCTTTGGCTCTGGGGGAGGCTGTGAGGCTGAGTCGAGGCTGGGAGCCGAGAGAGGGAGGCCAGGCTGGTCGGGATGAGCTCGAGGTCTCCAGCATCCAGACGCCCCTGGGACCAGGCTCACAGCGCTGAAGGTCCACAGAGCATCTCACGTGGCTGCCCTTGGGTACACACACGGGCATGTTGGGGACAGGTGCGTGTTCTTATGGGCACATCCAAGGACATGCTCAAACATGCATTCACACGTGAGGGAGCACACACTAAAGAATGCACTGAACGCTTCCTGTGTACACACATGCACACGCAGACACTCCCGGCACACGTGGAGTCAAGCACGCACAGCTGTGCCCTGGCACACTCACATGGGGGCCACAGGCTGCCCAGGCACGTGTGTGCACACGAGTGTGCGTCTCCCTGGCACACCCACCCGTGGACAAGCACAGCGGTCCCCACGGCTCACGCCTCTGTCCCACTGCCAGGCGGCACCCACTCGCCGGATCCCCGCAGACCAGCGCCTGCTGAGTGCCTCGTGTATACCTGGAAGGGCCCCAGGAGGGGCTGAAGCAGGGGCACTGCACTCGGGGAGCACTCCGAGAGCAGCCCACGCTCAGCCCAGCCTCAAACAGGCCGGAAGTGGCCAGCAGAGCCTGGGAGGGGCCGGCTCTGCAGGCTGCCTGGGCGGGGGTCTGCTCGGGGCAGACTTGAACTTGGTCTGCGGGCGGGAAAGGTGGCGCGGGTCCCCCGGCCCCCACCACGGACCTGGGCGGCTGCCTGAGCCCTCGCCCGCGGGCGCCTGGCGCAGCCTGAGCCCAGGACGGCTTGGGAAGAGACGGCCACGGCCGTGACCCCCGCCCGCCTGCCGGACGCCCTGCCTTCCTCCTGGGTTCCCGGAGGCCCTGGCGCAGGTTCCCTGGAGGAAGAGGAAGAGCGTCAGCCCAGGGCGTCGCTGGGTGGAGGGCCTCGTTCCAGCCTCCCCTTCCAGGACCACCAGAGCAGTGGCTGGAAATTCAAGGCTCAGGAAACGCAGGTGGCGGAGAGGCAGTCGGGCACTACGCCCACCGAGGTTGGGAGTGGAGGCCGCAGGTCCCACCCTGCTGGGCCTCGAACCTCCCCAGGCTGCGTCCCCGGAGATCCGGCCCGGAACCAAGCAGCTCCCTTGCTGGCCACACCCCTGTCTACACAGTCTGGCTCATTCTGCCTCCTGAGTCCCCCTGCGAGCCACCTGCTTTCCTCTCGCCTGTGGCTGGGCCACTGTCCTGTTCCCCTGAGTGACAGCAGTGCCACCTCTCCAACCTCCAGGATTCATTCTCCGCATGCCCAACCACAGGGAGCCTTCTAATGCAAACGCCCAACCTTGCCACCCCTCTGCATAAAGCCCTCCATGGCTCCCTACTGCCCCTAGGATAAACCTAAAACTCTTGCCAAACCCATGTCTTCCAACCCAGCGCACAACGGCCTCTCATTTAGCTTTGTCCACTCTGGCCAGTCCCTGTCAGGGCTTGCCTTGCTGCAGACAGGTAGACTCGCCTGTGGCCCTGTGCCTGTCACCGGGTCCTCCCTGCTCACTCCTCTGCCCAGTGTCTGCCAGGCACGGCTTCCTGGCGACGCCTCCTGGACTCCCAAGTCTGGGGCCAGGAGCTGCTCACCTGGCTGCCCCAGGCTGTCCCCTCAGTAGACGCGAGCCGCACCCCCCACCCCACCTGGCGCCCATCTGGTGGAAAGAGACGCTCAGCAGAGAAGAGCCCAGTCCTGCGAGGGGCAGCGGGGGGCAGGCTGACCGGCAGGAGTGCTCCACGGCAGGGGACACCAAGGACTTACCATAGCCCTCCTCGGCCCCCCGGGGGTGGACACAGGGGGCCCCGCCCTTCTGCCCTATTGTTTGAGATGAATTTCATGGGCCAGGAAAGATACTGGGCATGAAGTCAGTGGTGCAGGCACAGAGATCATGTCCTGTGTCACCACACGCAGACGCTGGAAAGCCAGTCTTATAGAAGCCTGGAGGAGGGAGGGCAGGGGCAGGGGAGGCTGGGTAACGGCCACCAAAATACTGCGGGGGGGGGGTAGTTGTTCTAGTGTCCTGTGACACGGGGATGGCTACAGTCAGCAACTACTTATTGCATAGTTTGTCAATAACTTGAAGAGAGGAGTTTGAAGGTTCCCAACGCCAAGGAATGATCGATTGTTAAGGAGATGGACGAGCCGCCCCGATCTGACCATTGTACACGGCACACGTGTGTTCCACGACCCCGCGCACCCCAGGAGCGTGGACAATGAGCACACATCAGGGAAAATGTGTTGACTGAAAAAGAAAAAAACAAAACCCTAGCCGGGCGCGATGGCGCACACCTGTCATCCCAGCACTTGGGAGGCTGAGGCAGGAGGATTGCGAGTTCAAAGCCAGCCTCAGCCATGGTGAGGCACTTAGCAACTCAGTGAGACCCTGTCTCTGATAAAATACCAAAAAAGGGCTGGGGATGTGGCCCAGGGGTCGAGTGCCCCTGAGTTCAATCCCCGGTACCACAAAAAAATAAAATAAAATACCCTTTCAATGGTGCTCACCATAGAATTCCAAGTCTGGGGGTGGGGGCGGGGGGTGGCACGGACTCCCTCTGGTCAGGAGCGTGGATGGCCCAGGAGCCGGGAGCTCACCACCCCTGGTTGCTGGGTGAACCTGACTTCTCAAACGCAAGGTCAGTCCCAGGCCTGCCCTGCCTCTCTGTACCCCAGCATCTGAGGAGGCCCTGCCCGGCCCCAGATGACCTGGACAGGGAGCCTTGGCAGCAGGAAGCACCCCCAACCCCCCCCCCTAAGCTGCGGGCTGAGAGCGCAAGCGCAGCTCAGGGACCCCCGACTCAGTGATCCCGGGGGGCCTCGTGCCAGGAAGGCTGGAGACCCCAACGGCAGGGATGGGCGCCGGGCCTGGTGGCAGGCACCTGTCCCCCAGCTGCTGGGGACGGCTTGAGCCCAGACGTCCACGGCCAGCCTGAGCAGCACAGCGGGACCCGGGCTCAAAAGAAGGAAAGAAAAAAAAAAAAATGCAGTGGCGAGAAGGAAGCGCCGGGCGTGGCCCCGGGCGCCGCGCTGTCCCCCACCGGGCGCAGGCGCGTGGTGGACAGGTGTCCACTCCCCAGCCAGGAGACTCCGGACGTCCAGGGACGGTCAGGGGCAGCAGCACGGTGTGACTGACAGCTGCCCGAGCCCCGCCCTCAACACGCCCTCCCCGAGGCAGGTGCTCTGCGGTCTGCGGGGACACCGAGTCTCGCTGGGCCCCGCCTCAGATCCCTCTTCCGCAAAATGGCACGGCGAGCGCCCCCTCCCGGCAGGATCGAGATGGCGCACACCGCAGGGCAAGTGCTCGGAGAACGGCCACCTGGCCTCTCGGGGTCACCTCTCGCCACTGGAAATCCGCGAGTGACCGTGTCGCTGCGAGGCCACTGAGCGCTCGGTTATATTAAGATGTGGTTTTCCTGTGGCGGTCCCTTGTGGTTTCTCTGGAAATCCAGCAGCAGGGGAGGGCGAGTCCCCAGACAAGAGTGGCCGCAAGGAAGGGCCCAGCAGCCCCCCGCCCCTGTTAGTCCCTGAATGGGAAAACCAGGCCCTGAGGACTCAGAGTTTGCCACAAAGGGCCACTAAGCAGGGTGGCCGCACATGGCAAATGAAAACACACATGTCCAGTACCTGTGTTTCATCAGGCGACCCTATCCCCGAGACCAGAGGTACCCGGAGAACCCTCTCCTGCAGATCAGTAGGTCTTGATTTAATGACACCAATGAGCTGCTCTTGGATTTAACTAGTGCACGCATGTGCAGACCCACACACGTACACGCACTCTGAGTGCAGTACTTGAAAGAAGAACTGAAGGATACTGCAGCAGAGGGGACCTCAAGTGCAAAGGCCCTGGGGCTGCAAAGAGGCTGGCAGAAGAAATCGGGGGAAGAACTGGCCGGTGCCTGCCACGGGCCAGATACTGTCCTGCTCCTCTCCTGTAATCCTATGAGATGGGAATACGGCTGCGTTCAAAGGAAGGAACTCAGCAGTTGCTGCTTCCTCAGGAGGGTCACACAACACATGATTGGCAGAAGCAGGAGTTGAGCCTAGAGCCCCACATCCCGGGCCCTGCAGAGGGAGCGTGACGCTCACCATCCGTTTTCTGATGCTCTGAAGGGACCTGAACACGAGGAGAAACCGTTACCAATCAGAATGGCTAAAATTAGTAAACGATAGTAGTAAGTGGTGACAAAAACGCCCCTGGTGGAGGCGGTGCAAAATCATGCCGCCACTTTGGAAAACAGTTCTATGTTTCTTTTTCCTTGCTTTCTTGCGCTTTTTTTTTTTTTTTTTTTTTTTTTTTTTTTTTTTTTTGGAGGGGTGGTGCTGAGGGTGAACCTTGTGTGCCAGGCACGTGCTGTACCACCGAGCTACATCCCAGCCCCTTCAAGGGTTCTTACAAAGCCAAATGCACATTTGCCACATAATCTAACAATCCTACTCTTATGTATTTTCCCCAAAGAAATGAAAACTTAACCTTCACGTGAGAGACCCCACCGAGTGGGGTTATTCATACCATTGAAATGGCATTCAGCGGGTGAGCGCATAAGCCAGCAGCGTCACACCATATGATGGAGTACTACGCAACAAGGACATGAAAGAGCCGTGTGCACGAAGATGGTAGGATTCCCTTTACATGCTGTTCTGGAAAAGGCAAAACCACAGGGACAGAGAAAAAAAAAAAATGTGACTGGCAGGAGTAGGGAAAGAAGATGCCTACAAAAGACCAAGAGAGAGTTTCGGGGTCGGAGGGATGGTTCCATGTTTTTACTGGGATGGTGGTTACAGGACTGCGGGGATCCAAACTCACAGAAATGTGTGCTAGAAAGATGGAATTTTGCTATGTGGACATCACATCTCAATTATAAGAACTCAACAGAAGGGAAAGCTCTAAGCTCAGAAAATGGGACCCTTGCCGGGCGCAGTGGCGCACGCCTGTCATCCCAGCACTTTGGGAGGCTGAGGCAGGAGGATCGCGAGTTCAAAGCCAGCCTCAGCCATGGCAAGGCACTTAGCCACTCAGTGAGACCCTGTCTCTAATAAAATACAAAAAAGGGCTGGGGATGTGGTCCAGGGGATGAGTGCCCCTGAGCTCAATCCCCGGTACCAAAAAAAAAAAGAAAAGAAAAGAAAAGAAAATGGGACCCTTCTGGGTGTCTTCCTCCCACGTGGGTCTTCCGTGGAGTAGGATGAAGAATCTCAGCATAAAGTCTCTTTACACCAGATGACACAGAGTAGAGGGACCTCCTCAGATCAGCACCTTCAGGGCCTGTGCACGCTAAGGAGGTTTCTACAGTATGACCGTGTGCACAGGACCCTTTTCTCCACATCTCTGCTCGCAGTGGGTGTTATCGCTTTGTAATGCTTTTAATCACTTTATTTTTATATATGTTACGACAACAGCTTAACAACATTTGTTCAACTTTTATGAAGTATTGGAAATCATGGAACAAACTAAACTGGTAGAATTTCCAATGAATTAGTTTCTGATTTCCAATACGATGTCTACTGTAACAAGATGACAGTCAGATACCTGTTGTCTCTTTTTCTTTGTGATTGTGAGTGTCACCCTCTTTGGTGTGAATGGTGCATTGTTACTAAGTTTTGCCCCCTCAGGGCTCCTGAGACTACATTTTTACATATTCTTTCCCTCTCAGTAGTGTTCATGACAGACGTGCTTGTTGGTAGCCTTTCTCAGTTTTCTTCGGATGTTGCCTTATTAATGTGTGAAAACTCTTTACATAGGAAGGTACCAACCCTTCTCAGATGACCAATTGCTCTTTACTTATTTTTTACAGTATTTTTCTCTACAATACTATCTTCCCTAATCAGTCATAAGATTATTTCCCTAAATTAGTGTGTGTGTATGTGTAGGTATGTATACACACACACACTAACGTGGCCGAATTATATGGTTATATTGTGTGCATGTACAAACATGTAACACTAAATCCCACCATTATGTGCAACTATAACGCACCAGTTAAGAATAGGGGAAAATAGATTATATAGTGTTTGTTTTTTTTTTTTTAATGTGTATTTCTGTATTTTCATTCGTGACTTCTGGGTTTTCTGCCTTAGCTTTTTAACAAGCATATTTTCAACTCCAAGTTATAAAAATAGCCTTGTAAATTCCTTGTGAGATCTATTTTGGTTTATTTTACATATTTTATCTTTAGCCCATCTGGAAATTTGGGGGGTTTCCCCCCCACAGTACAGAATATTTCACTCTAACGCGTCTCTATCAAAAGCGGGAGAAGGAAGGGTGGCCCCGGAGCCACCCGGGCCTGGCTTCTCAGGCCACCGCCTGGCCCCGAGGCCTGGGGTCTCCCGCCCCACTGAATTTTCTTCTCTCCATTCTTAGCGGGTGGGAGCGAAGCCACGGGCAAGTGCTGCCCTCTAGTGGCCACATGGGTGATCGCAGCTAGGAGCCGAAGGGAAAGCCGCCCTCTAAGTCTTTAAAAGCAGGAGCCTAAAGACGGGGGTACACCCGGGTCCTCCGCAGCAAGACTCACGACAGCTAAAGGGTCAAAACACCCCACTTGTCCCTCAGCGGACTCGTGGATGACGTGGTCCATCTGTACAGTGGAATAGCACCCAGCCACGAAAAGGAAGATCGGAGGACGGGGTGCACCTGGAGGTCGCGGCGTGCAAGCCACAGGAGCCAGACACAAAAGCACGCACTGCAGGCTCCGCCCACAGGAGGACCCTGGAACCTCAGATCCAGAGACGGGAAGGGGCGTGGTGGGAGCCCGCGCTGGAGGCAGGGGCTGGGGTCGGAGGGGGCGGAGCTCCCGCTTGGGACGAGGAGGGGCTTCTGGAGGTGGGGAGGGGAGGGCTGCACCGCCCGTGGGAGTGGACCTAATGCCACTGCACCAGACCACGAGCCTAGAGATGGGTGAAAAGGTGGATTTTAAGCCGGGCGCGGTGGCCCACGCCTGTAATCCCAGCACTTTGGGAGGCTGAGGCAGGAGGATCGCGAGTTCAAAGCCAGCCTCAGCAAGCCTCTAATAAAATACAAAAAAAGGGCTGGGGAGGTGGTCCAGTGGTTGAGTGCCCCTGAGTTCAATCCCCGGTACCAAAAAAAAAAAAAAAAAAAAAAAAAAAAAAGGTGGATTTTACCACCGTGCAAGCAAGATGGTGGCAGGCAGAGGACCCGCTTGAAGGTGGCACAGCGTGCTGTAGGGTGGAGGGACCGTGTGTGTGGCTGAGGGGATGGCCCTGGATCTGCTCCTGGAGATGCCATCATGGTCAATGGAGCAGGGGACAGAAGCCGGGGGACAGGGGGTGGGGTGTGTCCCTGGGGAGCATGGCCAGCTCTACGCTGGCCGCCTCACCCACTCCCGCCTGCCTCCCAGCCTCTGCCCTGGCAGTCCCTGCCACCCAGGTCGCCTTTCCCCCGGTTCGTGATTCACATGGTCCAAGCTGCTGGGCGTCCCGATCTCGGCTGAGTGGCCTTCCTGACCTCGCTGAGGGAAGCAGCAGCCTCCCCCAGCCAGCCCGGCCCTCCCGCTGTTCACTTCCTGTGGCACCAACTCATGCCATCTAAATTTACCTCCCCGGCGTTTCCGGGTTCACGCTCTCCTCCACTGCACCGCGAGCTCCTCTGGGGCAGCAGGCGTGTCTGTCTTGTTCAGTGCCAGGCATGCAGTGGGCGCTCAATAAACGCGTGCGGCATTGCAAGAAGCAACCCATTGGTCATGGAATGCGTGTGTGCGAATGTGTGCCATTCTGGGTCCCCTCCTGTCCCGGGGGGTCTTGGTTCTGTTCTGGTGGATGGTCCTGTGCAGGTCCGTGAGTGAGACTGAAGTTCTGTCAAAACAGCCTAACGCTGAGGGAGAGCGAGGATGCGCCCACGGCAGGAGGTGCTGCCCCCTACAGGACGGCGGGAAGTTCTGCCTCACCGGGCACCCTTCTGCAAAGTTGATGTTCCTGCCCCGCTTACTGTCCTCTCAGGGACTTCCTCTTTAAGATCGATGCTTTTTCTCCAACTTCATCCATTTACCTGCAAATGTCATTATTTTATTCTCTTTTATTGCTGAGTAAAATTCCATTGTGTATATAGACCACATTTAAAAAAAAAAAAAAAGATTGATGCTTTTAGCCAGGCGCAGTGGCGCACGCCTGTCATCCCAGCACTTGGGAGGCTGAGGCAGGAGGATCATGAGTTCAAAGCCAGCCTCAGCCAATGGCGAGGCACTTAGCAACTCAGTGAGACCCTGTCTCTAATAAAATACAAAAAAGGGCTGGGGATGTGGCCCAGTGGTCGAGTGCCCCGAGTTCAATCCCCGGTACCAAAAAAAAAAAAAAAAGAAAGAAAGAAAGAAAAAAGATTGATGTCTGCCTCTCTACACAGGACCAGGGAAAAGGTTCTCTACTAACATCCCACAGCTTAAAAATAAGGTCCAATTGATGTCACCACAGCTCTATTTTTTTTTTTTTTTTTGCCCTGAATTAAATGATATAAAAGTTAAAAAAAAAAAAAAAAAAAAAAAAACAGTCTGGGTCTGTGTTAGTGTCAAGAGGCTGCCTTCCGGGCCGGAGTGTCTGTGACTTTGAGGGGTTCACATGACAGGCAGTGTGCAAGCCAGTGTCTCCACAGGTATTGCAGGGGCCCAGATTCCCTGTGTGTGTGTGTGTGTGTGTGTGTGTGTGTGTGTGCGCTCCCGTGTGGACGTGTGCCTGCGCACCTCGCGTCTGTGCCTGAGTCTCTCCTCTCTGCGTTGTTCCTGCTGTGTCACATTTCCAGGGGCCCGTGCGCCTGCTGCACCTGTGTGTGCACATGTGCGTGCTCCTAGGCGTGCCTCTGTGCGCCCTGGGCCTGGGGTGTGACCGTGTGTGTGTTCACGAGTGACTCCGCATCGAGGCCACCTGTGCCGACAGTGCGCAGTGCTGTGCTGCTGAGCGCTCACGGGCGGCTCTCGGATGGCCGTGGGGCCTGGGAGTGTGTCCCTGCACACCAGTCCTCCAGGGTGTGACTTCTCCCGCCCTGGCCGATGTCACCCCACCCGTGTGGGTCACTGAATGCAGGACGTCAGTGTGGGTCACTGAATGCAGGACGTCAGCACGGGCTGAGCAGCACTTGTCCCACACGGCCCGTGAGCACACGGAGTCTCAGAAAGCCCAGGAAACCAGAAAAAAATGCAGGGAAAAATATTAGGAAGCAATTAAGCCGGGCACGGTGGCGCACGCCTGCCATCCCAGCACCTGGGAGGCTGAGGCAGGAGGATCGCGAGTTCAAAGCCAGCCTCAGCCATGGCGAGGCACTTAGCAACTCAGTGAGACCCTGTCTCTAATAAAATACAAAAAAGGCCTGGGGATGTGACCCAGTGGTCGAGTGCCCCTGAGTTCAATCCCCGGTACCACAAAAAAAAAAAAAAAAAAAGGAAGCAATTAATATTTTTTATTATGGCAAGATTAACATATCATAAAATTTATCAGTGACCATTTTTAGTTTATTAGCATTAATACATGATGCTGGATGCATAATGAACTATTTTACCCTCCACTTATTTTATTAAATATTGCACATTATAAATATATAATATACAATGTATGCAATGTGATTTTTTTTTATGATGCTGGGGATGGAACCCTGTATGTGACACTGTCCACCCAAGGAGGCAAGTGCTAACCACTGAGCCACCCCAGGCCCTGGCGAGATGTTCTGCTGTGTGTATGTGGCTGAGCCAGCCTGGTGGGTGCACCTCTTTTTTTGTAGCGGGGATTGAACTCAGGGGTACTCGACCACTGGGCCCCATCCCCAGCCCTTTTTGTGTATTTTATTAGA
Source organism: Tamias sibiricus (assembly GCA_025594165.1). NCBI lineage: Eukaryota > Metazoa > Chordata > Mammalia > Rodentia > Sciuridae > Tamias > Tamias sibiricus. Next base: position 5,556,011 of record CM046673.1, read on the forward strand.
GACAGGGTCTCACTGAGTTGCTAAGTGCCTCGCCACTGCTGAGGCTGGCTTTGAACTCGTGATCCTCCTGCCTCAGCCTCCCAAGCTGCTGGGATGACAGGCGTGCGCCACCGCATTCTTAAAATTTTTAATGAAGGCTGGATTTAACAACTGGCTCCCAGAATTCCCGAGCACATGAGGACGCACTCCTGCAGCCGGCGTGAGCGGCCCCTGGATGTCACTCGGAGCAGTGCCCGGGTGTGGCCTCCTGAGCCTGTGTCTCCGGAAGTCCAAGCAGGCATGCTCAGGTGTGACCAGGTGCCAACACGAGTCAAGGTCTCTCCAGGGTCCGTGTTCCTGGGGTGTGTCCTGCGCCTGTCTCTGTGTCTCCTCTCTGGCCTTGTCGTCCTTGCCTGTGTCCCCTGAGCACGTGCGGGACTCCACACGGCTCCGCGCACAGTGCTGTGTCCACAGCCGTGTGTGACACCGGTCCACCCAGGACTGTCTGCGTCACACTGCCACCTGTATACGCTGTGCTTGGGGGGGGTGGGGGGCGTGTGAGAACGTGTGAGCGCCTCCCTGACTCCACACTCAGTGACTCAGTGATGTCACCGGGGTGGGCAGCGTCAGCCATGGCCGGGGTACAAGCCAGAGCGGTGGTTCAGCCCCCAGCACACCGTGGGCCTGCGTCCCTCCCTCTCCCCTTTCTCCCTCTCTCCCCTGGGTGTCTGGGTGCCTGTGGAGACACGTGACCTCTGTGTCCCCATGTGTCTGCCTGTGCACCATGTGCCCCGGGGGAGGCCCCCACACCCCGTTCCTCTTGAGCAGTTGGTTCCGCAGGAAGCCGCGGGGTGCTGGGGTGCGGCCTCGGGGCTCCTCCTTCTGCACCTCCCACACCTGCCCGCGGGGCTGGGGGAGGGGAGGCCCGGCTGCTCTCCAGCCCCTGCCCGGGCCCTGTCAGACCCTCGACCTGCCCACAGCTGGGGCTGGCGGTTGAGGAAGGGGAAGTTGGGGCCGAGTTGTATCATCCTGCGGCTTGCGCCAGGCTTGGGGACCGACTCCCCTGAGCCCGCTGGGAACCCTGGCCCCGGGCGGCGGGGGCTGCGGGAGCTGGTGGCCAGCGGGGCGCCTGCCTCACCGAGAACCAGGCTCCCTCCGGTAAGTGACCTCCCAGGCCCCGTGGGGACAGCAGCAGTGGACCTGGGGACCTGCGGGGTAGCAGGCCACAGTCCAGCCACCTGCTTTTCAAGAGGGGATGGGGAGGCTGTCCACCCCTTCTAGAGAGGTCTGTGGCCGTCAGAGCTGGCGGGGTCCTGGGGTCAGCGAGCGGCCCTGGTAGCCAAGGAGCGCGTGGGCACAGGGGATGGGGGGTGAACGGGGATCGGAGGACCCTGTGGCAGTCGCCAGTCGTCTGCAGATCCTGGGTCCCCCGTGGGCCTCCCTGAAACTAGCTCTAAAGGGGGACCTGGGGATCCAACTTACAAAACATTCCCTTGAGAATGACGTCGGGCACCAGCCAGAGAAGGGCCTCTCGGATCTTCCCAGATGGACCAAGGAGGAGGACCACCCTGTCCCCAGCAGCCCCGGGAGAGGGTGTCTCCCCAGGGAGAGGCCCCCGTGCTCCGCCACCACCTTGGGGTGCCTCCCACACCAGCTGCTGGGGCGAGGCCCGGGCTGTGGTCTGGGCCGACACACCCATTTCTCAGCTTCCTCCCAGCCCCCAGGCCGCAGGGAGGGGACCCACTGGGGTCCCAGGGGATGGCCTGGAGCCAGGAGGGGACGAATTTGGAGCTGACCGCTGGGACTGGGAAGGAAGGAACTGGTGGGTTAGGCAGGGGCCGTTGGCATGCCACGCCCAGGGGACACTAAGGCCTGTACCTGTGGTTCTGAAGAAAGGGCTTGACACTCAAGGACGGTCAAGGGAGGGCTGTCCCCACATTGAGTTCCCTTGTGGTGACTGTGAGTCCGTCTAGGAGGGCTTCCTGGAAGAGGAAGCCTTTTCACCATGTCTTGAAGAGCCAGCCTCAGTGCGTCTGTGGGGGCTGTCCCCACAGGCATCCCTGGTGGCCCCAGCTCCTGCACAGGGCTGGACACATGCTGGTACCAGGTCGGTCCTGCTGTTGCCAACACTGTGAGGACTGTCGGGCAGATGTGGGCTCGAATCCCAGCTCCCCTGCCTCTGTGTGCTCGCCAGCACGTGGCTTAACCTCTCTGGGCTTCAATTGCTCATCCACGAACAGGTGGCGGTGGGGTCTTGCATGTGACATCTTAGAGCAGTGCCTGGCAAGCCACAGTGGCTCATCTTTCCCTTTATAATCTTTTCTGGTGCCAGAGCCTTGGGCCTGGGCGGCCCCTACCCATGTGACCGACACCGGTGTGTCACCAGAAACTTTGTGTAGTACTGGAGAAAGACCCGAGATGGATCCCAATCTCAAAGCAAGTCCTGTGGTCCCCTTCAGCCACAGCTACACTTTTTGTGGTTTCGTTTTCCCACAGTCAACTGAAGTCTGAAAATACTACATTTCGTAAATATCGCAGGGGAGCGAGATCGCGGCTACAGAGCTATGGTGATCACCGCTCCACCAGCAGGTCCTGTGGCTGGTCTTTGGGCGGGATTTAGAGATTCGACCTTACCTTGGGTAGGTGCCTTGCAGGGAACGGTGTGTACAACATGGGGTGCTGTCTGTGGTTTCCGGCATCCACGGGGGTCTTAGAATGCACCCCTGAGGCCGGGCGCGGTGGCGCACGCCTGTAACCCCAGCACTTTGGGAGGCTGAGGCAGGAGAATCGCGAGTTCAAAGCCAGCCTCAGCAATGGCGAGGCACTTAGCAACTCAGTGAGACCCTGTCTCTAAATAAAATACAAAAAAAAGGGCTGGGGATGTGGCCCAGGGGTCGAGTACCCCTGAGTTCAATCCCCGATACCAAAAACAACAACAAAAAAAAAGAATGCACCCCTGAGGATAAGGGGGGACCACTCTAACCCAGGGTGGGCTCCTTCAGGGTCTAATCTCCAAACAGGACGGCCATTCCCTCCGGGGACCCTGAGCTCTTCCTTGGCGGGGTGAGGTCTTGCAACCAGGGGAAGCTCGTCCCTCCGCGTGGTCCTTGGGAAGAGACTTTGGGTCCCCAAAGGAGAAGCCCCTGGACTAAAGCAGGGGACCAGGGACTGCAGAGACCTTGGTGGAGCTGGTGCGGGGGCCCCGGATGTCTAAAGCGGGGACCTGGGGAGTCCAACTTGCAGGGCAGGGCAGGGCAGGGAGGTGCCGCTGCACCAGGGAAGGGTCTCGGAGCGCTGTGGGCTGAGAGTGGGGTGCGGGCGCCTCGGGCCTCGGGACCGATTTTTGTTTCTGCGTCACCACGCGGGGCACGCGCGGGCGCGGTCGTTGGCAGAGGTGGCCGGCCCTTGGCCACCCGGTCAGGTTTTGTAGAGGAGGATTTCGCCGTAGGCTCGTGCGAGCGTCGCCGCGCTTCCAGGCGGGCTGGGCTGCGCTGGCGCCGGCGTGGTGCCAGGCCCGGCGCCCTCGGGGCGCAGGACGGGGCGTGCGGCTTCCACCACCAGGGGGCAGCACGTGCGCGCGTGGCCCCGGGTCTCGCGGACGCACCGCGCAGGCACCACACTTGGGCACACGCGAGATGCACACGCAGACACCCGCAAACCCAGGCGGGCACCAGGAACCCTCAGATTGCAACAGCGCAGACCGGACACCGAGATGCGTCCCGACAGATCCCGCGGGCATCTCACGCGCACGCACACACACACACACACACACGCACACTAAGACTGTCAAACCCACCTAGACGCTGACATACACTCCCACCTGGGCAAGTTGACACCTGAGACTGGCATGTAAACACACTCACGGGCCCCAAAATACACTCTGTGCACGGACACATCAACGCACCGTCAAACGCAGAGACAGTGGCGCGCACACACCGGCACGCAGACAGGCACACACGCACAGGCTGCCTACGGGACCAGGCCTGGTCATGTCTTGCCTGGCCAGGGCGAGAGGCCCCGGGACTGGGCGATGGGGGTGCTCAGGGGCCTCCCGGCAGCCTGGCGTCCTCCGGGGGGAGCCTCCCAGCTGGAGAGCCCAGCCCTCCTCCCCAGCCCCAGGTCCCATCAGCTGACGCGTCTGGCAGACCCTGGCTGCAGGCTCCGCCCCTCGCTGGCAGCCCCGTCCTGGCAGGGAGTCCCAGCCCAGCTCCCACTTCCTCGCTGGTCACACTCCCACGCGGGGGCCATGGCCGGCTCCGCGCTCCACCACTCCTGGCCGGCCCTGTCCAAGCTGTGGCTGACGCGGTGGGCCTTCAAGAGAGGTAAGCGGCAGGCGGTGACCGCGGACACCATCCACCCGGGAAGGGACCCTGGGCGGCCAGCTCACAGTCCCCTTTTCTTCGCTGGGGAACAGATACTGCCTGGGCCGGCAGATCCCGTGACCCCCATTCGCCCCAGCTCCAGGGAATGCCACTGACCTGTGGTCCCCGAGAAAGCGACTCCCTGGGCTCTGCAAGGAACTTGCAGCTTGCAAGACAGTCCACTCTCTGCACCGGCTGCTGGACCCCTGGGGGCAGCTGGCTGACTTGCTGGGGGTCCCCCTGCTGTCCCCCAGCAGGACAGGAGGCTCAGGGTGGCTGATGAACGGGGGCTCAGTTTACCTGTGCAAGGACCAGAGAGGCCCGGCATCCCGTCCCCCAAGGATCAGGGGAACTGTTTTTGCAAAGGCCTTTCTAACTCTCAGGGGACTTGAGCTCTTGAGGATAACCAGGTGGTGTCGGGACCCCCGAGACATGGGGGCATATTGTGACAGGAGCTGGCTGTGCACCCACGGCCTCCAGATTCTCATCCTCTGTGCCTCCACCCACTGGCAGGAGCCTCCGCCAGGCTCAGCCCCACCAAACCTGCCACCATTGCCCGCATGAGCCAAGTCCTTGTTCGAGGTAGCTTGTGCTCCGTGAAGGAGGGCTCAGCATGAGGGCTCGTGAGCTCATTCAATCCACAGACTCTCCCTGAAGGCTTATTGTGTCCCAGACACTGTGCTGGGGTCGAGGAGCAGGGGAGAGTGTCAGGGGACCCAGAGGGTATGACTGGGGCTGGAGAGAAGTAGGGGAGCCGGAGAACTGAGGTGCAATAGAACAGTAATCATAAAGGTAGAAATGACTGCCAGTTGTTGAGCCTTCATGAAGGTGAGCTCAGAGAGGCTGAGTGACTTACTCAAGGTCACACAGCAAATACATGCTGGAGGAGCTAGAATTGGAAGCCAAATCTGTTCTGGGGTCATCTGTGTTGTGGGTTCTGATCCGTAAATGAAGCAGCCAATGTGGGCAGCCCAAGCACCTGGGGAGGGTTTAAAAGTCCATCGGTGGTTGCAATCCTGAAGCATCAGTGCATGGGCGGCGGGTGGCCATGGTGTCTGCCTGTGACCTGGTCCCAGTGGAGGTCTGCTCTGCTCCTGGCCACCCTGTCTCCCCACCAGGCAGGTTGAGGCTGATTTACAGGCCGGCAGGTGGGGGAGTGAGCGTGGGGACTGCCGGTGATTCTTACACCCTTTTATGGCTGACGCAGCCGGGGCTGGCGGAGGCTACCCTGGACCTGCACCCAGGCGGATGGGCGGCCCCCTGGAGAGAGGCGAGGGCTGAGGGGGGCCATCCCCGGCTGAGCCCCGTCCTTGATGAAGCTCCGGGATCCTCTGACTTTCCTCCCCCGAGGGACTCTCCAAGCGCCACCCCTTCCTCCGGAGGCCTGGGGGGCCGGAGCAGTGGCCTCCCTGTGCCCCTCGGAAGCCCTGCCGCTGGCTGCCCGGGACAGCAGCGGGGTTGGCCCTGGGAGAGGGCACCCAGCCCTGCAGCGAGGGCCCATGCTGGCCACACGACCTCCCCACTCCCAGGGAGAGCATGGGAGTGCAAGTGTCCCGTGGGTCACCCGATGTCCTCCCTGCCTGGCTCTGCCCCAGGTCCTCCCCTCCTCCTTCATTTCTCCCCCCGCCACTCCTCAGAATGCCACCTTCTGAATGCAGCACATCACTGCCTCTGGACACGAGCACGCCACCTGCCATCCAACCTGCACCCATCTGTCTACCCGCTAGCCCGTCAAGCCGCCGAAATAGCCACGATCCAGCCAGCCAGTTACCCATCCAGCCGCCCCCCACCATCTAATCTAAGCATCTGTCCATTTATCCGTCCAACCAACCCTCCATCCATACAGCCATTCACCCGTCCGTCCATCCAACCAACCAGCCAACACTCCAGCCAGCCAGTTCACCATCCATCCAGCCCCCGCGTGTCCACAGGCATCAACAAACCTCTGAGCACAGACTCGGCCCAGCCCAGCCCAGCACAGCACAGCACAGGCTGGTGGTTGTGAGCCCTTGTTTTGAATTCAGAAACACACTCGCTCAAATCCCCGCTCTGTCCTGTACCAGTCGGGTGCGACCTTGGTAGAGTCAGTGTTCCTCTCCAAGCCTCATTCCCTGCTCTATCAAGTGAGGACTCCTGGGGACATTGGGGACGGAAGAATGAGAGGCACCTGGTGGCCTTAGCCCTCAGCAGGCTATAGGACGTGGTCCATACGCGCAGTTTGCTCCTGGATGCCCGAGAACCCAGATTGACTGAGCCACGGCTTTGCAGAGCCCTGGTCGAGGAAGAGCAAGTCCGATAACGACACCGAGCAAGGCCTGGGGGACCGCAGAGCCCGGGCGGGGTCCGCAGGGTCTGAGTTGCAGCTTCCGGCAGGAAGTGGAGGCAGGAGGTGGAGCAGGACGGAGACCCGGGCAGGGTGGGCAGCTGGGGACTCGCGAGTGAGGGGGGCAGGGGCGGAAGGCTGGAGAGAGCTTTGAGTGTCAGTCTAAGAAGACTGGTGGGGGAGGGGCAGTAAAAGGACCATGACCACCACAGTGTCATGCTGGGAGGACACACCAGCTCTAGGACAGAAGACAGACTGGATGGGAGAGACCCGTGGCTGAAGGTTAATGGTAGCTGTGGTTGGCAATCGATGGAGCTCAGCCTGTGGCACTGGGATCAGGGCTCAGCCCATGACATGGGCATTAATGTCCAGCCTATGATAGGGGATGAAGACCAGTCTGTGACATCAGATTAGGGCTCAGAATGTGGCAACAGGATTAGGGGTCTGTTCACGACACTGGGATTGGGGCTCAGTCCTCAGATGAGGACTTAGTCTATGACACTGAGACCAAGGCTCAGTCCTCAGATGAAGACTCATTCTACGACACTGGGATTGAGGCTCAGTCCTCAGATGAGGACCCAGTCTATGACACTGGGATTGAGGCTCGGTCCTCAGATGAAGACTCAGTCCATGACACTGAGATCAGGGTTCAGTCCTCAGATGAGGACCCAGTCTATGAGACTGGGATTGGGGCTCAGTCCTCAGATAAGGACTTATTCCATGTCACTGAGGCCAGGGCTCAGTCCTCAGATGTGGACCCAGTCTATGACACTGGAATTGGGGCTCAGTCCTCAGATGAGGACTTAGTCTATGACACTGGGATTGGAGCTCAGTCTTCAGATGAGGACTCAGTCCATGACACTGAGATCAGTGCTCAGTCCTCAGATGAGGACTCAGTCCATGACACTGGGGTCAGGACTCAGTTGATGACACCAGGAATTATAGTTTACAGGGAGGGCTGAAACTAAGACAATGACAGAGTAAAGAGGGGACAGAGTAGAGAAACGTCACAGAGGTGAAACTGGTAAGGCTGGTGTGCTGAGGGGTGAGGAAGCGGGGGGCTGCTCTCCAAACTTCTGGCCTGCTCACCAGGAGGCTGCTGCAGTCTTGCTGGAGAGGAGATGGGGAGGCAGGAAAGATGGGCGGTGCTCTGCAGCCGGGGTGTGCTTGAGACCGCCAGGGCTTGGGAGAGTCTGTCCCCAGTATCCACGTGTGACCGAGGCTGGGGACCCAGTCTGTGTCTGGAGCCAGGGTTCAGTGTGTGTGGCCCTGGGATGGAAGCTCAGTCTGTGACACCGGGGTTGGGGCTTGGCCTGTGACACCGGGATCTAGGCTCAACCTAACAGCAGGACGAGGCACAGATTGTGACACCAAGATCAGGGCTCAGTCTACTACACCAGGATGGGGCTCGTCTGTGACTGGGACTTAGTCTCTGAAACAGGATCTCAGGGTTGAGTGTGCCATCAGGTCAAACCTGGCTTGTCCCTGCGTTTGTATGGACAAAGACTGACTCAGGCCTGACCTTTGACCCTTGGCCTCGAATCCCAGAGCTTCAGGATTCACTGGTACAGGCAGGAGGAGACCTCAGGCCTCCTCACGGGCCCTGCCCAGGGGAGCAGGCAGACCCACTGCTCCCTGCTGCCCCTGGGGACCCTGCCCCCCAGAGCTCTCACTGGCCTCCAGGACTTACCCCAGCCCTGGCTCTGCTCTTCCCTCGCGGTCTGTTTGTTTAGCTCTGACGCGTCCAAGGCAGGAAACGCCTTAGCTCTGGGGTGGCAAGAGGGGCTCGAGGCTGGAAGCCGGGCGCGGTGGCGCACGCCTATTATCTCAGTGGCTCAGGAGGCTGAGGCAGGAGGATCGCGAGTTCAAAGCCAGCCTCAGCAAAGGCGAGGAGCTAAGCAACTCAGTGAGACCCTGTCTCTAAATAAAATGCAAATAGGGCTGGGGATGTGCCTGTGAGTTCAATCCCTGGTACAAAATATATATATATATATATATTATATATATTATATAAATATATATATATTATATATATTATATATATTATTATTATAATATATATTATATTATTATTAAAAATATATATATTATATATATTATTATTATATATAAATATATATATATATTTTAAAAAAACAAGGGCTGGAGCTGTGGTGCAGTGGTAGAGCACTCGTGTAGCATGTGTGAGGCACTGGGTTCGAGTCTCAGCACCACATATAAATAAATGAATAAAATGAGGTCCATCAACATCTAAAAAATTTAAATAGATAGATAGAAAGATACATATATGGGCTGGAGATGTGGCTCTGTGTTTAAGTGCCCCTGGGTTCAATCTAAAATACAAAAAGAAAAAGAAAAAAAAAAAAAAGAAAAGAAATCCACATACTTGTATCTATTGACCCACAATCTCCATCTGCCCCTGCCCCTGCCCCTGGCCACCACTAATGTACTTTCTGTCTCTATAGAGCCATCTATTCTGAACATTTCATATAAATGAAATTGGCTAATACACAGGTTTTGTGACGAATTACTTAGATTTAACACATTTCCAAGGCTCATCCATGTAGCAGTGTAGACAGAATTCCATTCCTTTTTAGAGCTGAATAATATTCCCTTGTGTGCCTAGACCACATTTTGTGTATCGATGCATGGGGGGGGGGCAGTTGGACAGTCTCCACCTGGCTGTCGTGGATAAGGAAGATGTGAGCAATCGTGGCCTCGTTTTTTAGGTGGATGGCGTTTTCTATTCTCTTGGGTCATTGCGTAGGGATGGACTTACTGGGTCACAGGCTATCCCTCTGCCTGACGGTTGGAGGGACCACCAGACTGGTTTTCAGGCTCCTCATGGTTTTTGTACGCATGCTCATGTACATGTGACTCCTTTTCATTCGTCTATTTACAAAGTATCTTTATTTCTGCTTTGGCTACTTTCCAGCATCCTTGGTCCCTCCCAAAGGCCCTGGCAATTTTGTCTTCATAATTTTACATACTTTTTTCTTAAAGAAGTCTCCCCAAATTGTATATGCATCAGGCCCCTCAAAACTCCAGCCTGTGTTAATGCCACATGGCTGGGAGGAGAGAGAGACTATGAAGTGGGGACAGACAGCCCCATCCCCGTCCCCCTCCCTCTGTTCATCCCACATTGGGGTGGACAGAGGCGTCACCTCCCTGTCCCTCCTCTGCTGGCCACAACGGTGATGACACTGGCAGTGGCCGTGCAGTGTATCTTCCTACCCTTTAGAGAGCAAAACCCAGAGTACTGTCCTAAATACGCCGGCACAGCAGGACTGGGAGCTGGGGTCACCCCAGCCCCGGGGAACCCAAGCTGTAGCGTGAACAGGAAACTTGGATACATCCAAACTTGTACAGCCATTACTGGAAGTTTCTGGAAGGAACAGTCTGGTGAACCCCAAAGCCCTTGTTTTCTCCTCTCCATTGTGTTATCCCTGGGTCCTCAGATCTCTGGAACCTTTGGGCCTCCAAGGTCAGAGGGAGATGAGGGTGTGTGGAAAGAAAGAGGGAGACTGAAAGTCCACCATTAGAGACTCCCCTGCCACCGCGGGCGTCGGGAACCTGCGTTGGGTCTGTGGATCCTCTTGCACTGCCTACCAGATGAGCCGTGTTTGCTAGAACATGCGCAGTGAGTCCGTCTCACCTCGGGAACCAACTGGGATCGACTGGTGATGGCTGCCCAAAGTAGAGCAAATGCTCGGCTGGAAGGAGTCTCGGGGTTGACTAGAAATGTCTGCCAGAGGCTCAGGATGAGGGAGGTAGCGCCTACCGTGGCCTCGAGGTCACTGAGAGATCTTTGCCAAAGCCTCACCCCTCTTCCCACCCTCCCATCAACCCGGGTGAGCAGTGGCAGGTGCAGAGCTGAGGTCCTGGCTTCCTCTGCCCTCCCAGCTCAGCCCTGACACCCTGTCCCCACTTCCTCCACAGGCTCTGAGCCCAAGCCATGCGTCCAAACCTTTGACTCCAGAGCTGCTGCCTTGGCCACCGGAAGCAGCCGCGAAGCCTGGATACGTGAGAGCCCAGATTTCTTCTCCACCATGGAGGATGAGCAGGCAGGTGTCTGGCTGCTGAGAAGGGCAGGAACCGGTGACAACAGTGGCAGCAAGTACCCTTTGTTTAGCACCTGCCTTTTACCGGGCACTTTATGTACATGATCTCAGCGAGCGCTCACTGAAGTGTGGCAAAGGGGTGACGATCCTGTGTGACAGATGAGGAAACTGGAATCCTTTCTGGAACAAGAAGAGGGAGGGAAGGATGGATGATGGATGATGGATGGATGGATGGGGGATAGATAGATGGATGGATGGGGGAATGGAAGAGTGGATGGATGGATGGATGGAGGGAGGGAGGGAGGGAGGGAGAGATGGATGGGTGGGTGGATGGATAGATGGATGGGTGGCTGGCTGGCTGGCTGGATGATGGATGATGGATGGATGGATGGATGGGGGAATGGAAGAGTGGATGGATGGATAGATGGATGGGTGGATAGATGGATAGATAGATGGATGGATGGATGATGGATGGATAGATGGGTGGATGGATGGATGATGGATGGATAGATGGATGGGGGAATGGAAGAGTGGATGGATGGATAGATGGATGGGTGGATGGATGGATGATGGATGGATAGATGGATGATGGATGGATAGATGGGTGGATGGATGGATGGATGATGGATGGATGGACAAATTGATGGATGGATGGATGAGGGGTGGATAGATGGATAGGTGGATGGGTAGATGGATGGGTGGGTGGATGGATGATGGATGATGGATGGATGGACAAATGGATGGATGGGTAGATGGATGGATGGGTGGGTGGGTGGATGGATAAGTAGGCTAGATGGAAGGAAGGACGAAGTAAGGAAGCCAGTTAAAGTCAAATGCACCTTGGAAAGCGCTCCTTCCTGCAGTGAGCCTCCCGCCCCGCAGCCTGTGCTCTGGCCCTCCACTCCCATACTTCTCTAAGTGCCTGCCTCAGGAGCCTATGGGTGAGGGCAGGCCCTGCCTCCAGGGGAGACTCTGAAAGCTTAAGGTCCCCGAATAGAGGCTGGCCCTCTGCTGTGTGGTTGAAGCTGGGGCTGGGATTGAGATTTTGGCAAATGTCCTCATGACAACCACCAGCCTGCTTTGGGGGAAAGGCCTCACTGGGATGGGGGATGACACCGCTAGGAGAGTCATCCTGAGGAGGAAGGGGCTGCGTCATGGCCTCACGAACACAGCTCCACTCCAGCTCTGCTGGGGATAGAGATGACCAAGTGGTGTGAATTGGATTCCCAGGGAGCACGCTCAGAAGGAATTGATCAGAGCTGGTGTATGGATGGATGGATGGGGTCCACTTTTCATTGCTATAACAAAATGCATGAGGAAGTTAATTTATAAAGAAAAAGGGTTATTTGGGTTCATGGTTGTGAAGGTTCCCATGCAAGATTGCATGGCCCCATTGCTTTGGGGGTCTGGGGAGAGGGACCCTTGTGGCAGGAGTTCACAGCAGAGAAAACCACTCACCTCGTAAACCAGAAAGCAGAAAGAGAGACTGAGAACCCGGGGTCCCACTGTTCCCGTCAAGGACATGCCCCGGTGACCTAAGGACCCCTGGTAGGCCCCACCTCTCAAAGGTCCTGGCACCTCCCAAAAGTGTTGGATTAGTCAACTTTTCGCGTGACCAAAATGCCTGGCAAGAACAGCTTGGAGGAGGAAGAGTTTACGTGGGCTCGTGGGTTCCGAGGTGCCCTCCGTGGTCAGGCGACTCCATTGCTCAGGCCCAAGGTGAGGCAGAAGGGCGTGGCCAAGGGAGGCAGCTCAGGACGTGGAGGCCAGGAAGGGGGGCGGGGAGCAGGTGGACAAGATGTAACCCAGGGCATGGCCCCAGCGACCCGACTTCCTCCAACTGCGACAGCCTTGAACCTGCCTCGTCACCGCCCGGTTGTCCTCTGATCAGGACGCCCCGTCGGGCCGCGGCGCTCCTCACGTAGTCATTCACCTCCTGCATGGCCGCAGGAGATCTCGGGGAGCACCTCCCAGCCAGACCACAACAAGGGCCGACCTGGGGGCCCCGCCTTTGATAACCACCAAGGATCTAAGGTCGGGGGCACCATGGCCGAGCACGTGTGGGAACGAGAGGTCACGTCTCGAGACAGGAAGCCGGAGAGCTGGGGTCCCCAGGTCCTTTCCAAGGGCACACTCCCAGTTGGCCTGGGGACCTCCCACGGAGCCCCACCTCTGGAAGGTCCCTGCCACCTCCCAGCACCATGGCCTTGGGGACCAAGCTCCCGACCCATGACCTCAGGGGGAGAACCACATGCCGCGGTAGCAGCCGGCTCAGCCTTGATGCCCCCACGCCAGTCAGCCGCAGCTGGCGGGCTGCCAAGGGAAGCAGGTGACTCCCAGGCCCGGGGCTCAGAGGTGACTGTCCCACCCCAAGAATCTGGGGATCTGGGCGGTGGTTCCCAGTGTGGCTAAACTGAGAGGGAGACTCTGTCCTGGCTAAGACACACAGGGCATTCTGCGTCCGCCCCTGTCCTTTATGGAAGGGGACGCTGAGACCCAAGAGGGTGAGAATGGCCCAGGTGTCGGTGGCCCGGGGCAGTAGCCATAGCACCAAGACCGGAGAGCTGTCCTGGCCCTGTCCTGGACCTGGGCCACTTCAAAGAGGACCCCTGGCGGCAGGTAACTGGGCGTGTGACACAGCGACAGAGGAACGGTGGGCCCCAGAGAGACAGGAAGCCCTGGGCGTATGGAGGGAGGCTCCGCCCCTGCAGCAAGCCTGTCCCTCTTCTGTCCCTGTCATCGTCATCCAGTTGTCCCTCAGAGCTGGAGACCTGGGCCTTGGCCTTGTCCCCTCCCCCTCATCAGCCACCAAGTCCCTCGAACGCTGAACCCTGGTGAGCCCTCAGCTCCGTCCACCTCGCCTCCTGCCACCGCCTGGTGGAGGCCCCGTGGTGGCTTGTAAGCTGCCTGGTACCGAAAACCGGGAGGAAAAACTCTCGGAGGCAGAGTTAAGCTTTTACTACTTTTACTTCTACTTTCTTAGAGCTTAGAGAGAGGGAAAGAAAGATTTTTAGAGAGAAAGATTAAAGCGAGCTTTTCTTCTTGTCTTCTTAGCTTAGAGTCTTAGAAAGAAAGATAAAGATAGAGCTTAGCTTAGTTAGAAAGATAGAGCTTAGCTTAGAGAAAGACTAGAGCTTCTTTCTTCTCTCTTCTTTCTTCCTTCTTCTGTCTTCTGTCTTCTGTCTTCTGTCTTCCTCGGGAGCCTCGGCCTAACTCTGGCCAGTCCTCTGGAGCCTCGGCCTAACTCTGGCCAGTCATTACTTCTTCTATCTGGTTTCTCTTCTGTAACCACTCTGCCTACGTTCTGGCCGCTCTGATTCTTCTGACCGACCGAGTGACTGCCCGGCTGACTGAATTTCTCCGTTCTCCTAACTCGGACCGCTTTCACCCGGTTTATATACCTTCAGCTTTTCGGGTGCCTACAGGTGCGTCACATACATATCAGGTGGAACCCATGGCTTCCAGCTAGCTGCAACAGCCCTTCCTAATTAGGGCTCCTTCAGTGGCTCACCCTGGTGACCTCAGGGGTCCTCCCTGGTTCCCAGCCCTCATCTTGCCCCACCCCACCCGGCTCCGCTCTGCCCCCTGGGATGGGCTCCCTGAAGGAGGACTGCGGCCGCCCCACCCGCCGGGCCCGGTGGCCTGCTGGGATCCCGTCGGCAGCTTCTGCACAGCGACTCTTACGCATTCCAGCCTTTGTTGGCTGTCTCCTCCTCCAGGAAGCCCTCCTTGATGCCCTGTGGACAAGGACAGCCGTCCCCCCCAGTTCCTCCCTAGCCCACTGCCTGGAAACTTCTATCACACTTAATAATAAGAGCTGGGCGTAACGCTCGGTCTTCTCCACGAGGACAGGAAGCTGATTCCCTCTAGAGCCATCATGGACCTGGAGGGCAGCAGTGCGCCTATTTTATAGACGGGAAAAACCAAGGCTGAGACGGGCCTAGGAACGGGTCTGCAGTCACACTGAGCTAACGGAAGCCACGGCAGGAGTGCAGACTTGGCTGTGTCTCTCTACTAGGCCGCCGCCGGAGCATCTTCTGATCCTTTATCCGAGTTGCTTGGGGCCAGAAGTGTTTGGTTTCAGAATTTTTTTTTCTTTTGGATTCGGGAGTCTTCGCATATGGGAAATGGGACCCCAGTCCCAGCAGGAAGTTCATTTATGCCTCACATGCACCTTATGCACCTAACCCGAAGGTCATCTTACACACCGTCTTTAGGGGCTCTGCCTTTTGCTGACTTGAGGTCAGGTGTGGGATTTTCCACTTGTCATGTTGGGACACAGAAAGTTCTGGATTCGGGAACATTTGGATTGGGGGTCCGGAATGCTCAGACTAGCCGGGCACAGTGGCTTACACCTGTCATCCCAGCACTTGGGAGGCTGAGGCAGGAGGATGGCGAGTTCAAAGCCAGCCTCAGCCATGGCAAGGCACTTAGCAACTCAGTGAGACCCTGTCTCTGATAAAATACAAAAAAAAAAAAAGGGCTGGGGAAGTGGCCCAGTGGTCGAGTGCCCTGAGTTCAATCCCTGGTACCAAAAAACAACAACAACAAAAAGGAATGCTCAGCCTGGATGTACCGGCCATCTTGCTTTGAAATCAGGTCACTTTTAAACAGAGCAAAACGAGACCGGAGAAGCAGCAGGCTGGACTCCTTGGGTGAGCTGTCTTCGTTTCCCAGAAGACACCAGGACAGGACGGCTACTTACGCGTTTGAAACGGAAGCGTATCCGTGCATTCCCCTAAGGAAAGGGGAACCCCGGAATGTTTAGCCTTCTGGGCTTGACTTGGGGGAGCCCATCCCCAGGTACCCTGGCTCTGAGCCTGGATTTCCTGCACCCTCTGCGGTGTCACAACCAGCGTAATGTTTAACCGGAGCCAGCAAAGGCCCCCCCACGGGCCACCTCCTGTCTCTTCTCTCCCAGGAAATAAGTCAGAGAATGGGCACAAGCTTCCAAGCACACGGTGAGCCCTCCCCAGCTCAGGGTGCCTTCTGGAGGACAGCTGCACAGCCCGTGCCACAGCTGACCAGGCCTCCTCGCCCCCCAGCTCTGGCCCGGCTCCCATCTCTGCCTCCGATGAGGGAGGCCAGATGCAAGAGAAGGAGGGAGGCCCAGGCCGGGCGGAGAGGCTGTCCTGACGTGTTTATATTTGTAGGGGACGAAAACCAGAGACGCCAGGCAACCTTAGGGGGCAACGGTAAAAGAGACAGGCGTCAGGAAGAGGCTGTCCAGGCACCGGGGCTAGGAATGGAGGGCCTCGGGGGAAAGACCAGATCTGAAAAGGAGGCTGCCCTAGAAGTCACCTCGGGGCCGGGCGGTCCTCAGCCCACCTGAGCCAAAACTGTAGGTCTTTCCTTCCATACAAGTGAGGGAATGGTGTTTCATGGAAGAGAGAGGCGGAGGAGAAGGAGTGACCAGAGACGCGGAGGGCAAGAATGACAGCAGCCTCAGAGAGGTGCGGGAAGGCAGGAGAGGCCGAGGGTCGGCAGAGAGTGGAGCAGAACCACCTAGGACGCGGCGACTCTGCCTCTGGGCCCCGAAGGATGGAAGGCTGGGACGCCAAGAGAGACGCATTCCTCACGCCAGCCAGGCAGAAGCCGCCCTGGTGTCCCCGGATGCAGGAATCACACCCCATAAAGACAACGTGGTGTGAGGAGGTCCCCGGGAGCCGCGGCTGGGAGGGGACGGGAGCTGGTGCTGAAGGGGGCGGAGCTTCAGCCTGGGGCCCTGAGAGAGCTCGGCAGGTGGGGACATGGTGAACCAGGACTGAAGCCACTGAACTGGGCATGCACAAAAGGCCAGGAAGGCGGGCGGCTCTTCTGTGCACATTTTACCATAATAAAAATAAGAGGAAGCCGGGCGTAGTGGCGCACGCCTGTAATCCCAGCACTTTGGGAGGCTGAGGCAGGAGGATAGCGAGTTCAAAGCCAGCCTCAGCAATGGCGAGGCACTTAGCAACTCAGTGAGACCCTGTCTCTAATAAAATACAAAAAGGGGCTGGGGATGTGACCCAGTGGACGAGTGCCCCTGAGTTCAATCCCCAGTACCACCAAAAAAATAAAAATAAAAATAAAAGGAGGAAGAGGCCCAATCCACAGAGACTCATGTGGAAGAAGAGGGCTGCCTAGCCCCGTGCTCTAGGGGTGGGGGGCCGTTGCGTCCTCCCTTCACCTGGGAAAGACTGGCCCACCCAGGCTGAGCTGTCCTGGGGCGGGCAGAGTGCCAGGCTGAGCCAACGAAATTGCAAGACACCGGCTCGATTCAAGTCTCAAATACTGCCGTGTTTGGGATGTACTTCCATGAAGAGAGTCTTGGCTGCTTATCTGAGATTCAGATTGAACCGGGTGTCCTATGTTCTACCTGGCATGGGGGCTTCCTATAGAATTTACAAAGGGGGCCAGTTCCCCTCAGTGGCCTGCTTCAGGCCACCAATCAGCAGAGCCCATCAAGGGACCGCCTGAGATTGCACAGAAGCCATGTCTCAGCATGGGCCTCACATGGAGCACGGAAAAGGCCCACCCACCCACCTCCCCACCAAAGCCTGTCTGAGGACAGTTCCCAACAAAAACAGAGAAGGGGCAGCTCCTATCTTGCAGACCCTAAAGGAGGCCACCTTACCAGTGTCAAGGAGTCTGGAAGGCAGCGTGGGGGTCATTACCAAGCTGGGCTCCGAAGGATGCATAGGAGCTCACCAGGCGCTCTCTGAATACATTGAGGGCAAGTAAAGTTTTTTCCAAGCACAGGAAAAAGACGGTTCTCTGGAAAGAATGGGAGAAGAGAGAAGCAAAAAGAGGAGAGAGAAGAAAAGCCAGAGAAGTAGAGAGAAAAGAAATAGAGGAGAGAGAACAGTACATGAAGAACCTAACGCTTGATTTTAAGCAAACTTGAGTTTGAGTGTGGCTCTGTCAGTCCTGTGTGGCTCGGGAATGTGGGACGTGGAAGCACAGCGCCCCCTGGTGGAGCCGTCGAGGAATTGGAAATCGCGCAACTTGGGATCCAGGCGGTAGGGTCTGGGCGCTGTCCACATCTCTGCCTCTTTGGTGTCTCACAGTGCCTGGCACCTCGCTGCCTCCTGGGTGGGTTGGAGATGAGGCTGCAAAGGGGCCAGGCAGGAGGCGGACCAGCTTGGAAGGTTTCATGCTGAGCTGAGGAGGCTGGGCCTCCCAACCCTACCGGGGAGAGGAGGGGTTAAAGGGCTTGGCAGCTCAGGGTCTCAGGCTCCACTGTGGTGGGCCATGTCTGGGCTGAGGTCAGCGGAAGGTGGGGAGAGCAGGCAGCAGAAACGCAGGGTGCAATACAGACCCGCGCATCCGTCGTCTGAAAACTCCAAATCCAAAGCCCCCCAAAACCGAAACTTTCAGGAGCACTGACCAGACCGACCCCAGGAGTAGAAAATTCCACTCCTGACTGCATGGGACAGGTCACAGCCAAAACACAGGTGCACCACAAAATGTGCATAAGATGACTTCAGGCTGTGTACATAAGGGGTATGTGAAACAGAAACGGTACTCCAGGCTGAGATTTGGATCCCATGCCCACGTTATCTCATTATGTACACACCGGCATTGCAAAATCTCAGAAAACCTGAACTCAAAACACTTCTGGTCCCAAGCATTTTGAATAGGGGACATTCAACCTATACCATCATTATTTAAAATTTGGGTAATTTATTCACCATGGATCAACTTGCATTACTTTCGGGTTTTAAAACATGTTGCATTGAAATATTTATCAGAGCAACGGAGTATCTTTGGCACCCACGTGAATTTTGTGCCCAAGACAAGTGGCTCACCATTTCCGGCTTTAGATATTTCCGGGAACTGAACTCAGGGGCATTCGACCACTGGGTCACATCCCTAGCCCTTTTTTGTATTTTTATTAGAGACAGGGTCTCACTGAGTTGCTAAGTGCCTCGCCATTGCTGAGGCTGGCTTTGAACCCGTGATCCTCCTGCCTCAGCCTCCCCAGAGCTGGGATTACAGGCGTGCATGCGCCACCGCGCCTGGCAGCTTTAGATATTTTATGAAGAACTAGAGGAGAGGAATTCAAAGCCTCTCTGATGTTTAGAAAGATGGAAGTGCTAATTATCCTATTAGATCATTACACATTGTACCCGTGCAGCAGGTTGTCACTCTGTGCCCCGTGAGTGTGTACAGTGGTTGTATGTCAACTGGAAATAAACACTAGCTGGTGGGCAGGAGGGCAGAGGTGACTGTCCCTGATGACCAGATGGTGAGGTGAGGTGTGGCCCTTGGGGACGGGTTGGACAGGAGGGACATAGGCAGGGCCTGGCTGCTGGGCATGGGAGTCTCGTGGCCAGGCGATCCTGGCTCGACTGCCCCCAGTCAATGCTTTCTTCTCCCACCAACCGACAGGAAGATGGTTTTCCAGGGCCACTCAGTGAGAGCACAGAGGACCTCAGCCTGGATCTGGGAGCCCTTCAGGGCAGCGAGTATCTCCAGGACCTGGGTCTGGGGGCCCCTTCCCACAGCCAGCCTGGGGATGCCATGGGCAGCGGCCCTCCTAACAAAGCCGGTGGGAGAGACTCGCCCCTCTCCAGCTCAGCAGGGGCCCAGGTCCTGCCTCGGAGACAGAGACGGCGACGGAGCTGGGAGAGGTCCCGGAGCTGCTCGGGGAGCTGGCGGAGGTGAGCGCCCTCTGCCCCACACCCACCACGGCAGGCCTTCATGGTACGCCCCCCGGACAAGGCACGGGTCAGGAAAGCCAAGGCCAGGTTCCAGCACACACTGCTGCCCTGCGCCTGTGTCATCCAGCCCAGGGCCACGAGGACGTCTGTGCCGTCAGAGGCGGCTGCACACGAGCTCGCATGAACACATATATGCCTGCAAACACGCATGCGTGTATGCACACCCACTGGCATGGAGAACACACCTGCTTGCACTAGCATGGAGCCTGTGAGGGCACACGAATCCACTTGTGCATGCACGAATGTGTGTGCACACTGTAGGCACACGCTAGCCTGGGCACACCCTCCTGAGCACACCCATGCTCAGCCTACACGCTTGCACGTTTGCCCTTGGAAGCCTATAAGGGGCGTGGTTTGCAGCACGTCAGAGATCACTTGTGATCCAAACCCAGGTACGCGTTGGGCTGCACGCACCCCACAGCAGCAGCAGCAATGAAGAGAAGTCTTAGCTGCCCACCCCTGTCCCTCCATTCCTCCTGTCACCCCAAATAGGAATCTAGTCTGTGCCAAAAGGTGGGTCTGCAATGCAAACGGAGCTTTGGCAAATCTAACCGGGCTCCTTCCTGCTGATGCAGACCCCCCCACGTGAGGAAGTCCCCACCTCTCTCTGCGGCCTACACACCCCTCCCTGACTTGGAAGGGCCCCTGCAGGTCCCCTCAAGCCCTTGGATGCCTGGGGCAGTGGCCAGGTGAACAAGACTGAAGCCCTGACACTCTCCCTTCTCCCCCAGGCTCAGCCTCGAGGCCTCAGCCATGGACGCAGGACCCTGTCTCCCTCGGACCCTGGCCAGCCTTGCTCTGAATCTGTCTGGAGAGGGGCTGAAAACTTGGACCCAAGGGTGTCTGTCTGGGGATGGGACCCCTGCAGAACCCCCAGGCAAGGTGGGTGTCACCTGCAGCTGCCTGCACAGTAGCACACCTCTGGGCCCGGAGGCCTGTTGCGGGTGAGAGAGGGCGCCTCCCGGCAGCCAGCGGGACTCACTTATGAAGGGGGCGTCCACGGCGCAGCCCGGAACTGGGCGTCTCCCACCCTGCAGGTCCATCTGCTCCAGGACTTGCTCTTCCTGTTGCTAACAGCACAAGCCCCCAGACCTGTACGTGGTGAGGAGGTCTGTTTGGGCTCATTATTTGGAAGGTCCAAAGTTAGGGACTGCATCTGGTGATAGCCTTCTTGTTTTTTGTTTTTGTTTGTTTGTTTGTTTGTACCAGGGATTGAACTCAGGGGCACTCGATCACTGAGCCACATCCCCAGCCCTTTTTTTTTTTTTTGCATTTTATTAGAGACAGGGTCTCACTGAGTCACTAAGTGCCTCGCCATTGCTGAGGCTGGCTTTGAACTCATGATCCTCCTGCCTCAGCCTCCCAAGTGTTGGGATTACAGGCGTGTGCCACCGTGCCTGGCTCTGGTGACAGCCTTCTTGCTGCCAAAGTCCCAGCATGAGGAAGGGCTTCACATGGCAAGAGACAGGGAGCACACTAGTGTCTTCTAGTCTCTCTCTGTCTCTCCTCCTTCTTCTTTTTTCTTTTTAAATATTTTTTTTGGATCTTGACGGACCTTTATTTTATTCATTTATTGATATGTGGTGCTGAGAATCAGACCCAGGGCCACACACATGCTGGGCAAGTGCTCTACCCCGGAGCCCCAGCCCCAGCCCTGTCTCTCGTCCTACACAGCCACCAGGCAGGATTCAGTCATGGGGGCTCCACCCTCGTGACCTGATCTGACCCTGTCACCTCCCAAAGGCCCTGACTGTAACCCCACACTGGGGTGAAGTTTCTGTCCTCTGAGCCCCTCACACTGGGCATGGATTTCGGGGACGGGGAGGCCAGACTCAAACCACAGCAGCATCCCAGGTCCGCGAGGCGCCCTGTGCTGGTCCGAGAACCTCAGCCCCCGGTGCAGCTGAGGAGCCCCCGGCCAGGCTCAGAGGGCCTTTGGCTGGCTGCAGTCTACAGCGGGGGGGGGCCACAGCTGCAGCTGGGGTCTGCAGCTGGGGAGGGCTCCTCTCAGACCTGAGTCCAGCCCACAGCTGGGGGACGTGGGCTGGGGCTGGGGCCAACGGCTGGGGCAAGTGTGTCCCCAAGATCCGTGACTGCAGCCCTGGCTGTGTGGTTGGGGTCCTCGGCCTGGGGAAACTGCCTGCAGCCAGGCTGTGTCCTGGGCTCAGGGAGGTGCTTACCCCCTGCAGGAACGCGGCAGCCCCCAGCCACGAGTGAGGTCCAGGTCAGTGCCCCTGTCCTGCGATGAGATCAGCAACCTGGAACTCGCGCCTGGCTTGGAAGCAACAGCCCCATCTGTGCAAGGTAGCCGGGCCTGGAGTGTCCCTCATTCAGGTCTGGGAAGGAAGGGGACGGGGAATGGGGTTCCACTAAAGGGTCCTGTGGGGAACCCAGGGACAAAGGCGGGTGGGGGGGTAGGGTCCCCTGGGCAGGAGCTGGGTGGTAGGCTGAGAGTCCTGCAGGTCCAGAGGTGGGAAGGACCTTCTGCATCTGCCCCTCCCTCTGGGTCCTCAAACCAGGTCGGATAGCCCATTGCAGTGACATTGCCACACACCCTGGGTCTCCCCTGTTCTCTAGTGGGGCACATTCTCTCTCTCTCTCTCTCTCTCTCTCTCTCTCTCTCTCTCCTTGCCCCCTTCTTTGTCTCTGAATCCCCAGTGTCAGATTTCCTGTCTAAACCCACTCGGGCTGCGTTCAGGCCAGTCCGTGCCCGTGGCTTTCTCCGTAAGGTGGGACAATAAGTCCGTCCCCTCGGGCCGCTGGAGTTTGCTGAGCTCACACATGTGACGCACTTAACAGTCGGAAGCGCTCAGGGAGCTGGGGACACTGCCCTCCCTGGGGGTGTCCAGTCCTGCAGGGGACTGGGGTGGCCAGGTGCAGGGCTGGGTGGCCCTCTCACCTGTGCCCCTCCTTGGGGGCTGCTTCTAGGTCTGGACCCCCCTGTGCTGGAGTGCCTGGAGAAGGACCACGTGGAGCCAGACCAGGTGTGAGTGTCTGCCCGTGGCGGGGTCAGTGGGGGCGGGGCCAGTGGGGCGGGGCCAGTGGGGGCGGGGTCAGTGAGGCGGGGCCAGTGGGGCGGAGCCAGTGGGGGCGGGGTCAGTGGGGGGTTAGGGCAGAGGGTGCAGGGGACAGCACGGCTGGTCCTAAGTGTCCAGACGGTCACCTTCCCACTTAGTCCCCCTAACCTGGGACTTCTCTCCCATACCAGGGAGGGGACACAGGCCCCCTCAACCTGGCACCAGGAAGTGGGTGGAGGCTCCCAGATGGGGCTGCGCCAGGCCCCAAAGCCTGCCCAGGGCTCCCGGCTCGTCCTGGGGGATGGGGGGTGACTGTGGGCTCTCTCCTTCCACCCCATCCCCAGGCTGATGGTTCATCAAGTGCTCCAAGAACTTCGCCAGTATCATGGGTGAGTGGGGAGGGGTCGGGGTGAGGAGTAGGTGTGAGGGCAGGCGCAGGGGTGGACAGGCGCAGGGGACAGATGGACAGACAGCTTAGGGAAGAGTGTGAGGAACGCAAGTTTAGGGGGATAGGTGTGAGGGGACGGACGTAGAGGGACAGGTATGGGAGGACAGGTGAGGCAACAGGTGCAGCGGAGGACAGGTGGGGGAGAGGTATGGAAAAGGACAGGTGTGGAGACTGGTTAGGGAGAGGTGGGGGGAACACGAGTTGAGGGTAGCCGGTGTCGGGGGACAGGTCTGGGGGTAGACAGCTCTGAGGGACAGGTGTAAAGAAGTCAGGGCATAACGGGAGAAAAACAGGGACAGGAGGAGGGAGAGGACGGGAGGTGGGGTCTGGGGAGGGGCCAGCTGCCTGGCAGATGCGGAGGAGCGCCTCCCTCCTGCCTCATCACGGGGGGGGGTGGGGGGGGTGGGGGGGGAGGGCGGTCAGAACGTTCCCCTCGTTCCCCTCGTGCTGGTTCTGTCTGGCCGATGTCACTGATCCCTGCTGGAAACCCTGTCACGGTGCCCACGAGGCAGGCCCACGGTCAAGGACTGATGGGCTCTGAGCCCTGGCACCTGTGCCCTGAAGCCCTGGGAGGAGGGCGGGGCAGGGAAGAGCAGGCGGCTGCTGACCCGGGCGGCTGCTGACCCAGGCGTCTGTGCCTCTGACCTTGCAGGGCCCGGCAGAGGGCTCGCATGTCCTGCAGCCCCGGGGGAGCCCCCTCGAACCTCACCTGGTTTGAGTTCCTGTCTGAGTAAGTGAAAAGCTGAAGCAGGTGGCTGCGGTGGGGCGGGGGTCCCCGCGTCGGGATCCCTGAGCAGAGATTGTATCCTGAGCAGCGATGGGACTTTGGGCATGATCAGCGGTGGTGACGGAGGATGGGGACCACGACAGGACCAAGGGTCCCTGACCCCCTCTCTCTCACTCACGCATTCACTCAACAAACATTTATAGATATGAGCAGTGTTCCGGGAGCCATGTGGGCTGGAGGAGTGGAGTCTCCCTCCAGGGGACAGATGCTGCCAGGGCTGGAAGTGTGGCTGGCTTGTGTGTCACTGGCTTTATAAATATTTATTTTTTTATTTTTTTTAAATATCGATTTATTTGCTCTAGTTGTACACAATGCGTTTATTTTCACGTGGTGCTGAGGATCGAACCCAGGCTGCGCACGTGCTAGGCGAGCGCTCTACCGCTGAGCCACAACCCCAGCCCCTATAAATATTTATTAAATGACTGCGTGTCTGCAGTCAATTAGGGGAGGCGTGACCGTGACAGTGTTGGGAGGGGCAGGATTAACACCAATAAGACCTGGGGCAGGCAGGTGGTGGGTGTGGATTAGAGGTAGGGGTCAGAGGTGGATGGAGCCTCAAGTTCGAGACTATTTTGCATTCCCTTTGCAAACCCAGCCCCCCCCCCCTGCTCCGGGAACAGTGCAGAAGCTGCACATGTTTGTTGAGTGAATGAGCAAGGGAAAGCCAGGGGTCCCGCCAAGAGGCAGGCAGGATTGGGGCGTCACAGAGGAAAGAGTCCCGGTGGATTTCCAGGAGTGACCCCCGGAATTGCCTCAGGACGGCCTGCAGCCCCTCTCTGATCGACCTCCCCTGCCCCCAGGAGCGAGGAAGGTGCCAGCAAGAACGAGAAGAACGACAAGAGCACCCGGGTGAAGCGTAGCCTGAGCTCCCTCCGCAGCCGGGTCACCAGGCAGAAGGAGAAGGTCAGGGGCTGGGCCAGGGGCGCTCCTTCCCCTCCTCAGCTCCACAGAGTGACCTCGAGCCGGGATCCCTGGGATTCCAGCTGGGGCCGATGCACGGGGTATGAAAGGACCGGCCCGACCGAGGGCATCGTGTGACCCACCTCCGTCCCATACAGGGGAAGAGCCCGGCACACGTAAAGGACAAGGCTCAGGATGCTCGGGAGAGGCGGGAGTGTGTCAACGGGCACCAGCTGGTGCGAGGAACCTTCTTGGGTCACTCCAGCTGCCCGCTCTGCAACAAACCCTTCCTGAGCTCTGGTGAGTCCAGCGGCCCCAGCCAGCCCCTGGAGGCCGGCCGCTCTCTCTTCTTTGCAGCCGTCCAGTCGCTCTCTCAGCTGCCTTTGCTCTGTTTAGCCTCACTCTCCATTTCACCATTGCCCAGTGCAGCCAGATCTTGGGGCTCCCTGGAAAGAACCAGGGATCAGACACTGAAAACAGGAGCCCCTGGGTTGTCTGAGAACTGGCAAAATTCCCCTTACGTCCCACCTTTTTTGTTGTTGTTGTTGTTGTTGTTACTGGGAATTGAACTCAGGGGGCGCTCGACCACTGGGCCACATCCCCAGACCTTTTTTTGTATTTTATTAGAGACAGGGTCTCACTGAGTTGCCAAGTGCCTCGCCATGGCTGAGGCTGGCTTTGAACTCGCGATCCTCCTGCCTCGGCCTCCCAAGTGCTTAACTTTTGTTCTTCTAAGAATCCTCCTGCAAACTCTGGGTTCTGACAAGGTATTCCTTTGCGGGGGCTGCCGTAATGAAGTACCACCGGTTTAAACATCAGGTTGGAAGTCTGAGATCAAGGTAGCTCCAGGGCGCAGCTCCCTCTGAGGTGCCAGGGAAGGATCTATTCCAGGTCCCTCTCCTGGCTTCTGTAGCTTTTTGGCCTATGACAACATAATCCAGTCTTTACATGATGTGCTTCCTGTGTGCGTGCCAGGGTCCCAATTTCCCCTTTCAATGAGGACACCAGTCATGTTGGATTAGGGGCCCCACCCTACTCCAGTGTGACTTCATCTTAACCAAGTACATCTGCAAAGACCTTATTTCCAAAAAAGGACACATTCTGGAGTCCTGGGTGTTGGGGAGGGTTGGACGGCAACTTATGAATGGGGGGCAGGGATGGTGGAACCCGGCACAGGCGGTTTCCGACCTGGAGCTCTCCGTGGTGGGAATGGCGAGGGTCTCTGCTCAGAGATAGTATCGGGCTCCAGAGCTCTGCAAGGAAAGCTCTGGGTGTGTGGCGGGTGGGGGGTCGGCGTGAGAGAGTGTAGTTTGTATCGAGGACCCAAACTGCAGACTCTTTGCAGGCAGGACTCAGGCAAGTTCAAAGTTCCTGGACCTTAAAGCTACAGACACTCAGGGCCAGGTAATTCCTCAGCATGGAGGGCTGCCCTTTGCATCATAGCATCCCCGGCCCCTCCCCACTAGACCCAATGTCACATCCTGTCTCCAGTTGTGACAACCAAAAATGTCTCAAAACGTTGCCCAAACTCCCCTATGGCATTGTCCTGGATGACACTCGACAGGCTAATGAGAGGCCTGCAGGCCGTGGAGTGGGCCCAGAAGGTGCAGCGAAAGCGACATTCTCCACCCAATGGGCAGGAGCCTCCTCCTGACCTGAGCTGCAGGTTTTGCATGTCTTGACTCTGCTTCCTCCAACTTGGGTATTTTCCTTCTTCCTTGTCCCTGCTCTTCCCAGAGTGCTATTTTGCTGACTAAGGGGCTACGGGCAGTCCAGTGGTGGCTGCTGCTGTCAATAGGGTCCAGCTTTGCACTTTCTCTCCAGAAGGTGATCTGCGTTCAGCCGAGGCTTGCCTGAGCTCTGCAAAAGTCTTGCGGGTGCATCATGAGCCCTTAATTTTAAGCAGCAGGTAGCTTCCTGTTCCTCCTGCCATTCTCTTCTCTTCTGCAGGGGCTGGGGTTCGCTGGATCTTTATTAGGCATCCCATTCAAGAGGCAGGTGGCACGTTGACAGAAGGAAGGGTGAACCCAGAAATCCAAAGTCAAGCCCGCATGCCCAGAGCAGGTACCGGAAGCCTGCTCCTGAGAGCGCCTGTTTGAACAGGTGGAAATCTCTCACTTATCCCCTGCCCTGCTGCTTCCGTGTTCATCATTGTCCTTTAATTTCTGTTTCTTTTTTCCCCCACTGCTTCTCAGAAACAATCCCGAGGTCTCTCTTCTCCATTTTTGTGCCATCAAAGGACTTGTGTGTCTTTGTGGTCCACTCACCTGCAGTCCCGCTGTCCTTTGGGGACTTAGATAAACCCAACTCAGACAGATGGAAGTAGAATTTGCATTTTAAACAAGATTCCCCCTAGTGTTCTGTCTGGCGTTAGTTGGCTACATGCTAGCTCCTACTCTAAGACAGGTTTCTCTGCCTCTGCAGCCGACGTTTGGGGCCAGCTCATTCTTCTGCATGAAGACCTAACTTGTGCACTGAATGGCAGTACACAGGCTGCAGTGGTGTTGCCTGGCACCTCAATGCCAATAGCAACCTCTTTTGCCCCTGTTGTCACCATTACAAATGTCTCCTGACATTATCAAATGCCCGTGGAGGCAAAAATCACCCTAGTTGAGAACCACTGTTCCTAGGAATCTTCCTGTCCACACGTGTTTTCAGCCGCAGTGTCTACGGTCCTCTTAAAACATGGCCGGTCTCCCAATCTCAGGCGCACTTAGGGTCAAATCCAGCTTTTGGTATGGCCTGCAAGCTAAGTTTTTTTTGTTGTTTTGTTGTTTTTTTTTTAACATTTTAAAGCGGTTGGAAGTGCATATTTGGGGACACATGAAATAGTACAAAATTCACATTTCAGGTTTTGTTGGTGTACAGCCATTCTGGTTTGGACACATTATCTGTCCCCTGCTTTTAGGCAATAATGGCAGAACTGAGTAACTTGCAGCAGGGTTTGCAAAGATGGAAATATTTACTGGAGGGCTCACCCCTGAGCCAGGTTATCCAGCAGCAAACCAGCCAGACCAAGCAAGGTGGCTTACTGTGGCCGGTGGAGCAATAAGTCCCTTACAGATATAGCCTTTGAGATCAAGGAAGATTTGAGTTTGTGTAAAAGGTAGCACTTCGTGTCGCCGCCTGCAGCAATTGCCGCTTGCAGCAATGATACCGCGGGAGAAAATTCGGAGGCAGACTGGAAATGAAAAAGTTCTTTGTTCTTCTTTCTTCTAACTTCTCTCTCCAGCTCCAACAACCTCTCCAACTCCAACCACCCCTCTAACTAACCTCACCCGGTTAAATACATTTTGCCTTAACAAGGACAAGTGCTAACAGCTCGAGCTTACAGGTGCGTCACACAGTGTTCACGGGCATAAAAAGATTCTTAGATAAATGCATGAATATCAGGTGAAAATACTTGAACACCTTTATGGCAATCAGCTAGCCACCATCTAGCTATCTCCTCAAATAGGGCTCTTAACAACTTCGCATAGTGCCTGGTGCACAGAGGCAGTGGTCCTATGTGTCACTCTCCTCCCCCTCCCCATCATCATCATTATTGTTTGTTGTTGCTGTCATCTAAGGTCTTTCACCAGTAAGAGGCAATGAAAGCACTTAAATCGTGTGCTCTGACCACAGCCCCCTCCATACCCGTGTCGGGAGGCGCGTAGCACCTTATTCCCAACAGGTGCCCCCAGTTATACCTCAGAGGTATTCAAGGACAGATGTGACTGCCATCTAGAGGAGCAGGCTGGCAGTGTGATAAACAGAATAGGGAATGGGTCATGCTCCAGGTAATTAGGGCAGGTGGTCTCCAGGGGAAAGCTGGGATGCTTTCTCAGAAACCAATCCACATAGCCCTATTCCTGGTCTTGACCTTTAATGCCCTTCAGGGTCTGACCCCACCTGCCTCTCCACTCCTCTCTCCCACCATTCGGCACCCAGACTCCATGACCTGGCCACTGGGAAGGACTGTCTGATGAACTATGTCTGTACCTTTCTGGAACCTCCCGTTCCTTAGACATGCTCCATCTCCTGACCTAAAAGATTGGACCTAACCTGAGCGCTGTCACTTGGGGACCTGTGCCCCATGCCCACTTCCGTCCTGAGAGCTCTTGACAACATAACTGTGTGTGTTGAAGTGAATTTGGTGTGGGGAGATCTTCTTGGCCTGTTGACCAGCCTGGACTTTTGAGAGCCACTGGGCTCCACTCCTGGTTACTGTCCAGCTGCCCCACCTGGGGTGGGAGGCACCTGGATTGGACAAATAGCTTCAGGGCTGGAATGTAATGGCGCCTGGGGGAACGGACATTGCAGCAGCATCTGCATGTCTACAGGTGTCTAACAGCACCTGGCAGAGAAGGGCCTGGAATGTGTTTCAGATTCTCAGCACCTGTTTGCAGGTGTCTGACAACATCTGTATTGGGAATATCTGGTGTGTGTTTTGGGGTAACTGAAAGCTCCCGTGTAGGGTCTTGATATGTTTCTGAGTGTCCAAAAGCTTGTTGAGGGTATCTGCTGGCTCCTAGGTAGAAGTGTCTGGTGCTTTCAGAATATTTGGCTTGCTTTTTAGAGTCTGAATGTTTGGGGATTTCCAACAGATCTAGGTGGGGTGTCTGACACATTTTAGGGTGCCTGGAAGCCTGTTTGGAGAATTTGATGGCACCTGCCTGGGTGTCTATGTGTTTGGGATAGCTGATGCTACCTGTGTTGGGGTGTCTGAGAACACCTGATAGGTATATGCCTCACTTTTCCCAGATCCATCTTGTAATCTACACTGGGCCTAATCAGCAGACCCTGCCCCTCTCCAATTCTTGCTGCCAGAGGAGGAGTTCCCCTTTGATACTCCCAAAGGCTGCAATCCCCTTGACCCCGGACCCTGCACACACACACATACTGACTCCCCCAGACATCCCTCCCCCTGTGGGGATCCTCCCCCAGGATTCCCACCTAGGCCCCCACTGGCCCTAGAAAATGCCTCCAATGTGTTGCCCCCTCCCCACCAGGAACTCCCCATTCCACTGACATCCCAGGCCCCTGCTGCCCTCCCCAGTCACCCCCCAACCCCGCTGCCTGCCTCCCCACATCCATGAGTCTCCTAGGCCCTTGCTGACTCCTCAAACCGCTCCCCTACACACCCCACTGACCTTCCTTCAGGATCCTCCCAACTCCAATGTCCTCTCTGGCGCCCCTAACCCCACAGATCTCCCAGACCCCTTTGCTCCCTCAAAATAAAAGCCCCCAACCCCACTGTCCGCCTCCCCAGGATTCCCTCCCCAGGACCCCCAGCCCCGCTGATCTCTCAGGATCCCCCCAGCCCCGTTATCCGGCTCCACACATAGGGTCTCCCATCCCTGCTGATATCCAGGCTCCGGTTGGCCCAAATCTTATAAACGAACGCCCCTCAGTCCCGCAGACCCTCACCACAAGGGCCCTTCCAGTGGAGTCCCCGCACCTCCCGCCACCGAGGAGCCCACGCCCCGCCCCGCCCCGCCCTGCCGCTCAGCGCCCAGCCGCTCAGCGCCCAGCCTAAGGCAAAGTCCCAGATGCGAGGACCTATCCGCCTCGAGGCCACGCCCACTGTTGCCACGCCTCCTTCCGGGCCACGCCTCCAGGCGGGTCGCGCGTGCGCCGCTCGCCCTGCGCTGGCTCCCGCTTCCGGCTCCGAGCTGCGGGCGTCTGTGGATTCGCGGAGGCCGGGCGGAGGCGGCGGCGGCTGCGGCGAGAGTGGTGGAGGAGCGGGCGGAGAGCGGCCTGCGGGGAACCGGGTCGAGGTGAGGGGGCGGCGGGGCAGTCCCGAGGGGGACTGGGCTCGCGGGGGAGGCCTCGGTCCCCCTGGGGGCGGCCTGCGGACCCCCGGGGCTGCCTCAGGCCTCCCGCCGGGCCCGGTAGACTCCGTGGGGCAGGTGGACGGGTGTCCGGTTCAGGCTGCCCGTTCAATGCATGGGGACTCTGGGGGGCGAATACGGTTGCAGAGGTGCAGACATTGTCCAGCCTGTCCGAAGGCGCTGCAGCCTCTCCTCCAAGAGAGGAAAGGTCGCTCGTCTGCAGCCTCTGCTCCTGGGTCAGGGGTGCCTGGGGGCAGGACCAGAGATGGAGTGATACCCACGACAGTAACCAGCGTCCTAGTGTTTTAGGCTTCCCAGGGGAATTCTGAGATTGCCCCCCACCCCCCGGAGCAGACGTCCTCCCAAGCAGCGAGCGTTTGGGTACAAAATCCTGCGAAGCGGGTGTGCTTCGGTTCTTCCCTACGCCTCTTTTCCAGATTCTTGGGTAAAAACTCAGCGGGTGCAATGCAACTTACCTTGCCGACGGGAATGAGAAGCCATTCCTTGAGTGTTTTGTTGTAGCTGTCTTCCCCTTACCTTTTACCTGTTGCTCTGTTGAGATGCCTGGCCCGGAGGGTAGAAAGTTTCTCAAAGTTTTAACACGGAAGTAAGGCTACGAGCAAAACTTTCCTCCCTCTGCCTTGTTCTCAGAGAGAGAGAGAACTCCAGCCTGTAGCTTTGAAGGGTCCCTTCTCAACCAGAATTCCCGAATGTGTGGACAGTCCCAAAAGAGAAAATGGTTTGGGGATGGTTTTTGCAGATATCTGAGTGAATGGTTAATCCTGGAGCTATAGGAGGAAATGTCAAGAGCATAGGTTTGAATGTCACATCAGACCTGGGTTCTGGTCTCAGTTCCACCACCTGTTGGCCATGTACCCTCACCAAGCCTTAGTCTCCTCCATTTTTTAAAATGGGAATAAGGCTGAGTTAGGGATTCAGTTTGTTAAATATGTGTAAGGTGCACGGCAGATTGTCTGGCATATGGTGCATGCCCAATATAATGTTATATAACCTGTGCCTAGGTACCCAATCCCAGACCTGTATTTTTAGGTTGACATTCCAAGTAATAAAGGGTCCCGAAAATTTGAGCATCTCGGGTGTCATTTGGATCAGGGTTAACACTTATCAATCTTTTGCTATTTCTTTGGGTCATTGAACCCTTCTGAGGAAAAAACAAAAATGAAGACATTTGTTTTAGAGCGAATAAGAGTAAAATAGCCAGAAGGCATAATTAATTATATTCTTGTAAAGGCAATTTGTTTTGGTTTTGTGTGGCTTATTTCATTTTTAAATTGCATAGATTAGAGAAATGAAAAAGAAATGCTGTAATTTTTTTCTCTCACTCCTTTCTTTTTCTTTCTTTTTCTTTTTTGGTAAATTGACTTGAGAATGCTTCCACTTTGCAAATTGAAGAGGTACATACGTTGTTTCACATGAATAGCTGTGGAATAATTTTCATTCTTGTCACATAGTAGCAATTAAGGAGCCAGCCACTGCACTTGTTGTCACCAGCCCCAGGGACTAGGGCTGTGGCAACCAGCTGTGCCTCCCCGGGTGTTTACCTACCACATGTTTAACATAGTTCTGATCTTGTGTCAAGGTCTCCTTGGTTCTCATATGCTGGGTCATATTTCCATTTCTTCAAACTCCATCTGTGACTTTTGAAACATTTTCACTTCCAGCTATCTGAAATAATTTCAAGCCCAAAGACCTTTGATAAGTCCAGCCAATCATTGTTTCTTTGTTGCTTGTTAAGTAAACTTCACTTTCCCCCCAAAGTGATCAAGAGCTGCTGTTTTTGAAAACCCTCTCTCCAGGTGCAAAACAGTTCCAGTCTGCAGCTCTGGAGCTGCCTGTAGGAATTTGTTTGGAGGAGGAATGCAGCTGATGGGGGAGGGAGGAAAACTGGTTAAAATAATGTTCTTGTAGGGGTCTCAGCTGCAGCTATGCCTAGTTTTTGTGTTCAAATCAAGTTGTGTATACTAAATTCAGCTTGCTTGCTTCTCTGTTTTTGTATGTATAGGTAGACTCATAATTTCAACTAGCATAAAGTTGTAGTTCATGATGTTCAAAGTAGCAGACATACTGATTTGTGATCAAACCTTGAAAAAATATTCTAAAGGTTTCAGTGAGAGTATACACTGAACACATTGTAAATAGTTAAAGTTTTACTTATATCACTTTTTAAATATAACAGCTTCATTGAGATACAGTTCATGTACCATAAGATTCACTTTTAAAAAATGTGCCACACAGAGATTTTTAGTATATTTCACAGAGTTTGCGACCATCATCAGTATCTAGTTCCAGCACATTTTATCAGTTTGTTAATCTTACAAGTGGGATTCAGGGGGAGAGAGATTCAAAAGAGGGCGGCAGTTGGCTCAGGCAGCCCCTCCGCTGGAGCATGGGGCTGAGGAAGGAGAGGACCAGTGAAATTCTTGGCGAGAGTCCAGCGTGATCCTGCATACAAGGACATCCCAGTTACACAGTGTTTATGTATAACTCTAATTTGCTGAGGTTTGTTTAAAGAGTAAAATTGAATCTAGAAAGAATAATAAAGCATGAAGTCATGCACAGTGGGGGTTCATGTACTCAGTAATCCCTTTACCAGGGTGAAATGGAGAGTGACTGACCGGATGCAGAGTAGAGCGAGAATCCGAGCATCCGTGGCCAGTGGAGGTAGTGAGGGAGCAGCTCTCTGGTGTTCACAGCTCCAGGCTAGTATGCTTAGTGCTGGGCCCTGGGACCCTTTGTGGTATCCACTTGGGGAGTCCTAAATGAAGAGCTCTGACAGAGATGGGAAGATACAAAAATTGGGATCTTTATATAATGCTGGTGGGAATACAGAACGGTGCAGTTGCTGGGGAAGACTGTCTGGCGGTTCTCCAAAAGCTTGAACACAGAATGAACACACGACCCAGCCATTCCAGCTTAGGTATATGCCTGAGAAGCAGGAACCCTCAGGGCTACAAAATCCCTTACTGATAGTCCTTGACTTAACCATGGAGTTACATCCCGACGCATCCATTGTTAAATTGAAGATATTGTAAGTTGAGAATTCATTTAATAAGCTAACATAACGCCATCGTACAGTTTCTACTAAATGCATACTGCTTTTGCACAATCAAAATTGAGAAATCATAAGTAAGAACCATTGCAGGTGGGTAATGTTCAGAGCAGCGTTCCTTAAAATTCCGTTTCCTGTCCAAACCCATTTCCACTGTGCTAGAAACAACCCAGCTGTCTATCTTGCAGTGGATAAATAAAATGTGGCCCATCAGTACAATGAAATATTATTCAGCAATAAAAAGGAATGAAGTTCAGATACGTGGATGAACCTTGAAAACATCAAGCTCAGTGAAGTCCCCAGAAGGCCACAGATTGTGTGACTCCACTTACACCAAGCATCCAGAATAGGCAAACCCATGAAAACAGTAAGAAAATTTGTGGTTGTCAGGGCCAGGGTCAGGGGGCAGAGTGGGGATGACTGCCAAGGGGTTTATTTTTGGTTTGATAAAAACACTGTAAAATCGATGGTGATGGACGCAAAACTCTGTGGCTATATTAAAGGGAGAGATGGGAAGAGAGCTAGAAGCACAGTGTAATGAGTTTGGACATGGAACAGAGTTTTAAGGAACGCCTTGAGTCTGAGTAGCCAGAGGTTAAGGGGTAAAGCTAAGAGAAGCCCAGAGACAAAGGAAACAACTTCCAACACAAGTGGCATGGCCTGGGTCATTGCCTAACAGATTGTCTCCTCTGTCGGACACTGTGCCCAGGCACTGGGGATAAAATCATGTAGACTCAGGCCCCTGCCATGGAGGAGACGGTCACGAGGCATGTGCCACTGTCCAGCATGGCAAGGGGGAGGCAGAGGTGTAGAAGGTTCTGTGGGCGAAGCCCCAGCACAGGCAGGAAAACCCCCTCGAGCCACAGTGGTGGGCTGAGCCTCAGCAGTGGTTGGCAGGTGGGGGAACAGCACGGTCAACATCTCAGAGCCAGCACACAGCAATGTGCCATTGATCTAGTGGCACCAAAACAGGTGTGTTCTGTTTTAGTCCATCATGTCATTATAGAGGAGTCTATGGTTATTTTCATCAGCAATAGAGGATGGCTCAGGAAGGGTAGAGGCTGGGGACAAGAGGCCTGATAGTAGTGACCTAGGCCAAAAGAAGGCCAGTATGGAGAGAGGACAGAATTCAGGTCTATTTGAAGACAGATGTGACAGGGCTTAGGTGACAGTGTCGAGGAGAGAGGGGTACCCTCCAGTCACTCCAGGGGATGTGAGCTGGGCCAGGTAGATGACAGAACCAGAGGTTGTCATCTGGGACATATCCTTCCAGGTGACACAGTACTGGCAGCCTATAGGTGCTGCCATCCATTGGTCTGATCAGCTTGCCTTCTCTAAAGGGTACTTTGCAGTGGGGAGGCAGAAAGCTGTGTTCTGCCCCCAGAGCGCAGACCCCTTCTCCCTACCTCAAGTTTGTCTTCTTTCTTTTCTTGCCTGCTTTTTTAAGTACTGAGGTTTGAACCCAGGAGTTCTCTGCCACTGAGCTATATATCCCCAGCCCCTTACTTTTTGAAACAGGGTCTGGCTAAATTCCTGAGGCTGACCTCACACTTATGGTCCTCCTGCCTCAGCCTCCCAAGTTGCTGGGACTACAGGCATGTTTGTAGTGCTTTAGGAGGGAGGAGGCGAGGCAGAACAATGTTTAGAGTGCCGTTGCTGTCAGCTAGAGGCTGCTGGAGGAGGGAGGCAGAGGACCTGGCAGCTGAGAGGTGCAGAATCCATCTGACATGGAAACAAGTAAACCTGACAGCAGAGCTAATGTGCTTATGTAACTAGAGGCAGAACCCTCCAGTGGTTTCTGAGTCCTTACAGGTCTCAGGCTGCCCTGTCCTCCCCCCACAGGTGTCAGCACATTGCTCATGGAGAGTGGAATATCCCTTTGGAGACTGGAAGGCCGTGCAGGTCTCTTCTCTGTTCTGCAATTTACAGCTGCCCTCCCCCCACCATTGGTCTGTGCAGACACCGTGACTAGCATGGCAGGAGGGTGATGAGCAGCCCCCAGGACATCCACGGGCCACCCCTGAGGACTGGAAACATGTGCCCTCACATGACAAAAGGGACTTTGTGGGCGTGATTAAGTTAAAGGTCTTGAGAGAGGAGATCATCCTGGATTATGCAGGTGGCCCAGTTTCATCACAGGGTCTCCATAAGAGGGAGACTGGGGGTGCTGCACTGCTGGCCGAGAAGGTGGAGGAGGGCCGCCTGCGGAGGGACGCAGGCAGCCCCTGCACAGTGGACTGGGCCTCACCAGAACCCCCGGGGAAACCAGCCCTGCCACACCGATCTGAGCCTTCTGACCTCCAGCACTGGGGGACAATAAATTCGTGTTGATTTCAGCCACTGCTGGTTATTTGCTCCAGCACCCTCAGCAAGCTCACATTCCAAGTGTCTCAGTTAAAACTTGAGATCTTGAGCATGTGAGGCAAGGTCTCTACCAACTGAGCTATTCCCCCAGCCCTACTTGAGATCTTGAACTTGCAGACTTGACCTGGGAGTCCCTACACTTGCCCTCCCTTGCAGCCCTCCTCGCGGCTCGCGGCTCCCCAGCCCAGCCCCTGGCGCTCTGGGCCGGCTGCCCCTCCGGCAGGATCCTACCCTTTCCCCTTCTCTGACCTGGTCTAGGGCCAGGGCTCCTCCCAAAGGGTGGCAGCCCACGACTTGCCAGCAGGAGCTTGGGCACCCTCCTGTGGTGTGAGAGATGCTCCCGGCCCCCACCCTCGGCTTCTCGCCCGGGGACCCTGGAACCCGGGACTAGCAGGGCTCCTCCTTTTGTTGGCTTGTGGTGTGCGGCTGTCAGGGCTGGGTGCCGGCACGTTCGGCGGGCAGCTGCAGTGTCACAGGGCTCCAGTGGAGGACACAATTTAGCTACGTTAAATTAAATTTTAAATTAAAAAAAAAAAAAAAAAAAACTCAGTGACAAATGAAGTGTAGCAATGAAGGGCATAGAAGTCCACTCCAGAGACTTGAGGAACAGTCACAAGTCACAGCTCATAAATGTGTGCCACTAAATTTGTCATTAGCCCCACCCAGCCTATATGATGAGGAAGATCAAACCTTCCTTTTAGGCTCTTCCTCTTTCAGAATTTTCCAAAAGCTCCAGTCAAGGGGGCAGCAGCACCTCCCCCCCCGCCCCTCCCCTCCCTCACCCATCCCGGCTTTCTGGGGAGAGGCCTGTCTTCACAGTTTTTTTTTTTTTTTTACTTGTAATGTTATAATTGACATAAAATCCACCCTTTTATAGTGTGCAGTTTAGTGGTTTTTAGTTTATTCACAGAGTTGTACAAGCATCACTACTAATTAATTCCAGAAACTTTTCATCATTCCCAAAAGAAATCCCATTCCTAGCTGTCACTTCCCCTTGCGCTGTCCTCCCAGCCCTGGCAACCGCCACCTCTGGATTTGTCTGTTCTGGACATTTCAGATCAATGGAAGACTACAATATACACGGCCTTTTGTGTCTGGCTTCTGCAGCATGACATTTTAAGGCTCATCCAGGCCTGAACTTTGCGGTTTTAATCTGTAACAACATGAATATAGAACCAGGAGCGACAGCGACGTGCCTGAGGGTAACACGGCTGCCCTGGCCGCCTCAGGTTCCCTCGGTCGCCCTTATCCTGTGTCTCTGACTGTGGTTGATTCATCCCTGCCCTGTCTCTGGGGAGACAGTGAGTGAGCTCCTGGCTTGAAGGGCTTCTTATCCTGGTCCTGCACTGTCCCATAAATACTGCCCAAATTGGAGTGCTGACTGGGTTAAAGTTAGAATAAACAGAAACAGCTAAGGTGAGATCCAAAGGCCTTCTAAATGGTCAGACTAAACGCTGAGTGTCCCTGTCCTGGAGATTTTAAAGACTGGGTGCAGGGCTAGGGGTTTAGCTCAGTGGGAGAGCACTTGCCTGGCTCGCGTGAGGCCCCAGGTTCAATCCCAAGCACTGCACAAAAAGTGGTGGAAGGAAAAAAAACAAAGCTAGGGTGGCTTTCCAGTGATCCGGAAGTTCTCCCAATGATGAGCTTGAAGACGGGAGGGCTGGGACTCTGAGATGGGTGCAGTTTCATGTTGACCATGACAAAAACAAACATTGTCAACAGTGCCCCAGTAAGCACCCGCGCAAAAAAGTCCCACAGAAAAATACTCATCTGTGTGGCACTCAATAGACCAGTATGTTCTATTCTGTTTTATTTTGTGAAAAAACATTTTTTACAACTTACAAATGGGCTCCAGTCCACAATGTCAAAGCGCTGCCTCGGGATCCCAGTGCACATACTGGAGGAAAAGACGGAGCACCCAGCCACACGGCAGGCGGCTCTGACTCGGGGCACTGCGTCGTTTCCTAGGGCTGCTGCCGCAGATCACCCCGGTGATCAGTTGTGGTTTAAAACAACAGAAATGGCCTCTCTTGGTTCATTTTTCATCACTGTAACAAATACCTAAGATAAACCAGCTCATGGGACAGCTTTGTGTTGGCTCACACTTTCAGAGGGTTCAGTCCATGGTCACTGGCCTATTGCCTTTGGGCCTGTGGTGGCAGGGTACATCTAGGGGGAGTGTCAGGAAGCAGAGAGGAAGGGGCCACCAGATAGCCCTCCAGGGACATCCCCCCCATGACCCAGCTTCCTCCCACCTCTTAAAGGCCACCCCCACTCAACACAGGGACTTTTGGAGAACACTTAAGAGCCAAACTCTTGGGCTGGGGCTGTAGCTCAGTGGTAGAGCGCTTGCTTAGCACGTGCGAGGCACTAGGTTGGATTCTCAGCACTGCGTATAAATAAACAAATGAATTAAATAAAGGTCTGTCAACAACTAAAAATTTATTTTTTTAGAAAGCTAAAGTCAAGCGTCTGCAGGGTTGGGCTCTCAGAAGGCACTGGGGAAGAATCCTTCCACGCCTCTTCCAGTTTCTAGAAGGCAGCCCATGGCCAATTTCTCCAGGCTCCACCTCCCTATTCACTTGGACTTAGTGTCTGTCTGTCCCCTCTGTGTCTGTGTGTCTTGCTCTATCTCAGTCTCCCTCTCCTTTGTCTACAGAGACACCAGTCATTGGATCTAGGGCCCACCCAAAATTGAAATTGCACCTCAGGATCCTTAACTAAGATGTCCCCACAGGCTCTGTTCCCACATGAGGCCACATTCTGAGGTTCTTGATGGATGTGAAAATGAGGAGGACACTGTTCACCAGGCACAAGAACCTTCTATTGCAAATGGCCCTTCAGTGAGGAGAAGTTTGCTAGTTATCAGTACTTGTTTCTTAGGTTCTTTATAGTGCATTGCAATTTTTTCAATATTTTGAAGTTATAGTAAGTGGTAAACTTGGGCTCATGCAGGAACCAGTTAATTTCAGAAAGAAAGAAGAAAGCTCTTGGATTCTTTCTGGAAAGCTTTTGAATCTATTCTCTGAAGATAACTTGTTATGAAGTATAAATAGGTACCTGATATTATAATCTGTCAAATATTAGGCTGTTTGTCTATATTCTGTGTAACTATTCTCTCCCTGTGCATTCAAACACCACTTTCACCAATACAGATGTTAACGTGGGTGCAGGGGTATGCGTCTTACGTCCCAGCTGCACTGGAAGATGACTAGGAGGATGACTTCAGCCCAGGAATTCAAGGCCAATTTGGGCAACATAGTGAGACCCCCATCTCAAAACAAAACAAAAGTTTTATAGATTTAGAAAGGGAAAGAGGGGCTGGGGTTGTGGCTCAGCGGCAGAGCGCTTGCCTCGCACATGCGCGGCCCGGGTTTGATCCTCAGCACCACGTAAACATA
This sequence comes from Tamias sibiricus, assembly GCA_025594165.1. Lineage (NCBI taxonomy): Eukaryota > Metazoa > Chordata > Mammalia > Rodentia > Sciuridae > Tamias > Tamias sibiricus. The sequence continues at coordinate 5,595,240 of CM046673.1, forward strand.
AATGCATTGCATTGTGTACAACTAAAGTAAATAAATAAATTTAAAAAAAAAAAAAAAAGAAAGGAAAAGAATTGTACCAGCCATCACCCCCTGCACCTAGCTTACAATCTGACCTTGAGATGCAGGATATACTAAAATATATTCAAGCTCACACCGATGAAGTTGTAAATGGAATACTAATGAAGGTCTTTGCAAGGTTCTGGGATTAATAGTCACACCCTGCATTCCTAAGATGGGGAACTTGAGAGGCACAGAAACCAACCTCTGTGCCACCTGTTTGCCACCAGCCTAGGCTGTTTCAGGACTCTGGAATTCACTAATGACTCCCCAGTTAATCCACTTTGGGCTTCCTTTATGGGATCCCCCCTGCACTTCAGGCCTAGCAGTGGGAGTTCCCCTGCCGCACTGCAGGGCTGACTGGAGAAGAGGTGCTTCCTTCCAGGACGAGCCAGTTTGGTTGTAGACTCGGGATCAGCAAAACTCTTTCTGCAAAGACCCAGGTAGTAAGTATTTTAGGCCTTGCAGACCAGGCTGCTAGTCAACCCATACAGTAGACTCACACTTTTGAGCTTGTTTCTGGGGCCATAGCTGTGTGGCTTTGTGGATGTGGTGAGCCACAGGTTAGGGACTGGAGGTCCTCCTCTGCCTCGGGTCTGTCTGTCCTTCTAGGGACCCTCTTTACGCTGTGGTGCATTTTGTAGGGGAATGATGATCCTCTGTGATATTTGCAGATCAGGGAGGGGGTCGACATGACCCACCCCCCGCCCCAGATAAACAGTGCAACTTAGAGTTGTTCAAGCCCCTGCTTTGGAAAGTGGCCTCAGCCCGCCTTGGGCAGGCTCTGGCTGGAAACACTGCCGAGTCTTCACAGTTCCCTACCCGGCTCCCATTCCAGTTGTCCTCTTCCAGAAACGCAGTGCCCTGAATCACTTCCCAGCTCACTGAAGGCAAACGTGTTTCTTCCTGGCATTCTGATGTGCTCTGTGCCCTGCCTCCCCTGTGACATTGTGCTTGTTACCTGCTCAAAGGAGACCCACCAGCCTCTACCAAGTGTTTGATTTCCTCTGTCCTCTTTACGGCCACCTCTGCTAACATTTGTACTTTATTGCCCACATTAAATTGTCTTTTTTTTTCTTTTAATAAGGCCAGAAGGGTTTTCCAGAAGGTTTCAGGTGTGTAATAGCTACACCTGAATTAATCTTTTCAGAATCAATTGTTGTCATTAAAATGTTTTCCAGCCGTGTCATTTTGATTTCTGCCCGGCCAGTTGTTTTGACATAATTGCTTAAAAGATGCCCAAAGAAAGCCGCTGCCCTTCCTAGCAGGGCCCCAGTGGGTAGAGTTGTTTTGCTGAGACCCAGCAGGTCAGCCCCCAGCTTTGCCCCAGGCCTAGAGAAATACGTCCACAGGCCTGCACTGTGCCAGGGGTGGAGCGCCTGTGGGTGACATGGAAGGTCCTCCGTCCCGATTCCAGACATTGGTGTGAAACATGAGCCAAAGGAAGTGAATAAGCTCCAGGACAAGCCTGGGCGGTTCAGAGCCACCTCCACCCCATTCTTGGCCTTTTGTGCCGCCCCTCACCCCCCAGATATGGTAAAATGAGATCACACACCAAGCTTGTCTTTCTTCTCAGTCCCTTCCTGGCCTTGAGACGGAGCTCTGGCCTCCTGATTAGATTTGCCCCTTTCCAACCTCCCTTTGAAGGGCCACTCCCTCCAGGGGTTGACCTCCTCTTAGTGGTCCGCGCCTCTTCCTCCTGGTGAGCAGTCCCAGTGCCCCTCCACTCGGCCCTGGCCAGTGCCGCAGCTCACTTTGCTCTTCAAAGCCACTCCAGACACCAGGCGGAGCCGGTCTTTAGTCCCATATCTCCACTAACAATCCTCTGATTGCCCGGGGGGTTCAGTGGGTGCAGGCTGAGGGGCAGACCCCCTCTAGGCTCATGCAGACTCAGCAGGGGTGTGTTGGAACTGATCTCCTGGGAGGCCGCCTGGGTCCTGTCACCCAGACAGCTGGCAATGGAGGCGGTAGGAAGAGTTGGGGTGTTGTTTTGCATCTGCTTGTGAGTGCTGTCGGGTTCCCCTAGGAAATCTAAGTCCAAGATGCAAGGAGCCGCGGCTCTGAGGTTTGGGTCTCCTCCAGCACAGTCACATCCTTTTAAAAACCCGTTTTAACCTTTCCTACTCGCACCGTTCAATGGCATTAAGCACATACACATAGTTGTCCAACCGTTCCCACAAATGGCAACTGCCCCTGTTAAGTACTGACCCCCCCAGCCCCACCCCAGCCCCGGCACCCGCCATTCTGTTTTCTGTTCTCTGTGATCTGGCGATTCCAGGGACCCCCGGTGAGTGGACGCACACCGTGCTTGTCCCTTGGTGGCTGTCTTATTCACTCAGCACAGCGTCCTCCAGGTGCAGCCACGTGGTAGCAGGTGTCAGACTTCCCTTTTTAAGGCTGAATAATATTCTAGCAAGGGTGTGTGTTGGGGGGGTCACACTTTATCTGTTTTTCTGCTGGTGGACGCTCAGGGTGTCCACTTTCTGGCTGTTGTGAGTAATTCTGCCGTGTACATGGGGTACGAGTACCTGCCTGAGTCCCTGCTTCAGGTAACTCTGCAGAATGGCTTTCTGAGGCAGGCTAGATTCAGGAACCTCAGAAGCCAGCACCAATCCTTATGGAGAACCCTTAGCCCCTCTGGCCGCTGGCCAGGAAATGGGGTTGACCACTTGGAAATGGACAGCTCTAATCAGGTCCTGCACATACTCTTGGGGGTAGGAGAGGCAGCACAGAGACACTGAGATCTTTCTGAGCTAATCATCCTGTAGCCAGGCTCCTAACTAGCTGGGTGAAAGTTCCTGGTCCCCACAGGTCCTCTGCCCTGTCTGGGTTGTTCGCTTAACATGTCAGAAAAAGATGAAGATGTAGCCCCTTCCTCATCAAAACTCAAGAGGACAAACAGCCAGGGGGCCTTGTGTGTCACAGGGCAGGGTCAGGACCCAGACGTCTCAGAGGTTGAAGCACACAAGAAGCGTCTCCGAGTGATGCACCTGGGTCTAAATCAGGTTTCCCAACCTGGACACGGTTGCCACTGGGGCCAGATCATATGGTGGGCTGTCCTCGGCACCACAGGGTGTGGGCAGCATCCCTGGCCTCCGCGTTTTCTACCCCAGGAGCACCCTCTTCCCCGGTGGTAACAGTCAGAAATGTCAACGGAGGGACTGGTGGTGCAGCTCAGTGGTGGAGCACAGGCTTAGGATGTAAGTGCCTTGGGGACCAGCGTGGCCCCTGGTTGGGCACCACTGGCCTAAATGAGCATCTATGTAAATATAAGGTGGGGGAGAATCAGACCTAATGACAGCTGTGAGAATGCATCTTATGGCTTTTAGTTGATAATGAAAAATGAGAGTCTGAGCCAGTGGCTGTGACAGAGCAGTCCCACCCCTTGCCCCCCAAAATAAATGACCACTGTAATTTGGCTGCTCTGGTACCCTGACCACTCTCAACAAAGCCGGACCTTCTGGACAGTTAACTCCATCTCGTCCTCATTGTCCCTCCATAAAGCTGCCCCAGACCGCTGGCCCCTCACCCACTTCTGGGCCGCAGGCACCTTCCTATGCCCCGATTTCCATCTCCCAGTCTAGAGCTCCCTCTGACGCTAGGCTCCTGGATCAGCTGCCACCGGCTGTGACTTTAAGTTCTGATGGGGACAGGAGATAGACCCCCACTCACCGTGGAACTGAACTTGCCACTCTGCCTTGCCCAACCCAAGGCTGCCTCTTGGGGCCCTGCACTGCCCCAGTCTCCTCTTTCTGCTGCCCCCCAGCCACAGGCCCGGGTGCCCCAGCAGCCTCCTCAGTGTTCCCAAGGCTATTCACAGCACCTTCAGATCAGTCCCCAGGCTGCTGCACTTCCAGAAGCCGAGTTCAGCCTCGGCTCTGCATAAACCTCTGTGACTTCAGCTTCAGGAGAAAGAACCAACCCCAAGGGCCCCTACGGCCCCCGACAGGACCTTCCCAGACAAGGGATCCTCTGCACTCAGTGGGACCCCAGACCAGGACCTCCTAGACGTCCCCTCCCTGCCTCCCTCCCTCCTGTGAACCTTATCCAGCAGCACCGTGCAGCAGGGGAACAGCACAGAGCCCCCTCCTCCAGGGAGCCCCCTCCTCCATAAACGTAAATACCATCCAAATTCACCTGCGGGGGGAGCCGTCCGTAAGCGCAGGTCAACACTCGCGGTGCTTTCTTGGACCTTCACAGGTGTGCACAGAGTGGAAACTGTCCCCAGGGCAGGTCCCGGCCGAGGGGACGCCGGGGGGCTCCTGCCTTCTGGTTTCGGCTCTCCTGCCGGAGGGCCCCCTCGAGGTCTGCGGAGTGCCAGGCGGTTTGCGTTGGATGTTGATATTGACCGTGGCTCCCGAGCATTGTTCTTGGGCACTGTCCAGTGTCCCTGAGGGCAAGTGGGCCGAGCCGCACCTCACAGAAGCGATGTGTTCACAGGAGAAGCTCCACTGGGGCACGGGTGGCAGCGCTGCTGGCCACAAGTCCAGCGTGGCTGGACTAACAGCGTATATAAACAAGGCGTCTTTCAGGGGAAAGTCGAGCATCGATAGGTGGACAAAAATCTGGCGACAGGAGGCTGGCAGGAGCCCCCTGCTTCCCCTGGGAGGTGGGTGCAGTGTTCTCTGGCTCGCTCTGCCCGGTGACGGTGACTCGGCAAGCGGAGAGTGCTGGGGACAACTAAAACCAGGCAGGGAACGGGTGTGTGTAGGCCAGGGACATCCTAAATCGTGCAGTCCCAGGGGCCTCGGTGACCCGAAGGAGGTGGGACAGGCAGAAGGCGCAGTCACCAAACCCTGGTACTTTTTATGCCATTGTTGATTCTGGGTGGAATAAAATCACTGCCACCCACTTTGAGCTTTTTTTTTTATATAACTTTTTTATTTTGAAATAATTTTAGATTTTTTTTTTTTTTTTTTTTTTTTTTTAGGTTACAGAAGAATTTTTTTCTTTTTCTTTTTTTTTTTTTTTTTTTTTTTTTTTTTTGGTACCGGGGATTGAACGCAGGGGCACTTGACCACTGGGCCACATCCCCAGCCCTTTTTTGTACTTTATTAGAGACAGGGTCTCACTGAGTCGCTAAGCGCCTCACCATTGCTGAGGCTGGCTTTGAACTCGTGATCCTCCTGCCTCAGCCTCCCAAGTGCTGGGATTATAGGCATGCGCCACCATGCCCAGCTAAATTATAGAAGAATTTAAAAGAGGTTGTGCAGAGGTCCCATGTGCCCTTCCCCTAGGAAGGGGTAGGGGGTGGTGGAGCCATCGCCTCCCTGGGGGTCCCTTCTTGTGGTCACCCCTGCCCCAGACAGGGTTTCACCACCTTAACTGGTTCTGAACCAATGAAGCTTGAGAAGGTGGGCAGCCTGTCGCCTGAACCACAGAGCTGGCCTCAGGCTGTTGTGGCTTCACAGTGAGGCAACGGGCGGGCTCCTCCAAGTTCCCCGGGTTCTTAGAGGACCACTTTGCCTTTTGAATCAGAGAGCTGCCAGGTTTCGTAAAGAACAGCCTGTGGACAAGCGCAGAGCCAGGCGACAGCGATTGCACAGAATTTGTGAGGATACTTACTACAGTGAATTCCAGATATTCCTGTAGAGCCCGGCATTGCCCCCACGATGTGCCCGAGTCCCTAGTGTCTTTGAAAACGTTTGCAAGTGTTTTATTCATGGAAAGAAAAATAAACATAATTAAAATCCTAAAAAAAAAAAAAAGAAAGAAAGAAAAGCCATGGGAGCCTAGCTTGGTGGCGCAGGCTTGTGATCCTGGGGGTGTGGCTTGGTGGTGGCATGCCCCTCAAACACAGAGGCACCTTTCCTTTTGTAAATCCTCCGCTGCTCTTGTGCCGCTGAGGGAGAAGGGTGGGATCCAGCCAAGAGTGAAAGGGACGGTCTTCCGAGCTCCTCCCGGTGTTTCCTGAGGACCTTCCTACCAGCCAGGCGTCGGGGGTGAAGGTCTGCACCTCAGGCACACTGCAGGCCCCTGCTGGGCGGCTGGCTGGCTTTAGGCCCAAGAACGTTCCATGTGGTTCTTTTTTTCTTTTCTTATGTTTGATATTTTTGTAGTTGTAGATGGACACAATATCTTTAGTTGTTTATTTTTGTGTGGTGCTGAGGATTGAACCCAGTGGCTCACACGTGCGAGGCAGGCGCTCTACCACTCAGCCCCAGCTCCCCAGCCCCAGCCCCAGCGGCTCTTCTTTCTTTCCTCCGACGACCGACTCCCCTGGAGCAGCGTGCCTTGGCTGCTTCTTGTCTGTTTTCAGTGGGGATGGAGCTCTGCATGAGAGGCTGGTGTAGAGGAAATGCAGTGTTGGCGTTTGTCACAGTTTCAGTCTCGGATGCCCCCACAGGCCCCTGTGCTCAAGGCCTGGTCCCAGCTGGTGGAAGGTGGTGGGACCTGTGAGAGGTGAGGCTGGTGAAGCTAGGTCACCGGGGACATGCCCTTGAAGGGAACAGTGGGACACTGGCCCCCTCTTTCTCTCTCTGCTTCCCAGCCACCATGCGGTGGTGAGCAGGCCTCTGCGACGTGCTCCCACTGTGACATACTGCGCCCCCACAGGGCCAGGTGACCATGGACTGAAACCTCAAATGAACCATTTTTCTCCTTTTAAGTTGATCACAGCTTAAAGGCATTCTGTCACAGTAAGAGAAAACTGACCAAATGTAGTATTAGATGTCGATTTTTTAAAATGCCTTATATATCAATGGAATGATTGAACTAATGGGGTGTACTTCCACATTAAAAAAAAAACAAACAAAACTTCAAAGTTAAGGTTAAGTAAGAATGCTGAGAGAGGACGGGCAAGTCCCTGGGATCACACAGGAGGGGCTGTGACGGCAGCTCAGGTCACTGCCTGGTAGAGTCCCTGGAGAGCAGAGGATGACATGAAGTCACTTTGTGGAACCAGGTGGGGAGCAGGCAGCTGTGCAGGAACACACAGGTCAGGTGGGGGTGGGAGCTGGCCCAGTAGACCCCCGGGGGTGAAGAAGGCATCAGGTTGTGGGGCCTGAGGGCGGATGAGGCGTTTGTCATCAGCCCACCTCCCGTGGGCTCCTCAGCGTGGGGCTCCCACCCCACAGTCAGCCTCTGCCCAAGGTCCTGGGTCGCCATAAAAAACGAAACCTCTGCATTCTGGAATATGTCATGCCTTGAGCAGCAAAGAGCAGAGCAGAGCGGCAGCAAGCCCAGCCTGGCAGCGAATCGGACAGCCCGGGAGCCCCGTCAGCCCAGTGGTAGCTCCAGAGTCGGCCGCCTCTGTCAGAGTCCTCGTGCTGCCACCCCCAACTCTGTCCCCTTCATGCCTCCATCCCATCTGTGAAAGGGGCACAAAATGGCACCAAGGTTCAGGTGAGAAGGAAAGGAGTTGACGCACGTGCCCAGGCTTGACACAGACCACGTGTGCGTGTTGGCTGCAGCCTGCCGCCTCTCCCCACGCGGCCTGGCCTGCCCCGCCCAGGCCCGTGTCCTGAGCCCTGATCATGTGCATGATCACGTCACGTTGTATGGCAGGAGCGCACTGAGGGTGCGGATGGGATCAAAGTCACTCAGCAGCAGCCCTTGAGATGGGGTCATCCGGGTCATCAGAGCGTCCTTGCGAGAGGAGGGTCAGGCTCAGAGTCCACTCTGCTGGCTCTGAAGGTGGCGGGGGGTGAGGGGCACGAGCTGAGCTGCGGGGCCTCTAGAAGCTGGAGAAGGAGGGACCATCCCCTGCCAGTGCCTTGATTTTAGCACAGATGGGCCCGCGCCAGACTGTGACCCCCAGAACTGTGCGACAAGAAGTAGGTGTTGTTTGAGGGCCACCATTTCTGGTCACCTGTTGCAGCTGCTGGAGGGATCACTGACCTCGGCGAGTGGGAAAGACGCTCTGGCAAGTGGAGGGGAGCCTGTGGTCAGCTCTGTCTTCCCGAGGCCACCTCAGGCCCCCGAGGCCATCGTGAGGCAGGATTAACATGCAGCAAGGGCAGGAAGAGAATTCTGGTAAAATAACAAGGCAGGGTAATAAAGAGGAAAAGCCAAGAGAGTAAACATAGGAGGAGATGACTTAAAGGAACATGGCCGATGTTCAGAATTTAAATAAGAATAAAAAGTTGGGCTGGGATTGTGGCTCAGCGGTAGAGCGCTCGCCTAGCACGTGTGCGCGGCCCAGGCTCGATCCTTAGCACCACGTACAGATAAACACATTGTGTACAACTAAAGCAAATAAATAAATATTAAAAGAAAAAGAATAAAAAGTTGATGAGCCAGAAAGTAACTCAAAAGTCAGCGCCTGCAATAATTTTTAGAGTGTGTCAAGGTGACATTAATTCACCTCAGAGAGCGCCTGCTTGAGGAAATTGCTGACATTTTTGTGTTTTTGTGAAACCAGTTAGGGGGTGAGCAGTAGCTAAGGTGAAGGGTCAGTCTCTTGTCCTGGAAGAGCCCGCTCTGCCTGCGGGTCAGCAGTGTGGAAGACGCATTTCCTCAGGCTGCCTCCACTCGGTTTATTCAGCAGGTAACCCCTGGCACTTTGCAGCTGTCCCTGGTGTCCCATCTGTCTTAGTGGGTGCCCACTTGTGACCAAGGAGCCTCGTGGCCGCACAGCCTTTTGTATGGAGACTTTTAAGTGGCACTTAAAACCCCACCAAAGCTACTGGCCCTCAAAGCAGCAGTTGTCCCTGAATTCTGCATGAATTTCTTTACTTTGTTCAGTGTTGGGTGGAACCCAGGGCCTCGCACACGCTAGAGAAGCTCTACCACTGAGCTGCACCCCGGCCTGGATTTTGTCCTTGAGACAAGGTCAGGTTTATGATGGGGTTTGCACTGGGCCCCTGCAGGCCTCGACTTTGGGGGCCACCCTCATCCTGTCCTCACCCGTCCACTGCCTTCACTCAGGGCAGGCACGCAGAGGCCCACATTTTCATGCCACGAAAGGCTGACTAAGCACACAGATCTGATGTGATGCCGGCACCCAGGTGAGGGGCATGTGACCTCTGCCCTTGGGGTCAGGTGTGGTGTTGCTTGTGATGGCCGTTCCCAGTAGTGTGCTGGGCTACAGTATAACAGGCACACTGGCCGTGTGCCATGGGACTAGCCCAGAGCTGGCCAGGCACAGGGGGCCTGGGGCAAGGTGCCAGGGGCTCTGAGGACCCCCAGCACGGCAGGACAATGTTGTTGGGGTATAGGATGCAAATGCTGTCAAGAAGTGAGGCTAGAAGGATCCCAGACACCAGAGATGGGGAGATGAGAGTGGGAAGTCACCAAAGAGGCCACTGCCTGGGCAGGTGACCAGGGAGCAGCCCAAAGCCCGCTGGTAGGCAGAAGGCAGGCAGTGTTCCTTAGGCAGCCCAACCTGGGCTCCTCCCTCTGACATGAGGAAGGAGGTTCCAGAAGAGCCCACAGGAATGGCCACAGGAACAGTGAGGCAGAACGTCAAGTGCCTGCGGAGGGGGGCACCCTCTCCTGGGAAGTGTTGTTGAATCCCCATCCTCCCGCAGGAGAGGACACGGTCTCCCCAGCACGCCACAGTGCTCAGTAGACATCTGTTGAGCAAAGTACTAAAGAATCTAAAGCCGGGCGCGGGTGGCGCACGCCTGTAATCCCAGCACTTGGGAGGCTGAGGCAGGAGGATCACTAGTTCAAAGCCAGCCTCAGCAATGGGGTGGCACTTAGCAACTCAGTGAGACCCTGTCTCTAATAAAATACAAAAAAGGGCTGGGGATGTGGCCCAGTGGTCAAGTGCCCCGAGGTCAATCCTCAGTACCAAATAAAAAAAAAAAAAAAAAAAATCTGAGCAAGTGCTGGGTGTGATACTGGCCAATTTACATTGTCATACTGTGTGCAGGTACAAATATGTAGCAACAGCCCCATGTTGTGGACAACTAATGCACCAATTTTAAAATGTGGGGAAAAGAAGTTAAAACAAAAAAAAAAGAATTTCCGCCCCTCAGCCCACTTGCAGAGTCGCAAGTGCAGTGCAGCTCTCCCGCAGCCCGAGGTCTGATGCTCCCGGGAGGCGTCCAGAACTCAGGTGATCTGTTGCTGAGGCCAGCTACCCGGACATGGGGCGTGAGCGTGCTCTCATGTTCCTCCTGTCACCCCGCCTCCGCGTCCCTGGGAACTCCTCTCGGTGTCAGCGTGGATGGCTGTGGAGGGCCCCAAGTATGAGGAAGCCATCGCTCTGGCCAGTTTCTACCAGTGAGGACACATCCCAAGGAAGTGTTCCGAATCCTTCACACGGATGTCCGTCACCCTCGTGTTCATACACACAGCCACACGTCACTCCACGAAGGCATGGGGGTGCATTCTGAGAAATGCCTCGCTAGATGATTTTGTCACTGTGTGGACCTCAGAGAGTGCACTTAAAGGAACTAAGGCATCCACGGTGTCACAGGTGACGTAATCTGTGGGACCGCTGTCCTACAGGTAGTCCCCAGACCAAAACCACGCCGTGTGGTGCTCTGCTGCCCGTGAAACATTGGAACCAACAACCCGGCTGTGTGCCACCTGAGGAGTGCTTCCTGGTGATCAGTGCAGAGGGTTTCTGGAATCTCTTCAGCAGTGCGTGTGGCAGCCGCGTACCCCGCCTTCAGCCGAGGGGAGAGGCAGGCGTGTTCAGGCAGCGCCCGCTGCGCGCTTGGCCAGACCGTGTGCAGCCGTCGTGCTGGAGCCCGCGAGGGTTGACCCTCAACAGTGTTCACCTCCTGGGAGAACTCGCAGAGTAAGAAGGGGAAGGAGCCGCTAGGTGGGAGGCGCGGTGCTTTCTGGTTTGTGAACTGCCGAGCGGTCGCTGTTTAAGTGATCAGACGGGCTGCGGTGGAGTCAAGAGGCTGCCGTGGAGTCAAGAGGCTGCCGTGGAGTCAAGAGGCTGCGGTGGAGTCAAGAGGCTCTGCACAGATGCACAGGGGGTGGGCCCCATCTGTGCAGAGAATGGATGAAAAAACGGAGGGGGGGAGGGGGGATCAGGAACCTGCCAGAAGCCTCTGAAAAGTCACAGCATGGTGTGTGTGCAGGCCTGGGTCACTTTAGGTCATATCAGCACCAGTGCAGTGACAGGAACCTGGAGGCCAAGTTGCTGGCCAGCCAGGCTCAGAGTTGATCTCAGGCCGAGGCCATGTTCAGGGAGAAGGCCCATCGCGACACCGAAAGCTGTGTCCTGACAGGCACCCTGGTGGGTGTGGATGCAGGTGGGCTGCAGATGGCACGAGGACCCAGAGATTGAACGGTGTCACGGGACTCCAACCACAACTCAAGGAAGGACGAGAAGATGGGGATGTGTTTGTAGAAGAGGTAGCGGAGGATGGCAGGAGAGGGTCCCCGAGAGGGTCCTCGTGAAGGCTGTCCCACAGGCTCTTCCGGGGCTGCGTGGTGCGAGGGGTGACGCTGGTCCAGGCAAGGAGTTCTAGTTTTGAGTAGTTCTTAATGGCAGCTGCCCCAGTGTCTCCGCCTCCGGGGTGTGACGACTCTGGGCAGAGCCTGTGGTGGAGTCACGGTGTTAGTCCTGCTGGGATGGCTCATGTCACTGAGCACAGTGTCCTCGAGGTGCCCTGTGTCAGTGTGGGTCCTTTTTGTGGCTGAATCATGCTCCTTGGCGTGAGGGACCTTATGGTGCTCATCTTGCCTCTGTCCCCAAGTGGCCTGGGCTGGTGAGCTGTGAGCACGGTGGCCACAGGTGGGTGGACTGGGTGTTGCACACCGTGCCGCCTCCGCCCTGGCAGGGACCTGACTTGTCCTGGCCTAGCATGGCTTGGAGCCCCCACCCACCTGCCTTTTCTTCTCAAAAAATAATTAATTGATGTTATTTCTCAACATGATGAACTCAGCAATAAACTTGGAGGGTAAGTTATGGATCATTCCTATTGTCGTGCCTTTTGTGTTTAAATTCGCTTCGCCCCGTGCATAGCCCAGACAATACCTCAGTTTTGGTGTTGCTGCTGTTTGTTGATGAATGCCCCTGGGTGGAACCAGACATAAAGAGAATACCTGTGATCCCTGTTAAATCAGGTTCAGATGCAGGCAGAATCGTCAGAGGTAAGATTGGCAGCTGGCGCCTGTGGGAAGTGAGGAGAGGACTTGGCAGTGCCTGCCACTCCCGACCGAACAGTGGTGTGTAGTGGTTCCTTTATGTCAATTTTTTTTGTTTTGTTTTGTTTTGTTTTGTTTTTTGTACTGGGGATTGAACTCAGGGGCACTCGACCCCTGGGCCACATCCCCAGCCCTTTTTTGTATTTTATTAGAGACAGGGTCTCACTAAGTCACTAAGTGCCTCGCCATGGCTGAGGATGGCTTTGAACTCGCAGTCCTCCTGCCTCAGCCTCCCAAGTGCTGGGGTTACAGGCGTGTGCCACTGTGCCCAGCTTGCTTTATGTTAATTTTTGAGCTGCGTGTTTGGGGGTACTTTCCTGTATGTGGTGCGCCCCCTACTTTGAAAGACTTAAAATCCCGTGAGGCCCCACAGAGGGTCTGAAGAGGCCCCACTCCCTGCAGCCCTCCCTGTGTGTGGCGGTCGCTCCCTCCTCTCTGCATGTGGGACCTGCAGGTCCCATCTCAGCTCCCCACTCCCTCGCCGAGCACCTGGGGCAAATCTGCCTTTTTCCTCAGCTATGAAATGTGACAGCGACCCCTGCTATTGAGTCACTGTGAGGATGAAGGAGCTAAGAAGTGCACGGTGCTTAGAGCTCTGCCTAGCACATAGTAAGTCAGGAAACAGGAGCTGCTGCTACAGATTAGCACGGTTTTTAAAAAATCACCTGGCTAGCAGTGGCTGAGCCCAAGGACACGTGTCTAGCACTTGCCCTGGATTCCATCCCCGGCACGACAGAGGAGTAAATAAGCACACAAGTAAAATGATGTCCACTGGACTTGAGCTTGCGGTGGGGAACTTACAGGTTTGGTTGGTGGTTGCTGAGTGGGTGCAGCCATCCCTCAGTATCCATGGGGGCGTTGGTTCCAGGACACTCCATCAAGACCAAAATCCGTGGATGTCAAGGCCCTTTATAAAATGGTACTGCGTGTGCACACAGCCCGCCACCTGTGGGCGCATGGAGAGTAAGTTGTCTCTAGGTGACTGCACAGCCCGAATGCCCTGTAACTAGGTGTACTGCGTTGTTTGGGGAAATGGCCGGGAAACGTTTGTACGTGTTCTGTGCAGAACCCAACTTCTCCCAGTGTTTTACACCAGGTTGGTCAAGTCCACAGATCCAGAACCTGTAGATTTAGGGGCAGCTATTCCAGGTTGAGGAAGAAGATTCTTTCTGACTCATACTTATCTTCTAATCTGCAAAGTGTCTTTTTAAATTCTCCTTTGTCCCCTGAGGCGTGGAGTTAAGTGGGTTTTTTCCCCCTATATTTTAATTCTCTTTTACAGTTGGCTTGTGTGACATCAAAATGAGGCAGAGCAGGGAAATCAATGATTTTTCTTCTCATCGATTCAGTCTCACCTCAGGCGGCCAGAAAGCCAGGAACTGTGAACTGAAAACTTCATTTTGCATCAAATTCTCTCTAATTGTCTCCAAAGCACTTGTCGGTAACTAGTGCCTGCTAGAATTCTCCAGAGCCAGTAGCATTTCGAGCGTTTAACAGAAGTCTTGGCGGAAACAGAGCACAGGTGGCGGGTGGGGACGCGGGGCCTCACTACATAGGAGAAAAGAAGCAGGTATTTCTTAGGCTGAGTCTGAAGTTGCTGTGTGTTTGGGAGCTGTGGGTGCCAGTCCTTTGGTCTGCTTTTTTCTCTGTGGCCTTTTGCAGAAAATGCAGTGATTTCTGTGCCAGGCCCAGCTGCCTCTGAATGATGTTTTCAGTCATTTTGCCATCGAGGGGCAGCAACAATCTGCAGTCTAGAATTTACAGTGGTCACTTAAACACTGACGTTTCTAGGACTGGACTGTGACTCACTGGTAGAGCACTTACCTAGCATGGACAAAGCCCCAGGTTCCAGCCCCAGCACACACACACACACACGAAAGCTCCTATTTCTAGAAGCCAGTGTACTTCTGGATTTTTCTGGATTGTATATAAAAGATGGTTTAAAACTGAATAAGACTGTGAAGTATATGTTGGGCTTCCTCAAAGCTTACTTTCCATGGGCAGAAGCTGTGCCATCCTTAACTAATCTCAGTGTGGGTCCTCACAATTCCTGCAGGGGATACTGGGACTTGTGCGTCAGAGGAAAAGCCCGTGACTTGGAAGCATTTGTGAGAAACTGAGTCATGCAGGAGCCAAGCTGCAGAAAAGCAGCCCCTGCGAACGGAGTTTTCTAGCGTGGGCTCTTTTGCTGTGGGTGGGGTCATAACACCTGCCGGGTAAGCGTCATCATTTGACTTGCTCCCAGAAACTCCTCCAAAAAATCCAAAAGCCAGCACAAAACAGGTTTTTAAGAACCATCATGACGACAGGCTGTGGTCTGAGTGTTGCTGAGATGAGTGTATTTTTCCATTCGGGCCGGAGGAGCTTTCACACTGTCACTGCTGTCCCCTGCCTCTCCTCCAGGTCTCTTGCAGAAGCAGCTCCCGGAGCTGCAGCCCTGGATCAATCGCTGTTCTCAGCAGGGGCAGACAGTGTTAATTGAGTGCCAAGGGCCCCCTTTTTTTTCTTTTCTTTCTCTCTTCCAGTGCTGGGGATGGAACCCAGGCCTCCTGCATGCTAAGCAGGCGCTCTACCACTGAGCCATACCCCAGTGCCATTTTTATTTTCTATTTATTTATTTTGAGGTACCTGGGATTGAACCTAGGGGCACTCTACAACTGAGCCACCCCTAGCCTGCTGCACAGGTAGCAGCAGCACTGGGCTGAATCCAGTGTGTGGCACAGGTAGAGTGCCGCACAGTGCCAGTCTATCCCACCATAGCAGGGGCTTTAGGAAGGCATGGTAGCAGGAGATAAGTATGCATTCCTACCTCAAGGCCAAGGGCAGAACGACTGACTCCTCCCAAGCACTCCACTACAAATCAAGTCTGGTCCCCCTGCAGAAAGGTGGCTGTACGTGTGTCCTAGCAGCTTCAGTGAGATGCTACTCACATGCCATGTAACTCGCCCATTCAAGTGTGCCGTTTAGTACTCCTGATATATTCACAAAGTCGCCATAGCCAATGTTAGGGCCAAAAAGAAACCTCATTTCCATTAGCCATTACCCTCCAGTCTTCCACAGTCCTGGACTTGGTTTGTTTGTTTTGCAGTGCTAGGATTGAACCCAAGACCTCACACACACTAGGCAGGGGCTCCACCACCAAGCCACATCCCCATGTGCCCATCTGGACATTCCCGTAGATGGCTCATCTGCTGGGTGGTCTTTTGTCTGACTTCCTCCGCTGGGCATGGTGTCCTCAGGGCTTATCTGAGCTGCAGCATGTGTGTGGTTGAACATTTTCATCGTGTGGATGCACAGACCACGTGGTGTCTGTCCATTCATCAGTCGACAGACATCCGGGTGGTCTCCACTGGCTGCCGTAACTTGTGTGCTGTGAACGATCCTGTATGACATTTGTGTGGACGTGTGGCTCACTTCTTAGGGCCTGTGACCAGGAGTGTGGACACTGTGTTCCTCTGAGGAACGCCAGACTGTTTTCCAAAGCACCGTTTTACATTCCCGCTGCAGCCTCGGGTTTGCATGGTATGTAACCTCCCTCCGGACTGGAGGCTTTCCCTGCTCCGGCAGCAGGTGTGCTAGGGGTGGCTGGGACTTGTTTTAGCCAGGTATGATAAGACTCAAAAATGCAGAATTGACCCCTGTGAAAGAAGTTGTTGGAGACAGGCATGGCACACCACGCAGGGCCACACCAGGAGGCCCCAGCGTGGGTCAGAAGGCAGAGGGAGTGGAAGGAAGATGTGGGCATGCGCCTTCACGGTGGTTCCCTGCAGGCAGGGGTGAGCGAGGCAGAGTAAGCAGTCCAGGCCTGGCTGGTGTGAGTTGTTTCAGCAGGCCCTGCACATAGGGCTGGCCCTGGGGTGGCCGTGACCTGGAGTGCCAGGGCCTGATGAGTAAGCTTGGCACCTGAGCTCTGGGCCGGCTGGTTTGCGTGTGAGAGGTTCATGTGAGTCCTTACGGGGTCTAGAAGTTGATTCACCTTGGGAGGGACCATCCCCCCAGGGTCAGCAAGGCAGATGTCAAAAGCATCAAAAACACAGAATTAAAAGATGTGATTAATACAGCTGCTTGTGGCAGGGCTGCTGGCTTCCACAGTCGCATGTTGAGAGACGTGATCTGTGACCAGCTGCCCTAAGCACAGCTGCCCTAAGCCATGAAGCTTCATGTTGTCTCCTGAATCATCCAAGGCAGCACTGAGTCGGTCACTGAGAGTTTATTAGCGTTTTTTTTGGACCAGTGACTCGTACGTGATATTGATAATGGCTTTTCTTTGGGGGACTATGTGATTAAAGCAGAACCCACAAGACATCAGGCCAGACCTTGCTTCCCAGGAGAGTTCTGCCAGCCATGCCAGGAGGGTAAGCAAAGGCTGCATTTCAGGACTCGTCGCATGTTTGTACGTTTAGGTCATGATTGCCCGGTGGGGTTTCATGTGGTGGGAAACTGGCAGGAAATGCCTGCCCTGGACCACTAGACTTTGACTTATGATTTGCTTCTTTGTACACAGGTGTTTGTATATGAGTGACATCTCGGTTGCCTTAGTCTACCATAAAAATAGTAATCAGGGCTGGGGTTGTGGCTCAGCGGCAGAGCGCTCGCCTCGCACGTGCGCGGCCCGGGTTCGATCCTCAACACCACGTAAACATAAATGCATTGCATTGTGTACAACTAAAGTAAATAAATAAATATTTTTTAAAAAAGAATAAACATTTAAAAAATAGTAATCATTAGCCATTTATTAACATCATGTCTGGCACATAAATGTCATCGCCACTGTGCAGGGCCATAGTAAGGAATGAATAGCTCTGAAAAATATGTGCAGTATGGAATCGCACAGCTGGTGATTGGCATCTTCATTTACAAGCTTTCCTCATTACTCTTCTGCCAGAAGTGTCTTAATCCATTTTCTGCTGCTGTAACAGAATACCTGAGCCTTGATAATTTATAAAGAGCAGAGATTATTTGTCTGATGGTTCTGGAGGCTGGGGAGTCTAAGATCACAGTGCTGTCATCTGGTTAGGGCCCCGTGCTGTGTCAGGCCATGGCAGAAGGTGGAAGGGCAAAAGAGGATGGGGGAGAGCCATGGGGGGGCGAGCTTGCTGTCGTATCAAACCCACTCTCGCCACAGCTGACCCACTGCAGTGAGAGCGAAGTCAGTCCATTCACGAGGCAGAGCCCTGGCGTCCTGATCACCTCTTACCAGACGTCACCTCCCAATGCTGTCGCACTGGGGATTGGATCTCCAACAGGTGGCCAGGCACGGTGGCCACGCCTGTAATCCCAGCAACTCAGGAGGCTGAGGCAGGAAGATCACAAGTTCCAAGCCCGCCTCAGCACCTCAGTGAGGCCATATCTCAAAATAAAAAAGGGCTGGGATGTGGCTCAGTGGTAAAGGGCCCCTGGGTTCAATCCCCAGTACCTAACAATAATAATGACAATAATAATATTTTGAAAAAGAAAAAAAAAGTTGCATCTTTCAGAGCTGGGGTGTAGCTCGGTGGTAGAGTGCTTGCCTAGCATGTGCGAAACCTTGGGTTCAGTCACGAGCAGTGGGAGGGGAAAGGTGCGTTTTTCCATCAATGGCAAATGGTTCCACCAGTGGGTATGTGCATCCTTCAACCAGACCCTTACACTGACGGGCAGATGGGTGTAGACAGCCCTGCAGAGCCCTCTGGCGTGTTGGGTTGGTTTACAGTCACTGTGTGAATAGCTGGAGCCTTGGTGTGCTTTGATGGTAGCACTCTATTCGAGTGCTGAGAACAGGGCAGCTAAATCAGCACCGTGCCCTGCGGTCCCTGGGTCTTAGCGTCGCCCTGACATCAATCTCAGATTAATTATCCTCTGTGTGTGTGTGTGTGTGTGTGTGTGTGTGTGTGTGTGTGGTGTCGGCACGAGCTGCTCCAAGCGCAGGGCGCCTGCTTCACGTGCATAGGTGATTTACAGTGAGCACAGCCCACCCTCAGCTCTCCACCCCCTGCAGAGACCCAGGGGGTATAGGAGGGTTTCATCCTTTTTACTGTTTTACTGAAGGAGAGAACACTCTGCGGCTTCCACACTAAGCGGTCACAGTGGGGACCAATTTCCTGCGCTCCAGCCCTGCTGCTTCAGCCAATACAGCAAGGGAAGGCGCAGCTGTGTTTTCTAGAAGGCTCCCGCCAAGGCATAAAAACGGTGCAGACCAGCCTGGCACGGCGCCGGTCCCGGAGCCCCGAGCGCCAGCATGGGGAACACGCATTCCAAGGGTGGCGGCAGGCACGGGGCGCTCCCCGGCCGCCCCGAGCTGTCTTTTTACGGCTCTTTCCCCAGGAAATGGAGCGAGAACGTCTTCCTAGATAACGAGCTGTTGACCTCTAAGATCCTGTCGGTGCTGCGGCCCCAGTCGGAGCGGGGCTTCCGGACCGGTGACCTCCGCTACCCTGCCCACTTTTTGAGCACCAACTCTGTCTTTGCCTCCGTCGCAGCCTCGCTGAAGGAGCACCCGAGGAGCAGCCTCCTGTCTGATGGCAGCCCGGCCCCATCCAGGAATGTCGGCATGACCATCTCTCAGAAAGGGGGTCCCCAGCCAATGCCAAGCCCGGCCAGACCTGGGGCGCGACTCGGGTAAGCCAGGGTCCTCTCTGCCACAGGTGTAGAGGGAGGGCTGGGGCAGTGGGTGGCACTCATCAATGGCCTCTACGAAAGGAGTTGCCTTTCTGGGTCTATGTGAATCGGCAGGGCAGCCCCCCCCCCCCCCACCCTCCCCCGGCAAAGTTCCCATTAACACTTGCTCTTTCAGGATTCCTGCTTTTTTGTTTTCGGAAAATGACGTATCTGGGGTGGATTTGGCCACCATTGAGCCAGTTTGCTTAATACCCTTGGCTCTCACTGGACAGGGCTCCTCACTACCCAAGACGATGCCGGGTCTCACAGCCCGGTCTCTGAGCCTTGCCCGGCTCTGCGGGATGCTGAGGGCCCTGAGCGTGAACTCCGCAGTGCTGGGACGGGAAGCACCGCAGGAACACCTGCGCGGCCGTCTCTCCATGAGTGCCCGGAGAAAGGAGCCGATTATCTTTTTTCTCTGTGAACAGACTACCTTGCTGCCCTCCGTTCTGAGGCGGTGTCCCCCTAAGTCCTGTAGATGGAATTCCATGGGCCCCGGTGGGCTCTGGTGGCCAGCAGCAGAAGCCCACAAATCACACCCCTCAGATAGACCTGGCCATTCAGGTCACTGAAATGGACAAAGTCCCGGTGGTAGGTCAGTAGTCTCCTATTTTAAAAAATGACCTGTGGCCAAGTTAAAGGCTTCTGCTGGAATCCGGAAAGTTCTCTGATCACATCTAATCAGGAGGAGTAGCAATCTGATCTGCCTCCGTAGACTGGGGAGAGTGTCCAGCCTTTGAAATGGCGGTTGTGATCATTTCCACGTAGACCAGCCATAGGAGAGATGGATGAAGCCGACTCCGTGGTCCTCAAGTCCAAGCAGGCAGCCGATGACACCCCAGCACTCACGCCCTCCAACACTGAGCCTGTTTTTGTAGAAGGTAAGTTGGTCCCGAGTCTCGAGGCTGCCACGTGGCCCCCGTCGACACTGGGTGGTGCCAGCCAGGCTCTGAGGCTCTGGCCCCCATGGCAGCCCATCCTTCCCTCAGACCCCTACACTGCCTCGCTGCGGAGCGAAGTCGAATCGGACACCCACGAGTTCGAGGCCGAGTCCTGGAGCCTGGCTGTAGACCTGGCCTACGCCAAGAAGCAGAAGAAAGAGGTGGTGAAGAGGCAGGATGTCCTGTACGGTAGGAGGCCGGCACCTTGCACCCCAGGCCCACCTTCCTTTACTTCTCTTCTTTCCTTTTTTCTTTCTCCTTTTCCTCTCCCTAGTTCCATCTGGGCGTCTGGGCTCCATGGCCAACCTCCCCGGAGACCACATCACCCTCTCTGCGCCCCTGCCCCAGGGCAGCCCTGCCTTCCAGCCTGGGAAGAGGTGGCCGGGAATGGCTTTGTTAGCACAGGTCCCTGCAGTTGAGCCTGGCCGGATGCCCAGGGCTGACTCATTCTTACCTTGTTGGTGGCTGTCTCCATCCATTTGGGCACCTCTGACAGAATTCCATAGACCAGGTGACTTGTAAACAACAGGAGTGTATTGCTCACTGGGTTCTAGAGACCAGAGAGTCCAAGGTCAAGGTGCCGGCATGTTTGGTGTCTGGTGAGGCCCACTTCCTGGTTCGCAGGTGGAGCTTCTCAGTGTGTCCTCACGTGGTGGAAGGGGCAGGGGCCTCCTCCATCCCTTTCATAAGGACATGAATCACATCCACGGTGGCTACACTCTCGTGGCCTCACCACCTCCCCAGGCACCACCTCTGAATAGCATCACTCTGGGGTAAGGGTTTAACATATGAAATGGGAGGACATGGACATTCAGTCCTTTGCAGCCTGGTCTGATCACAGACACACACAGGGGTGTTGCACGACAGACCACAGGATGGAGTTCCTCAGAACAACCTTTTTTTTTTTTTTTTTTGGTACTGGGGCTAGAACCCAGAGATGCTCCACCACTGAGCTAAATCCCCAGTCTTTTCCACTTTGAGACAAAATCTCACTAGGTTGCTGAGGCTGGCCTCAGACTTGGGATCCTCCCACCTCAGCCTCCCAGGTGACTGGGATTCCAGGCATGTACCACCGTGCCCAGCTCAGAATGATCATCTTGCTGGAAACAACCTTGAAAGGTCTTTGTGACTTGAGGCACGAAACCCTCCTCAGTGTCGAGGTCCTTGTGCACCCCCTGGGTCCTCTCTTTATCCTGCTTCCTTTAGCCTGGGATTCCCACAGCACTGGACAGGGGAGGATGGGAGGCCTGGGCAATAAGAATGGCCACAGGCGCACACCTGCAGTCCCAGGTACCTGGGAGGCTAAGGCAGGGGTGGTCACTTGAGCCTGGGAATTCAAGGACAGCCTAGGAAACATAGTGAGACCCTGACTTTAAAAACTAAATAAAAACTTTAAAAATAATAATAAATAAAATAAACGAGAAAGACCACAAAGGCAGACTTAGGTGGAAAGCTTTCAGAGGCCAGCCCCACCCAGGGCAGGCAGCACCCGCCAGTGCCCCCAGGACCGTGGAGCCCGGTGGGTAAGCCCCGCTGGCCAACTGCATCCCCACAGAGCTGATGCAGACCGAGGCGCACCACGTGCGGACGCTCAAGATCATGCTGAAGGTGTACTCCAAGGCCCTCCAGGAGGAGCTGCAGTTCGGTGGCCGCGCCATCAGCCGCCTCTTCCCCTGCGCCGACGACCTGCTGGAGATGCACAGCCACTTCCTGGCTCGGCTCAAGGAGCGGCGCCGCGAGGCTCTGGAGGAGGGCAGCGAGCGGAATTACATCATCCAGAAGATCGGGGACCTCCTGGTGCAGCAGGTAGGCACCGTGTGAAGGGGGTGGTGCCGCTCGAGGCCCCGCCCCATCTCCATTCCTTCCATTAATAGAATGAAAACGCCCGGGTTTGTGTGCGTGGCTGCTCCGGAAAACACAGCCCGGCGCTCCCCTCCAGCTGCGGCTCTTGTCCTAGGAGCACAGAGCCCAGAGTGGCCAGGGTGTCTGTCCAGACACTGGTCAGAGCTGTGCCCCTCTAGGCTGTTGTTGGGTTTGTCCTTTGGGGTTCTAACTGCTGTTTCTGCTGGCTAGAAGCCGACTTCTGACCAGGGCCATCCATGGCAGGGCTGCAGAGTCCAGGCAGAGGTGGACAGTGGCAGCAGCACCCCTCATCCGACCCCAGACTGCTTGCCCAGAGTATCCCAGCTCAGGCAGTAGGAATTAGGAGCCGGGGGAGGCTCAGTGGCAGGCACTGGCCTGGCACACACAGGCCCTGGGGTCCACCCCAGCACTGTAAGACAAAACAAATATAAAATCAGAAGTGATTTTTCATTTTTCTAATATTCTTTGACCTAAATTTGTTTTTCTTCTTGAATCTCTGAGCTTTGCAGCATCTGTGAGTAGCAAAGCCCTAAAGCACCCAATTTTCTCATTTTGCTTCAATTGTACCTAATGACCAGACACCAGAGGCGAAGCACCTCCTGATTGAGGACGTGTTAAAAGGTGAAATTGCAAGTGAACCCAGTATTCACATTTTTTTATTCTAAGTTGTTATAAGTGACAGCAGAATGCATTACATTTTGTATTACACTTATAGAGCACGTTTTTACATATCTCTGGTTGTATACAAAGTATGTCCAATATTCATTTTAGCATAATCAGATGGGCTAGGTGAAAACATACTGTGGCGTTGCCATGTTTCATTGTGGTGACAGTCCCATCCTCTTCCGTATTAGTTTTCAGGTGAAAACGGGGAGAGAATGAAAGAAACATATGGTGTGTTTTGTAGCGGCCACAATGAAGCTGTCAGTCATTACAAGTTATTGCTGCAGCAAAACAAGAAATTTCAAAACTTGATCAAGGTAAGAAAAAAAATTTTTTTTCAAAATACTTTCTTTGCTGTTGGTTTTTTCCCACCAAACTGTAGGACCTTGGATTCCGAAATAGTAAGTTGTTATAAAGCAGTGGTTGTCACAGTCTGGTTTGGTTTGGGTGACACAAGCGTCCTTTCATAGGGCCGCCCCACCCTGGGTCCTGCCCTGCAGAGCCACCCATTCTGCTTGCAGAGGCTCCAGCAAGGCGCGAGTTTCTCTGAACTTCATCCCCTCATGGGACCCCGCCTGCCCCCTGAGGCCTGTGGGATTCCACTGACTGAAAGTGTGCAACCAGGTGAACCCAGAACCAAACCCCCTCCACCCAGCCACAGTCCACGGAGCCAAGCGGACCCACGTCCTGTGTCCCAGAAATGGCACATAGGAGCTGGGTGCCTTGGTGCACGCCTGTAATCCCAGCGGCTCAGGAGGCTGTGGGAGCAGGATCGCAAGTTCAAAGCCAGCCTCAGCCACTTAGCCAGATAAAATAAAAAGGGCTAGGGATGTAGCTCCGTGCTTAAGCACTCCTAAGTTCAGTCTCCAGGACCCAAGGGAAGGAGAGAAGAAAGGAACGGGTCGAGGTCGGGCCACGCGGCTCATCCACAGCTGCCTTCACAACAACCCGGCTCACTCGGTTCCAAGCTCCAGAACAGCTTCACAGTCTGTTCCCTGGGCCCTGGGGACTTTGTTCTGAAGTGGCATTCAACAACTAAGAGTCTCAAGTTAAGAATAACATGCATTTAAGTTTTGTCCCAGGCTTGGTGGCTGATGTCCATCCATAGTCCCTGCTCCTCAGTAGTCTGAGGCAGGAGGATCACTTGAGCCCAAGAGTTCAAGGCCAGCCTGGGCAACATAGTGAGACCCCATCGCAAAAGAAAACAAAAAATCTGTTCATGATCCTCGCACTAGATGGACTTGAAAGGGAGAGAGTAATCGCACACCAAAATCCACTCAGCAATGACGGTCACATGGACCACCTGACAGCAAGAGCCCTCTAGAAAGGGAGCAGAGGGTGGCAGTGGAGGGAGTTCCCAGGAACCCTGCAGCCACAGATTGTCACGGTCCCACAGTGACACTCGGGTGCTGTGAGTGGGGCTGGTCCACAGAATGCGCGGTGCTCCCTAGAGCGCAGGAGCCTGCCCCCGCCACCAGGAAGTGAGTGCAGTGGCTGTGCTTTGACTGTCAGCCGGAGGTGTGTGTGCACCAGAAGCCACCAGGGAGCCAGTTCTCCAACAAAGGCACATGCCCAGGCTAGTTCCAGAAGCTTCTGAAATGACAGCCGTGCATGCTTTCCTGACATGCACGTGTGCACACCTGTGTGCACGTGGTGGCCAGCCCAGCAGGTGAGCCCCCGCAGCGCCCGTGACTGGACCTCGTTTTCTCTTTAACCGGTCTTTCAAGGCGGGGCCACCTTTGCTTATGCGGCCTTTGTGTAGATGTCAGGTGACCCCTGATTTCAGATATCCAGTATGCGTCCCCAACAAAGCAGCAAGGAAAAGACCCCAGCAAGCTGCAAGGAGGGAGCCTCCAGTTGTGGAGGCCGATGGTCACAGTCAGCAGGAGATGAGGGGCTGACTCGGAGCCTCTCTGCTTTCCATTTCCTAGAAGATCGGCAGCTTCTCCGTGGTGAGGCGCCTGGGCGTGCAGGAGTGCATTCTGCTGGTCACTCAGCGCATAACCAAGTACCCCGTGCTGGTGGAGCGCATCATTCAGAACACGGAAGGTAGGGAGGCACCCGCCATTGCCCGGGGGCCCCAGCAGGGCAGGGGTCCCTGGCCACCTGACGCAGGTTTTACCAGTGGATTGGACAAATTCCCCTGGCAATCCCTTATGCTGGGTATTGGGGTTTCCCACACAAGGGGGGGGCAGTCATCACCGTGAAGGCAGGGGCAGGGTCTGGGTCAGTATCTGTGACGTGGATAAATGGCTTGAGACCAGGTCATTCTTGGGTTGTCCAGACATGCCTGGAGATGACCTCTGTGTCACGTGACCAGGGGCAAGAAAGCGAGGAGCCTGGAGCTGTGGGGGACAGAGGAGGACGGGGGGCAGGTAGTGCTGATCACACCCACCACGCCTCTCCAGAGGATTTGGCCCGTGGGAATGAGAAAGCTCCCCTGGCACAGCCTTGCAGCAGGAGGTGGAGGGAGTCTCATGATGAGCTAGAGGACCGAGAGGAGTTTGTGCCAAGGAGAGACCAGAGCCATGCAGGCAGTTGCTGTCGCTTGAATTGCACCTCAGCTGCTGCATTTGACAGAAGCTCTACCTGAGTAAAAACGAAACTCTGGGCTATTGCGTTCATTCTGGAGACCCATTTCTGCTCAGACATTACAGTTGGGAGGTCATTCTTAAGGGTGCCTCTGGCCCCAGGGAATGCGCCTCACAGATCCCATCCTCACCTAGTGAAGCCACTTGCATTATGTTCTTGAGCACGGAAAAAGAAAGGTGCTAACTCTGCTGTGTGTGGTAGCTGGCACCGAGGACTACGGAGACCTGACTCAGGCCCTGAACCTCATCAGAGACATCATCGCACAAGTGGATGCCAAGGTCAGCGAGTGCGAGAAGGACCAGCGCCTGAGGGAGATCGCAGGGAAGATGGACCTAAAGTCCTCCAGCAAACTCAAGAATGGACTCACCTTCCGCAAGGAGGACATGCTACAGCGGCAGCTGCACCTGGAGGGCACACTGTGCTGGAAGACCACTTCAGGGCGCTTGAAAGGTAAAGCTCTGGCCCTGACCACCTCTAGTGGGTGCCCTGTTGGATTGGGGGCACTGTCTTGGAGTGGCAGGTGCTATCTTGGATTGGTGGGTGCCCTCTTGGGGTGATGGGTACCGTCTTGGATGGTGAGCGCCATCTTGAACTGGCACCAAGCCAAGTGGTGGGAATATATCTCACAAGACTTGACCCTTGCCCTCCTGGGGCTTCAGTCTGTGGGACAGAAAGAGAAACAAGTAAACATTTACCCAAAAAAAGTAGTTAAAATTGGGGTAAGTGCTTTGAAAGAACCAGCAGGCCGCAATGAGAGAGAAATGGATGGAAAAAGGATATCTGATTTTGCTAGGGGTATCAAAAATGGCTCCCCCAGAAGGTAATATTTGTGCTTCCTGCGACGTGAGTGTACCTCGATTCAGGATTTGCACTTACGTGCAAAAGCCTCATGATGCAAGATGTTCCTACAGGGACAAGGCACCAAGCAAGGCTGGAGCATGAGGGGACTGAGAGCAGCCCTCCCCCACGTCACTGCAGTAGGGGCAGGACGGGAGCACCAGCAGCTTGTGGTTGGGTGACCTGGGCAGGGAGCGTGACAAGATTCATCCACATCGAGCCATCAGCTAGAGCAGCTCCAAGGCCAGGCCAGGCCATGATGACCACGTGGCATGGTGGCCTGGTGGTGGCTGGAGTCCTGACTTTAGCTCTGAACACTGAGCTGGGGCCTGAGGGACAGCTAAGAGGAGACTCCAGCATTCGTTGGTGATAAACATGGAGACCGGAGAAGTGATGGGAAGGTGTGAGTTAGAAAGGAAACTTCTAGGCTCAGGTAGAAGTGTCTTATGCAAGAGTCACTGGAGAGCCAGCGACTGCCAGTCTTCCCAGCGAGACCCGTGGCTGTGCTACTTCTAAGACGTGCCCTCTGCTCTCTCTAGATGTCCTTGCTGTGCTCTTGACTGACGTGCTTCTACTGCTGCAAGAAAAGGACCAAAAATATGTCTTTGCCTCTGTGGTGCGTACCCGGTCTCCAGACGAGGTCCTGCCTGTGGGGCCTGGTGGGGGTGGCCATGGAAGAGGGGGGCAGGGAACAAGGAGAGGAAATGCCACTAGAATGGTGCATCGTGGCACCCCAGGCCCTCCCCTTCCAAGAAGGAGAGCTCATGTCACTCCCTGACAAGCCAGGCGCCCCTCCCCACAGGCTGTCCCCCTCCATTCTCGGTTTGCACGTTCTTCCTCTGGCAAGGACTCGCGGATGCTCAGAAGCACCAGAATCCTGGCCGGGGAACCTTCCCTTCTTCCCGGGGACTTACAGGGCCTGTCACTGGATCCAATCCCAGGCAGCCACTGCTCTGTGAGCTGTGACCACGCTGACCCCAAAGAGTTGAGGCCCCAGGACACCCTTGTCATGGGAGCCATACCCGCCCGGCTGTGTCACCCAGGACCCCACCCCAACACTGGCCCAGGGCACCTTGGCATCTCACAGCACAGACCCAGCTGCATGGCAAGGCGGTCAGGCCTGACCTTCCAGGGGCACTAGTCCCTAAAATGTGTAAGGAAGCCATTGGCTTCCAGGTCACCTGGAGAAGAAGGCCCTGACTGCTGAACCTCCAAAATGTGAAGTGGCTTTTCTCAAGGGCTGGGGCTCTACTTCAGCAAAGCACTTGCCTGGCATGTGTAAGGCCCTGGGTTCCATCTCAGTGCCACAAAAAAGAAAAAAAGAAAAAAAATTTTTAAGTGGCTTCTCAAGAAGTCCCCCACTGCCACCTGGCCCTGTTCCTCCCATCTCAACCTCCTGCAACTCTGTCAGGCTGTATTGTCAAACAGGTGTCCCGCCTGGACCCACGCACCTCTGAGTCTGCCATGCCTCGCAGCAGGGTGATGTGACAGGACAGTGTGCAGCCCTGGTGGCTCTGTGTGGCCATGCCTCGCAGCAGGGTGATGTGACAGGACAGTGTGCAGCCCTGGTGGCTCTGTGTGCCCACCTCGCATCACAGGAGAGCCCTGCTGGGGGTTGTCTCCTGCCTTTTCCTGTGGTCAGCCAAATGGGCCACTGTGTAGCCCTAGAGATGGTCAGGGGTGAGACATAGAGTAGCATGTCTTGCACCCCAAAAATATAGGGACAGGGAGACCACATTCATCTGGACGTAACTTTGTTTCAGAAACCTTTACAGTTCAAAAAAGCACAAAAAAGAAAATCACAATATCCTGTCACCCAGGGACATCGACTTGAGTGTCTATCTTAGGGATCTGCTCGGCCGGGCATTACGCCATGTAGGTGTCACAGGCGTCCACAAGTGACCTCCCATGTTGCCACTGCATCTGGAAGCCACGGGGGAGAGTGTGTGCTGCAGCTACGTGCCAACAAAAACCGTTTACAAAGTCAGGCAGTGCAGTAGGCCAGATTTGGCCCACGGACTGGAGTTTGCTGACAGCCGGGTCTCCAGTGATAAATGCATGCATTTTAATGCTACATTTTTAATCTTCTTATTTTTATTCCTGCTCAGTTCATTTTGAAGCTCCCTCCTCAGTGCATATCTTACTCTGTGGCATTGTATTTAGCAGCTGCCTGCCCCTTCTATTTTATAGCCATCCTACATTTCTATTGACTCTTTCCAAACAACTTAGGTAAACGGTCTTTCATTAATCCACTCTCCTGTTGGTAGATACGTGTGTGGTTTTGCAGTTTGGAAATTGGCAGGTGCTGGACTGTGTTTTGGCTGTGTAGTCACATGCTCTTGACCATATCTTTTTTGGGGGGGCAGGGGGCGCTTACTGGTTATTGAACCCAGAGGTACCCTACAACTGAGCTCCATCCCCAGTTTTTGTTTGTTTGTTTTGTTTTGACTTAAGACAGGGTCTCACTATGTTGCCCAGGCTGGTCTCAAACTTGCTGTCCTCCTGCCTCAGCCTTCTGTGTAACTGGGATTGCAGGCAGGTGCTGCCCTGACCATATCTCACAGGTCATGCCAAGAGAATTTTCTTATGGGTGGAAAGCCAAGACTTGGGGAAATTCGTAGTTTTGGTTTCAATGGGCTGAGAACCCCCAGGGAACATTCGGACCCCGGATGAGGGATGGCTGGACGTGCTTGCTGTGGCTGCTGTGGAGTGCCTGCACAGACAGTGACTCGCACGGGACAAGTCTAATGTCTCACTGCCCTGGAAGCTGGAAGTACAAGATGAGGGTGTGCGCAGGACTGCTTCCTTCTGGAACGCTCTCCTTGGCTAGTAGACGTGGTCCTTCCCTGTGTTCTCACAGGGTCACCCTCTGTATGTCTGTGTCTCCTCCCTTCTACTGAGGACACAGTCATGTTAAAGTAGGACCCACAGTACTTGATAAATCCCGGTCTCCAAGTACTGCCACATTCTGTCAAGTCCTAGACTTTAGGACTTCAGCAGGTCTGGGGACGCAGTTGAGCTCATGACACCAGTTGAGAGGTGCTTTTGACTGGTCTACTATAGCATTCACTCACACCAGTGCCCAATAGCCTGAAGACTGGTTGGCTCAAGGATTTTTTGTTGTGTTATGTACTGTGTAATGTTGTATCTTGAGTTTAGTAGATTGTACGTGCATTACTAATATTTTGGGGGGGGGGCTAAACTGTATCTACATGTTCATTTTATTTATTTATTTTTAATATTTTTATTTGTTTTAATTAGTTATACATGATAGTAGAATGCATTTATTTGCTGTGATATACATAGATGGGATATAATTTCTCATTTTTCTGAGTGTACATGTTGTAGAATCATATTGATCATGTAGTCACATATATACATGCAGTAATAATGTCTGTTTCATTCCACTATCTTTCCATCCCCACATCCCCTCCCTCCCCTCCCTTCACTTTCCTCTTCCTAATCTAAGGTAATGCTATTCTTCCCTAGTGCCCCCCGCCTTATTGTGAATTAGCATCTGCATATTAGAGAAAACATTTGGCCTTTGGTTTTTGTGGGATTGGCTTATTTCACTTAGCTTAAGTTGCTACTGTACCTATAGTTCCAGCTACCCTAGAGGCTGAGGCAGGAGGGTTACTGGAGGCCAAGAGTTCAGGGCCAGCCTGGGCAACAATGTAACAAGAACCTCCTCTCTTAAAGAAGCTACATGTGATAAAATTGACACATTAAAAGGATACTGGGGGCTGGGGTTGTGGCTCAGCGGTAGAGCACTCACCTAGCACTTGCAAGGATCTGGGTTCAATCCTCAGCACCACATAAAAATAAATAAATAAAATAAAGGTATTATGTCCAACTATAACTAAATTTTTTTTTTAATTAAAATAAAAGGATACTAGGATATCATTGCGGTAGTGTTTTTCCCCATTTGGCAAAATGTCTCTGTTTCGAGTGTTTGCAAGGAGACAAGGCACATGGCTTCCCTCTGTGTCCCCCACCCCACCCCGAGACTCGGGCCCTGCTGCTGTTTGGATGCAGCAGGTAGAATGTGACCTCCCCTCCACCCGTGCAGGACTCGAAGCCACCCGTCATCTCTCTGCAAAAGCTCATCGTGAGGGAAGTGGCCAATGAGGAGAAGGCCATGTTTCTGATCAGCGCCTCCCTGCAAGGGCCTGAGATGTATGAGATCTACACCAGCTCCAAAGAGGACAGGAACTCCTGGATGACCCACATCCGCCAGGCCGTGGAGAGGTGAGAAGGGCCCAGGGTCTCCCTCCCCATGGGGACGCTTTCCACAGACTTCATGCCCTTGGCTTTGAGGGAGCCTTGGCCAGCCGGCAATGGCCTGTGCACTCCCTGAGGGACCCCTTGTTTGCTTCTCTCCCATCCCCCCAGATGTTCTGTCCATCTGCTTCTCAAAAATGGGCAGATGGTGCCTTCCTGCTCCTTCCCACAACAGCCCAGCCTCCCAGATGCCAAAAAGGCCTGGGTATGTCTGGCCAGCAGGGCGGAAGGGCCGGCAGATCTACCTGGGCCTTTTTGCATTCATGGGCCACTTGGCCAGACCCAGTGGGCTGTGCCCACACACCAGTCTGAGACCAGCCCCACTGCCGTGGGTTGTGGCTTCCTGTCCTTCCTCCACCCTGCTGCACCCTCCTCTTTCCACCTGCCGACTCCAGGTCTGCCTGACAGATGGGTGGAGGAGGTGGCCCAGCCCCAGCCCTAGCCAGCTTCCTGCTCCCCCTCTAGGTGCCTGACGGCTTCTCTCCACCTTAGCCTGTTCCGAGCTCCACTGATGCTCAGAAGCTTCAGCCCCCCATGCCTAGTGGTCCCCAGCAATCACTGTCCAGTGGCGGCCTCCTCCAGGGTACAGCTAGACACTTGGAACCCTTGCCTGGTTACATTCTTGACACTTAAAGACCAGACACATGTCGCGCTCGCATTCGTCTGCTCCCCGAAGGAAAACCACTCACAAAATCAGAGGCACTCTTAGCAGCTGAATCCACAGAGCCAGCGTAGTGTCAGAGGCCAGCCAGCACGGAGGAGCTCTCTCTATCTGTCCCCTCTCTCTACAGCTGTCCCGATGAGGAAGAGGGGCCCTTCAGTGAGGCCGAGGAGGAGAGGAAGGTCGCCGAGGCCCGCGCCATGAGACTCCGGGACTTTCAAGGTAAGGGGGAGTCAGCATTGTGTGGCCATGGCTCTGCAGAGCGCCCTGGGACAGCCAGCCTTGAGCCCCAGCCCTCAGAGGCGTCTCTGTTCATCCTGTGGAGACTGGACGTGGAGGAATCACCATCCCTGTGGCCAGCCACTTTGCTGTGAGCCGCCACGTCCTGCAGCTCTGCGAGAGCTTCAGAAGGAGACTGCTGATAGGCGACGATGTTCCAGAGGCCACCTGGTCTCTGCAGGGTGAGGGAAAGGCAGAGAGCTGACCTCAGGCCTACAGTCCCTTCCAGGCCCGCCTGCCTGCACTCAGGAAGGAGGTGCAAGCTGGCAGCCATCGCAGTCAGTTTTAGAGCATTTTCTTCACCCTGCAAACAAAATGCACCTTAGCAGTCACTCCAGCCCCTCCCCCAGCCCCTGGCCACCACCAGTCCCCCTCCTATCTCTGTGGACACGCCCATCTGGGCATCTCCTGTCAGTGGGGCCACACGCCGTGTGTCCTTGTGCACCTGGCTTCTCGCCAAGCACAGTGTCTTCAAGCCCCGTCCACGTCACGACGTGTCAAAGCCTCGCTCCTTGTGGTGGCCGAGGTGTGCTCCAGGGTGATGGGACACTGGGTTGGAGCGGGCTCTTCCTGTGCCAGCAGACTCTGTGAGAGGTGGTTGTGGTGACTCCCGAGCAACTCCTGGTGCCTTGTGGGCTCGGGAGGTCCCTTCCTCCCTTCCACTAATACGTTGTTTATTTCTTTAATTAAGTAATAGTTATGCAACGAGTACATTGAATTTCATAGTATGTATTTTATTTCTCTTGTGGGGAGAAATGCTTTAAGGAGATTTTTCTTTTAACAAATTTGAGAGCATTAATTAATGTCCAAAAGAAAGACGGGAAGAATCCTCCTGAACCCTAGAAGCCTGGCGCCTAACACAGTACGGACCTCCTTGGCTTACGCCGGGGTCACAGCCAGGAGCCCCTCCTGAGTGGGAAATACTACACTTACGCTCAAGCTACCAACAGCCCCGCCCAGCCACAGGCCACACCATCGCGTCTCAGTTGTTCCCTCTTGTGACCAGGAGCTGCGGCTCACTGCCCCTGCCCCTGCCCCTGCCCCGCCCCCAAGAGACTAGCCCAGGACAGGACAAGAAATGAAAGCTCAAGGCGCAGTTCACATCACTGTGAGATCTAACAGTTGCAGGTTGAACCACTGTAAGTTGAGGACCACCTGCATTAATTTCGTCCCGTGCTAACTGCCTGTTTCTGCTGGTGGCGACTCAAGTACACCCACAGGAGCGCCTCGGGGGACAGGTGGCTCACCCCCGCAAGGTTGTCGGTGACCCAGAAGTGGGAGAGCATTCTGTTGGCCGCGATTCTTTCCCACCTTAAATCAAGAGCGGCCTTATGCTGAACAGCAGAGTGTGAGGCCACTCCCTTTAAGCCCGAGCAGGACAGCGACCTGCTGTCACCACTGTGACCTCCATCTGGGAGGTTCCCGCCAGAGGAGTGAGAGAAGGAACCGGGAGAAGATGTTATCAGGAGGCAGCAGAGCTCGTGTTCTGTGCATGACAGCTCCTTGCCTGGGAAGTCCAGCGGAGCCACTGGACAGCGCCTGAGCGAGCCAGAGCCAAGTAGTGCAGCCAGTCGGGAGGTGCCAACCCCAGCCGCCACCAGGAGCAGGCGCCCGTGTGTGCCTTCTGCTGCTAGACCCAGTACACAGGCTGTCGGGAAGATCAGAGCTTGGCTTGGCTTCTGTTCTGATCCAAGACCGAGGGCCCACATCTGCGATGGCCTTCTTGCTGGCAGGTCCCCGGGCAGTGCAGGGCATCCTGTGGCGAGACCCAGCCACTGGCTTTTACGGCAGCAGGCCTGCTCCTGAGGTAGCCCGTTGACCCATCAGTTCATCAGTCCCATGAACAAAGTGATCCGCTCCAGGGGGCAGAGCCCTAGTCACCTCATTAAGGTCCCACCTGGTCCCACCTCTTACTGTCTCACACTGGGGATTGAATTTCCACATGCGCTGCAGAGGGACCAAGCCATATTCCAACCATAGGAAGGAAGGTCTAATAAAATAAGACCCTGGCTGCGGGTGCAACTCAGTGTAGAGAGCTTGCCTCGCGTGCAGGAGGCCCCAGCACCTCAACAGTAGTCACAATAAGAAGTCTAGTCACATCAGCAAAAACAACAAGAAAACAAGGTACAGAACCCGAGGTGCACACGGAGTTTACGAGGGGAAAACCGCAGCCCAAGGCGTGAAGGAAGACTTCTGAGCTTAGGGGACTCCGGCTTCCAGGGCTGTTGGCTGCTCCACACCCACTGCAGGTGGTGTCCCTGCTTGCATGCACGGAGCACTCGGGACAGGGCCACACCCTCCCCTGCTGCTCGGGAATGTCGGGTGGGAGGAATGGCTGGCCTCAGGACAGGGGCTGCCCTCCTGGGGCTCTGTCCTCCCGCCCGACCCGAGGGCACAGAATCCAGGGGGCTGGCCTGGCTGACCGCCTCCTCCATGTCCTCTCACAGAGCGACTGAGCCAGAAAGACCAGCTGATCGCCCAGAGCCTCCTGGAGAAGCAGCAGATCTACCTGGAGATGGCGGAGATGAGCGGGCTCGAGGACGCAGCCCAGGCCCGTGGCCTCTTCCGTGGAGGTGACGCCTCGGAGACCCTGCAGGGGGAGCAGATCCTCAAATCGGCCATGAACGAGAGTAAGCCAGCACCCCAGCCTGCCGGTGGCCTGGGGGTGGGGGGTGCCCGGGATCCCTGCAAGAGAACAGAGCAGATGGCGTTGGGGTCAGTCTTCCTCCAGCTGCACCCACATGTCCTTCCACCCATTGCTCCAGTGGCCATTGTCCTTGGCCCCGACGACACTTGCATATCTGCACCTGGGCCTAGAATGTTCTCTCCACCTCTTCACCTGGCCAGACTTTTGGTCCCAGAGGGCCTTATGTGGAAAGCCCCTCCTCCCAAGAGCCACTCCCCGTGTGGCCGTCATGACACAGCATGGCCATGCTCGTGTTTGCACTGGCCTGGGTGGGGGCTGGTCAGAGCCTGGACGCGGCCAGCGCCTGGGTGGGCTAGCAGGAGGGAATGTGAGAAGCCGGCACAGCCCTCCCACGTGGCCACCTCACGGCCTTGGCCTCTCCCGTAGACAGGGATCGGCAGGTCCTGGTCGCAGTACCGGAAGTGAGGGAGTGCAGGAAGCGTGGAGACTGGAAGCTGGAATTCCACCCCAGACAGTGGGCGGGGTCTCCCCAGGGTCTCAGCTGCTCCTGACACCCCCAGCGTGCCTCTGCAGGGTGACTCCTTCCTCCTGTCTCCTTCCACAGTCGAGGGTATCCAGAACCTGATCTGCAGGCGACTGGGCTGCACCAGTGGCCTGGCAGAAGAGGGAGGTGGCTCCACAGGCCTGCCTCGGAGGGCTGAGACCTTCGGAGGCTATGACAGCACGGGCAGCCCTAGCAAGAGTGAGTAGTATCGCCTGCCTCCCCGCCCACCTCAGGGGCGCCTTAGCAAAGATCTGAATGTCCCCTGAGGTCGCATCGTTTCTCAGAGCATTCTGATTTGGCAGCAGCACCCAGTCCAGCCCAGCCATTTCTGCTGGTCTCTGTGCTACAAAAGCCACTGCCTTGGCTCACACCTGTCATCCCAGCAACTCAGGAGGCTGAGGCAGGAGGATTGAAGTTCAAGGCCAGCCTGCTCAACTTAGCAAGACAGACCCTGTCTCAAAATAAACAATAAAATAAAAAGGCGGGGATGTGGCTAAGTGGTAGAGCACCTGCCCATCACTGGCAAGGACCTGAGTTCAGATCTTAGTGCTAGGATGGGGAAGCCACCGTGGATTGCCTGCGGGGGCAGGGCTGGGGGCAGAGGAGGGCTCCACATCCCAAGGGCTCCACAGCACCCTCACAGGCCTGGCGTGGCTTCCCAGATGGCAGTTTTAAGAAGAAGGTCTACAGCTGGCGAGGGCCTGCCAGCAGCCCAGACTGGAAGCTTGGGAACGGCGATGTCCCTGGGGGCTGCGAGGAGTCACCACAGGCGGTATGTGACCTCCCAGGACGTTGCTCACTCCATACAGAGTCTGTCCAAGTCACTGTAGTTGTCACTGACTCGTGGGGCCAGCTTCTGTTGGAGTTGTCTGTTTCCCGGTCACATGGCGACGTCCCCAAGTGCTGCCATTTTATGGCAGATCAAGGGCCTCTGCCAGATCACATGCAGCTAGGCGACTCCATCACCATGCAGCTAGGCAGCTCCATCACCATGCAGCTAGGCAGCTCCATCACCATGCAGCTAGGCAGCTCCATCACCATGCAGCTAGGCAGCTCCATCACCATGCAGCTAGGCAGCTCCATCACCATGCAGCTAGGCAGCTCCATCACCATGCAGCTAGGCAGCTCCATCACCATGCAGCTAGGCAGCTCCATCACCATGCAGCTAGGCAGCTCCATCACCATGCAGCTAGGCAGCTCCATCACCATGCTGCTAGGCAGCTCCATCACCATGCAGCTAGGCAGCTCCATCACCATGCAGCTAGGCGGCTCCATCACCATGCAGCTAGGCGGCTCCATCACCATGCAGCTAGGCAGCTCCATCACCATGCAGCTAGGCGACTCCATCACCTGCAGCTAGGCGGCTCCATCACCATGCAGCTAGGCAGCTCCATCACCATGCTGCTAGGCAGCTCCATCACCATGCAGCTAGGCGGCTCCATCACCATGCAGCTAGGCAGCTCCATCACCATGCTGCTAGGCAGCTCCATCACCATGCTGCTAGGCAGCTCCATCACCATGCAGCTAGGCGACTCCATCACCATGCAGCTAGGCAGCTCCATCACCATGCAGCTAGGCAGCTCCATCACCATGCAGCTAGGCAGCTCCATCACCATGCAGCTAGGCAGCTCCATCACCATGCTGCTAGGCAGCTCCATCACCATGCTGCTAGGCAGCTCCATCACCATGCAGCTAGGCGACTCCATCACCATGCAGCTAGGCAGCTCCATCACCATGCAGCTAGGCAGCTCCATCACCATGCAGCTAGGCGGCTCCATCACCATGCAGCTAGGCGGCTCCATCACCATGCAGCTAGGCGACTCCATCACCATGCAGCTAGGCAGCTCCATCACCATGCAGCTAGGCAGCTCCATCACCATGCAGCTAGGCAGCTCCATCACCATGCAGCTAGGCAGCTCCATCACCATGCAGCTAGGCAGCTCCATCACCATGCAGCTAGGCGACTCCATCACCATGCAGCTAGGCAGCTCCATCACCATGCAGCTAGGCAGCTCCATCACCATGCAGCTAGGCGACTCCATCACCATGCAGCTAGGCACTCCATCACCATGCAGCTAGGCAGCTCCATCACCATGCAGCTAGGCAGCTCCATCACCATGCAGCTAGGCAGCTCCATCACCATGCAGCTAGGCAGCTCCATCACCATGCAGCTAGGCGACTCCATCACCATGCAGCTAGGCAGCTCCATCACCATGCAGCTAGGCAGCTCATCACCATGCAGCTAGGCAGCTCCATCACCATGCAGCTAGGCAGCTCCATCACCATGCAGCTAGGCGACTCCATCACCATGCAGCTAGGCAGCTCCATCACCATGCAGCTAGGCAACTCCATCACCTGCAGCTAGGCAGCTCCATCACCATGCAGCTAGGCAGCTCCATCACCATGCAGCTAGGCAGCTCCATCACCATGCAGCTAGGCAGCTCCATCACCATGCAGCTAGGCGACTCCATCACCATGCAGCTAGGCAGCTCCATCACCATGCAGCTAGGCAGCTCCATCACCATGCAGCTAGGCGACTCCATCACCATGCAGCTAGGCGACTCCATCACCATGCAGCTAGGCAACTTCATCACCATGCAGCTAGGCAACTTCATCCTGCAGCACCCTGGGAACAGCCAGTGTTCCAAGAGGGAGGCGGGGAGGGGACAGGCTCAGGGCAGTGGCCTGGCTTCATCAGCAGGCCAGGAGCCTCAGGCTGACGGCACAGGTACAGTGACACCTACCAGGTGTGCCCACGTCTCACGTCTCCTCCCTCCCCTTTGACTCGGAAGGCCCATCACGTGGCTGACCTTGCCAAGGTTCGGGCCCAGGCCAAGGCCAGCTGCCTCTGGCCAGCTGAGGCTTGGATTTGCCTCTGTGTCTGGAACTGGCGTACAGGCTTCACATCCGGGCCTGCACTCCCGGGGACTGGTGATGGCTGCCTCCCACGTTCATTCTCCAGACAGCCGGATGGGCACGTCAGGTGGCCAGCAAGGCCTGTCCCCCACAGTAGCCCAGCCCTAGTCCTTTCTCTTGCCCATGCCAAGGGAATGTCTTGTTGCTACTAGGCAGACTGCCCTCTTGGATTGGTCCTTAGACGCCCTGTGGTTTGATGCTGTGGTCTTCGCAGGTGGAGATGCCAGGTGCAGAGACGAGCCCCCGGCTGCCCACTGTCCTGGAGTCGGAGGTAGGTGGCAGCTGGTCCACCTTGGGGAGGGCACGCAGGCCCCACGTGCTCCTGCAGAACCCCGAGTCTGCCCTTCTCTCCGCAGCTGGTGCAGCGGATCCAGACTTTGTCACAGCTGCTCCTCAGCCTCCAGGTACCAGGGCGGCAGGGAGGGACCAGCCACACCGCCCTTTCCTGGTTTTCCGGGTCTAGGCAAGAACGAGGCTCTCACAGGCGGGGCTCTGACCCTGTCCACAGGCGGTCATCGCCCAGCAGGACAGCTATGTGGAGATGCAGCGGGCCGCCATCCAGGAGCGGGAGAAGCAGTTTCGACTGCAGTCCACGCGCGGGAACCTGCTGCTGGAGCAGGAGCGGCAGCGCAACTTCGAGAAGCAGCGGGAGGAGCGCGCAGACGTGGAGAAGCTGCAGAGCCAGCTGCGGCAGGAGCAGCAGCGCTGGGAGCGGGAGTGCGCGCGCCAGCGGCAGGAGCTGGAGCGCGCAGGTGCGCGGCTGCAGGAGCGGGAAGGCCAGGCGCAGCAGCTGCGAGATCGGCTGGACCAGGAACGCGCAGAGCTGGAGCGACAGCGCCAGGACTACCAGCAAGACCTGGAGCGGCTGCGCGAGTCCATGCGAACCGCAGAGCGAGAGCGCGAGCGCCTGGAGCAGCAGCGGAGGCTCAAGAAGCAGAACACGGTGCCGGGGGCGCTGCCGCAGGGGGCGCTGGCGGAGGTGAGCCAGAGCCTCCGCAGGTTGGGCTTTTGGGGTATCAGGTTGGCACACGCATTTGCGGTATGAGACTGTCCACCTGCGGTCATCGCAGGTCAGAAAACATGAGCGGCTGGTGTAAGAGTGCGTGCGTGGGCCGGGGTGTGGCCAAGGCACGTGCAGCCCTGCGTCCTGCCCCTGGTACTGCAGATGATGATGATAATGATTCTCGAGCCCAGTGGTGCTCCTGTGCGAGTGTGACCCTGAGTGTGCACAGCTTCAGGTTGAGCCCAAGCTCTGCGTGCACAGCAGACACCCCAGGGGGGCCGCTAGAGGCTGTGTAGGGACCAGCCCATCTCAGCCATCTCCCTGCCCTCCTGGGGCCTGAGCCTGGCAGGCCCCTGTGCGTACCAAGGAGAGGGCCCGGAGGGATGCCTGGGCAGGACTTCCTGCAGGTTCAACAGCATTGGGACAGACCTTCTGTCCTCTTTCAGGCCCATCCCCCAAGCCACCCTCCCAGCTTCAACGGGGAGGGGCAGGAGGGGCCCCTGGCCTCAGCTAAAACACCTGGGGGCCGGGGGAGCCTGCTGCTCTCCGGTGCTGGGCCCGAGTATGTGGAGCGCCCTGAGGTGGCCCGCCGGGACAGTGCCCCCGCCGAGAGCCGGCCGGCCAGGAGCGACGTGCCCATCCAGCTGCTGAGCACCACCAACCAGATCCAGCGGCAGGCGGGGGTGCAGCAGCAGATCCCCACCAAGCTGGCCGCCTCCACCAAGGGCAGCAAGGACAAGGGCAGCAAGAGCAGGGGCTCCCAGCGCTGGGAGAGCTCAGGTGAGCCCAGCCCCCCCAAAGCCTGGCCTGCAGGAGACGGGCTGTCTCCAGTGCCCGTCCCCGAGACCATGGGCAGCTGGTGCGACTACCGGGGCTCACTGGGAGCAAAAGCAGGACGCTGGTGCCACCTGGAGAGGGTGCCAGAGGAAAGCCAGAAGGCACAGCTGCGGTGTGGCACGGCCTCCCTCCAAATGGAGGCCTTTTCTCAAGAAGCAAAATTGAAATGGCAGACCAGTCCCGTGTGTTTTCCCCACCTCAGGCCTCAAACAGTAAAATGGGGGGCAGGGGAGCTTCAGAGAGGGTCACAAGCCAGAAGTCAACCCTGCTCACTTAGGACCAGGTAGCCAGGGCACAGCACAGGTGCCAAGGGCTCTACTCAGTGTCCTGGGTTAACAGCGGGAACGCTGCAGCCCAGAGGCACAGTCCCTTACCCTCGGGCCCCAGCAACGAGAACCACCCAAGAGCAGGCCCAGGAGCTCCTCCAGCGCCCTGCCCCTGGGTAGTGTTCCCCAGGTCACAACCAGGGATGTTCTGGGACATTCTTGAGGAGCAGAGCCTGTGTCTGTGGTCACTGGGGCATGAGGGTCACTGGGAAGGGATGCTTCCCCAGAAGCCACGCCTTCCCCGGTCCAAATGTCGAATGACTCAGGGTCTGCCCTGGGGACTGTCAGGTAGGGAAGGTCTGGCCGTCCTCCGGTCCTGAGGTGGCCTGCAGCAGGGCCCAAGCTCCTTCCCTCTTCCAGCTTCATTCGACCTGAAGCAGCAGCTGCTTCTCAACAAGCTGATGGGCAAGGACGAGGCCGCCTCTCGGAACCGCCGGTCGCTGAGCCCCATCCTGCTCAGCAGCCACAGCTCCGCGCCCGCCACAGGTGAGCCCAGCACCCCGCAGAGGGCGGCCTGTGGCACCTGGCGACACCTGACGCCCTGGTCCCCTCTCTCTTCCAGACTCCCACGTCCCAGCCCCGAGTCCAGCCCCAACCGACATCCCCGCTGAGGCCTTCTTCGTCAAGGCCGGGGGCACGTCCTTCCCGCCTGTGCCCCCGTCTCCCTCACCACTACAGGCCACCGAGGAGGAAGCCAGCAAGGAAGATGTCATCTTCTTCTAGAGGGCTGTGGCTACAGGGGCAGGCCCTCGCTGGCCTGCCTTCCCTGTGTCTCTGGGGACCCCCTGTGGTGACTGCCTGCCCAGCGGTTGCCCTCTCCTGCCCGGGCACACCCCTGATGTCCATCTGGCCTGGGTCAGCCTGTTGGTGCTTTGGGTCTCATGGCTCTGTCTGTAGGGTTAGTGGTAATGCCTGGGTAATTTCATAAACCTCTTTTTTTTAATTCATATATAAAAGAAAGTTTTTAATGGAAAGTTGAACCAGCTAAAGCAAGGAGTTGTTAAACCTTAGCACCCCTTTGGGTAGGAGAAAGGTCAATTCCCAGTTGTTTCCCCAGGCAGTGAGGCGTGCCGGGGGGCCCGAGGAGCTGGAAGACAGGCCAGGCCTGGGTCTGAGGAGCCGCTGGCCCCAGGCTGGGCTGCACGGGTACCGGGGAGCACTAGGTGAGTCAAGGCGTGAGGGCACCAGGAGGGGCCGTGGCAGCTGCGTCTGTCTGCAGAGTCAGGCAGAATCCCTTCCCAAGCAGAGACCCACGCTGGCCACGAAGGCCCTCTGCCAGCAAGCAAGTCAGCAGGGCAGGACAGGCCCCCC
Source organism: Tamias sibiricus (assembly GCA_025594165.1). Classification (NCBI taxonomy): domain Eukaryota; kingdom Metazoa; phylum Chordata; class Mammalia; order Rodentia; family Sciuridae; genus Tamias; species Tamias sibiricus. Next base: position 5,635,691 of record CM046673.1, read on the forward strand.
GGAGGAGCCAGGGCCAGCGGGAGGGGCGGCGGCGCTGCAGGCGAGTTCTGTGCATTCAGAAGCTCGTCCTGCCCGGGGCCGACCAGGCACCCTCCTTTAATTTGGCAGAGGTTTCCCAAACGGTGGGCTGCTTCTCGAGGCACCTGCCGTCCCCCCCACTCACCCTGTCCAGGGCACCAAGCTTCAGGCTTGAACAGGGCTGGCACGCCCCACAGAGGGTCCCGGTCTCCTGTGAAGTGACTTTCCTGGGACTGCTGGAAGAAGCCCCAGGGCTAGCGTCCTGCCAGAACAGAGGGAACGCCTGGACGTGCTGCCACCAAGTGGACAGGGCCATCTTGGGGACACCTCACTTGCACTGGGCTGTTGCTGCCTGGAAGACTTGGGGCAGGGCTTTGGGGGTGGTCTCTGGTGCCCAGGGCAGGCCCAGATGGTCAGGTGCACATTCCAGCTGCAGCCAGAGTGGAGCCTGGCTGCCCAGGGCGGGAGGGCGTGTTGCCAGCCTTGCCCCAGCCCAGGCTGCCCCACTTTGGAAGGGTTGACAGCAGGACCAGGTTCTGGGCTGGTCATTCTTGTTCCCAGAAAGGGGCACTTGGGCCCAAGCCAGGGCCTAGTCATTCTCCTGAAGCCAGTGTCCTGGGGAGCCCCAGTGGGGAACTCGGCCCTTCTCCTGGTACGTCAGCAGAGCCACCCGCTGTGCTGCCCAACAGAGTAAGCTGGGGGACCGTTCCACCACCGAGGGACAGCTGGGCACAGAGGAGGGGGAAATGTTAGGAGCTGTGCAGCCTGCCATCAGCTCCCGGCAGCCACGGTGCCTGCTTAGAGTCGCAGTTCAGGAGGGGACAGGGCAGGTGCAGGCACGGCCCAGGAGCCAGGGCACAGCCAGTGGGTGGCCGGGTTCTGAAAGCAGCAGTTCCTAGCGTGTGGCGTGGTGTCCCCGACCTCTTCTCCAGCTTCTGGCCTCTCTGAGGACCTTGACTTTTCCCACCCTGGTCCTTTTCCATCAGCAGTGCTGTCCTGTGTCCCGAGTGTCCCCCCGACCCTCCAGATCTCATCTGTGCCATGTTTCTAGTCAGTGTTTTGTATTTTTGTACCGAGACGTATTGGAGCACTTTAGAAAGGCTGAATTCCTGCTCTGTCACGAAGAGAACATCCTGGACCCGCACCGGTGGCCTCCCAGCCCTGTGCTCTGGACCACCCACCCAGACATGAGGACTCCTTGAACTTGGGCAAGTGCAGGAGATTTCTGCTCAGCCACACAGTGGGCCATCAACAGGAAGCGGGGCCTCCCTGCCAGGTGGCCAGGGAAGGCGGGCTCAGTCAGGCTCCACACACAGTAGGGCAGCGTGGCCGGTGCATCCTCTTGCCACACCCACGGTCACTCCTGGGTAGAGCCAAATTTTATTTGGAAAGCTGGTGGCTGCGCAGTTCCCCATTTCTGTGGGTCCATGCCCGTGGTCTTTGGTGATCGTGACCGTGAACTCAGCCCACCTGACAATTACTTCACAGTGATCATGTTTCCTTGCCACCAGGTGTGTGGGAACCACCCTAGAACTTAAGACCAGATTCTAGCAATAAAAGTGTCTAAGATGATCTCTGACTTCAGTGGCTGTTCTCGGGAGTTGGGGGGCCGTCTCTAGTCCAGGTGTCAGCCTCAGGGACGCTGGGAGGCAGGGGAGGGCAAGAGGTGGTGGCCATCTGCACAACCACTGCGGCTAAGTCCAGGCCATAGGGATGCCAGCCCCTTGGGGGACCTTGAGCTGGCCCACTCCCTGGTCTGTGCCCTGCTGTGTGCCCCCAACCCCGGCTGCCCCCCAAGATCTGCCTGTCAAGCCCCTTCTCCTGAGATGCCCCTAGCCTTCCTCAGCAGAAGTGCACGGGCTCCCAAGGGGCGAGACCCCCGTCATGGGGTTTGCACGAACGTTCTAGAGAAGGCCATGCTCGGGGGCTGCGGAGGGTCTGATCCCTGAGGTTGAGAGCCCCTGAGCCAAACAGACTGGCCTCCAAGACAGAAGGTGCATTAGTGGTCACCAAGCCCGGCGGGGAGGAGGGAGGCGGGCCACAGCTGAGGGTGCAAGGTTCCTTTCAGGGAGTGAAGAAGATGTGCTTGGCTGGTTGTGGGGTGACTGCACGGCTGAATCCTCTGCCACCGCTGGCTCATGCACCTGAGGCAGGAGAGTGGCAGGCAGAGGCGTGTGCTGGTCACCTTCAAAGGGCTGGGGTGGCTCAGTGGCAGGACGCGGGGGCAGCACAAAACTCTGGGTCTTATCCACAACACAAACAGAAAAGGAAAAACTGAAAAAACCATGAAGAGCCACTGGGCCTCTTGGGGATGGAAAGGGGCCCCCTTGTGGGGAGCACCTACTTGCTCCATGTCGTCAGTGTCTAGGCCTCCAGGCCCAGGCTGTGTGCCTAAGCCTGGCTCTCCTCCTCTGGTTTCCCGTGGCCAGGCGCCACGCAGTGGGCCTTACAGGTTTGAGGCTGCAGACAGTCTGCTGGGTGTTGCCAAGACCCCACCCGTCATGTCCCTGGTGCCCCCGCGCCGAGGGCCAGGGCAGACACGCACCCACCCACGTGGGATGGAGACTGACGGAGCCTGGCCCACTTGTGGGTCCTGACGAGGAGTCCCACAGATGGACAAGGCAGGGCACCTGGCCTGGGGACAGGGAAGGGGGAGAGTCCATGCCACCTGGGGCTCCAGGGAACACACACTGCCCCAGGGTCTTCCCAGGGGTGCGCAGTCTCAAACATCCCCCTTTGCCTTCAGACTAGAGAACAAACATGTCCCAGCCCACCACATTTGCTGTGGCATGGGCACACAGGACCCCAACAAGTCTCCAGACACCAGTGCACGTGGCCTGGCCCCAGCTCAGAGCCCACAAAATGCACACAATGGCCCGATGGACCTCGGTGGCTGTGGGCCCATCACACATGATGTGAGTTAAGTGAAGGACACCAGAGCCACGGAGAGCAGGAGGAGGGTGTGGCATGGGCGTGGCGTGGCAGGAAGCAGCATTCCTGTCCCAAATCCCAAGGCTGCAGGGAGTGGGGAAGGGCACCAGGGCTGAAGGCTGCCCAGGGTCAGTGGGCAGCACTTACTCAGAGGCGGAGAGAAGCCACAGGCCAAGAGGAAGTGAGGTTCCTAACTGGGCTGTGTCCATCCACTAGTGATGGAGTCGGTGGTGTGGGCCTGGGATGGCGAGGGGCCAGGAGCCATCAGTGTAATCATCTCACACCTGAACTGGGCACCAGCACCAGAATGTTTAATGGATTCTCATTCCAGCTTTCCCAAGGTCCCACTTGAAGCATGACACATGTCTCTCCTGCTTGTCTTCATCTGCATATAGGACCTGGCCAGCATCAGAAGGTCCTGCAGAGGCCCACACAGGGCCTTTCCAAGCTCTGCCTTGGCTTGGGCGTCCTGGGGCCTTCCCTGTTTGGCCCTCAGATAAGAGCTTTTCCCACCAAGGCCCTGGCTGGGATCGGGGGTCCCACACCAGCCCTCTTCCCTCCCTACCTATGCACCTGTGCCAGGGCTGCTCAATTACAGACGCTTCCCTGGCTGGTGACCGCTGTGGGAAGGGCCCTCCGTCGGGTCCAGCTGCGTCCACCTGCTCCTCACACCGTGTCAGGAGCTGGCGGCCTCGGGCTGGCCACTGGCCTGGGCCGCCTGGTAGATGCTGAGCAGGGAGGAGACGGTGCCCATGAGGCCCACCAGCCACGGGGGGAAGCGGCCGGCCCACAGGACGCCTGGTGGCAGCCAGTGCACGGCGTTGGCCAGGTCAGCCAGGTTGCTGAGGAGCGTCAGCGCCTCCGACTGCATCCGCAGCTCGATGGCCCTCCGCGGGCTCTGGGGCAGCCGGCTGTGGGAGCAGAGCAGCCGCTCTCAGCCCAGGAAGGCACCAGCGTGCTCAGGCAGCCCCAGACTGGAAGTGGGGGACAGGGCCTGCCTGTGAGAGGTGGCCATCCTGACCTTCCCACAGGGACTGCACCCCAACCCACCCCCACAGGGAGCCCCCAGCCTCAGACCCATACTCCAAACTCCCTGGCAGACAGGTGGGAGGGTCGAATGGGGGCTACAGGGTCAGGAGGATATGACAGTGACAGTGGCTACTGTCCTCAAAAAATGCTTGCCTTGAGACCCTCCTCCCAGCCAGGGCCACAGCCCTGAGCGCCCAGCCCTGGGGTCCTCGCCCTACAAGGCCTCTGTTTCCCACCCAGAGGCCAAGGTGAGGCCCGTGGCCTGCACGCACACACGCAGGCCAGGGGCACCGGCAGCCAACCGGGACACCTCCTGGGCAAGGCCAGACTCACCTGGTGAGGTTGGCCGTGGGGCTCCGCAGCCTCTGCCGCAGCCGCAGCCGCAGCAGCGTCCACAGGGACCTGCAACATCAGAGACGGGGGCCGCTGGAGCAGCAGGTGTCCTGCGTGGGGCAGGGCCTGGCTCCCCACGGCGGCCTGGGTTGGGGAGCCTCTGCCACCCGTCACTACAGCCACAGGTTCCTTCCGAGTCTGCGGTCCTCCCTTCCCTGCTACCAAGGGTCCTGTGCCTGCTGGGCAGAGCTCCACCCCGGCTAGTGCCTCAGAAGCCCCAGGACTGATGGCACAGCCCCACGCGGACCTGCCCAGGGATGAGAGGCCACAAGCCAAGGCCGCTTCTGAGCTGCAGCCCCCGCCACACCCAGAGCCTGGCCAGGGCCTGCCCGGGAGTCTCTGAGCACACGGAGAGACGGGCAGGCCGCACCCACAGACAGATCCCAAGGGGACCTCCAAGGTCAAGGGGGAGCCACTGCCACCAAGCAGGACATGAGGAGACAGAGTGCTGGCAGCGTGGAGACCAGGCTGCAGGGGCCTCCAGACTGTGGATGACTAGCACCTCATCAGGGCATCCCAAGATGCACCTCGCCCCGGGACAAGTGACAGCAGATGTGGACGCTGTCCCCAGAACCAAGAAGGTTCAGCCTCCCTTCAAGAGGTTAGGGATACCCCTCCTCACTCCAGGGGTCCAGGGGCCTCTCGGCCATCATCACACGCGGGGACTGGAGGACCCTGCTCGGCACGCCTCCTCTGGGCCAGGGGATTCTGAACAAACTGGCTCGGCAAATTCACAGAGGAAGACATTTGGGAGGAACCCACACTGTAAAGTTCTAGAAGCCAAGCCGGGCGCGGTGGCGCACGCCTGTCATCCCAGCACTTTGGGAGGCTGAGGCAGGAGGATCGCGAGTTCAAAGCCAGCCTCAGAGCCGGGCGCGGTGGCGCACGCCTGTAATCCCAGCACTTTGGGAGGCTGAGGCAGGAGGATCGAGAGTTCAAAGCCAGCCTCAGCAATGGCGAGGCACTTAGCAACTCAGTGAGACCCTGTCTCTAAATAAAATACAAAAAAGGGCTGGGGATATGACCCAGTGGTCGAACGCCCCTGAGTTCAATCCCCGGTACCACACAAAAAAAAAAAAAAAAAAAAAAAAAAGCCAGCCTCAGCAATGGCGAGGCACATAGCAACTCAGTGAGACCCTGTCTCTAATAAAAATAAAAAAAAAAAAAAAAGGGGGCTGGGGATGTGGCCCAGTGGTCAAGTGCCCCTGAGTTCAATCCCTGGTACCAAAAAAAAAAAAAAAAAAAAAAAAAAGTTCTAGAAGCCGTACAGCTTTCAGAAGCACAGAGCCAGTCAGGAAACAGCTGGCTCGTTCCTTTGGGGATTCTGCTGACAAGGCAAGCCGGAGTCAGCGTCCAGGGAGAGGTCACCGTGCCACCCGCTTCTCCCGGTTACTTCTCCTTCCTGGGTCTAGTCAGCAGGATCAGGGCCCCTTCCCCAAGATGCCCCCAAACATGTGAATGTGTGACTCTGCAGGTGGGGTCAAGGACTCTATACGGGGATCATCCCAGATATCCAGGGGCCCAGCTTCACCACAAGGTCCTCATAAAAGGGAGGCAGAGGGTCAGCGTCAGGGCCAGAGAGATCCTGAAGGTGCTTCCTGGACATAGAGGAGGGGGCCGCGAGCCAAGAGCTGCAGGCGCCTCTAGAAGCTGGGAAAGGTGGGACGGGGTTGTCCCCTGAGCCTCCAGGAGGGACCAGCCTGCTGAGGCCTTGCTTCCAGCTCAGTGAGGCCTGGGTCAGATTCCCAGAGCGGACACATGACATGGCCTTCTAACCTGCGGAACTGCGAAATAACCAACTTCTGTTTAGAGCCAGCAAGTCTGCGGTCCTTTATTACAGCAATTATCAGAAAGAACATGGCAGGGCGGCCACGGGAGCAGAAGAACTCCAAGAGGGGAAGACCAGGCCCTCAGGCCTACGGCCACCTGCTGAGGCACCACCAGGACCTCAGGGGCTCCCTCCGGCTGGTGTCACTCACCTGGCAACCCCTAGGAGCAGAGAGAGGGCCCAGAGGGCCGTGCTCAGTGTCCACCATCTGGCAGAGTCCAGGCGGAGGACCTTGGCGTCGGCGGCCCAGGCCACGTGCTCACACGGATAGTAGAGCTGGTCGGCCATGTTGCCCAGGACAGACAGACAGCGGACCAACACGTCCTCCTCCTGCAGCACAGGGGAGAGAAGGGCCTGCAGTCAGACCCCCACACTGCCCACTTCAGGACGGTGGCCACGGCCCCTGGTGGCACATTGCTCCCCCACGCTGTCCCAGGCTCATGCCCAGGCCCAGCAAGCTGTCCACGGCCAGCTGCTGCACATGAGGACGCTGCTGGGCCCGGGGTCCCACAGGGCTCGTTTCTGCTCCCCACACCCACTGCGCGGAGCAGCAGGCCTCAACTCGGCTGGGCGACAGAATCCCCGGGGAGTTTATAAAGCCCACGCCCCAACGCCAGCCCTAAGGCTCATGGGAGGGGGACGCCCAGCCCTGGGATGCATGTTTATCTGTGCTGTAAGTTCCTCGGGGATTCTCCCGTATGGCCAAGTGGGGACACCTGTGCCAGCCTGTCTTCCTGAGGCGTCCAGTTCCTGCACACGGGCTCAGGTGAGGACCACTGATGCAGGAACCTGGGTGGGGGCCAGGGCAGGCCACATGCAGGGACCAGGGAGAGCAGGGTGGCACAGAGGGGCATGAACACCAGCTACCACACCCCAGTGCCAGCTGCATGCCAGGCCAGCACAACAGTGCAAGGCTGTGTCACCTCCCCAAACCCAGGAGCTCAGCACCTCACGTCACAGACTGCAAATGGAGGCACTTACAGGAAGCCACTCCCTCCACCTCAGGCAGGGACGGGCCTCCTGGCAGATGAAACAAGACCCCACAAGGAGCTCTCTGTCCTGCCCCACGCCTGGGCCACGGGCCACACGCACTTGTTGTTTTGTTTTGTTCTGTTAGCAGTGCTAGGTTTGAACCCAGAGCCTGGTACCCTGAGCCCCACCTCCAGCACCTCTGCCCCCACGTCCAGAGTAACTACCTGCATGCACCCAGCCAAGCAGAGCTCAGTGCAGAAGCGACAGAGGCACAAAGGATGCCAGGTGGCCATAAAGAAAGCAGGAGGGCTGGGATCGTGGCTCAGCGGTGGAGCGCTCGCCTAGCACGTGCGCGGCCCGGGTTCAATCCTCAGCACCACGTACAAATAAAAAATGCATTGTGTACAACTAAAAGCAAATAAATAAATATTTAAAGAAAAGAAAAAGAAAGCAGGAGCTCGCCAGGTGCGGTGGCGCACGCCTGGAATCCCAGCACTTGAGAGGCTGAGGCAGGAGAATCGTGAGTTCAAAGCCAGCCTCAGCAATGGCGAGGCACTTAGCAACTCAGTGAGACCCTGTCTCTAATAAAATACAAAAAAGGGCTGGGGAGGTGGTCCAGTGGTCGAGTGCCCCTGAGCTCAATCCCCAGTACAAAAAAAAAAAAAAAAAAAAAAAAAAAAAAAGATAATGAACAATCCAACAGGGTGCCCTTTGGGACAAGTCCATAAAACACCAGCTGAGCCCAAGGCCACAGGCTTCCCAAAGGTGGGGCCCCTCCCCATGAGCCCTTCCCTACAGCCCTTGCCCATTACCTCTGACCCCAGGCCGTACTGCTTAGTGTAGACGAACATGGCCAGGTCATCAAAGAGTCTCAGCACAGTCCTGCAGTGGCTGAGCTGGGCCGACACCGCCAACAGGCGTGCGCCCACTTCGGATCTGGCAGGACACTGTTCTACCAGGACCCCGCCAACCAGCTGGCAGCAGTACCCCAGCGTTCGGATCTGTGGGAAACCAGAAGCAATCCATGTGGCCCTGCTCCTGAGATGGCCTGGATCACCCCGCCTGGCCACGGGCCCTGCCAGACTGAAGGTGCAAAAGACAAAACCAACAAGCGTCCAACAAAAGCTCAGTCTGAAAAGGAACCTGCAGGCAGGACAAACGGAAAAAACACTGGACAGTGGTCCAAAAGGAGAGTCTAACGAGAGTCCTGGATCATGGCACTGAAGGGCACAGCCTTTGTGGACAGCGGTGATGGGGACAAAGAAAATAGAACTACTTCCCACCTCCTGGATCCTCATTACCCAGCAGGCCAGAGGAGGGTGAGGTTGGGACCTACATTTGCGTCTACCTGGCTGGGCAAAGCCCTTAGCTGGGAGCCAGTGGCCCGTCTCTTCCCAATGACCAGGACAGTGATCTGTTTGAATTACTTTAGTGTCAAGGGGCCCACTCAATAAGTGATTTGGAGGATCACAAAGGAGATCAGGTTCACCACCCATTTGTCTTTCATTATTTCACCTGCTTCTCAGAAATTGCTAGCTCCTGTTGTTTTACGTGTTATTTTACCTGTAATTCCTTCTGAGCACAGGTGTAATGGTGAAACACTGCCATTTAAATGTTCAACTTAGGAGGTGTTAAAGCCTGACCGTTCCACCATAGGGGATTTGGTTGGAACCTAACTCCCTGGCCACCAGTAAGCACCTGCCTCCTATACAACCTAAATGCTACCTATGAGAGACTGGTTAAAACAAGCTAAGAGTCCAACCTAAGGGACTTGGATGGAAAGACCTTCATGCCCAACTACAGATTTAGTTGGAACCTGAAAAATCCAGACACGGGGGGAGTCCTGAATCAATCTAAATCCCCATGAGATCATTCACAGCAACCCAAGAAGCAACTGCAGTGACCTAGTCAGATACTCATATCCAAATGTGGGCATCTACTTGGTATGTAAATGTCCAGCCAGGATGGGTTGGCAGGGACAATCTAAATGACCAAACTACAGGGGACTTGGATGAAACCCACAATGGCTAGGTTACAGAAGGGGCCTGGCCATTGTGGGATACCTAGTACCAAGTTGGCTGAAACAACCTAAATGCTCAACTTGAGGGGATCTGGTCAGAACCTCAATGTCCAGCCACAGGGGAAGCCTTGCAACATCCTAAATCTCCATTTAAAAAAAAAAAAAAACTGTTCAGGACAATCCAGGAACTAACTCAGTGGCCTGATCAGATCCTAAGGGTTCCCACGAGGAGACTGGGTTAGTGGGTTGGCAGGAACAACCTGTGTGTCCACCCCTAGGGGACGGGTTTGAGTCTAGCTCAGGCAGGGCCTCTGCAGTGAACGATCCGGAGCGACCCTGGCCTCTCTCTGGACTCGGTTTCCCCATCTCTGAACTTGGACCGAACTCCTGGCCTCCGGCCCCGCTGGCCCCAACCTCACCAGGCGGTCGCGGCCCCTGTAAGACTCCAGCTCCGACGCCAGACCGTTCAGCGCCGCCATGGCAACTCCGCCGTGACGTCAGCGCGCCGCGCCAGGGGGCGGGGCCAGACCGCGTCCCGGCCCGCGAGCACTCTGCGCAGGCGCGGCCGCTGCCCTTTGTCCCTGAACTGGACTTTGGTCTTCTGCACAGTGGAGCCGACTTTGCGAAAGGGCACGTGTGTGCCGCCCGGGCCCGTGACCCCAGGATGAGCCAGCTTGCTGTAATTTGCCCCATGGCGGCTTGATCAGCTGCCCACACACAGAGCATTTCAAAGTTAACCGGTCCCTAAACAACCCAGGGACCAGCTGCAGTCAGCCAGATAGGGGACTGTCTCCAGGAGGGACTTCCCTTTTGAACTCTTCTACCCCACCCTTCCTCTATCGTCTGTAGTGAGCACATATGACTCTTGTAATCTCATAAGTTATCTTTAGAAGTGGAGGAAATGCACAGATCATCTTAGACTAGACAATAATCTGGCAACCAGAGTTGCTCCAGGCAAGGAAACTGGGGGACTGGGGAAAAGATGAAGTTCTTAGCGTTAAAATAAAACATTATATATATATATATATATATATATATATATATATATATATATATAATTATATACATATATATGTGTGTATATATATATATAGCTTTTGAATGTGTGTATGTATATATATGTGTGTGTGTGTGTATATATATATATATATATATATATATATATATATATATAGCTTTTGTGCAATACACATGGATTAGCTCGCCCAAAATTTTTTCAGAAAAAGTGAACACCATTTCCTTTTTTTTTTTTTTTTTTTTTTTTTATCTCTTTAAGGTGGAGTTCACATAATGTAAAGGCCACCCAGCATTTTAAAATGTATCATCCAGCGCCGTTTAGTACATTCACAGGTTGTGCCTCCACCCGCCCCTCACTGGTTTCAAAGTATTTTCATCACAGGAGACCACAACGTGCCACCACAAAATACGACACCTTGGCATGAGGATTCTTTTGAGCTAAGCTCTCTAGCCTTCCACTGTTTGCCTGAAAGAAAGATAAGTTCACAAAGGTGTCTTCCCGCTCTACCAGGAGGGACAGGCGTCCATCACAAGAGACAACTTGGGGTCCTTGTGCACCAGAGGAATCTATTTAACAAACCTTGATAACTGTCCGTTAGCTTCCATTTATCTTCCTACCCATAATTTACCACCACTAGAGACTCAAGTCTTTCTCCCTTGTCTTGTCACTTCTCTAAAAATTCACTGTTCCCTGCCGGGTGCAGTGGTGCACGCCTGTAATTCCAACACGTTGGAAGCTGAAGCAGGAAGATCACGAGTTCAAAGCCAGCCTCAGCAACGGTGAGGCACTTAGCAACTCAGTGAGACCCTGTCTCTAATAAAATACAAGAAAAGGGCTGGGGATGTGGCCCAGTGGTCAGTGCCCTTGAGTTCAATCCCCGATACCAAAAAAAAAAAAAAAAAAAAAAAAAAAATTCACTGTTCCTGGTTGAAGATGCCTTGTGAATCCAACCCACCCCTTGAGAATGACATTTTTCTGGGTGTCGCCCATGTATATATGAGATACACATGTTAACGTTTGCTTCTCTTAGGTTGATTCCTTTGTTACAGGGTCCACCTCAGCTTAGAACTAAGGGTAGAAGCAAAATTATTCTTCTTGCCGTGCACCGTGGTCCTACTAAGTAGATCCTCCTTAATAGTCCCTGGTCCCTGGCAACCACTAGTCTGCTTTCTCTGAACATATTACCTATTCTTGATATTTCATATAAGTGGAATCATACAATATGTGACTGCTGTAGTTTGGAGAGGTGTCCCCAAAGGCCTGTGTGTCGAGGGCTTTGTCACCAGGCTGTGGCACTACTGGGAGGTGATGGAACCTTTAAGAGGTGGGACCTAAATTAGGTCCCTGGGCGCATGCCCTGGAAGGGGATATTGGGACCCTCCCATTCCTCTCACTCTTTTTGCTTCCTGTTCACCGCAAGATGAACAGTTGTCCTCTGCCACATGCTCCCACCATGACATTGCTATGTCACCCAGAGCAATGGGGCCAAACAACCACGAACTGAACGAACTGAAACCTCTGAAACCATAAGCCAAAAGAAACCTTTCCTCTTTACAAGTTGTCTCAAGAATCTTGTTACAGTAGCGGCAAGCTGCCTAACACAGTGACCATTTGTGTACTGCTTCTTTCACAAAGCGTAACATTTTTTTTTTTTTTTTGAGACAGGGTTCTCATTGAGTTGCAAAGTGCCTCACTACTGCTGAGGCTGGCTTTGAACTTTGCGATCCTCCTGCCTCAGCCTCCCAAGTGCTGGGATTACAGGTGTGCACCACCACGCCCGGCTTGTAGTTGCTTTTTAATTAGTTTTTGCAGTGCTGGGAATGGAACCCAAGATCTCACATATGCTAGGAAGGTGCTCTAGCACTGAGCTATACCCCCAACCCAGTAGTTACTATAATTAATCCATTCTTTTTGTGTGTGTGTTTGTGTGGTGCTGGCAATTTGAACCCAGAACCTTGTGCATGCTAGGCAAGCACTCTACCCACTGAGCTATATCCCCAGCCCAATCCATTTTTTTTAATTTATATATATTTGGTTCCAGGGATTGAACTCAGGGGCACTTGACCACTGGGCCACATCCCCAGCCCTTTTTTTTTTTTTTTTTTTTTTTTTTTTTTTTAATTTTACTCAGAGACAGGGTCTCACTGAGTTGCTAAGTGCCTCGCCATGGCTGAGGCTGGCTTTGAACTCGCGATCCTCCTGCCTCAGCCTGTCAAGTGTGGGGATTATAGGCATGTGCCACCATGCCCAGCTCATGAAGCATAACATTTTTAAAGTTCACCGACACTGTAGCATGGTCCAGAGTTGCACCCTTTTATGTGTCTGAATAATATTCCACTGGATGAGTATACCACATTTTGCTTCTCCATCCATCGCTGATGAACATTTGGGCCTTTCCACCTTTTGGTTATTATGAATAGAGCGGCTGTGAACATTCATGACATGTACTTGTTTGACTACTTTCTTTCAATTCCTCTGGGTATATACCTAGAATGGAGGGGATGGGGATGTAGCTCAGTTGGTAGAGTGCTTGCCTTGCATGCACTAACGCCCTGGGTTCAATCTCCAGCACCCAAAAACAAATACAAAAACAAAAAATACCTAGGAATGGAATTGCTCTGTGTGTGTGTGTGTGTGTGTGTGTGTGTGTGTGTGTGGTGCTGGGATGGAATCCAGGAGAGCTTTACCACTGAGCTGTATCCCCAGTCCTTTTCATTTTGAGACAGGTTCTAAGTTTCTGAGGGCCTTGCTAAGGTGCTGAGGCTGGCCTCAATCTTGCAATTCTCCTGCCTCAGCCTCCTGGGATGACAGGCATAACATTTTGAAGAACTACAAATCTGTTTTCCACACGGACTGCACCATCTTAGAACTTCGCCAGCTACCCTAGGTACATGGATGACTGCACATAGGGTGCAACGCTACATCGTGTACAACCACAGAAATGTAAATTTGTGCTGCAATTGTGTACAATGGATCAAAATGCATTCTTCTGTCATACATACCTAATTAAAATAAATAAATTTAAAAAAAAAAGAACTTCCCCAGCAGTGATTCCCCAACTTCCCCAGGGTTCCCACTTCTCCACATCCTTGCAACATTCTTGTTTTAAATGTACTAGAACCAACGTAGTAGGCGTGAAGTGGCTTCCCATTGTGGTTTGGTTTCGCATTTACCTAGTGGCCAATGGCACTGACCGGTTTCCTTCTGCACGATATTTCCTTCCAACTTCAACTTCTGTTATCCCCCTCCCCCACACTCCCTTTCACCCGTGTCACTTTCCTCCTGTTCCTTGAAGTGACAGCACGTTCCTACCGCAGGACTCTGCGCTGCTGTTCCCTTTACCCAGAATGTTCTTCCTCCAGGTACCTGCATGGCTCCCATGCTAACCTCCTCTGAATGTCCCCTTGAATATCATTTTCTCATGAGAGCTGCCCGACCACACCCTTGTGGTGCACTTTCCCTGCTATTTCATTCTCCTTAGCGTCTAGCATTATTGAATTAATCATCTGTGTCACTATAATGGAATACCCGACTCAGAAGAGGGTTCGGTTTTTTGTTTTTGTTTTGTTTTGTTTTGTTTTGTTTTTTTGGTACCAGGGATTGAACTCAGGGGTGCTCGACCACTGGGCCACATCCCCAGCCCTTTTTTGTATTTTATTAGAGACAGGGTCTCACTGAGTGGCTAAGTGCCTCGCCATGGCTGAGGCTGGCTTTGAATTCGGGATCCTCCTGATCCTCCTGCCTCAGCCTCCTAGTGGCCAATGGCACTGGACCGTTTTTTCTTCTGCCCGATATTTACTTCCAACTTCAACTTCTGCTATCCCCTCCCCCACACTTCCTTTCACCCGAGTCAACTTTTCCTCCTGTTCCTTGACAGTGACAGCACGTTTCCTACCGAAGAACCTCTGCGCTGCTCGTTCCTTTACCCAGAATGGTCGTTCCTCCAGGTACTGCATGGCTCCCGATGCCAAACCTCCTCTGAATGTCCCCTTGAATATCATTTTCTCATGAGAGCTGCCCGACCACACCCCTTCGTGGTGCACTTTCCCTGCCATTTCATTCTCCTTAAGCGTCTAGCATTATTGAAATTAATCATCTGTTGTGTCACTATAATGGAATTCCCGACTCAGAAGAGGGTTCAGTTTTTTTGTTTTGGTTTTGGTTTGTTTTGTTTTGTTTTTAGGTGCCAGGGATATGACACTCAGGGGTGCTCGACCACTGGGCCACTACCCCCAGCCCTTTTTTTGTATTTATTAATTAGAGACAGGGTCTCACTGGAGTGTGGCTAAGTGCCTCGGCCATGGTCTGAGGCTGGCTTTGAATTTCGGGATCTCCTGATCCCATCATGCCTTCAGCCTCCCGAGTGCTTGGGAATACAGTGCGTAGCGTGCGCCACTGCACCTGGCTTTTTATTTATTTTTTTAGCTTTGGAGGATCAGGGCGAGGCGCTGGCCATTCAGCTCTACTGTTTCTCAGTGACAATTCACATCATGGTCGATGGCCTTGGCTGGAGGCCATCGTAAGCCAGGAGCCAGCCATGCTCCTTTCATGACAACCCCACTCGGGAAGAACTACAAAGAATTCCCACAAGAAACGACCTTCAGAAGAAATGCCCAAGGACCCAAGGCTCCCCCAAGCCCCACCTTCCCAAGGTCCCCCCCCAGCCCCAAAGAGCCCCGCACTGCCCCGCCGGAGCCTGCTATCCACTGTGGACCCTTGCAGGACGCCCATGGGGGGGGCAGTCCCAAACCACAGCAGCTGGCCAAAACCAAACGACGGGCTGGAGCAGTGGCTCAGGTGGTGGAGCACTTGCCTGGCATAGTGTGAGGCGCTGAGTCCCAATCCTTGAGGCATCACATCAGTCAAGGTGAAATAAAAGGATCCATTGGCTACTAAAAAATTAAAAAAACCGAACTTACGTGTTTTGTTTATTTAGTCTAATGTACCCGCCATCTCCTCAACAGATTGTGCGCTCCGCCAAGGCAGTGCAGGTATGGTCTGTCCTGGCAAAAGTGGTTCCCAAAAGTGGCATTGCCTGCCCAGGCACAGCTCCCAGTCCAGGGCTCTCTTCTCAAGGCACCGCCATAGGCTCTGGGAGAGCTTACCCACTCCCGAGTACAGGGCATGTTGGTTGGACTCACCACAGCTAGAGCTGGCAGGGGCCAGAATCAAGGTCAATGTCCGTTAGAGCGTTTTGGCCTAATTAAATATCACCCATAGGACAGCACCTCTGAATCTTTTTTTTTTTTCATCGGGGGTGAGATCATTCGGCACAACCAGGTACTAACCTCTCAGTGGCTATGACCAGATCTAACTGGTCAAACTGGAGATTTCGGCATGTGAAGGTGCAGCCAATCTGATCCCCAATGATCCCCTTCAAAAAGGAAAAGATCCGCTGGCCAGGTGGGTGGCGCACGATCCCAGCGGCTTGGGAGCCTGAGGCAGGAGAACCTCAAGTTCAAAGCCAGCCTCAGCAATGGTGAGGCACTTAGGAACTCAGTGAGACCCTGTCTCTAAATAAAATACAAAAAAAAGGGCTGGGGATATGACCCAGTGGTGGAGTGTCCCTGAGTTCAATCCCCAGTACCAAAAACATCCTCCAATTGTGGTCACTGTTTTTGCAGCAGAAAAAAAAAAAAAAAATCCATGGGGCTGGGGTTGTGGCTCAGTGGTAGAGCGCTCGCCTAGCACGTGCACGGCCCGGGTTCGATCCTCAGCACCACATATTGCATTGTGTACAACTAAAGCAAATAAATAAATATTTTTTTAAAAAAATCCAACCCAAGGTGGAAGCACACAGAAGGAAGGAGGCCTCTGGCAGCTGTCTGCTGCTGCATAATTGGGGGATCCTTTCTCTCGAGCCCATGCAGTCCCCCACAACTTTTTTATTATTATTAATTTATTTGCTTTAGTTGTACACAATGCGTTTTTTACATGGTGCTGAGGATCAAACCTGGGCCACGCACGTGCTAGGCCAGCGCTCTACCGCTGAGCTACAACCCCAGCCCGCCCCCCACGACTTTGTGATACCACAATGCATCTCTGGGCAGCTGCTAGGTACCAAGCCCTGTTCCAGGCACCTGACACACAGCAGTGAGCGTTGCAGGCACTGCCCAGCCTTCCCAGCACCGGCCATCTGGTTAAAGCTGAGCTTGACCTTGGAGAAAGAGACTCAGGCTGGCCTGGCCTTCACAGCTGGCCTTGGTGTTGCTAGGCACTAGTCTGGCAGTCACAGCTGGGCCTGGCCAACATCCTCCTGCTCCACATAATCAATCCCACGGAATGCCAGCATCAGACAAGGCCGCTCTGTGACCCTGAGAGGGCGAGACAAAACAAGCCCGCTCAGTGACCACAGCACAAACAGAGATGACGGGACCCTCCACCCCCGCCTAGGAAGAGCCTTGATAATCCTTCGCCCATCCCAGATTCAGTCTTTAGCTGCATTCCTCCAACTTCTTCCTGAAAATGATTAAGATGATTAAGATACTCAGTCATAATAGAATGACCTCAATCCCGGCTTCCTGTTAGCATCCAGAACCTGCCTCCCGGCATCCTCCTGTTCCTAGCAGGCAGCGGGACCAGGCTCAAATCTGAATTGCATCCGCCTGGCTGGACCAAAGCCTGTCATTGGACTGGAGCTGGCAGCAGGTGCTGGGACTTCAACACAGGGGACAAAATAATGATGAAGCCGGGCGTGGTGGCGCACGCCTGTAATCCCAGCACTTGGGAGGCTGAGGCAGGAGGATCGCGAGTTCAAAGCCAGCCTCAGCAATGGCGAGGCACTTAGCAACTCAGTGAGACCCTGTCTCTAAATAAAATACAAAAAAAGGGGGGGCTGGGGATGTGGCCCAGTGGTCGTGTGCCCCTGAGTTCAATCCCCAGTACCAAAAAAAAAAATAATAATAATAATAATAATAATGATGAGCCTGAATTTAGTGAGAAGGAGCCGTCCAGCTGGGGGGCTGAGGTATCGCAAACTGAGTCAGCTTTGCACTCTTTTTTTTTTTTTTCTTTTTTTTTTTTTTTTTTTTTTTTTTGGTACCGGGGATTGAACTCGGGGGCACTCGATCCTGGGCCACATCCCAGCCCTTTTTTGTATTTTATTAGAGACAGGGCCTCACTGAGTTGCTAAGTGCCTCGCCATTGCTGAGGCTGGCTTTGAACTCGTGATCCTCCTGCCTCAGCCTCCCAGGTGCTGGGATTACAGGCCTGTGCCACCGCGCCTGCTCTAGCTTTTGCCACTCTTATATTGTTACTTCATTTGTTTTGTTTTTTTTTTTTTTTTTTTTTTTTTTTAATTTTCAGTCAACTGGGCATGTGGCGGCTCACCTTGGAATCCCGGCCCAGCTCAAGGACTGAAGCAGGAGGATCGAAAGTTTCAAAAGCCAGCGCTCAGCAATTTCTAGGAGGCTAAGCTGCTCAGGAGACCCTGTCGTAAATAAAATATTATAAAAGGGCTGGGGATGTGGCTCAGTGGTTAAGTGCCCCTGTATGTTTCAATCCCCAGTACCAAAAGAGAAAGATTCATTTCAACCCGTTTTATTGAAGAAACAATTTCATATACATTAAAATTCACCTTTTGTTCTTTTTCTTTTGGCGGGGGGCGGGGAAAGTGGTATGCTGGGGATTGAAGTCAAGGGTACTCAACCATGAGCCCACTTCCCACGCCCGTATTTTGTGTTTATCTTAGAGACAGGGTTCTCACTGAGTTGCTTAGCACCTCGCTATTGCTGAGGCTGGCTTTGAAATCCTGCCTCAGCCTCCCAAGCTGCGGGGATTATAGGTTATGCACCACTATGCCTTGGGCTTAAAATTCACCCATTGTCACGAATATGTTTTAGCTTGGGGCACGGTGGACGCAGGCCTGTTATCCCAGCACTTGGGGGGCTGAAGGGCAGGAAAAAGGATTGCGAGTTCATAAGCCAGCTCAGCCATGCGCGAGGCACATTAGCAACTCAGTGAGACCCTATGGTCTCTAATTACAAAAAAAATGGGTGGGCTGGGAGATGTGGGCCAGTGGTTGAGTGGCCCCTGAGTTAAATCCCTGGTACAAAAAAAAAAAAAAAAAAAAAAAAATATATATAATATATATATATTTATAGTATTTATATATATATTTTATAATGAGTTTCACTAGGTGTATACAGTCATATACTGCTACCATAACAGTCAAAATACAGAACATGTTCTATCATTCCCAAATGGTGCCTCTTGGATCATTTTCTCCCTCAGTACTAGGGACTGAACCCAGGGTATGCTCTACCACTGAAACTACATCCACAGTCCTTTTTCTTTTTTTTTTTTTTGAGACCAAGTTCTATGTTGCTGAGGCTGGGCTTGAACTAGCATTCCTCCTGCCTCAGGCCTCCCACAACCAATAGGATGTCAGGCACTGTACCACCTACTCCTGGGCCCCTTTGCTAAAAAATTTTTTTTAGGTGTGTCAATGGACCTTTATTTTTATTTTATTATGTGGTTGACTGAGAAGAATTCATACCCAGTGCCTCACACATGCTAGGCAAAGCGCTCTACCACTTGAGCCACAACCCAGCACTGTATTTTTTTTTTTTTTTTCTTGGTACTGGGGATTGAAATCAGCTAGCAAACTTAGACCAATGGGCCACATCCCAAGCCCTGTTTTTTGTAATTTATTCGAGTGACAGGGTTTCCCCGCACTGAGTTGCTAAGTGATCTCGCCATTGCTGAGGCGTTGGCCTTTGAACTCGCGATCCTCCTGGATCTCTCAGCCTCCCAAGTGCTGGGAGGACAGGCAAGGTGCGCCACGCGGCGTGCCGGCTATGTATTTTTTAATACACTAAAAAAAAATGGTATATTTTTAGAATAGAGGGTTTCCACTACATTACCCAGAACCGGCCTTAACTCCTGGGTTCAAGATGATCCTCCTGTATGTTGTTGACAGGACAATGCTATGATACATGCACATACTGTGGATTATGACCATATCAAGCCAATTGACATATGCATCCATTCTCACACAGTTTTTGTGGTGGAGAACATTTAAAATCTACTCTCTGTGGCTGGAGCATGAGTATCTTACCTAAGCACATGGGAAGCCCGAAGGTTTGATTCCCAGCCACTGGCAAAATATAATAAATAAAATCTATTCTCTTAGCAATCTTTCAACTTTTACTAGTATCAATATTATTATTCTGTGGTTTTATTTATTATTTTTTAAATTTTGTAATTGTTTGATGGACTGTTGTGTTGGAGCCTACGCGGCTTGGGACACCAGGAAGACCCACCAGAGTCCTTGGTCATTGCAAGCCGCAAAGAGTCATTTATTAGCGAGCTCGAGCTTGGTCCTCCGTGCACTCGGTAACCGGTGATGCTTAGAGCCACGAGCCCAGATTTAGCTGGGTTTTTATAATGAAATACAGGCAAGTTAAGGGGGGGTTTCACAGCACTCTTCTGATTGGTTAACATATAAAGTCACATACAAAGCATTATTTTTAAGTTTGGGGTCAGCCTGACCGCTAGGGGAAGGGTAGTTGGCCACCCGGTTTTGTAAGCTAGACAAAATAAGGAGCAAGAATGTTTTGTGGCTTTTCTAAAGACTGAGAACAGTTTTGGGAATGACTTATGTTTACACAAGCATTTGCATTGTTCACCTTTCAGACCTTTATTTTATTCATTTATTCATATGCGTTGCTGAGAATCGAACCCAGTGCCTCACACATGCTAGGCAAGTGCTCTATCACTGAGCCACAACCCCAGCCCCTGTATTTTTTTTTTTTTTTCTTGGTACTGGGGATTGAAGTCAAGGGTACTCAACCACTGAGCCACATCCCAAGCCCTATTTTGTGTTTTTATTTAGAGACAGGGTCTCACTGAGTTGCTAAGTGTCTCGCCATTGCTGAGGCTGGCTTTGAACTCGCGATCCTCCTGACTCAGCCTCCCAAGTGCTGGGATGACAGGCGTGCGCCACCGCGCCCGGCTATGTATTTTTTAATACACTAAAAAAATGTTTAATTTTAGATAGAGGGTTTCACTACATTACCCAGACCGGCCTTAACTCCTGGGTTCAAATGATCCTCCTGTATGTTTACAGGACAATGCTTTGATACATGCACATACTGTGGAATGACCATATCAAGCAAATTGACATATGCATCATCTCACACAGTTTTTGTGGTGAGAACATTTAACATCTACTCTCTGTGGCTGGAGAAGAGTATTTACCTAGCACATGGGAAGCCCGAGGTTTGATTCCCAGCACAGCAAAATAAATAAAACCCAGTGCCTCACACATGCTAGGCAAGCGCTCTACCACTGAGCCACAACCCCAGCCCCTGTATTTTTTTTTTTTTTTTCTTGGTACTGGGGATTGAACTCAGCGGCACTAGACCACTGGGCCACATCCCAGCCCTTTTTTGTATTTTATTAGAGACAGGGTCTCACTGAGTTGCTAAGTGTCTCGCCATTGCTGAGGCTGGCTTTGAACTCGCGATCCTCCTGACTCAGCCTCCCAAGTGCTGGGATGACAGGCGTGCGCCACCGCGCCCGGCTATGTATTTTTTAATACACTAAAAAAATGTTTAATTTTAGATAGAGGGTTTCACTACATTACCCAGACCGGCCTTAACTCCTGGGTTCAAATGATCCTCCTGTATGTTTACAGGACAATGCTTTGATACATGCACATACTGTGGAATGACCATATCAAGCAAATTGACATATGCATCATCTCACACAGTTTTTGTGGTGAGAACATTTAACATCTACTCTCTGTGGCTGGAGAAGAGTATTTACCTAGCACATGGGAAGCCCGAGGTTTGATTCCCAGCACAGCAAAATAAATAAATAAAATCTATTCTCTTAGCAACTTTCAACTATACAGTACAATATTATTATTCTGTTGTTTTATATATTATTTTTAAATTTTGTTAATTGTTGATGGACCTGTTGTGCCTCGCGGCTTGGGACCCCCAGGAAGACCACCAGAGTCCTTGGTCAATGCAAGCAGCAAAGAGTCATTTATTAGCGAGCTCGAGCTTGGTCCTCCGTGCACTCGGTAACCGGTGATGCTAAGAGGCCCCGAGCCCAGATTTAGCAGGGTTTTTATAATGAAATACATGCAAGTTAAGGGGGGGTTTCACAGCACTCTTCTGATTGGTTAACATATAAAGTCACATACAAAGCATTATTTTTAAGTTTGGGGTCAGCCTGACCGCTAGGGGAAGGGTAGTTGGCCACCCGGTTTTGTAAGCTAGACAAAATAAGGAGCAAGAATGTTTTGTGGCTTTTCTAAAGACTGAGAACAGTTTTGGGAATGACTTATGTTTACACAAGCATTTGCATTGTTCACCTTTCAGACCTTTATTTTATTCATTTATTCATATGCGTTGCTGAGAATCGAACCCAGTGCCTCACACATGCTAGGCAAGTGCTCTATCACTGAGCCACAACCCCAGCCCCTGTATTATTTTTATTTGTCTAATCATCTTAAAAAAAAAAAGTAAAATTTCCAACCACTGGGTATTTGTAGGAGTCTTGTTTGGAAATTGACTTAAATTACAGTTGACTATGAGCCGTAGAGATTTGGCCATTGTCGCCACCCGTAGTCTCACGAGATTTGTTGCGAGATCTCGAGTGACTTGGCCGAAATTGCTGATCGGGTCAGCGCCATTTTAGTGGTGTGTTTGGCATGTGTTAGTTGTTGTTAAAACCAGAGAAAAAAGTTATCAAAATAAAAAGCTGTTTGTCTCCAGTTTGCTTCTAAAGTTCTTCCCGCGGCTCCGTTGCTCCAATTACTTCAGGCGGCGACAGGTATTGGGGTGAAGTTCAGTGGCCTAGTATGTGTGAGGCCCTGGGTTCCATCCCCAGCAGCACTTAGGAAAAAAAAAAAAAAGTCCAACCAATAAATGCATCCGGCACAGAACCAAGTTCGGCTTCCTTTAACTCTTCCCCCAACCACCTCACATGGCCCAAATCCTTATTAGAGTGTTCTTTCAGGCACCCCTGGACCCCCTAATAAGCCTGAATTAAGCCAACCTGGAGTGTGTGCCTGAACTCCTTGGCTGGTGGGGCAAGCTGACCCTTTTTTTTTTTTTTTTTTTTTTTTTTTTGGTGGTACCAGGGATTGAACGCAGGGGCACTCGACCACTGGGCCACATCCCCAGCCCTTTTTTGTGTTGTATTAGAGACAGGGTCTCACTGAGTTGCTAAGTGCCTCGCCATGGCTGAGGCTGGCTTTGAACTCCCGATCCTCCTGCCTCAGCCTCCCAAGTGCTGGGATGACAGGCGTGCGTCACTGCACCCAAACTGACCCCTTTAAAGGGGTCTGTGAGCCCAGGGATGATGTTAATGGATGCAGAAACCGAGGGAGAAGGGCCCACCCTGTATGGGGGTGTCAGGAGGCGAGGAGCTGCTCCCAGTAACCTAGTTGACCCCGTCCTCACTGGTCATTACCATCCAGTGAGACACACCATCCAGTCCCATTTTGCAGATGATCAAAATGAGGCACCAATAAGCCATGTCTGAAACCCTCAGGAAGCAGGATTGAAAGCCAGGCACCCCCCCCCCCCGCCTGCCTCCAGAGGACCATTGTGACAGCATCATCGGGGGAAGCTCTTGGTCACAATGGGCCACGCCGCACCTCACTTGGATGGAGCTCTTGGAAGGACTTCGTGAGTGTCCCCGGGAAGATCTGGGACAGAGGGAGTCCAAGAGTCCTAGCTGTTGCCAAGTGCAGGATTCGTTAGCCCCCATGTCGTCTCCTGAGGTAGGTCTCGGTCCTTGTCCCTGTCCCTCTGTGGAAGGACACTCAAAACTACCTGGCGCCGGGCGTGGTGGTGCACGCCTGTAATCCCAGCACTTTGGGAGGCTGAGGTAGGAGGATCACAAGTTCAAAGCCAGCCTCAGCAATGGTGAGGCACTTAGCAACTCAGTGAGACCCTGTCTCTAAATAAAATACAAAAAAGGGCTGGGGATGTGACCCAGTGGAGGAGTGCCCCCGAGTTCAATCCCCGGTACCAAAAAAAAAAAAAAAAAAAAAACTACCTGGCCAGCAATCCCAATTGTCAGAGTCTCCCATAACCTGTCTTAGAAAGACAAGAAAGCCCCAGGTGGCTGAGGGGAGGGGCCACGAGTCTGAAGTTGAAGGCCAGAGAAGGAAGGGACCGGGAAGGTATCTGGCCCTCAGACAGCTGGAAGACCGGAAGAGAGAGAGGGGAACAGGTGGGCGGGACCACGGCAGACAGCAGAAGGAGCATGAGCAGCCGCTGGGGCTGCGGGGCTGCCCGGCTGGGCTGGGGGCGGACAGGAGGAGAAGCGGCCCCAAGTGGGCAGGAGAAGCGGAGCCGCGGCCACGGCGGCTAAGGATGAGAAGAGGGGTTCCACGTGGAATGCAATGGTTAATTGTTTGAGTTCTAGAATCAGAATCAGTCCTGGGTTCAAATCCTCAGCACACGGCCACCTCCCTGAGTCTCACTGTCATATATGAAGCAAAAGGCTGAAACCCACCTCACAAGGTCCATTGTATAAAAATGAATGCAGGGGCTGGGGATGTGGCTCAGCGGTAGACTGCTCGCCTACCATGTGCGCAGCCCGGGTTTGATCCTCAGCACCACGTTAAAATAAACGCATTATGTACAACTAAAGCAAATAAATATTTTTAAACAATGAGTGCAAAGTGAAAACTCCATACATACTAGCTGTGGATAGACATTTCCCCCCATAGTAGTGACCCCCCTCTGTTCTAAACCCTACTACCATGACTCAAGTTCATACTGAGAAAATGAGGTTCTCGCCAGGGTCTTGCAGGACCTGGGGGCCCAGTGCCTTTCCAATCTCCTTGGCTATGGTCTTCCATTCACTCACTTTACACGTGTCTCTGGGCTTTTGCACTTTCTGTTCCCTCTGCCTGGGATGCTGTTCCCCCTAGATACTCAAGTTTCTCCTTTCCAACTTTGTCAATTAACCAACAGTCATCTCAGGGATATGTCCCCTGATCACCCTGCTTAAAACTGCAAACCTGGACTGGAGTGTAGCTCATCGTAGAGCGCTTGCATAGCACCGGGGAGGCCGTGGGTTCCATCCCCAGCACCACAAAACCAAAACCAGGGCTGGGATTGTGGCTCAGCGGTAGAATGCTCGCCTAGCATGTGCGCAGCCCTGGGTTTGATCCTCAGCACCACGTAAAAATAAATAAATAAAATAAAGGTATTGTGTCCAACTACAACTAAAAAATAAATATTAAAAAAAAAACCTGTAACCCACCCCACCCCATCCCTCTACCCTGCACGACTTTTTCCCCCACCACACTACCACCTAACTTACACTGCAACTGATGTTATTATATTTTATTCACTATTGTACGTCACTTCCTGCCTCATTATCAACTACATACGGATTCTTGGTCCGGTTAACTGATGTACCTGCCCCTCCCTGGGCCTGGAACAGTGCCTGGCACATGGCAGGCACCAACCGAATGGTCATCCCTCCACTTTCCCTGGGGGGCAGGCACAGGCTGCGCCTGTATGCTGGTGTCCCCCCACCCCCCGCCCAGCGCAGTGCTTGGCGCACGGAAAGGAGTAAAAGGCAGCACTGTCCTCGGTGGCCACTGGCTCAGTCTCCCGTCTCCGCCCCCTCGCAGGTGGTGCAGTGTCCGGTGCTGGCAGACAGCGCTCTTCTGCCGTGCCCGTTGTCGCGGCTGGACTTCCTCAAGGCCTCGCACTTCGCGCTGGGGCCGGACTCGCGGCTGCACCGGGGCGCCATGCGCTCCACGATGCACCGGGACTACGCGGCCTACCCGAGCGCCACACTCCGGAGCAGCCGAGGCCGCCGCCGCCGCCCTCGGCGCTCTTCCAGCAGGACGCGCGCTGGAAGGGAGAGGAGCTAGTGTCCGAGATGCACCGCGAGTTCACGCCGCGGGACGTGAAGCCCCGGGAGGAGACGCGGGAGCGCACGCTCGCCAGGCAGTCCAGCATCCTGCGCATGCACGCGGACGAGCGCGCCGGCGTCAGCTTCTCCAGCGCGCGCGCCGCCTACGGCTGGCCCGAGCAGCCCGCGCACGCCACGGAGCTGATCCGCGGCGCGCGCCTCATCTTCGACCGCGACTCGCTGCCGCCCGGAGACAGAGACAAGCTGCGGGTCCCGCCCACCACGCACCAAGAGCTCTTCCCGCCTCACGACGCGTGCGCGCCGCCCCGCGCGCCTTGCTACCACCTGGGTGAGCACGCGCCCCGGGCCTCCTGCGCGATTTGCGCAACCCGAGAGTGGGAACATTTGGCAATGTCTGGAAACATTGTTGATTGTCACCACTGAGGCTGAGCGTGCGTCTAGCAGGCTGGAAGCCAGGGAAGCTGCTAAGCATCCTACCTGTGCAGAGCAGACCGCCTGCCAAAAGGAACTAGACAGTCCCAACTGTCAGAGTACCAAGGCTCAGAAAACTTGCAACCTCCTGGAGCCTCGGTTTCTGCATCCGTGGAGTGGATTCTCTCCAGAGAGAAGTCACCAATGCTAGTTTGAGGTCAGACAAATCTACTGAGTTGCCTACCCAAGCCCCAACCTTCGGGCCTTGGGAATTACGAGCGAATCGACCTCTCCAAGCTTCACTTTCCTCATCTGCAAAATGGGTACAATCACAGGGCCCAAGCTCACAGGAGCTGGTGAAGCTGAAAAAGCCCAGTCTGCACGGGGTACCTGGCAGGTAGCAACTGTATAACAAAAAATAGCCACCATCTGTGTGACTTTCCAATTCCGTCACTCCTGGGGTCCTTCCTGTGGACGTCACTAGTCAGAGTCCCTCTCGGCTGGACTCGGGAATTGTCAGACTTGAATTTGAATCTTAGTTCTTGCCCCTAATTTTTGTGACTTCAAGTAAGTTGCTTCACTCTGAACTTCAGGCAGGCTGTAAAACAAGGAAATACCAGGTCCAAGAAGGAACTGCAAAGCGCCAACCCTAGACCCCCAGCTCAGTCCTTGGTAGTTATTCTTGGTGCTGTGACTTTTATTATTACTGGTGTTTTCTAGACAGATCGGGACTGCCCACCTTCCTTCCCAGGCAAGGAATCAGATCCAGGGAGCCTGAGGCTGCAGGGAATCAGTCCCCTCCTCCCCCCTCCTCTTGCCCATCTGCAGGTGGTCCCAACACCCTCAAGTGGGGCTACAAGAAACAACAAGGGACCTCCTACCAGAGACAGTTCCAGGCCCTGCCAGGCTCACCTGCCTTGATGTGTAAGAGGGTAAATCAAGGCTGGGCTGGGGTTGCTGGGGAGGGCAGCCACGGGGGCTGGGTGGTCTTGGTCTTCCCATCCCTCTCTGTCCACAGGCGGCCTCATCTGTGCACCTGGGAGACTGCAAGCTGGGCTACGGGCCCATGTGTTCAGAGCTGAAGCAGACCCATGGGCCCCAGCGGCTGCCCCCAGACAGGTACCCAAGGGCCACGGCCTTCCCCTGCCCCAGGGTGGACGGTTGGCTCTCAGCAGCGTGTGGGCATGCCACTTAGGATTCTAAAGCAGTTGCCTTCAAGGTCTCGGTCATGGGCCGGAAGGTCCCCCTGTTAGGGTGCTCTGGCTTGACCAGGGGCAACTGCCCTCCTCCCCTTTCCTGGGAGTTGCAGGGAAACACCTGGATCCGCCTTCCTTACCTGCAGGTATGACAAGGCCCAGGCTGCCGCTCATATCCACCATGTGAATATTCGTCCTGGAGACGGCCTCTTCCACGACAGGACCACCATGGCCGACCACTTCTGCGCTCGGGAGCCAGGTGAGAGCCAGCTCCCCGCCCTGCCCCGGCTCCCTCTGCGCTTTCCCTGGCTGCTCAGCACCTGCTCTACCACCGGCAGAGCCTTTTGTTCTTCGCGGGGATCAGACTCCGAAGTCCCACATCCTGAAAGGGAAATGGCACCTGGGCCCTGGCAGCCTCGGCACCTCCATGCAGTTCTTCTATGGCCAGGTCAGTGGGTAGGGGGGAGGTGTCAGGGCTCGTCGGGGAAAAAAGACTGAAAAGGCAGAGCAAACAGCAAGTGCAGAGGCCCTGAGGGGGATGTGGGCTTGACACCTGTGCCAGGACCTCTTGGATCTATTTGTGTGATTTAGGGCAAGTCGCTTAAAACTTCCCAGCCTCACTGGCTCTGTCCAGAGAGGGGGAGGGACCCTCCAGGGTCACCGATGGGAGGACATGGGAGCTTCCTGGGTGCCATGTGGTCCTACAGGCACCACCAAGTACCCAACCACCTGGCCGCCACGTGACCCATGCAAATTTGAAGTGCCACGTGAGCCTAGGAGAGGAGAAGCTGCTGGGACACTTCTACCAGACCACCACAGGCTCAGAGTATTGCCCCCAGCATGTGGAGGGACCAGAGAAGATATCCACCCTTCATCTGACACAGAGCAACCTGCCCCAGGGCACCTGTGGTGAGGGTGGACCCGCCCCACTCTAAGAAGCCCCTCCCTGTCACAGCTCTGCCCAGGCCGACTGCCCTGCTGAAGGCTTAATCCCACCCGGAACTGACCAGGCCCCCAACCCCACCCCTGGACTACCCAACCCCTGGTAGCCTTGGCTCGCCGTCCCCCTCCCCCGCATGCATGGCACAACCCCCTACTTCCGGTCGGTCCCTTTTCTTATCTGCCCTTACCTCTCCCACAGACCCCTCCTGCCTCCCGTGGGACTCTAGCTCCCGGGGAGCCTGCCCTACCTGGTCCTGTCCCTGGCTCATCTGGCGCCTGGCCTCTGAACCCTTCCCCACACCTCAGGCAGGCCCCTCACCAAGGTCCCTTCCTCTGCCCTTCACCCTGGCCGCCCCCCTTCCACATCTCCAGAGTTCGATTTTCTGACCATGAACCAGAAGATGCTGACGCCGCATGGAAGAGCTAAAGCCCTGGTCACGGAGGAGCTGCTGCAGAGGGTGAGAGAGGGGAGAGTACAAACCAGTGTGGACGCAGAGTTAGTGTCAGGTCCACTAGGCTCACGGCCTGGTCAGGGTCGTCCCTAGCTCACCCCCAGGGTCGGGTCAGCGTCAGCTCAGGGGTATCTTCATACCACCAGCCAGAGTTAAACCTCAAGCTGAGGGGACTGACTTAGAGTCACCTAGGATCACCCCAGCCCTGGGCTCATTCCAAGGGCACCCCTGGTTTCTCTCCAGTGCCTGGGTCAGTTAAGACTGGGGTCCCTTTTACCCACCTCCCCAGAAACCAGTCACCAGCCAAACCTGGCTGAGCCTCTCCCCACTCTTTGATGATCCCAGGGTGGTCCAGAGCCCATGGGGTGGCCAGGATAGGCCAGTTCAACAGGCTGCCCTCCCAGACACCCACCCTGACTTCACAGTGCAAATACAGCCACGTGGAGCCCCCGCTGGGCGGACAGCGCTTCTTCTCAACCAACTACAAGGTCGACTTTCCTTTCAAGTACCAGGGCCCAGCAGTGCTGAAAATGAGCAATTTCCAGGAAAGCCACGTGCCCCTGGGCACGCCACGCGAGCTGGGCTGCAGGGGCAGGAAGGTAGACCCTCAGGCCCCCCAGATGCCTATGTACCCATGCCCCAGCCAGCAGTAAATGTCACCCTGATGGCATCCTGTCCCCTTCCATTCATCATCTGTCAAAGAGGATGCTTGGATGGGTGGGAGCCAGAGGAAGGGACCACACAGGAGAGATGTCTCATTTTGTTCCATCGAGAAAACCCAGATGCCTGAGCAGATACGTCTACAGACCCTGGGGTTACTCTGAATGACATGAGAGTACAAAGTCACAGTGTGAGACAGAGGCATTGGGGTAGGGGATTGAGGATACAGGCTCCTGGGCCCGGATGTGTTGCTGCCTGAAGCGATTGCCACTTGGAGCAACAACACCACGGGAATAAGTTCAGAGGCAGACTGGAAACAAACAGGCTCTTTATTCTGCTAGGTTTTCTCTCCAGCTCCAACAGCAACTCCGACACCTGCACACTCCTCCAACCACACCCAAAATGGCGTTGACCCCGTCCGCGCTGTCCCGGGCCAGGTCTCGTGAGACCATGCAAATGTCACCGACCCGATCCACAATGTCCCGGGCCAAGTCTCACGAGACCATGGAGGGTGGTAATGCTTCTGGCTCACAGCTATCCGCAATCTTAGCTATCTCCTTAATTAGGGCTCCTGCACGGATGGACACAAGCCACATCCTGACTCCTTCAGGTCAAGTCACTTAACCCCTGTAAGCCTCATCTGTAAAATGGAGCAAAAGAGCAAATCTCTCATTAGATCCTTACACCTGACGGGAAGCTGCGTGGTGCCCTGGTTGGCTGCGTGACCAGCCCCCAGATCAGAGCAGCACCCAGGGAAAACTGAAAAACTTCACGAGGACACAATGAGGTCAAAGGAGGCAGGTGTGCAGCCAATCAAAAGTCAAAAGGGAAAAGGTGGAGTCAGGCCCTGAAGCTCAGGAGTGACCAGTACCTTGGACAGCACCCGCCCTTTAAGGTCTGGGGTCTAGTGGAGAAGTTACATCTATCTAGCTTAATGTGGGCATTGGTGCCATGCTGTAGGCTGTTACAAAGAATGAACCTGGGGCCAGACCTCCAAAGACCAAGGCGCTCAGTCCGACAGCCACAAGGAGCCAGCCCCAAGCCTGGCCAGGTGCCCTTCCCCGTCTTGGCATCAGCTCTTCGAGGCCGGGCTGTTACTTGCACAGCAAGGGTGGAAGTCCAGCTTTGGACCCTACAGGAACAGGATGGCCATTTTGGCTGCCCTCGTAGTCCCCACACTGACCACGAGAGGGTCTGCTGGCCACAGAACCCTTCTGTACCTGCCTGCTCTGAAGACATTTTGCAGGATGCTGCTCCAAGTTGCATCATGATAAATCTGGGTTCTCTCTCTCTGAGCCCCACTGACATCTTGGGTCAGATAATTGTTTGTTAGAGGCTGTCCCTGTGTATCACAGGGTGTTCTCTATCCATTAGTTGTTAATAGCACCCCTCCTCGCCCCAGGTATTGCCAAATGTGCCCCATGATGAGGCGTGGTGGAAATTGCCCTGGTTGGGAACCACTGCAATAGAACATCCTGCTTTGTTTTGTTTGGTTTGGTTTGGTACTGGGGATTAATCTCAGGAGCACTCAACCACTGGGCCACATCCCCAGCCCTTTTTTGTATTTTATTAGAGACAGGGTCTCACTGAGTTGCTAAGTGCCTCGCCATTGCTGAGGCTGGCTTTGAACTCCAGAGCCTCCTGACTCAGCCTCCCAAGTGCTGAGATTACAGGTGTGCACCACGGTGCCTGGCTGAACATCCTGTTCTTTTTTTTTAAATATTTTTATTTATTTGCTTTAGTTGTACACAATGCATTTTTTACTCAATGTGTTTTATTTGTACGTGGTGCTGGAGATCGAACCCGGGTCGCCCACGCGCTAGGCGAGTGCTCCACCGCTGAGCCACAGTCCCAGCCCTGAACATCCTGTTCTGATGAAGCCTTTTGACCAGATAACTAGAGAACAGAAAGACTTTCCTTTCTGCTTTACCTGCTAGGAAGCTCAGGTCTATGTAGTTTCAGTTACAGGGTTGAATGTGCTCCTGTGTTGGTCCAGGAATGGTTTCAAGCAGCCCAGAGGCCAGATGAAAAACAACTGGGGGGGGGGGGGGTGTTACGAGGAGCCAGATTTCAGCAAAATTTGAAGCATTTCCTACTAATGGAACTGACCAGCCCTAGAACATTACTGGAACATTACTGGAAATGTTCAATGAGTAGGGACAAACATTACAGGATGAATCTGGGTGTTTTTTAAAATTTACATCTGTCCCTCTATTTCATTTAGCGCACACACACACACACACACACACACACACACCCCAAGGCTTATAGACCAGGATGAATAAAACAAGATTGAATGTGGGAAAACCAATTAATTTTTAAAGGAAAACAATATCATCAACGGTAAGTATCACCTGGTGAAGCAGCCCCAATCAGGGAGATGGCTATTGCGGCTAGCTGGAAGCCATGAGTTCCACCTGATAATAATCATATGCACGTGACGCACCTGTAAATGCACGTGACGCACCCGCAAAGCTAAAGGTATATAACCGGGTGAAAGCGGTCAGAAGCAGCATTCATTCAGTCAGTCGTTCAGTCGCTCAGTCGGTCGGAAGAAGAGTTCGGGTCAGAGAAGAAGAAAAGAGTCAGAGCGGCCAGAATGTAGTCAGAAGAAGAAATAAGAGCGGTTAGGAGAGAGAAGAAATTGTTGCTGGTCAGAGTCAGGCCAAGGCTGCCAAAGAAGAAAGAAAGAAGAAGCTCTCTCTCTCTCTCTCTCTCTCTCTCTCTGCTCTCTCTAAGAAAGTAAAAAAACTAAAGTAAAGAAGTAAAGAGTCAGTAGTCAGAAGAAGTAAAGAGTCAGCGAGGTTGCTGAAAGAGCCAGTGTTAGAGTTTTGAGAGATTGCTAAAGCCGAAGAATAAAAAACCTTCTTTCATCTTCATTCTGCCTCCGAGTTTTGCTCCCGCGGCGTTGTTGCTCCAAGTCAGGAAGCAACAACCTGGCAACAGAATTCAGACCAGTCATTTCCCTGTCTTGGACAGGTGGTTTCAAACTCTGAAATCCCTCATTTCCTCACCTGTAAAATGGGGACGCAAGAGTTCCTCCTTGGTAGACAAAGTGATTACAAGAATTAAATAAAATGTCGCTGTGCTTGGTGCAGGGCCTGACCTGCAGCTCAACAAATGGCCCCTGAAAATTGTCTTAAGGCAAATTTGTTGTAAGCGACAGAAACCAAGCTCTAGCTAGTCCAGGCAAAAAGGGATTTTATTGATTTAAAAACCAGAAAGTCTGGAATTGGGGGCTGGGAGCGCGTCTCAGTGGTAGAGCACTGGCATCGCATGCGGATGCCCAGGGTTGCATTCCCAGTGGAAAAGGGGGTGAGGGAGAGAGAAGGAAAGAAAGAGGGAGGAAAGAGAGAGTAAGGAAGGACAGGACAGGAGGGAAGGAGGGAGGGAGAGATAAAGAGGCAAGAAGGAAAAAGGGAGGGAAGAAAGAAACCAAAACTAAGTCTGGAATTGGGTCTAACATGGGGTATGCTGGTTCTTCAACAGGACAGTCTTCCTCTCCATCTCTCACTCCTATTTCCCTCCAAATGATGGAAAGGAGGATGAAGATAGCTCCAAAAGGAAAGGAGCGCCCCCTTCTTCCAATAGAATTTAAGGAACATGCTGATTGGTTCATTTGAGTCACATGCTCAGCCATGAACCAATCACAACGCTCAGAGGAATGGCATACTGTGATTGGTTGGCGCAGTTGAGCAGCCCACTCTGAATTCTTCGGTTCTCCAAACCTTACCCAGAGCTTGAGGCTAACCTTGCTGGACCCCATTTCCTAGCAACTGATCTGTGCCTGCCTAGAGCATCTATCTTGCCCCAGGGTGTAATTCTGCAAACAGGCTCTTCCTAGTGAGAGTAATTGTTATCTTTTGTAGAGAGAATGTTCATGGTGTGACCTACAAGCAACCCGTGTCCCCCGGCTGTCTATAGTCCCACTTTTACCTCCCTCAGCATTACTTGTCCCCTCTTTCAACTTGGGGCAGAGAACTCAGTTTTAGTGATCAAAATGGAGCAGATATAAGCTTCTGCTTCATAAGAAACACACGAAAAAAGCTGTGTCTTTCAAGACCTTGCTGAAGGCTGCATGAAAGCTCCCACAGATCCCAGCATCCTGATATTTTTGTTAAAAGTCCTTAATCCACAGCCTCAGGAGACATGTGATCGAGTTTCAAGATAAAACAGGCTACAATTTAATTAGCTGTTTTTCTTCCACATAACAGAGATTTCTAATTTTCTGAGGAATGCTCCTCTATGAGGCTGCCATATACATCCAGACAGGCTGTGTACTGCACAAACCTAGGGAGCCCCGTTCACTTTATAATCCATGCAAGTGGTGGCCGGGCTTTGCTTAGCCATTTCCACATTTTAAGTTATTTTTCTCAATGCCCTTTGCTCTGCAGGTACTAATTTCTAAGGCAAGAATGGATGAAAAGGACAGAAATCCTAAAACTAGTTCAAAACCCTGGAAATGTGTTGAGACTAGAAAGAATGATGAAAGGCAAACCCCACCAACTTCACTCACATCCTCATCCCAGACCTAGTTCTTGCGGCCAGGTTCTCTGTTAGTACGTATAGATTCATACCAAACTGGGGAGCTGTTAGACACAGACCTAACCACAAAAGCAAGGTGCTCAAATGTACTGAGCAGACAGAAACAACAGATGTCCTTACACATGCTGTTGGTAATGAGATTATCCAGGAGGTGACAGAATGAGGCACCAGAGACCCCATCCAACTGAAGTCATCTCAGATCCACTGTGAACTTGCAGGAAGGTCTCAGACCATAGTCCAGCACAGACCTAGAAGGTTCAGAAAGGGACACAACACCTGGACATCTGGTTGCTCGGGGCTATTGGTATTTGCGGGTAGGTGGTGTTCAACACACTAAAGACTCTCAGGAACACACCTGTAGTCAAAAACGTCAGATTGATTTAGCTTGACAACCACCACGGAGGGCCTTAAGGTCCCCCTAGAAGAGGGAATTTGGGGGGGGGGGGGGCGGTTAGAGGATTTGGGCTTATGTTGGGTGGTTTTAGGGAAAGTTGAAGCAATTCCAGAATGTGCTGTCAGGAGGCAGAGAACAGATTTATGGCAGAGGTTTCAGTGATTTTCAGCTCTGAGATGGGAGGGCTGAAAGCAGAGTTGGTACTGCCATTGGCAAGAAGCAGCGCTCATTTGCATTAGTGGGGAGAGGGGGGTGGGCACTCACTTTTTGTGGTTGCAGTGTGTTCTCATCTCTATCTTGGTTTAGATATGGTCACAGAGTGGCCTTGTCTGATCATTGCTTATATTCTGTGGCCGTTGTTTATGTTTAATAGAGAACATCATGGCCCAGATGCCAGCTGCCAGCTGCCAGGGGCTGTTTTTTTTTCACCCCCTCCCCTGCAGGGAAGTGTGTTGCCAGGTAGTTTGTCCAGAGCCCTCCCCAGTCCTGGCTAAAGTTTCCCAGAAATCAGCAGTCAAGACAGGCACTTGGAGTCCCCCAGGGATGCAGCAACGCTTCATCTGGGTAGGAGGCTGAAGACACTAAGGGAGAGAGACTATCCCAGACTCTGCTCCCCTGGGGGTGTAAAAGGGTGTTACCCAGAAAGAGTGAAGGGTTCCAAAATCAAAAAAAAAAAAAAAAATTTTTTTTTGTTTTTTTTTTTTGTTTGTTTGTTTGAGAAATGCTGAATTAAGTAAAGGTAGACACGTTTTTTTAAACTGTGGGGCTTCTCAGGCTTGACCATGCCTATTTGCAAGGCGAGTCTGCTACAGCCATGTCACATTTGCTGTTTTTTGAACAAAGGTAGTCAGAGACATTGACAGAAGCCGAGACAGAGACAGAGGCAGAAAGAGAGAGAGACACAAAGAGGACAGAGGCAGAGAAAGTGAGGGGACCGGGGCAAAGCGAGGACACAGGACAGGGATAAAGACATAAGGACGGAGAGATCGGGACTGGGAGAGACAGGGCCAGAGAGAGACAGAGGTGGAGAGAGAGCCAGGGCCGGGGCCAGAGAAGGGCTGAGAGGGGCCGAGGACAGCCGGAGGGACGCAGCCAGCGCAGCGCGGGCGGGCGCGGCGCAGACAAAGGCGCGGCCGCGCGGCTGGGGCGGCCGGGCCGGGACAAAGGCTGGCCCGGGGGGCGGGGGCAGCGATGGCGACAGCCGTGGCGGGCGCGGGCGAACTACAAGTCCCAGCAGCTCCCGCTGCGGCCCTCGGCCGGCCCCTCTCGCTCCCCGGGAGCGCCTGGCGGGGCCGCTGGGCCGAGGGGGCCGCCGGCGGGGCTGGCGGGTGGGGGGCTTCCTGCAGGCCCGGGGGGCGCCGGCGGCCGGCGCGGGCGCGGCGGGCCGGGCAGGGGCGAGGGGCGCCGGGTGAGTGTCCCCGCGAGCGGGCCGGGCCGGGAGGGGATCAGGCGGGGGACGGGCTGGGGGCCCCCGCGTGGGGCGCGGCCCGGGGCGACCTCTATTCGCCCCCCGGCCCGCGCGCCGCCCCCGCCGCTGGGACGAGGGGGTCGCGGCGCGGCGGGAGGGGGCCCCAGCGGTCGCCGGCCTAGCGCGCTCATCCTGCCGCGGCGGGGGAGGGCCCGGAGCCCAAGCCTCGGAGCCGGAGGGGCGGGGGCGCCCGCTATTCTGGGGTGCGGAGCTCGGGACGCTCCCTCCTGGAAACCACGCGGGGGGGCCCCGGGCATTGGTTTCCCCACCTCCAGCTTGGTGCGGGGATTCAGGAGGCCCTTTCCTCAGAAAGAGGGATCCAGGAGTTCCTTCTGCCCCCAGGACCCCAGGAAAGGGCCCAGCTATTGTTTGTCTCCCCCTCTCCTCTTGGGGTCTAGAGTTCTGGAAGATACTTCCCAAAAGGCGATTCAGGGGCCCACCTGTCCCCAGGAGTTCCGTGCTTTCTCCAGATCCCGTCTTCCATCTAAGAGATGGGAATTGAGGAGGCCTTTCCTCTGGAAGAAATCTAAGGGTTCCTCTGCCCCCCCAGGAACCCAGGAGGGGACCCAAGTAGTTCCCCCACCCCCCAACTGTGGGGTCTGTGTTGAGGGGGCATCCAGAAGCTCAGCCCTCTTTGTTTGCTTACCCCCTTGCAGCTATGGGGTTGTGGCTCAGTCTGTCCCTCCTCCCAGAAGGGGAACCAGAGATTCCCCCACTCCCAGGAACTCAGCCCTGGGGTAACTCAAGACATCTCCCCAACTGAGCTTCCCGAGCTGAAGTGGCTCCAATTATTCTTCCTCCACCTCCCCACCTCACCCCACCCCCAGCCATGAGGCTGGGTTCAGCTCAGGATAGAGACACAATCCCCACACCCAAGATTCATTGCTCAGAATCTCCCCTCCCTGGGGGTTCCCCCAGTAACCCAGAGGGTCCCCAGGTATTATTTTCACCTACTCTCCAGGTAGGGGTTAGAATTCACAATCTTCTAGTCAACTGGGAAAACAGATATATTGGCAACTGACCCTGCTGTCCCAGCTAAGGGAGTGATAGATCGCCCTGCTCCTACTTCTCTATCAGGAGGGGTCTCAAATATGGTTTTCCTCCCCTCCCTACTAGCTTAGGGAACAGGCATTAAGATCATCTCTCTAGGACAGAAGGTACTCCCTAAGCTGTGAGGTGTGGAATTCAGATTGCCTCCTTCTCCTGTCTTCCCCCTAGTGACCCAGCAGGGGTACCAGATGTCATTTGCCACCCCCACCTCCTGCCACACGACCCAGGTTATTCTCCAACCATAGGTTTTAGAGCTCAGCATGTCACCTAAGAGTTGAGCCAGGGGCTGCTCTTCCTATAATCTGTCATCTCCAACAGGAGCGGGGAGGAAGGCAGGAATTCAAGCCATGTGCTCAGGACACAGGAACCCTAACACCAACCCTCTTCCCCAGGAGGGGGCCCCAGTTAAAGGGATTGGAACCTAGGACTCTCACAAGATCCAAGCTTCCCATCACAAGAATCCAGGATGGACAGAGGGGCAGAGCCATAGCATTGGGCACTGGAGACCTAGTTTGGGGTCCCATGACTTTCATCCAGGTTCAGGGCTGAGAGGGGAGGGTCCCACTATGTCCCGCCAGGGTCCTTCTACTGTACATCCTGGCTGGGCAAGTGAGAAGTCTTTTTGCAGAGATAAGAGTATGTTCAGGAGTTACGGGGGCATGGCTGAATCCCTTCTCCCATCCCTGCCCAGACTCCAAAGAGATTCCCTGTTTCTCAGAACCTATTTCCATCCACTTTGTGTCCTCACTCTGCAGATCCTGTCCCTGAAGCCCTCAGCAGTTCTGCACCTGGGATGCGTCGCTCAGTCCTAGTCAGGAACCCAGGCCACAAGAGCCTGAGGCCTGTTTATGAAGAGCTTGACTCTGACAAAGAGGACCTCGACCCCATTTCTGAAGCCCCAGAGCCTGATCCCGAAGACCTCAACACTGTCTCAGAAGATGTGGACCCCAACTATGAAGATGTGGAGCCTGTCTCAGAGGATCTGGGTCCCGATGTGCAAGCTCCAGGCTCCATCTTGGGGAACCCAGATTCGGATCCCCAAGATTTGGACCCCATGTCTTCGAATTTCGACCTTGATCCAGATGTTATTGGCCCTGTGCCCCTGGTTCTCGACCCTGACAGCGACACCCTAAGCCCCGCCGCACCAGATGTGGACCCCCTTTCCTCCAGCCTCACTGCCACCCCCCAGGTCCTGGCCACCAGCCCCGAGGTGCTCCCTGCCCCAGCCAGCCCGCCCCGGCCCTTCTCCTGCCCGGATTGCGGGCGAGCCTTCCGGCGAAGCTCCGGGCTGAGCCAGCACCGTCGCACCCACAGCGGCGAGAAGCCGTACCGCTGCCCCGACTGCGGCAAGTCCTTCAGCCACGGCGCCACGCTGGCTCAGCACCGCGGCATCCACACCGGGGCGCGGCCCTACCAGTGCGCTGCCTGCGGCAAGGCCTTCGGCTGGCGCTCCACGCTGCTGAAGCACCGCAGCAGCCACAGTGGGGAGAAGCCGCACCACTGCCCCGTGTGTGGCAAAGCCTTTGGCCACGGCTCGCTGCTGGCGCAGCACCTGCGCACACACGGCGGCCCGCGGCCGCACAAGTGCCCAGTTTGCGCCAAAGGCTTCGGCCAGGGCTCCGCGCTGCTGAAGCACCTGCGCACGCACACCGGCGAGCGCCCCTACCCCTGCCCGCAGTGCGGCAAGGCCTTCGGGCAGAGCTCGGCGCTGCTGCAGCACCAGCGCACACACACCGCCGAGCGCCCCTACCGCTGTCCCCACTGTGGCAAGGCCTTCGGGCAGAGCTCCAACTTGCAGCACCACCTGCGCATCCACACCGGCGAGCGGCCCTACGCCTGCCCGCACTGCTCCAAGGCCTTTGGGCAGAGCTCGGCGCTGCTGCAGCAGCAGCACCTCCACGTGCATTCTGGCGAGCGCCCATACCGCTGCCAGCTCTGTGGCAAGGCCTTTGGCCAAGCCTCAAGCCTCACCAAGCACAAGCGGGTGCATGAGGGCGCCGCAGCTGCTGCCGCCGCTGCTGCAGCAGCAGCTGCTGCTGCGGCTGGCCTGAGCCTGGGGCCTGGCTTGGGCCCTGCATCCGTGATGAGGCCTGGGCAAGTCCCCTTCCTGGGTCCTGATGCTGTCTCTGTGCTGGGTTCTGGCCTGGGCCTCAGCCCTGGCCCCAGCTCTGGCCGCAGCCCCGACCCTGGCTCTGCCCTGGGCTCCCTTCCCAATCCCAGCCCTCAGCCTCTCTCTGGCTCCACATCCACTCCCAGCCCGGAGCCTGTTGAATGTTCTGACCCTAAGCCTAGTGATGACGGCGACCCTGACCTTGTGCCCAGCCCTGACCCCAACCCTGAGTCCCACCCTGACCCCTGCTCTCCCATCCGTGACACTGTCAGCCCAGCCCTCCCTACTGGTGAGAGTCCAGAGTGGGTAAAGGAGCAAGGGGCACTACTGGGGCCTGATGGCTGAAAGGGGACACCAGCACCCACGGGCCTGGGGAAGTTGTGTGTTGTGCAGTTAGTAAAATCCTCCCACTGCCTCCCGGCTCTGCGTTGTGGCTTGCTGTCTGCGCTTCCTCCCCTGATGCACAGCCTGGCCCTCCAGAGATGGGAGGGTGTGGCCAAGGCCAACCATACACCTGGAGCCACACCCCACAAGATTCCTAGCTTCTCCTATAAGGTCTCACGTTTGTCCATCCCACTAGTCACCACTGTGCCTCTCCAAGCCTGTGTGTGTGTGGGGGGGGGGGGGGTTCTTAGTCAGGGGAGACTTGCCCTGCAGTTGGCCTGAGCAGAGTCCCCTCCCTTTGGTTTTCCACTAATGCTGGAATCTCTGGCATGTTGCTGGTGCAGGTCTAGTGGGCTGTAATGGAGGCTGATAATGGACCATGACGGCAACCCTCTCCATTTGCTCCCAGAGCCTACCCCTTGCCCTCGGAAGCCCACTAGGCAAATGGAGGCTGCACGTTTATGTGTTCAACAAACATCTGCTGATTGTTAGTGTCTCAGCAAGGGAGCAAGATAAGCATAGCCCTCACCCTGACAAAACTCACCATCAAATTTAAAAATATTTCAAAAGTAATCAGAGGATGGCACATTCTTAAAGAAGCAGAACAAGACTTCTGATTTAGGTGGCGTGAACACTGTCCTGAGGAAGGGTTTTGTAGGTCTAGTGCCACTAATTGATTAATCAGCACTGTTTACTCAGCTTTGTGCAGTGATCTTGCAATCGCTCATTTATTTCTTCCGACAGCCTGAGAGTCCACTAACGCCGAGTATTTGCCATTTTGCAAATGAGGAAACAGGCATGCAGTGTTTAAGAGACGCTGGAAAATGTAGAGGTGGCAGATAGATGGCAATGCCTAGATTTAAACCTGAATTGTCTACCCTGCCGAGACTGGTGGTCTTAACAGTTATGCTCAAGGGCAAAAGTGTGCAAAGGCCCTGGGATCATCAAGAGATGAACTAGAGGAAGAGGTGTGAGCTAGACCCGAGCAATCGGAAGGCGCCAGCAGGTTCTCTGGCAGAGGACTGATATGAATGATTCTTTGAAGGTGCTTCTGGTTGCTGGGTGAACAGTGGAGTCAGGGGGGTAGCAGGAGGAAGTGCGCTGGGACTGAGGAGGTTGTCCAGGCCAGGACTGCTGGGGGACTCTGGACTGTGGACAAAGGGGTGGGTGGGGCGATAAGCGGTCCTATTTGGTTTAGGAAATTGGTTTGCAGATGGGCTGGGAGGAAGGAACAATCCTTAGGTGGGTTGCAGAGTCATCACCAGACCCCGAGGAGGGTAAGGGGTCAAAGTCTGGACATGGAAGTCACGAGGTTGGCACCACAAGCGGGGCCTCACAGGGAGCCAGGGCGGAGCCAGTCACTGTCGCGCTCAGAGCCAGCCCATTTATCTCCTCTCCAGCAGAAAGCTGTGACGCTAGGACCTCAAGACCGCCGTCTGCTCGCGAGTCGCGGGCTAGGGCACGCATGCGTGCTTCTCCGGGAGGGGTCGTCGTGGCGCAGTGGGCGGGACTGGGCCGGTCACGTGGACGCCCGGGCGCCCTCGTCACGTGACCGCGGCGCGGGTCAGCTGATGCGGGAGGGTTTGAAGCGGCGCCGCGAGGGAGCGAGGCCGCAGTGACAGCAGCGGGCGCTCGGACCCAGGCTGCCCAGGTGCGCGCCCCGCGCCCCGCTCCCCGCGCCCCGGCATGGCAGCCCCGGTGGGCCGGCGCGGCTCAGGTGAGGGCGGGCGGCGCGCGGGGCAGCTTCTTCGACCTCGGGCGGCGGAGCTGCCGGTTCCCTTCCCCAACTCCGGTGCGGGCTTCTCAGCTGCTCCACGGTAGAGACATAGGCAGACCGCTCCTAGAACTTGGGCGGCGGGTGGGCACCAAGCTTCCCCCCTTCCCAAACCCAAGCTCTGTTCGGAGGTCCTGAACTCAGGCAGCTGGCAGGCCTCCAGCTCGTCCAACCCGGGGTGGCGAGGTGTCCAGGATTTCCATTCCGAGCCCAAGTTCTGATTGCACAACTTTGCTGGAACTGAGACAACTGGCATCAGCTTCTCTGACCCGCACGTGAGACCCCAGGCTTCCCTTCCTGAACGCAGGAGGCAAATGCGCGCCTTCTCTGAACTCAGATTGTGGCTGCCCAACTCCCAGCCTCTTCAGAGGTCCTCTCCCATCCGGAAGGCGGAGGAAGACCCCTGTATTGACCTCCCCTCGAGCTGGCTGGAGACACCTGCTCGGTGTCGGGACTGGTAGGGTGGGTAGGCTAGCTGTTATCCAGCCAAGGCAGGAGCCGCCTTCTGGCTTCTCTTCCTCCTGGCTTGTAAACAACAAGCGCATCCAAGCTCCAAAGGGAGAGGCCAAGAGCTGGGACCTCCCTACACCACAGTTCTGACAGCACTGACGCTTATCCTGATGGCTTTTGTGCTGAGGTGTGGCTTAGTGGTGGATCACTTGCTAGTATGTTCAAGGTCCTGGGTTCCACCCCCAGTATTGAAAAAAAAAAAAAAAAAAAAAAAAAGAAAGAAAAGAAAAGAAAATCTATTCTGACAGCTTGCCAGACAAGGTTCCAAGTCCTAGAAAGAAAAGGCAAGGAGGTGATGGGGATGTTAGTGACAGTTCTGGGACATGGTCACCATGTCACAGTCACTATGACCCCAGCCATCGCTGGAACTTTGGGTCTTCCTGACAGTTTCAAAAGAAAAGCTGTGCTCGGCACCGCTTGCACACTGAGGGATGGCCTCGCTAATTCAGCGCCGCTGTGGGATCTGTGTCTGGGGGGATGGATGTTTTGACTTCCACTTTTCAGATGAGGAGCTTAGGGAGGTGTCCTGTGAGTTCCAGGACCAGTGCCCTTGGTGAGGATGGAGTGAGCGGTCTGCAAATGTGTTCCAGGGTTATTACTGTTATTGCAGAGCACCCCTTGCGCGGGCCTGTGGCTTGTGACAGTGTCAGCAGGACAGCCCAGGTTATGATAAATTCAAAGGTCATCGACTGGGTGTTTGTCCAGAGAAACCTGGAACATGGGGCTTGGAATTGGGACGAGCCCAGGGGCCTCGAATACCCTGTGCAGTTCCTTCTCCCCACAAATCTGCGACAGGAACATAGATGAAATGTTCAGATACTCGCCGCGGACCAGTCCCCATGATAAACACTTCATAAGCATCCATCCTTAACTTCCCGGTGATAGATGATGATTGCTCCGTTTTGCAGATGATGAAGCTGAGGCTCAGCAAGGCTGAATGTCCTGTCTGAGCTAGTGAGCGGGGCCACAAATCAGCTCAGGCTTTTTTTTTTTTTAATTTTTTAGACGTTGATGGACCTTTATTTTATTCATTTACCTACATGTGGTGCTGAGAATCGAACCCAGTGCCTCACACATGCTGGGCAAGTGCTGTACCACTGAGCCACAACCGCTAGCCCCAGGCTTGCTTTATTTATTTATTTATTTATTTTTATTTATTTTTAATATTTATTTATTTACTTTGGTTGTACACAATGCAATGCATTTATGTTTACGTGGTGTTGAGGATTGAACCCGGGCTGCACACGTGCGAGGCGAGTGCTCTGCCGCTGAGCCACAACCCCAGCCCTATTTATTTATTTTTTTTTTTTTGAGAGTGGATCTCCCTAGGTTGCCTGGCTCTCCTGACTCACCTCCTGAGTAGCTGAGGTTACAGGCGTGTGCCACTGCACCTGGCTAAAGGACTGCTGCATACAGCCATTAAATGTTGCAGATTTTTCTGTGTTTTCTTAGACCTCTCACAGTTGTTCCTTGGAAGAAGCATGGATTGGGGGAAGAAGGAGGAGGGAGTAGCCCAGGCCTTGGCCTGAACCTGTAGCAAGTAAAGCTGCCCAGGCCTTAAAGCTTTCTCCTGATTCCACAGAGACCGAGCGACTCTTGACCCCCAACCCTGGGTATGGGACCCAGTCAGGGACTTTGCCGGTCCCTCCAACCCCCCCAGAGGAGGAAGACCTCCGCCGCCGGCTCAAGTACTTTTTCATGAGTCCCTGTGACAAGTTCCGGGCCAAGGGCCGCAAGCCTTGCAAGTTGATGCTACAGGTGGTCAAGATCCTGGTGGTCACTGTGCAGGTGAGACCAGCCTGGAAGGAGAGGCTTGGACTGGGAGCCTCCTCCTGGGCCTTCGCAGCGGCAGAACCACACTGAGAATGCGGTAGCCCGCCAGAGCATCTGAGATGTGTGTGTGCAGCAGGTCCTTTTGGGCTCACAGCGGCCCAGTACCGGTGTCTCATTGCATGAGGCCAGTGAGGCTCGGAAAGGTTCAGGGACCTGTCCAAAGCCACACAGTGACTGAGCACTAGAAGATAGCATTTGAGCCCAGGCAGTCTGACACCATGTGGACTCTCAAAGAGAACTGACCTGTGGCTGAACCAGGTGGTCCCACTTTCCCAAGCCAGGCCTGTGCTGGGCTTTGGGGGCCCCATGATGAGTCACACTCAGCCCCTGCTTGCTTCTAATCCAAGGCTGTAGCTGAAGGCCTCCATCCCCCTAACTTCCCCTTGGTAAAGGGGCCCAGTAATGTGCTTGCCGGGAGGTTGGGGTTTGGGCATCCAGTAAACAGGTGATGAACGAACGCTCACAGCTGCCGTGAGATGTACAAGTGCGCACTGTGTGCTGCACCCTGGGGACATCATGGTGGATGTGGCATGGAGCTTAGGCCCCGAGTCGGGGGTGAGGAGGGCAGTGTCTCACATCAAGCAGACATGCACAGGTGCGGGTGTCCGGAGAGCCCTGCCCACCCCCGGGATGCCTCTAGGGCCCACTCTTCCTCTTCTGCTTCCTGTGCCCCAAGGGAGGCCCTGTCCCAGCAAAGCCAACCTCACCTGCCCCTCTTGCCAGCTCATCCTGTTTGGGCTCAGCAACCAGCTGGCGGTGACATTCCGGGAGGAGAACACCATCGCCTTCCGACACCTCTTCCTGCTGGGCTACTCGGACGGGGCGGACGACACCCTCGCGGCCTACACCAGGGAGCAGCTCTACCAGGCCATCTTCCATGCTGTGGACCAGGTGCGCGTGGACAGGCTGGGGGTGGGGCACACGACAGCCCTGGGGGCTAACGAACCCTCCCTTCCTGTGCCCACAGTACCTGATGCTGCCCGAGGTGTCGCTGGGGCGGTACGCCTATGTTCAGGGTGGGGGAGGCCCCTGGGCCAACGGCTCAGCGCTGGCTCTCTGCCAGCGGTACTACCACCGTGGCCACGTGGACCCAGCCAACGACACCTTTGACATTGACCCAATGGTTGTCACTGGTGAGTGATCAGGGCAGGGCTTAGTATTGGGAGCTTGGGCTTCTGGGATTCAAATCTTGGCCCAGGAGCTGGATGTGGTTAGCACAAACCCAGCTCATGCAAGGCCCTTGGTCCCAGCCCCAGCACTGCCAAAAAGAACCAAACCTCATAAAATCCTGGCCCTGCCTCCTCTGTGCCATGGGGTTGTGATTTGGGATCATGATCATGAATGATTTGACATGCGCAATGTGCTTGGCAGAACTCGTGGACAGAAAAGAGCCAGGAATTTCTTTTTTATTTGGAACTGGGGATTGAACTCAGGGGCACTCGACCACTGGGCGACATCCCCAGCCCTTTTTTTTTTTTTTTTTAATATATTTATTTATTTTAGTTGTACACAATGCATTTTATGTTTACGTGGTGCTGAGGATCGAACCCGGGCCTCGCACGTGCGAGGTGAGCGCTCTGCCGCTGAGCCACAACCCCAGCCCCCCCAGCCCTTTTTAGTATTTTATTTAGAGACAGGGTCTCACAGAGTTGATAGGTGCCTCGCCATTGCTGAGGCTGGCTTTGAACTCGCGATCCTCCTGCCTCAGCCTCCCAAGTGCTGGGATCACAGGCGGCGCCGGCTCCAGGAATTACTTTTTCTTTTTTTTTCTTTTCTTTTTTTTTAATATTTATTTATTTGCTTTTTAGTTGTACACAATGCGTTTATTTTTATGTGGTGCTGAGGATCGAACCTGGGCCGCGCACGTGCTAGGCGAGCGCTCTACCGCTGAGCCACAACCCCAGCCCAGGAATTACTTTTTCATGTCATTAATTTATAACTTTATGGGGTCCATGGAGCATCAGGCAGTAGTCTCTGTATGGAATAAACCCCGGGCCCTACCCTAGGGGGAGAGCAGATTTTCAAGCACAAAGCGCCAAGTGAAGCAGGGGCAGCCTGCGGGGGCTCAGGGGAGACCAGCCTAGGCCTCCCCTGCTCCCTGAGGCCCTTCCCTGACTGCCTGTCCTCAGACTGCATCCAGGTGGATCCCCCCGAGAGACCCCCTGTACCCCCCAGTGAAGATTTCGCCCTCTCC
The DNA here is from genome assembly GCA_025594165.1 of Tamias sibiricus. Taxonomy (NCBI): domain Eukaryota; kingdom Metazoa; phylum Chordata; class Mammalia; order Rodentia; family Sciuridae; genus Tamias; species Tamias sibiricus. Next base: position 5,680,685 of record CM046673.1, read on the forward strand.
GACGGCAGCTCCAGTTACAAGAACCTCACGCTCAAATTCCACAAGTACTGCCTGCTCGCTTGAGGGGCTGAGGGGGCCGAGGGCGGGGGCACAGGATGCCTGGCGTCCTGACCTGTAGCCACTTCCCTGCAGACGCCCTGTGAGCGGCTCCCCTGCTAGCTGCAGAGTCAGCCCGGCAGGGGAGGGGTGATGGCACGGGGACCTGGAGGGACGGCCGGGGCCCCTCCCCTCACCTGAGCCTCCCCCTAGGCTGATCAACGTCACCATCCACTTCCAGCTGAAGACCATCAACCTCCAGAGCCTCATCAACAACGAGATCCCTGATTGTTACACCTTCAGTGTCCTGGTGAGGACCCTCCTGGGATCTGGGGCTCCACAGGGCTCCTGAGTTCCAGAGCTGGCACTTGCCAGGCCAGGGAAGGTGTGGGGAGCCTTGGCTGAAGGTGGTGGGCGGGGCTGGGGCCACTGGGCCATCCGATCCATCCTGCAGGTCTGGAGGGGCTTGGGGCTGCTGACGTTCAGCTGCCTCCCGCCCCGCCCCGCCGGCCCCTGCAGATCACATTTGACAACAAGGCACACAGCGGGCGAATCCCCATCCGCCTGGAGACCCAGGCCCACATCCAGGAGTGTAAGCACCCGAGTGTCTCCAGACATGGTGAGCCCCTGAGCCCCAGACCACCCCCAAGCCAGCGGCAATCGGGGTCCCCGACCTGCCCAGGGATCCCCCAAGCCTCAGACCAGCACTGACCAGGAATTCTGACCCCAAGCTCCGGAGTGCCCTGACCACACAGCCCTCCGGGTCTCCAGCCCTGCCTGACCCAAGCCCCAGCCTCCCAGGCCCTGTGTCACCCTTGACCCCGCCACCCCCTGCCTCGCAGGAGACAACAGCTTCCGGCTGCTGTTCGACGTGGTGGTCATCCTCACCTGCTCGCTGTCCTTCCTGCTCTGCGCCCGCTCCCTGCTCCGTGGCTTCCTGCTGCAGAACGTGAGGCCCAGGGTCCCGTGCGCCGGTGCCCATCTTGCCCAGCCCTGGGGCCCTGAGGGCCAGGGCTTCAAGGCTCCTGTGCCTGGATGGACCCTCACCCCACCTCCTCCTGCAGGAGTTTGTCGGGTTCATGTGGCGGCAGCGGGGCCAGGTGATCAGCCTATGGGAGCGGCTCGAGTTTGTGAATGGCTGGTACATCTTGCTGGTCACCAGCGATGTGCTCACCATCTCGGGCACCATCATGAAGATCGGTATTGAGGCTAAGGTGGGTCATGCCCATGCCCTGCCCTGGGTCCCTGTGCCATCTGTCCCAGGTCCTGGCCCCACTGCCATGCCTCCCAAGAAGGGTGGGGTCGAATGAATTGACACTGCTGTCACCCCTAGAACCTGGCGAGCTATGATGTCTGCAGCATCCTCCTGGGCACCTCCACGCTGCTTGTCTGGGTGGGCGTCATCCGCTACCTGACCTTCTTCCACAAGTACAACGTGAGCCTCGTGCCCCTGAGCGGACTTGGGCAGGGACGCATCTGGCCCTCTGAGTGACCACCCATGTCCCCCGAGCACACCCCCCCCCCACATAAAGCAGTCACAGACCCTGACTGTGCCCAGTCACAAGTCTCTTCCTTGTACCTGCCCACCATAGACATACCTGTCCCTGCACCTGGGCAGGACCATGGGCACCTGCCCCTTCCTGTCCACAAGCTGGTCAGCATGGGGCACCCTTGGACCCTCCTCTTCAGGATGGCCTTGCCCCTTCCAAGTGCTCACCAGCCTCTGTGTCCACATTGGTGAGGCCCTGCCTGCTCCCCCACCCCCCAGGTTGTGGTCACATCCTAAACCCTCTGACCCCCACAGATTCTCATTGCCACGTTGCGGGTGGCTCTACCCAGCGTCATGCGCTTCTGCTGCTGTGTGGCCGTCATCTACCTGGGCTATTGCTTCTGTGGCTGGATCGTGTTGGGGCCCTACCACGTGAAGGTAGGGGTAGCTGGGGCCGGGGTGGCCGTGAATGCAGTCGAAGGGCCCCTGGCGCCCTCCCTGAGCCCACTTACCTCTCATCCACCTGGTGACCTGAAACCACCCACCTGACCCCTGGTACTGTTTCTGCTAGTCTGTAGCAATTTTTCTGTCTACCCCTCTGACCCCCAGTAGCCCTGACATGGACTTTGTGACTGTCATCATCACACTTGCTGATAGTCCTGTCTTGATCCCAGTTATTCTGTCCTCGGCTTTATCTGCTGATCCCTCTGAGCCCGGGGAACTCTGTCATTTACTATGTGACCTTGTCGTTGACATGACGACCTTCCGAGGGCCCCGTCATGACTGCTGGTACTCTGCCCACTGACCCCCTGACCCCTGGTGACCCTACCTGCAGTTCCGCTCGCTGTCGATGGTGTCCGAGTGCCTGTTTTCGCTCATCAACGGGGATGACATGTTCGTGACGTTCGCGGCGATGCAGGCGCAGCAGGGCCGCAGCAGCCTGGTGTGGCTCTTCTCCCAGCTCTACCTCTACTCCTTCATCAGCCTCTTCATCTACATGGTGCTCAGCCTCTTCATCGCGCTCATCACGGGCGCCTACGACACCATCAAGGTCAGCTGCCCAGCCTGCCTCCCTGGGCGTCCCACACACATGCATGGCCCTGAGCTCCGCTGGCTGCCTGCCACTAAGGAGTCCTGGGGACAGAGCAGGCTAGCAAACACCAGGGAGAATGTGAGCTGTTGAGACTCTGAAGTCCAAGTGAGGCCCAAGTGGGACTGAGGCTGCCCAAGTATCACCAAGGTGGGCTCGGGTCAGGGCGGTTCCTGGGTCTGCTCTTACTAACAGGGAATCTGAGGCAGTGTTTCGGGAACTCGCCCAGTGTCAACTCCTGAGTGTGGAGCTCGGTTCAGCCCAGGGCTGTCTGATTCTGCAAGACACACACTCAACCCCTGTGTCTTATGGGACCTCCAGGAATGCTGGTCTTCCTGCAGGCTGCAGGGGTCAGAGAAAACAGCAGGACAACGGGGTGGCAGAGGACAGGATTCTTTTAGAAAATATGTCCCAGGGCGCATTCTGAGCCAAGGTCTGTGCTGGGTGCTGGGCATCAAGAAAAAGCAGGCCTTCACAGTCTAAGGCCTGTGGGAAAGATGGAGGATGCAAGAGTGGACGTCCACTGGCCACTGACCCACTGGTAAGAGGTATGAAGGAGTGTGGAAAGTAGAAGGTACCTTGCTTTAGACTGATATTAGGGTGGATACAGGAAAGCTTCTAGAATGTTTTGTCCATGACTAGGCCTTAGCCACATGCAACTATTTAAATTTTGATTTGAACTAAAAGGAAATTCAGTTCCACACTCTGACCATCCACAGGTCAAGTGCCCAGACGCCAGTGTGGCTAGTGGCAGCCATGTTAGACAGCTTAGGTGATCGAGCATTCCCATCAGCTCAGTTTCAGATTGAAAAGGTGGAGCACGAGGGAGAGGGCACTTGGGGTAGGAACAGTCACAAGCAGAGAAACCTAGTAGCCAGGAAGCACTTGGAGAAGAGATGGTGGCTGTAGTAGGTTAAGGGGGAAGGGCTGTGCTAGGCCCTGCTGTGTCCTGTGTCACTGGCAGACGCGTGCCACCCCATCCGGCCCCATGCACAGAGCTGCCCACAGCCAGTTCCTGCCCCTCAGAACCTAGGAGCCCAATCAGGTCTTGCCCTAGCTCTTGGAAGTCACGCATGTCAGCCTTGGGTGTGTCCGCTCAGGACCTGCGCCCACAGACGTGTGCCGCCTTTGCCTGACTCACTCCATAGATATGTGTCTGGGCCTGCAGCAGAGGGCACCAAGACTGACCAAGATGAGGCTTGTGGCTGGGTGCAGTGGCGCATGCCTGTATGCCTGTAATCCCAGCACTTGGGAGGCTGAGGCAGGAGGATCACGAGTTCAAAGCCAGCCTCAGCCATGGCGAGGCACTTAGCAACTCAGGGAGACCCTGTCTCTAATAAAATACAAAAAAAGGGCTGGGGATGTGGCCCAGTGGTCGAGTGCCCCTGAGTTCAATCCCCGGTACAAAAAAGAAAGTGGCTTGTGGCCACATTCAGGGGTCGGGGCAAGGGAACATGAAACAACAGGTGCAGGTCATGGCCAGAGCAAAGGCCTAAAAGTGGAAGCCTGTCTAACCACCATCAGGACAAGGGCACCCAGATAGCTGGAGAGGGGTGCAGACCTCAAGGGCCTCGGAGGTGGGGGCCATGTTCATGCTGCATCTCCTGGCGTCTCTCCCCAGCACCCGGATGGCGCTGGTGCAGAGAAGAGCGAGCTCCAAGCCTACATCGCCCAGTGCCAGGACAGCCCCACTTCTGGCAAGTTCCGTCGCGGGAGCGGCTCAGCCTGCAGCCTGCTCTGCTGCTGCGCAAGGTTGGAATTCCGGTTAGGGCTGGGAATGGGGGCTCGGAGCTTGAAGGGGAGCGTGCCAAAGAGAACTGACACTTTTCCTTCCTGCTCCCCTCCTCCAGGGATGCCTCGGAGGACCGTTCGCTGCTGGTGAATTGACTCGACTACCACTGCCCCTGGACTTCTTCCCGCCCGCACTGCGGGAACCCCTGCTTATTTATTTTTAGAATTTGCTTTTAAGAATTGGCCTGGGCCAGTCAGGTCGGACACTGGGAAGGGGAGGGAAGAGGGTGGATGTTAAATAAATGGGGAAATAAACTTGTTTTCATTTCTAGAGGGAGGGGGCCCCAGCCCCAGGACCAAAGGGTCCTCTACCCCTTTAAGGCGCCGCCAGGCTCCGCCCCGCCCCGCCCACTAGGCCAGACCTTCCTAGCAAGGCGTGGGGCGGGGCTGGCGCGAGCCCTGAAGCGAATAATTTAAAGGGGCCACGCTTGCGGCGCCGGGCGGAAAGCTGGCGGTGGCGCCGAGTGGACCCCGGTTGCGGCCCCTGGGTGAGTCCGGGTTCCATCGGCCCAGCAGGGACGTCCCTTTGAGGATGGTTAGAGAGCTTCGGCTTTCCCAAGATCTGTCCTGTACCCGGTAGTTCCTGACTTCCTAATGCCTCCATCCTCCCAGTTCCTTGCGGGTGTTTCCGCACCGTAGCCAGGTGCTCCTGGGGTGGAAGGAGAGTAGACCCTTAAGAATTTTCCAGGTAACGTCTCAGGGCCTGGCGATTCCCTTGATTTCCCATTAACATTCTAGCGGCGCCAGAAATAACTTCAACGTCCCCGAAAAGTCCCAGTAAGAGTCGAGCATTGCTCAGTATCTTCCAAGGAACGTCCTTCCCAAGCCCCCAGTAACGTACCCACCCCGCTCCCGGTTTTTCCATTAGTAGTCTTTTATTCCTCAGAATCTCGCAGTAACTTTCCATTGCTCCCCCCAATAATCTTAGCGTCCCTGGTTACGCCTCCCAGCAATGGCGCCGGTATCATTCCCAGAGTCCCAGTGATGCTCCGCACCGCCACAGACCCCATAACTTCTTTGGTACGTGACAGTAGACCCCAGCGTAAAACGAGAGCACCTTTCGAGCCCACCCCACCCACTGTACCAGGACCCCTTCCATGGAAGCCCCCGACAGTATTTCCGCAAGCCCCAGGTCCTGGGTCCTTCCGGGGGCAGGCTTAGGTCAAGAGCCAAGTGTCCAGCCGACCCGTCACCCCGTAGCTTGAGGGCCCCGGTTTCCTGGGGTGAAACATCCGATTTTCGTAGGGATGGATGCAGCCTAAGGGACGGTGGGTCAAGACTGATCAGTCTTGCAGAGGGTAGACGCCGGTACAGGGGCCACCAGCTGGAAGGGGCCTTGCCCGGCGGAGACCCGTCTGCGGGCTGCTGACGGTGCCAGGATACCCTTTGGCCTCGGGGTGGGGTTGGACAGGCGGGGCGTCTGATCGGCCCTATGCGTAGGGGAAGGGAGCCAGGAAAGAAGCCGAGACCCGCCTCCCTGCCTGGCCCGGTCGGGAGGTCAGTTTACTCCATCCCTCTGTCTCCCAGCGTCCCTCCAGCCGCTTCCACTCAACCCTAAGTGAATGGAGAAGCCACCCGAGCCGGAGGTACCTAGGGGGCGGGACCTCGGGCAAAGGGCGGGGCTGAGGCAGGGGAGGGGCAGGATCAGGTTGACGACTTGCACGGGTTCCATCTGATCCTTGATTCCCCAGGACTCTGGGCTCTCAGACCTGCTGCCCAGCCTGAAGCAGTCCATGGAGGCCCCGCTGCAAACCGGAATGGTAAGGGGTGGGATTGTGAAGGGACTACGACTCCCAGTGTGCTCAGCGTGCACCATCGCGGTCCCGCGATAACGAGATCTTGTCTGTTCGGGCGGAACTACGTTTCCCGGCGTGCACCGCGAGCCGCCGAGCCGCGGGGGAAGAGTCGCGCCCCCGGGGAGGGAGTTGCGCTGGCCCATTCTGCAGATGGGGACACCGAGTCACGGGCTGAACACGACCTCCTCGGGGGCGGAGGCGAAGTGGGACGAGACCCGGGACGTCCTTGCCCCCTCCGAGGAGGGCTCGGCGGGACGGATATGCGGTGCGCAGCCTGTGCCGTTCGTCCCACAGGTGCTGGGCGTGATGATCGGGGCCGGAGTGGCGGTGCTGGTCACGGCCGTGCTCATCCTCCTGGTGGTGCGGAGGCTGCGAGTGCCGAGTGAGGACCCGGAGGGCCCCTCTGGGAGGGCTCTGGAGTGGGGAGCCGACATGCCGGGGTCTCCGAAGCAGTAGAGGTGGAGTTGCTGGCGTCTGCGCAGAGCTCAGAATGCCCCTCTCCCTTGCTATCCCCAGAAACCCCAGCCCCCGAAGGCCCCCGGTATCGGTTCCGGAAGAGGGACAAAGTGCTTTTCTATGGCCGGAAGATTATGCGGAAGGTGAGTCCAGGACCCCCTGAGGCCCGCGCTGACCGCACAGAGGCCCTGCCCAGTTTTCCCTGTTTACACTTCTTAGTGGACCCCCCCCCCCACCATACCCACCTTGATTCAGGATTCAGGATCTGGCTCCCCTCTTCTCAGTTGACCCATCCTCCCCTTAATTCTCCCAGGTGTCACAATCCACTTCCTCTCTGGTGGACGCCTCTGTCTCCACCACTTCCCGTCCCCGTATGAAGAAGAAACTTAAGATGCTCAACATTGCCAAGAAGTAAGACTGTACTGGGTGTGCCTGGGGGCTGTCTCAGGGGGCCTTTTGAGTGCTGTATACACCAAAGTGTAGATATCAGGGTTTGCTGAGCCCCGTGGACTGTCTTGGGACTCTTCCCACGTAGGAGGGACATCCCGGGGCTCTCTTCTGAGAGGTTATGTCAGAGTTCTTGTTTATCACACATATGCGTGGGGTTTCTGTTCCTTGAGGCTATTTCATTGGTGTCCCCTTATCCATAGGGTTATCTCTGAAGGTTATTTGCCATGTATTTAGGAATCCACACCAGACTACCTCAAGTGTTTCTGTGATCTGCTAGAGGAACTACCCCTAGCTTCTGTTCTCCAGGGTTAGAAAGATCTCCGCAGTCATTATACATAACCAGGCATCTCTTTGTCATCTGCCTCAGAGTTCTTCCAACACTAAGGAGGCTGTTTGGGGAAATTTTTCTTCTCCGGGGACTATCTCAAAAATCTTCTTTGGTGGGGGGGGCTGGGGTTGTGGCTCAGTGGTAAAGCACTCGCCTAGCACGTACGCAGCCCGGGTTCTATCCTTAGCAGTAAAAATAAATAAAGGCATTGTGTACAACTAATAAATAAATAAACATTTTATAAAAAATCTTCTTTCACTAGAATTATAGGAAGACACCTCAGGGGTCTCTTTTAGCATCAAAGGGCTATCTCAAGGTGTCTGAGAAGGCTCTTCCAGGCATCTTTTTAAGTTGGGAGCCGGCTTTGGGGGGTCCTGGCATCATGGGGCTCTGTCTTAAAGGGTCCTTCACACCAGGGGGTCATCCCAGGACTCAGCATGACAGGCCATGGTATGACAAGGCTCCCTGTGATTTGAGAAGGGCTAGCTAGGTTTTCCAGGATCAGTAGAGTCTACATATCAGGTTTCTCTTCATCATGAGGGTTGTATTCCCTGTGTCTGCACACCTGAGGAGCTACCCTGATGGCTTTTTTTTACTTTTTTGTGTGTGTGTGTGTGTGTGTGTGTGTGTGTGCTGAGGATTAAACCCAGGGGTACTTAATCACTGAACTATATCTACAATACTTATTGTTATTAAAATTTTGAGACAGGGTCTCACTGAGTTGCTAAGGGTCTTGCTAAGTTGCTGAGGCTAACCTTGAATTTGAAGTCCTCCTACCTCAGCCTCCCTGGTCCCTGGGATTACAGGCATGCACCACTGTGCCCAGTTTACCCTAATGTCTTAATGACTGTCAAAGGGCTATCCCAGAAGTCTATGACCTGAGAAAGGACTAGCACAAGATCTCTTTTGTCAGAAGAATTATTATATCCAGATTTCTCTACATCACTGAATTTAACTCATGGGTCTGCTCATACTAGAAAGTCTGTCTCAGAGATCTTGTGCTAGGGGAAGGGCTATCACAACAGAAACTGCAATTTGTGAGGAAGGACTCTCCTGGGTGATGAGAGGTGCTGTATCTGTATTCTCCATATGTGATGAGGACTATCTTAGCGATAGAGAGGCTTTCCGGGGTCCCTGAGACCTGAAAAGAAGGTTATATCAGGGAACTTTTCTCTCTTGATTCTTTTTCTTTTCTGCTTTTTTTTTTTTTTTTTTTAATTTTAGTTGTAGATGGACACAATATTTTTATTTTATTTATTTATTTTTATGTGGTGCTGAGGTTGAACCCAGTGCCTCACAGGTGCAAGGCAAGCGCTCTACCACTGAGCCACAATCCCAGCCCCTTTTCTCTCTTTTTTAACCTCAAGGATCTTTACAGAGAATATGGAGACTGGATCTGAAGTCTTATGTAACAGGTGCAACCTCAGAGGCATGCTCACGTTAGGAAGGTTGTCTCAGGAACCTACTCTGTGGCTACTGAAAAGACTGTGTGAGGGCTCTTGTGACAAACAGGCCCTCTTTCTAAGGTCTTCCCGTGTCTTGGAAGCTATGTCAAGGGTCTGCCAGGAAGCCGGGCGCGGTGGCGCACGCCTGTAATCCCAGCACTTTGGGAGGCTGAGGCAGGAGGATCGCGAGTTCAAAGCCAGCCTCAGCAATGGCGTGGCACTTAGCAACTCAGTGAGACCCTGTCTCTAAATAAAATACACAAAAGGGCTGGGGATGTGACCCAGTGGTCGAGTGCCCCTGAGTTCAATCCCCAGTACCACAAAAAAAAAAAAGGGTCTGCCAGGAGAACTAGAGGGTCCATTTTAGGGGCCTGTGACTAGTGGAAGGGCCGTGTTGGGGCTTGATATCAGGGTTCACACATTTTTTTTCTGTAAAGGGCCAGGAAATAAACATTTTAGGCTTTGCAGGCCACGTACAGTCTTTGTCCCAGTTATTCAACTCTGCTATTATAGCGTGAAAGCTGCCGTAGATTTGTGAATGAACGAATGTGGCCCTGTGCCAATAAAACTTCATTTACAGAAATAGGTGATGGGCCTGATTTGGCCAGTGGGCCAGAGTACGCTCCACGTGAACCCTGGGGAAGGGCTCTCTGGGGGCCTTAGGTCGGCCTGAGCCCTCTCTCTGCTCCCCACTTCACCCTCTCCTCCTACCAGGATCCTGCGGATCCAAAAAGAGACACCAACACTACAGCGGAAGGAGCCCCCACCCGCGGTGCTGGAGGCTGACCTGACTGAGGGTGACCTGGCCAACTCCCACCTGCCCTCCGAGGTGCTATACATGCTCAAGAACGTCCGGTCAGTGTCGGGGTGTGGGTGGTGTCGGGGGGACCTGCAGCACTGGGGCTGTCTGACCTCCTCTGTCTCGCTGCCACCACCCCCCAACACGACAGGGTGCTGGGCCACTTTGAGAAGCCACTCTTCCTGGAGCTGTGCCGGCACATGGTCTTCCAGAGGCTCGGCCAGGGGGACTACGTCTTCCGGCCAGGCCAGCCGGATGCCAGCATCTACGTGGTACAGGATGGGCTGCTGGAACTCTGCCTGCCAGGGCCTGTGAGTGGGGTGCCCGGGGCCACCATGGGAAGCTGGCTACTGGAGATGGTCCCTGGGGTCAGGCACTGCCGTTGGTCAGCAGAGATGGTCATCGTGGGGAGGGTATGGTCAGAAGTCAGGGGAATGGGAGGTCATTGGGGCAATCTGTGACAGTGAGAAGCACAGAAGATGGCTGCGGGTCGGGGCTGGTGAGTTCGGGAGGGGCCTCAGTGATCTCTGGGGCAGGGTCATTGGAGCCCAGTGGTGTGGGCAGGGTGGGATGCCAGGCACCGGGGAGGCCGGCTGTGGTCAGTGGTCCCTGTGTCTCAGGATGGGAAGGAGTGTGTCGTGAAGGAAGTGGTCCCTGGAGACAGTGTCAACAGCCTCCTGAGCATCCTGGATGTCATCACTGTGAGTGACCAGTTCACGGGCAGCGGGCCTGGGACTGGGAGGAGGCCGGTTAGGAGGACGCCCGCCTCTGATTGGCCCTGACGCTTGCCGCTGGTGGTTCCTAAAAGCACTGACACTGGAAGGACTGAGGGAACGGTGAGATGGCTCCCAACCCTTGACCCTGTCTCCCCCTTATGCCTGCCCCCGCCTAGGGTCACCAGCATCCCCAGCGGACTGTGTCTGCCCGGGCAGCCCGTGACTCCACCGTGCTTCGGCTGCCTGTGGAAGCCTTCTCTGCCGTCTTCACCAAGTACCCAGAGAGCTTGGTGCGGGTGGTGCAGGTCAGCAGGCCCTTCTGTCCCTCCACACACCCCAGGGGCCCCACTGGGTGCACTCAGCTCCGTCCCAGCTGGTCCCAGGCACAGAGCTGGTGTCCTTACTGTGGTTATCACTCCTGGGCAGCAGACTCCTCCCTAACTGCAGCGCCCATCGCCCTCCCCTCCCTGGCCCCGCCCATGACCCAGCCCCTTCTGCTGGCTCCGCCCCTCACATCCTACAGATTATCATGGTTAGACTGCAGAGAGTCACCTTCCTGGCACTTCACAACTACCTGGGTCTTACCAATGAGCTCTTCAGTCATGTGAGTTGAGGAGGAGCACAGCGGGTTGGGGTGCAGGATGGGGCTCCTAGGACATGCCACAAGCTGCTCTTTGTCCCCACAGGAGATCCAGCCCCTACGCCTGTTCCCCAGCCCTGGCCTCCCAAGTCGCACCAGCCCAGTGCGCGGCTCCAAGAGGGTGGTCGGCACATCGGCTACCGAGGAGCCACGGGAGACCCCTGGCCGGCCGCCTGACCCCACTGGGGCCCCACTGCCTGGACCTGCAGGTACCCACGGTGACCCCAGGGACTGAAAGCTAGCCCAGCCCAGTCTCCTGCCTCAGCTCCCAATTCTTTACTTAGTCCTGCAGATTCAACGTGACCCTTTCCAGTCCCCCAGGGACCCCTTAGCTGGGTACCTAGGTCTGACTTCTGTCTGGTCAGGGATCCCAGACCTCAGCCTCAAGGACCCATCGCAATCACTTTTCCTATTCCCCCAGTCCTCAGGGACTCCCACCTGACCCCTCTGCAGGGCCCCCTCTGCTCACCCCCTAATCCTAGCTCTGGGCCTCTGAACTCCAAGGGCAGGAGCCTGATCACATGTCTCCCCCAGGGGACCCTATGAAGCCCACATCCTTGGAAGCACCCGCAACCCCTCTGCTGAGTCGCTGCATCTCTATGCCGGTGGACATCTCAGGTTTGAAGCTGGGAGCTCTGTGTGGTGTGAGAGCCATCAAGCTTCTAGATTTGAATTCAGGCAGTGCTACCTCCAGTCTTGATTCTTCTACCTGTGAGGTTGGGATACTGATGGTGATTCCTTGGGGGCCTTCTTTCTGAATATTCACTGGATGGCGTTCTCCCAACTGTGTTGAGAAGGACGCAGAGGTAGAGAAGTCGTGTCTGCCATCGATTAGTCATGGCTGCCATCGATTAGTCATGTCTGCCATGGCTGTGGCAGTCCACATGGAGTTGGGGTTGGCCTTAGAATGTAGCTGTGGTCCCTTGTTGAGTTTGTTTGTTTGTTTGTTTATTTGTTTAGTGGCATGGGGATGGAACCCAGGGCCTCACACATGCTAGGCAAGTGTCTGCCACACCCAGCCATGTCTTTATTGTTTCTGTTGTCCCCCATTCTCTCAGGCTTGCAGGGTGGCCCCCGCTCTGACTTTGACATGGCATATGAACGTGGCCGGATCTCTGTGTCCCTGCAAGAAGAGGCCTCCGGGGGCCCCCAGGCAGCCCCTGCTCGGGTAGGGCCCTGCTCCTCTCTCTGCCCGCAGTTTCTTCCTGGGACCCTGACCTGGGTCTGGCCTGACACCAAGGGTGTCGTCCCCCAAGGAGGGAGGCTGGGAGGGCACAGCAGAGGTGACAGGCCCTGCCCTATGCAGACCCCGACTCAGGAGCCCCGGGAGCAGCCAGCGGGCGCCTGTGAGTACAGCTACTGTGAGGACGAGTCGGCCAGTGGTGGCTGCCCCTTCGGGCCCTACCAGGGCCGCCAGACAAGCAGCATCTTTGAAGCGGCAAAGCGGGAGCTGGCCAAGCTGATGCGGATTGAGGTAGGTGGCTGGGGGCAAGGGGGCATCTGGGACCAGTGGTGGGGAGGGGAGGCCTGGCTGTGCCCGTCTCAACCCTCCTCCCTCCCCAGGACCCCTCCCTCCTCAGTAGCAGAGTCTTGCTGCATCATGCCAAAGCCGGCACCATCATTGCCCGCCAGGGGGACCAGGTGAGGCTGAGCCCTAACCTCTACCCATGCACCCCAGCACTCCCTCCAGCCTGATCCCTGACCTTTGACGTTGGCGTAGACCCTCATCCTGGGATCAGCTCCAACCCTTGGATCCTGTGACCTTTGCCTCCTCCCCACACCATGTCCTCTGGACCTAGCAACCCTCCACTTCCTGCCCCTGGGGCCTTTCTCCTAGGGCCCCAGCCCCTAGATCTGTCCCTCCTGCCCTGGCTCTTCCTGTGGCCTGTGCTCCCTGTTTGATCCTACAGTGCACCCTGTCATCTTGTCTGCTTCCAGCCCTGATCCCTGCTTCAGTAGGTGCTCAATCAAGGGGTGTGATTTGCAATCAGGACCTGGAAACCATGAGCCAGCCCAAGGGGTGGGTTGCAGTTTCTCCTGGCAGCACCAGGAGGTGTGGGAAAGTGTATCCTACCCACTCCTCCACTCTCTGTCCCGGGAAACTGAGACCCACCAAGGGGAGCCCACCCAGCCATGATCTCATGGTCAGAAGGTGCGGAGGAGGAGCTTCTGGAGTAAGTTGCACAGAGTTGAAGCCCCAACTCTGTCCCAGCTCCCTGTAGGAATCCCTGTAGGCCCCCAAGGAATCACCATCAGTATCCCAACCTCACAGGTTGATTCTAGCCAAGTGATCAAGAAGGTTCTCAGCTTCCTCTGTCTGCAGAATGGGGGTAATAAGCAGAAACAGAGTTCAGAGATGTGCAAGGTTTACTAGGGTCCCAGGCCTAGGAGAGAAAGTTTAGCAGCAGCTCACAGTGGTGGGGAAAGGGGGAGCCAGGGTGACAGTTCAAGCCATTGACCAGTGACGTGACCAAGGCGTTGAGGCCCCAGTCCCGCCTCTGGGTGAGAGAGGTGGGCGGTCCCACCTGCTGGCTGCCCGGGGGTTCTGGCACGTGAGAGGGCAGTCTCGCTGACTTCTGGAGCTGCTCGTCATAGGGCGAGCTCCTTTGCCAAGAGGTCATTGAATAAGGCCTGTGCCCACTGTTCCTGGTCCTTGGGGGACAGGCTGAGGCAGTGCAGGGCCCGGCTTATCTGGGACCCTGTTGAAGTTAACCCAGCCCTGGCCTGGCCCTGCGCAGGGCCACGCAGGTCTGCAGTCCCCAGGCCTGCTTAGGTCTTCCAGGCTTTGTTAGAGACCACCCTGCTCGCCTCCCTCCAAAACTTCAGACCAGTGGTTCTCAGCTAGGTGAGACGCTGCCCCCAGGGGACGTTTGCTAGTGTCGAGAGACTTTGGATTGTCATGACATGGGCGGTGCTTCTGGTTGCCAGTGGGTGGAAGCCAGGGATACCAGAACACACAGGCCAGCGTGAGGGAGTGTCCACCACAGGTGACCCACACCAGTGCAGGGAGGCCAGCTGCACACGGTTTCATGGAACCTCTACACAGGTTGTTTTTTTTTTTTTAATTATTTATTTATTTGAATTAGGTATATATGACAGCAAAATGCATTTTGATTCATTGTACACAGTTGCAGCACAACTTTTCATTTCTCTGGTAGTACACGATGTAGCGCCACACCATATGTGCAGTCATACGTGTACCCAGGGTAATGATGACCATCCCATTCCACCATCTTTCCTGCCCCCAAGCACCGTCCCTTCCCTGCCTCCCCTTTGCCCGATAAAAGCTCCTCCATTTTTCCCATGTCTTCCTTTCCCTCATTGTGGCTCAGCATCCACTTATCAGAGAGAACACTCGGCCTTTGGTTTTTTTTGGGGATTGGCTTACTTCACGTAGCATGATATTCTCCAACTCCATCCATTTACCTGCAAATGCCATAATTTTATTCTCTTTTAATGCTGAGTAATATTCCACTGTGTATATATAACACAGTTTCTTTATCCATTCATCTATTGAAGGGCATCTAGATTGGTTCCACAATTTAGCAACTGTGAATTGAGCTACTATAAACATTGATGTGGCTGCATAACTATAGTAGGCTGATTTTAAGTCCTTTGGGTGTAAACCAAGGAATGGGATAGCTGGGCCAAATGATGGTTCCATTCTGACTTTTCTAAGGAATTTCCATACTGCTTTCCAGATTGGTTGCACCAATTTGCAGTCCCACCAGCAATGTATGAGTGTGCCTTTTCCCCTCATTAATACTTAGTTATTTGTAGTATATATATATATGTATGTGTGTGTGTATGTGTGTGTATTTAGTTGTAGTTGGACACAATATCTTTATTTGTTTGTTTGTTTGTGTATATGTGGTACTGAGGATGGAAACCAGCGCCTCACACGTGGTAGGCGAGCACTCTGCTGCTGAGCCACAACCCCAGCCCCTTGTTTGTATTCTTGATAGCTGCCATTCTGACTGGTGTGAGATGAAATCTTAGAGTAGGTTTTTTTGTTTTTTTGTTTTTTTTTTGCTTTAGTTGTACACAATGCGTTTATTTTTACGTGGTGCTGAGGATTGAACCCGGGCCACACACGTGCCAGACGAGCGCTCCAACGCTGAGCCACAACCCCAGCCCTTAGAGTAGTTTTGATTTGCATTTCTCTAATTACTAGAGATGTTGAACACTTTTTTACATATTTGTTGGTTGATTGTATATCTTCTGAGAAGTGTCTGTTCAGTGCCTCAGCCCATTTATTGATTGGGTTGTTTTATTTATTTATCTATTTATTTATTTATTTATTTATTTATTTATTTATTTTGGTGTTAAGTTTTTTGAGTTCTGTATATATCCTGGATATTAGTGCTGTATCTGACATGCCTTTGGCAAAAAATTCGCTTCTACACAGGTTGAGCATCCCTAAACTGAAAACTCTAAAGCCCAGAGTGCTCCAAGATCCATAGCTTTTTAACCCTGACCTGACACAAGGAGAAAATCCCACACTTGGCCTCACGGGCAGGTCTGTAGTCAAGACAGGTAACTTAAAAATAGCATATAAAATTACCTTCAGGCCATGTGTATAAGTGTGTAAGATACAAGTGAATCTCGTGCTTAAACTTGGGTCCAATCCCTAATATATTTAATTATGTATATGCAGGTACCCCGAATCCAGGAAAAAAAAAAAAAAAAAGAAATCTGGAGCACTTCTGGTCATAAGCATCTCGGATAAGGGACACTCAGCCTGTATTGCAAACAGATCTGTGGTCAGACAGGTTTTTGGAGGCTCCTTGTGAACACTGTTAGCACAGCCGGCTTTCTGAGAACTAAACAGGCACTAAAACATGCTTCTGTGTGTTGACGAGTGGTAGCCTGTTGTTGGTAGTGCCTATGTATATCTGTGTCTGGAATTC
Source organism: Tamias sibiricus (assembly GCA_025594165.1). Taxonomy (NCBI): domain Eukaryota; kingdom Metazoa; phylum Chordata; class Mammalia; order Rodentia; family Sciuridae; genus Tamias; species Tamias sibiricus. Next base: position 5,696,631 of record CM046673.1, read on the forward strand.
AGTCATAGAAGGTTCTAGAAGGCAGGTATGTGTCTATACCCCTGGGCCAAGCCCTACCCAGGGACCCCTGAATGTTGTGGCAGATGGAGCTTTGTTGGGTGACAGGGTGGCATGGTAGGTAGGGGAGGGGCTTTCCTTCTCAGGGCAGTTTCAATTCCTGATTTTTTTTTTTTTTTTTTTTTTTTTTTTTGGTACCGGGGATTGAACTCAGGGGCACTCGACCACTGGGCCACATCCCCAGCCCTTTTTTGTATTTTGTTAGAGACAGGGTCTCACTGAGTTACTAAGTGCCTCGCCATTGCTAAGGCTGGCTTTGAACTCGCGATCCTCCTGCCTCAGCCTCCCAAGAGCTGGGATTACAGGCGTGCGCCACCGCGCCCGGCTCCATTCCTGATTTTTAAAGGGGTGGACTTTTAGAGGAGGTGTCTGGCTGGTCAGGCTGGCCCTGGAGAGAGAAACCTCTGTTTACTGAGCAGCTGCTATGTTCAAGACCCTGTGCTGCCTGCTGGACAAGAGGCTGGAAAAACCAGTGTGGACTCCGCCTTAGGGGAACCTGCAGTTCTGACACATGACTCAAAGGATTACCCAGACCCTTGTAAAATCCTCGGGCTGGTTGCTACAAAGGAGCTCTTCTAGGCACTATGGAGTCTGGCTTAAACAGGATAGTGCCTCTCTCAGGACCCTAAGCTAAGGAGAAATGATGAAGAGCAATTAACTGGAGAGCTGCAGGAAAGGTCGGTCTAGGCAGAGAACAGCTTGTGTGAATGTCCTGTGGTTAATGCTTGCCTAGCATGTGGGAGATCCAGGTTCCATCCCCCAAAAATTAAAGTGCAAAAAGTTTTTCCAATATACTATAGGGAGAAACAAAAGGAAGCCGGCAGGGATCAAGGGAAATAATTGCAGCCAGGATCAAAGAGGACTTTTTTCGGGGGAGGGGTTGTGTTCTTCAGCTGTAATGCACCTCCTCCCGTGCAATTTAAAGACAAGCTTCAGGGCTAGGGTGGAGCTCAGTAGTAGAGTACTTGCCCCAAACTCTGCCTAGCACTCAGGAGGCCCTGGGTTCTATCCCCAGTACAAAAACAAACCCAAGGCCGGGCGCGGTGGCGCATGCCTGTAATCCCAGCACTTTGGGAGGCTGAGGCAGGAGGATCGTGAGTTCAAAGCCAGCCTCAGCAATGGTGAGGCACTTAGCAACTCAGTGAGACCCTGTCTCTAACAAAATACAAAAAAGGGCTGGGGATGTGGCCCAGTGGTCGAGTGCCCCTGAGTTCAATCCCCGGTACCAAAAAAAAAAAAAAAAAAAAAAAAAAAAACCAAAACACCCAGGAGTGGGGATGCATGCCTGCAATCCCAGCAACTCCAGAGGCTGAGGCAGGAGGATTGCAAGTTCAAGGCCAGCCTCAGCAACTTAGCAGGATCCTGTCAAAAAGCAAAATCTAGGTATGTAGTTCAGTGGTAGAATGCCCCTGGGTTCAAACCCCAGCACCCCCCAAAAAAACTCTTTAACTGTTTGTTTGTTTTTAATACAGAATTGTGCAACCGGTTTATTTCTCTAGATTTGCCTGTTCTGGACATTTCCTGCAAAATGGAATCATGCAATGTGTGGCCTTTTGTGTCAGGCTCCTTTTGTTGAGTGTGGCATTTTCAGGGTCCCCCCATGCTGTGGTGTGTGTCAGAGCTTCACTCCTTTGTGGCTGAATGATCCATTCTCTGGATGAAGTGCTGGTTGTCCACTTGCCTGTTGCTGGACAGCTTCCGCTGTTCGGCTTGGTGGAAATGCTGCTGTGAACGTTGATGGGGCAGTTTCTGCATGGGTGTACGGGTTCATTTTGCCTGGTTTCGAATCAGGAGTTGAATTGGAGCTCATATGGCAACTCTATCTTTAGCTTTTTGGGGACTGTTTTTAACTTTCGCCAGACTGTTTTCCCCAGCACCTGCACCACTCACACCCCCCACCCGCAGTGTCTGAGGATTCCAAATTCTTCACATCCTAACACTTTCTGATTCTGGCCATGCTACTGGGTATGAGGTGATAGCTTATTGTGGTTTTATTTTGCATTTGTGATTTTGAGCCTTTTTTCATGTGTTTATAGGCCATTTGAATATGTTTAGAGAAGAATCTTCAGAGCTTTTGCCTATTTTAAAATTATCTTTTTTTGCAGTGCTGAGAACGGAACCCAGGACTCACACGTTTGACATCTATCACTGAGCCACACCCCCAGCCCACAGATTATGTCTTTTTATTATTGAGTTGTGGTTTTTTTTTTGTGTGTGTATGTGTGTGTGTGAGTGTGTGTGTATACACACAATTTTCTGTGCTGGGGATCGGACTCAGGGCCTTGTACATGATGGGCAAGCACCCTACCACAGAGCTACATCCCCCCGCCTTCCCTATGTCGCTTTTACAGCCTCCCACTGTCTGTTTTGAAGATAATTAATGAGCTTAAATCTGGGATTGAGTTTGGTGATCTATTAGCAATGTCTGTCGAGTGCCGATTCAGGCAGATACATCACACAGTGTTCCTGCCTGCAGGTTCTACATTTGTGGATTTAGCCAACCAGGATAAAAATATAGGTAGGGAGCCGGGCGCGGTGGCGCACGCCTGTAATCCCAGCACTTTGGGAGGCTGAGGCAGGAGGATCGCGAGTTCAAAGCCAGCCTCAGCAATGGCGAGGCACTTAGCAACTCAGTGAGACCCTGTCTTTAATTTAAAAAAAAAAAAAAAAAAAAGGGCTGGGGATATGACCCAGTGGTCGAGTGGCCCTGAGTTCAATCCCCCGGTACCAATCTATATCTATATCTATATCTATATATCTATAGATATGTAGAGATATATAGATATAGATAGATATGTAGGCCTATGATAGTTGTCTGTATGGCCCATGTATAGACCTTTCTTGTGCTTATATTCTAAACAATACAGTGTAACAACCATTTACATGGCATTTACATTGTATTAGCTATTACAAGTCATCTAGAGATGATTGAAGGTCTAGGGGGTGATGTGTGCAGGGTAGATGGAACTACATCTACCATTTTGTATAGGGAACTCAGCTGAGCACTGTGGATTCTGGTATCTAATTACAGGTGCCAGAACTAATTACAGGTGGATGCCGGGGAAGACTGTTGCTCATATCTAGTACATTCCCTCCTTTTATTCTTCCTTCTCAACCTTTCCTTCCTTCGTCTTCCCTGGGTGCACTGGCCTGGATTTGGGGAGGGAGTGCTGTGGCTGGCTGGGTCTGTGCTCATCTCCCAGGCCCTGTCCCCACAGGATGTGAGCCTGCACTTCGTGCTCTGGGGCTGCCTGCATGTGTACCAGCGCATGATCGACAAGGCGGAGGACGTGTGTCTATTCGTTGCACAGCCAGGGGAGCTGGTGGGGCAGCTGGCAGTGCTCACTGGGGAGCCCCTCATCTTCACACTGCGTGCCCAGCGAGACTGCACCTTCCTGCGCATCTCCAAGTCCGACTTTTACGAGTATGACTGGGCCCAGGGTTAGGTGGGCAGGGCACTGGGACCAACTCAACCCAACTCCTCTCAGTAGTGGGAGAAGCAAAGACCTCATCTGTCTGCCCCAGTCCCAGAGGGGCAGAAGGGAGCCCCCAGATCTGGCCTCTCAATGCCCTTTTAAAGTAATTTTGTAAGCCGGGATGGTGGTGTGCGCCTATAATCCCAGTGGCTCCTGAGGCTGAGGCAGGAGGATTTCAAGTTCAAAGTCAGCTTTAGCAACTTTGGGAGGCCCTAAGCAACTTAATAAGACCCTGTCTCAAAAAATAAAATAAAAAAGCGTTGGGGATGTGCCTCAGTGGCCCTGGGTTCAATTTGCAATACCACCGAAAATAAAATAATTTTGAACCCCTCCTGTTTGACCCCAAGTTGTCACCCCTTTCTCCAGTCCCTCTGAGGTGTTTCAGGGGAGCCCAGCCCATGCACACCCTCCTGTTGCCCGCAGGATCATGCGTGCACAGCCCAGTGTGGTGCTGAGCGCCGCGCACACGGTGGCTGCGAGGATGTCGCCCTTTGTGCGCCAGATGGACTTTGCCATAGACTGGACGGCGGTGGAGGCAGGACGCGCATTGTACAGGTGTCCCACCGCAGTTCCCACCTCGCCACTCAGGGCTTGCCTGCATCAAGGCCCCGGCCTTCCCTGACCCGCCGCTCTCATCCCCACCCCAGGCAGGGTGACCGCTCTGACTGCACCTATATAGTGCTCAATGGGCGGCTGCGCAGCGTCATCCAGCGTGGCAGCGGCAAGAAGGAGCTGGTGGGGGAGTATGGCCGTGGGGACCTCATTGGAGTGGTGAGCAAGGCCCCCTCCCTGACCTCTGCCCGCTTCTAGTCCAGGCCCCCCACCTGCTAATCTCTGCCCTGTCCCTATCTCCGGAGCACTCCGTCTAGTGGGCGAGACTTGATTCACTCCACTTCCACGTCGGGGACCCCCTAGGTGTGCAGTAAGGCCCGCTCCGTGCCTGTGCTTGGCTTCCCCTTCCCTTTCCAGGGCCTACCCGGCCCAAGCAGTCCCAGTCATGCACGTGGCCCGCAGGTTGAGGCGCTGACCCGGCAGCCACGAGCCACGACAGTGCACGCAGTGCGCGACACAGAGCTGGCCAAGCTCCCAGAAGGCACCTTGGGCCACATCAAACGTCGGTACCCGCAGGTGTGGCCTCTTGTGGGCGGGACAGGCGGGAGTGGAGGCCCTAGATGGGTGGAGCCTAAGGCGAGGCTTCTGAGGGTGGGGCTCTTGGGGTGGGACCCAAGTAACCGAACCCCAGACTCCCCAGTAGAAGAGGGAGAAGGGGACTGCACAGTCGCTTCCGGGTCTCACTGGACCACTGGTCTCCACACCCCCAGGTCGTGACTCGCCTTATCCACCTGTTAAGCCAGAAGATTCTAGGGAATTTGCAGCAGCTTCAAGGACCCTTCCCAGGTGAGAGCAGACCCTTCTGGGGCATGCTGGGAGATGTAGTTCGGCACCCAGGGCATGCTGGGAAGCGTTTAGTGCATAAATCATCATGTAGGGTTGACGCTGGAAGTGGGGTCTGAGATCTGGTGCATGTTGGGGCTTGGAGCTCGGGTTCCTGTGTGTGCTGGGAAACCGAGTCCTGGACCCCAGGGACAATTCTTATGGACTCTACAGTGTCCGTTGCACCCCGGGGTGGAGTCCTAAGCAATGAGTTTGCCCCTGGAATAGAGTCCACATCTTGACCGTTCTGGGAAGGGAGTCGTAGGATGTGATGGGAATGGAGTCCGTGGGATGGTGTATAGGCTCGGCGCACGCTAGGAAGTGGTTTCCGAAGTTAGTGGTCCTGCTGTCCTAGCTGTGGTTTCTGTGAACTGGAAATACTTGGGGGAATGAGCTATGCCAAAATGTGGGTCTAAGATTCTACATTATGGCAGCCCCATTCCCCGGCCCTGACATTTGGATCCCCCTGGGGGGATGGGGCCATGGTGGCACGAAAGACATAACGTTAAAATTAAGAGAAAGCACGATTTCAGGAGCTCATAAGTACAATGAAAAAGCAAGATGGGACCATGATGCCACGTGACTACTGGAGGGAGAGAGGGAGGAAGGCTTCTCTGAAGACAGGAGCCCAGATATGGAAAAGAACTAGGAAGGTGCAGTGCACAGGGCTCGGTGGCTTTGAAGCACGGTGCTAGGAGGAGACTGAAGGGAGAGATGGGGTAGGGCAAGTGCATAGGGGTATGGGACCTTGGAAGGGCATTGAAGCTTAAGGCTGTCACAGGAGGGGAGAGCTGACCAGTGAGGAGGCAGTGAGTGAGGTCTAGGCAAGGAATGGGGGCCGATGGCTTGGTATGGGTTGTTAGTGGAAAAGCTGGGAGAGAAGGTATGGGCAGAAGTGTATTTATTCCTGCGTAGTTTTGTGTTTGGATGCAGGAGTCCAGGTCAGCATGGGGTGGGGGCACTGACGGTCTTACACACCCTCAGTGAATCTGAATAGTTGTAGAGTGGTGTAATGGTTCTATTGAAGAATTACTGCCTAAAGTGGAGGTTAGATGGCCAAGCTTTAGCAAGAGAGGTGGGTGAGATATGGGCAGGACTGGAGCCCTGGCCTTCAGTATGGTCGTGTCAGGATTAGGAGCAGCCTGGGAAGAGGGCTGCAGCCTGGGGTAAAGGGGGGCATGGAGGAGAAGGAGGTCCATTTCTCCAGGTGTAGATTGCACGTCAAATCTCATCTGTTGGGTTCCCAGCAGGCTCCGGGCTGGGTGTCCCCCCCACACTCGGAACTCACCAACCCAGCCAGCAACCTGTCTACGGTGGCGGTCCTGCCTGTGTGTGCTGAGGTGCCCATGATGGCCTTCACACTGGAGCTCCAGCACGCTCTGCAAGCCATTGGTCAGTGAGGGGAAGGGGCATGGGCGAGGGCATGCTGTGAGTCACCGGGGCTGGCCTTTGGTCTGTGCTGTGCAGCGAATATGGGCTGGGTACTGGGTGGGTGAGTGTGTGGGGAGGCTGGAACAGGCCCCAGGCCACATGCTGAGTGACAGGTGCCCTGTTGACTGAGGTTCCTGACCTCCTTTCCTCACCTCCCCCTAGGTCCCACACTCCTCCTCAACAGTGACATCATCCGGGCCCGCCTGGGAGCCTCTGCCTTGGATAGGTGTGCTGGGGGGACAGGTCACGGAGGGGAACAGGGAGGGTGAGGGACACCTCTGGAGCCTCAGACTCAGGTCTGGTTGGAGGCTTTGAATCAAGGAGCGTGCAGCCTACCCATGGGTCATTTGGGAGACTGGGGGGTGGATCCCAGTCTAGGGTGTGAACTTCCATTATGGGGGCCTGGGTGTCTAAGTTCCTCCCAGCAGTGGAGCCAAGTGGTCTGTGGGAGGGGAGGGCTCATTACCCCAGACAGTCCCAAGGTGACCCTCTGCCATCCCATCCTAGCATCCAAGAGTTCCGGCTGTCGGGGTGGCTGGCGCAGCAGGAGGACGCGCACCGCATAGTGCTCTACCAGACAGACGCTTCGCTGACGCCCTGGACCGTGCGCTGCCTGCGTCAGGCTGACTGTATCCTCATTGTGGGCCTGGGCGACCAGGAGCCCACTCTCGGCCAGGTCTGCAGGCCATACTCAGTGACCCCAGCCCAGGACCCCAGCCCTGCCCTCCAGTGTCTGTGCTAGGCCACGTGCACCTGTACTGTATGATTTGGCGTCTAGGGACCCAGGCTTGGCTGGGCAGAAGTGGGGAAATCGGTGACCTTCCGTTCTCCCTGTCCTGCAGCTGGAGCAAATGCTGGAGAACACCGCAGTGCGCGCCCTCAAGCAGCTTGTGCTGCTGCACCGTGAGGAGGGCCCCGGCCCCACGCGCACCGTGGAGTGGCTCAACATGCGCAGCTGGTGCTCAGGGCACCTGCATCTGCGCTGTCCACGCCGCCTCTTCTCCCGCCGAAGCCCTGCCAAGTTGGTGAGGGCCCTAGGCGGAGCGTGGCCTCTGGGGGCGGGGCTGGGGCGGGGCCTGGGAGAGCTGGGGATGGCCACGAAGGGCTGCTCGTGGCTGCGCCTTCCCCGTGCCCCCGGCCTCAGGGCTGCCATCCTCTAACCCCCTGTCCTAGCATGAGCTCTATGAGAAGGTTTTCTCCAAGCGCGCAGACCGGCACAGCGACTTCTCCCGCTTGGCGCGGGTGCTCACTGGAAACACGATTGCCCTGGTATTGGGCGGGGGGCGGGGCCAGGTGAGTGGCACTAGCTCCGGGGGGGGCCTGCGACTAGGGCTTCATTGGGTGGGGCTGGGCGCCTGCGGGGCGGAGTTTACTCCCTGGGGAAACCCCAGGGGCTGAGGCTGCTGTGGCTGCGGGGCAGTTGGGATCAGGGGAGGTTCTGAGGGCAGGTCCTACGGGATCCCCAGCTGCCCCCTCCTCCCCCCGCAGGGGCTGCTCACATATTGGGGTGCTGAAGGCACTAGAGGAGGCAGGAGTACCCGTTGACCTGGTGGGTGGCACGTCCATCGGCTCCTTCATCGGGGCTCTGTACGCCGAGGAGCGCAGTGCCAGCCGCACTAAGCAGCGGGCCCGGGAGTGGGCCAAGGTGGGTATCGGGGTGAGGGTCGTTGCATCCAGGAGCACGGAGACCTGTGATTCCACCATAACTTGACATGGTGGGGAGGGGGTGTCCAGGCTCAGGTGACCCTGCCTGGACCCCATAGAGATACTCTGGGACCTTGTGACCCCCTCCGTGACTTCTTGGCTAGCGACCCTAGTTCCCAACCCCAGGTAGAGCAATCCAGCCCCTCGGCGACCACTTTGTGAGTGGTCCTGGGTAACTACATCACCATCCCTGTGTGCTCCTGACCACCCCGACTGATGATGCTGTTGTGACCCCGAGTGACTCCCGTTTGGCCCCTGCTGGTCACCTTGCCCCTAGAGCATGACTTCGGTGCTGGAGCCGGTGTTGGACCTCACGTACCCCGTCACCTCCATGTTCACGGGCTCAGCCTTTAACCGCAGCATCCACCGTGTCTTCCAAGATAAGCAGATTGAGGTATGCTGACCCTCGTGTCCCACCTGCCACCCTCCCCGCGGGAGTCCCGCCCCTCCCCCACCTTGGTCCTTGTCCCCGTAGGACCTGTGGCTGCCGTACTTCAACGTGACCACAGACATCACTGCCTCAGCCATGCGTGTCCACAAAGATGGTGGGTCGTGTCCCGCCTGGCCGTGTGGGGGTGGGGTACTTAAGGGAGGGCAGCTGAGCGTCTGGGACGTTGTTAACACAAGTGACCGTCCACCCTGGCCCAGCCACCGACCACTAACCATCACCCACTAATGCCCCAGAGGCCCCAGGTATGTCCATCTTCAGGGGTGGGGGAGCCAGCAGGCTTTTCAGGCACCTCACCCCCCTCCCGCCGTCCCCACAGGCTGCGTTTGGCGTTACGTCCGGGCCAGTGCCTCCTACTGCCCCTACCTGCCCCCACTCTGCGACCCCAAGGACGGGCACCTGCTGGTGGACGGGTGCTACGTTAACAACGTGCCAGGTCAGCGAGCCCACGGGGCTGGCCAGGCCTCCGAGCGTGTCTGAGCGTGTCTGTGCGTGTCTGTGTCTGTGTGTCCCACCGGGCAGGCTCCCTGTGGCGGTATGTGCGTGCCAGCATGACGCTCTCAGGCTACCTGCCCCCGCTGTGCGACCCGAAGGACGGGCACCTGCTCATGGATGGCGGCTACATCAACAACCTGCCAGGCAAGTGGCCCTGCACGCACTGCACACGCACACGCTGGCACACGCACACGCTGGCACTCGCACTTGCAGACGTGAGCAGGCAGGTGTGTGAGGGGGGCTCGGAGAGGACACACTCAACCCCACAGGGGTGTGGATGCACGAGCATGCACTCGGAGACACGAGCAGATAGCTGATGTGCCCGGGAGTACCAGTGAGTGCAGCCGCACACGAGTACCCTGTGTGCTTGTGCGTTGTGTTAGACACAAGTGGATGCACACACACGGGGGACAGGTTCGTGCACAAACACAGGACACGCAGCAGGGAACGAGACTGACACGTGTACACACCAGGTACGTGTGCCTGTGTGTTCATGTGGTAGGTAGCACACACACGTATGCACAGACACGTGTGCACAGGTGACCACGTGCATCCATAAAATGGCATTTGTCTGCACGTGTCAGGGTAGTCACCCTCGTCCCGCATGCTCCATCAAGTGCACACGCGTGTTCATGTGTGGATAGAACCGGGCACCTACGTGACCAAGTTAAGTGTTCTTTCACACCCGCTGACTTTGTGAGTACAGATGAGAGGCAGACAGGTGCACAACTTAGAAAGTTCACACCCCTCGCGGGGCGTGGGCATGCGCCTGTAATCCCAGCAACTTGGGAGGCTGAGGGCAGGAGGATCCCAAGTTCAAAGCCAGCCTCAGCAACTTAGCAAGACCCTGTTTCTAAGTAAAATATAAAAAGGGGGTGGAGGGGTGGCTCAGTGGTTAAGCACCCCTGGGTTCAATCCCCAGCACCAAAAAGTTTCACACCCCTGGAGCCAGGTGCACTGGCCACACCTATAATCCCAGCTACTCGAGGCTGAGGCAAGAGGATCACAAATTCAAGGCCAGCGTGGGCAACTCAGTAAGAACCTGTCTCAAAAATAAAAAGGGCTAGGGGTGTAGCTCAGCGCTGGAGCACCATGGGTTCAATGCCAGCGACCATCCCCACACATACAACTTCATACCCCTGGAACACAATACGCAGGTGGACACCTGTCGGCCACGCTCAGGCTCACGGTCCCACAGACCCAGAGCTAGCAAACTGTGGCCCCCAGGCCAGTGCCTGATGTTGAGATGGAAGTTGTATTGGGACAGCCATGCCCAGTCGCTCACCTGTTATCTGTGCCACAGCAGCACAGATGGGTCAGAGACGGTGGCCCACAGAGCTGGGTGGTTTTTTCTGGGGCCTTTTTCAGGCCCTTCATACCTGCCACCACAGTGGGTGCTCTGTATAGACAGTGCACTGCCAGCAGCACACACACGAGCAGTAGTGCACACACCTACAGGTGGGCTGGCACCGTGGACCTGAACACAGACAGCCTAGGCATGGCTAAGAGATGCAGGCACACCCAGAGACAGGCTGCTCATCAGCACACAAGCAGGCACACACCTCGCGTGGATGTGACACACATGCTCAGCAGTGTGAGCTCACAAGAGAGACCTGCAAAGTCTGGTGGAGACTCAGTGTCTCCTTGGGCTGGGTGTAGCCGTAGGACATGTCTTTGTGCCCCCAGGCCCATTTGGGGACCCTCCCAGCAGCACAGACATACAAACGCAGGCCGACAGACATCACCAGCCTCTCGACACTCACCCACCCTCATCCCTCAACTTGTATTTCCATGCCATTTGCATGTTGTTTGCATGACCTTTTTGCATGACCATTTGCATGATGATGTTTGTGGGATTGGGTTGAACATCCCTGCCCCGGGCCCTGGTGGGGAGCAGCCTGCTGACCCCCTGGCCCCACAGCGGACATCGCTCGCAGCATGGGTGCCAAAACGGTCATTGCCATCGATGTGGGGAGCCAGGACGAGACAGACCTCAGTACCTATGGGGACAGCCTGTCTGGCTGGTGGCTGCTGTGGAAGCGGCTGAACCCCTGGGCGGACAAGGTGAAGGTTCCAGACATGGCAGAGATCCAGTCCCGCCTGGCGTATGTGTCCTGTGTGCGGCAGCTCGAGGTCGTCAAGTCCAGCTCCTACTGCGAGTACCTGCGCCCTCCCATTGACTGCTTCAAGACCATGGACTTCGGGAAGTTCGACCAGATCTATGTGAGCGGGTGGAGAGACTCATGCCTGCTGGGCATGAGAGCAGTGAGAGGGGAAGGATTCTAGGGCTCTCTCTGGAACCTGTGGGAAAGAGATCGCAGATGGATTAGTGATGTCTGCAGTGGTTGTGCCCAGGGGTATGGCTGAGCATGTTCTATGTTTGAGCTAAGTTTCTTGTTATGTGCCAGCTGCACTGCCTGAAGCACTGTAGTGATTTCTAATGCCATGTCTGTGTAGGTGGGAATGTGAGCAGTGATCAATTGGTAATGTCTGCCACAGGTGTGAGAAAGGGATAAGTATGTATCATATGCCACTGACCCTGAAATATGTCACAGCCCATGCCAACTGGAATTGACTATTGGATAATACCCAGAGTTCCTAAGTAAAAATGTCTTATCTTTTCTGAGATCACTGAGAAAATATGCTGTGATGGATTAGTGATGCCTGCTTTGGGCACAGGAGATGGTGATATCCACAGATGTACTGCATATTTGCAGACCTGGAGATATTTTTGCCTACACCCTCCTGGGTCATTTGGTACCTCACACACTGTATGGGACTGAGGGGAAAATAAGTGGAGAGGTTGGTAATGCTGGGTGGGGGCACAGATGGGAGATGCAGGGGTGAGTGTGCTGCAGACGGCTGACTCAGAAATAGGTTTAACCTCAAATGCCCAGTTCCCATGGCATGAGGCGTTTGAGGGGCCAGAGAAGAGGCAGGCAGACTGGGGACACAGAGAGGGATGGCAGGCATGGCCCCAGCCCCTTGCTTCCTGCAGGATGTGGGCTACCAGTACGGGAAGGCCGTGTTTGGAGGCTGGAGCCGAGGCGATGTCATCGAGAAAATGCTGACAGACCGGCGCTCTACGGACCTCAATGAGAGCCGCCGTGCCGACGTGAGCCTGGGACCCTCTCCCGCTAGGGCTCCTCTGGCTCTTCCCAGACCACAAGTGACTCAGCACATCCCCTGGTTCCTCTGAGCCCCTCAAACATGCCCTGGCTCCTGAGAGCTCTGTCCCAGGATCCCCTGTGAGACCCCAGGCCCTGCAGACCCCGTCCCCCAGAGCCTCACCAAGGCCACCCCACAGGTCCTCGCCTTCCCAAGCTCTGGCTTCACTGACTTGGCGGAGATCGTGTCGCGGATTGAGCCCCCCACCAGCTATGTCTCCGATGGCTGTGCTGATGGTGAGGGGCGCGGGGGCCCCCAGGGGGTGGGCCTGGCTGGACATGTCAGACCAGTCCGTCTCTCCTCACCTGTGCCCCCTCCCCGCCCTGTCCAGGGGAGGAATCGGATTGCCTGACGGAGTACGAGGAGGACGCGGGACCCGACTGCTCCAGGGACGAGGGCGGCTCCCCCGAGGGCGCGAGCCCCAGCACCGCCTCGGAGATGGTGAGGCCAGTGGCCACGGTGCTGAGGCCGGGGTCCCACGCATGGCCGAGGGGCCGAGACATGGTGGGTGGGTGCTGGCCGCCCGGGGCCTCCTGCTCAGCCACAGGCTCGAGGTCTGGCTGGGAGTTGGCACGCGTTTGGTGACATTGTGGGGCCTCACACATGATGTGCTGAGTAGCCCTCACGGGGTCACAGACTGGGAGGAGAGGCGGCGGGTGCAGCACGCAGCGTTAATGTCGTCTTGCCGGGCAGCGTGACGGCCCTCAGGACCCGGGGGCTTCTGTGGAGCAACATGAGCCCTGGGGTGATGTTTGAGGGGGGCAGGTCAGGAGATTCGAGTTTGGGCTGGCATGGAGATGCCCCAAGCTGGGTGTCCCTGGTGTTGGTGGCGGCTGACTTGCACTCAGCGACCTCACGCATCAGGCCCTGTGCTGGACGGCATGGCTGAGTGACCTGTCCCCACAGGAGGAGGAGAAGTCAGTCCTCCGGCACCGGCGCGGTCTGCCCCAGGAGCCTCCCAGCTCAGCTGCAGACACTTGAGGACCTCCACAGGGTCCCCTGCTCTGGACCTGCCTGGGGTTGGCCTGGGGAGCTGGCGCCCCTCCTGCTGCTATGTCTGTGACACTCCTGGGTGCCCCGGCCCTGGGGCCCACGCCTGGACTGACTTGACCTGCCCCTGGGGGAGCGCAGTGCTGCACTGATGACCCTCAACCAACTGTGTCCCCCAATAAACTCACCTCTGGAAGTGGCCTCATGCTGGCTTTGCTTGGGGAGGGGCCTCTCCCACCTTCCGTGCTCAGGACAGTTGGCAGGGCTCTGGGCTGGCCAGGAGCCCGGCCTCCTGCCAACAGGCCTCTGGGCGCCAGGTCCAAAGGCGCTCTTTGGGGTCCCTCTCGCCCCTGCCTTTCCCTGCTGGGTTCTGCGCCTCTGCCCCCCGCGCTAGACAGCTCTTTGCTGCTGTGACGAGCACCTGCGGAGGAGAGGTTCTGGCTCGTGGTTTCGGAGGCCTCAGTCCGTAGCCAGCCGGTGCCACTGCGTCAGGCCCAAGGTGAGGGAGGACGTCGTGGCCGAAGGGCCTGGCGGAGGAGAGCTGCTCGCCTCTCGGGAGCTGTGTGTCACCTCTCGGGCACACTCGGACACACAGACACAGACCCAGGCTCAGGAACTTCCCTCTGGGGCTCCCGGGCATTGTCCCTACTGCGTGCTCTTCTGAGCTGGTCCCCACTGTGCTGAGGTCTGCTCAGGGCCTGTGTTCACTACCCCGATGTGAAGAAAGACTCTGGATCTAGACTCCCTGCGGGAGCCGCCAGCCCGGCCTCATGGTGGCCAGAGCAAGTTACTTCCTCCCTGAGCCCTGGTCACCTCACCTGTCAAGAGATGGCCGTGCCTTGTTGGGTGTTACTTTTATGGGACCCCCGCCTGAGCCTGGGCCCCTTGAGGACCAATCAGGGCCCCTACCATAGGCTGGACCCAGGGTGGAGCTGTGGCAAGGGGCAGCTTTGGAAGTCCTTAGGATGGTGTGTGTGTGTGTGTGTGTGTGTGTGTGTGTGTGTGTGTGTGTGGTGGTGTGAAATAGACACACATGCACCATTTTAACCATTTTAAGTGTAAAGGTTGGTGGCATTTGGTATGTTCACATTATCATGCAGCCGTCCCCACCACCCATCTCTAGAACTTTCTCATCTTCCCAGGCTGAACCTCCGTCCCAATTAAGCACTGACTCCCCAGCCCAACCCCTGGCACCCCCACGCTACTTTCTGTCTCTATGGGTCCAACACTGGGGCTTCAGGAGTTGAGTCATTTGTCCTTCCATGACTGGCTAGCCCACTGAGCATCCTGTCCTGAGGCTGAGCACCTTGCAGTGTGTGTCATCATTTCCTCCCCTGCCCCCCTTTTTTGTGGAGGGTGCCAGGGATTGAACCCAGGGATGCTCAATCACTGAGCCATACCCCCAGCCCTTTATTAAATTTTTTAAAATATTTATTTATTTGCTTTAGTTGTACACAATGCAATGCATTTATGTTTATGTGGTGCTGAGGATCGAACCCGGGCCGCACACGCATGAGGCGAGCACTCTACCGCTGAGCCACAATCCCAGCCCCGCTTTATTAAATTTTTAAAAAGCTTAGAGACAGGGTTTTGCAAAGTTGTTTAGGGCCTAATTTGCTGAGGCTGGCTTTGAACTCCTGATCCTCCTGCCTCAGCCTCCTGAGCTGCTGGGATTACAGGCGTGCACCACCGTGCCTGGCTCATTTCCTTCCTTTTTGTGGCTAAACCATATTTCATGGTGTGGCTAGGTCCCGCGGTGCTCATTCGTCCGTTGGCTGGCAGCTGGATTGTTTCCACTTTTTCTCGGTGTGGATCAAGCTGCTGCAAATGCGGGGCCACAAGTATCTCTTTGGGCTTCCGCTTTCAGTACCTTTGGAGATGGGCCCGGGGTGGATTTCCGGGTCATCTGGTGGGTCTGTGTTTAACTGAGGAACCTCCAAACTCTTCTCCCCAGCACTATTTTTAAAGTGCTACCAGCTGTCGTTGTCTTTGGCCGTCAGCACCATGGACAGTGAAGGCGCTGTCCGAGGTGCTACCAAGGCCCCCCTCAGCCGCTCCTTCCGAGCCCCCAACATCCTTGCCCCCTCCAGAGTTCTGGGTTTGGGGGAGCACACTAAGCTGAAGACGCAGCCCAAAATGTGCACCTGTTGATGCCTCCGTCCTGATGGTAGCCACTGTGTCCTCCCTCTTACTGTTCCAACTGCACCAACCTTTATCTGTCCCTCAATCTGTCCTTTGATTCCTGGCTCCAAGCCTTTTACTTTACTTTTTTTTTTTTTTTTTGTACCGGGGATTGAACTCAGGGGCACTCGACCACTGGGCCACATCCCCAGCCCTTTTATGTATTTTATTAGAGACAGGGTCTCACTGAGTTGCTAAGTGCCTCACCATTGCTGAGGCTGGCTTTGAACCTGATCCTCCTGCCTCAGCCTCCCAAGTGTTCCTTTACTCTTTACTCTTTGTGTAACTGAATAAATCTGTCCTCAAATATCACCTCTTCCAGCTGCCTGAAGCCACTGTCAAAATTAGCCTCCTGCCCCACTTTCCCCCTGTTTTCTCCCTGTAAAGCATTTCTTCACAGTTGGTTTCCCTGATTATCATCCGTCTCCGCAATGACACTCGCATATATAAGTCCTGTCACTGGAGCAATGTAGCATATAAGAGTGCCTGGCTCATAGTAAGTGTTTGGCAAATACTTGCTGAATGACATCAAGCTCTGGAGACAGTTCCTGAGGCATCTCCCGTTCTAGGAATTGGAGACACTCCTCACCCTGAAGCGACCTCATTCCTCTTTTCCCTTCAGACAAATTAACACCGCAAACAACAATAGCAATGACAATTTAGGACCCTGGCTACACAGCAGGCCTCGTGCTGATGCACACCTGTTCTTTTTGTGGTTGCTTTTGAGATGGGATCTTGCTGTGCTGCCCAGGCTGGTCTTGAACTCATGAACTCAAGCAATCCTCCCGCCTCAGCATCCTGCAGAGCTGGAATCACAGGCCCACGACCATGCCCGGCTTGGTGCATGATGAATTCTCTGAATTCTCCCGACAGCTCTGTGGAGAGTGTTGCTGTCATTCTATTTTATGAAAAAAAGAAAACCAAAGCTCAGAAAGGGAATTCAGTGACAAATGATTAAAACAGAAGCCAGGCGCAGGGATGGGCTGGGGTTGTGGCTCAGTGGTAGAACACTTGCCTAGCACATGAGAGGCCCTGGGTTCAATCCTCAGCACTACATAAAAATAAATAAATAAAGGTATTGTGTCCAACTACAACTAAAACAAATATTTCTTTAAAAAAGGGCTGGGGGCCGGGCGCGGTGGCGCACGCCTGTAATCCCAGCACTTGGGAGGCTGAGGCAGGAGGATTGTGAGTTCAAAGCCAGCCTCAGCAGTGGCGAGGCACTTAGCAACTAGTGAGATCCTGTCTCTAAATAAAACACAAAAAAGGGCTGGGGATGTGGCCCAGTGGTCGAGTGCCCCTGAGTTCAATCCCTGGTACCAAAAAAAAAGGGGGGGGGGGCTGGGGATGTGGCTCAGTGGTTAAGCACCCCTGGCTTCAATCTCTGGTACAAAAAAAAAAAAAAAAAAAAAAAAGAAAGAAAAAGAAATTTGGACACATATAGACCACAGAGAAGACAGCGTGAAGACACGGGGATACCATCTACAGGCCAAGAAATGGCTGAAAGCACCAGAAGCCAGAGGAGAGGCACAGAGCGATTCTCCCTCGCAGCCCTGTGAAGGAACCGACCCCATTGACCCCTTGATCTAGGACTTCCAGCCTCCACAACTGTGAGACGCTCCACTTGTGTTGTCTGGGCCACACGGGGCATCGGGCAGCCCTGGCAAGCCAGCACGGGAGACTTGGCCGGCCCCACGTGGCAGCACGTGCCTGGTGTGGCGTATCAGTCGGGATCAGTGAGATCGGGCCGCTCTAGCAGACGGCCCCACAGTCTTGGCAGTCTAAAATGATACAAAGTGTAGCTGCAAGTCAGGCATGGCGGCACGCACCTGTAACGCCAGCTACTCGGGGGGCCAGGGAGGAAGATCCACGTTTGAAGGCAACCCGGGTAACTGAGGGAGACCCTGTCTCAAAATAAAAAGGGCTGGGGGTGGAGCTCAGTGGTGGAGCGCTTGCTGAGCATGTGCAAAGCCCGGGTTTCCCATCCACAGCACACGCACACACTCACACACAATTACTGTAGATCATCCCCGGGGAGGAGGCAGTCACTCTCTCAGTGTTTCGGGCCACTTTAGCAGAGGAAGGACATCTTGGGAGGACCTCAAACCAGCAACTGAATCCTCTGGCTCAGAACTGGCTCGGGTCTGCTCTCTGCTCATTGGTCGTAATAGATCACGTGGCCCTGCCATCCTAGGGGCCGGGAGAACAGCGCTGGACACCTGGCGGACGTCACGGATGAGTAACAGACTTGGAGATGGGCCGCCTCTGTCTGTGTCCAGAGCTCGAGGCTCATCTGGTGCCAGGACGTCTTGGAGTTCCACTGAGGACCTGAGTTTGGGTCAAGGGAACTGCCCTGCAGCCCACAGGAAGAGCCGGAGGTGTGCGTCGGAGACCGAAGGAGCCAGACTCACAAGAGGGTTTCCTTTGTGTTTTCAGCCCAGTCTCTGGAAATGACCATGTGAAGACAAGCACCAACCAGGTGTGGCCCCGAGACATCTGATAGGCTTCGACAAAAGACCTGCCCTACACCAGGCACAGTGGCACACGCCTGTCATCCCAGTGGTTTGGGAGGCTGAGGCAGGAGGATCGCGAGTTCAAAGCCAGCCTCAGCAAAAGTGAGGCCCTAGCCGGGCGTGGTGGCGCATGCCTGTAATCCCAGCACTTGGGAGGCTGAGGCAGGAGGATCATGAGTTCAAAGCCAGCCTCAGCAATGGCAAGGCACTAAGCAACTCCGTGAGACCCTGTCTCTAATAAAATACAAAAAAGGGCTGGGGATATGGCCCAGTGGTCGAGTGCCCCTGAGTTCAATCCCCGGTACCAAAAAAAAAAAAAAAAAAAAAAAAAAAGTGAGGCCCTAAGCAACTCAGTGAGATCCTGTCTCTAAATAAAATACAGAATAGGGCTGGGGATGTGGCTTAGTGGTCGAGTGCCCCTGAGTTCAATCTCCAGCACCCCCCCCAAAAAAAGAACCTCCCCTAGCTGAGTGCTGTGGCATACACCTATAATCCCAACAACTCAGGAGGCTGAGGCAAGAGGATTGCAAGTTCAAGGGCAACCCCAGCAACTTAGTGAGACTTTGTCTCAAAATAAAATAAAAAGGCCTGGGGATATAGCTCAGTGGTAGAGTACTCCTGGGTTTAATCCACAGTACCACCCCCATCATAACAAAAACCTCTCTTACATAGAGATCCCAGCAAAACTACTCCCAGGTAATTACCCAAAAGAAAAGAAAACATGTCCACCAAAATCTTGCACACAAAAATTCATAGCAGCATGACCCATAATAACCAGAAAGGGTAAACAACTCAAATGCTTCATCAGAGAATGAATGGTTAAACCAATCATGAATATTCCATTCAGTGGAATATTATTTGGCCATGAAAAGGGATGGCTCTCTGATATATGTGACAGTGCAGATGACCCTCAAACCCAAGATACTCAGTGAAAGAAGCCAGTCACGGAGCTGGGCACAGTGGCACATGCTTGTAATCCCAGCATTTGGGAGACTGAGGCAGGAGGATCACAAGTTCAAAGCCAGCCTCAGCAATGGCAAGGCACTTAGCAACTCAGTGAGACCCTGTCTCTAAATAAAATACAAAAAAGGGCTGGGGATGTGGCTCAGTAGTCATGTGCCCCTGAGTTCAATGCCTGATACCAAAAAAAAAAAAAAAAAAAAAAAAAAAAGCCAGTCACAGAAGAACACATCTTGCATGAAAAGTTGATATGAAATATCTAGAATAGGCAAATTCTTAGAGATAGAAAGCAAATTAGTGGTTTTCAGGGGCTGGGGAAAAGAAGAAGGGGAGTGACTGCTAACTGAGGACAGGGTCACTTTTTGGGGTGACAGGTATGATCTAGAATTGATTATGGTACCGGGGCTCAATTCTGTGCATACAATAAAAACCACCCCATTGTATGGTCTCAGTGAGTGGGTGAGTTAGATGGGGTGTGAATTGGATCCACAGACAGCAGGGCCTTGGGGAGCAGAGAACACTGATTAAAAATAAGGACCTGGGGCTGGGGTTGTGGCGCAGTGGCAGAGCGCTCGCCTTGCACGTGTGCGGCCCGGGTTCGATCCTCAGCACCTCATAAACATAGATGCATTGCATTGTGTACAACTAAAGTAAATAAATAAATATATATATAAAAAAAATAAGGACCTGGGGCTGGGGTTGTGGCTCAGCGGTAGAGCTCTCGCCTAGCGCGTGCGCGGCCCGGGTTCGATCCTCAGCACCACGTACAAATGAACCCATTGTGTACAACTAAAGCAAATAAATAAATATTTTTTTAAAAAATAAGGACCTGGCTTGCATGGGGGAGGATTCTGCTGGCCTTCTCCACTAGGTGACCGGTCATAACCTCTCCCACTCAGATTTTGTTTTTCTATAGTGGGGATTTAACCCAGGGGTAATTTATCACTGAGCCACATCCCTAACCCTTTTCCCCAGCGTTTTTGTTTGTTTGTTTGTTTTTAACTTTTTGAAACTCCCTAATTTGTTGAGGCTGGCCTTGAACTTGCAATTCTCCTGCCTCAGCCTTGCGAGCCGCCGCTGGGATCACAGGTGTGCACCACCACACCCGGCTCCCAGAGTCAGATTTGTCACCTACAGATTCTACCTTATTGTAGTCCCAGCCTCCAAAGGCGTTTTTTTTTTGTTTGTTTGTTTTTTGTTTTTTGTTTTTTTGTTTTGTTTTTGTTTTTGTTTTTGTTTTGTTTTGTTTTGTTTTGTTTTGTTTTTGTGGTACCCGGGATTGAACTCAGGGGCACTCGTCCACTGGGTCACATCCCCAGCCCTTTTTTTGTATTTTATTTAGAGACAGGGTCTCACTGAGTTGCTAAGTGCCTCGCCATTGCTGAGGCTGGCTTTGAACTCGCGGATCCTCCTGCCTCAGCCTCCCAAAGTGCTGGGATTACAGGCGTGCGCCACCGCGCCCGGCTCCAAAGGCGTTTTTGTGATTTAAGTAAAATGAAAACTCCTTCCAGAAGGGCACACACGCCCGCACCTTCCTTGACCGGCTTCGGTTATTTCTGCCACCAGGGGGCGATCCTGCTGCGTTGTTTGAGCATCACGCTCAAACAAGAGGGCTGGAGTTTGCTTACTCTGGGAGAGGTCAGTATGGAAGAACCGCCAAGTCCTTGCTTTCTTTTCTTTCTTTCTTTCTTTCTTTTTTCTTTTTTTTTTTTTTTTTTAATTTTTAGTGCTTGGGATGGAACCCAGGGCTTCACGTGCGTTAGGCAAGTGCTCTACCACCGAGCTACAACCTTTATTTTGCAAAATGATCTTGCTAAATTGCCCAGGCTAACCTTGAACTTGCAATCCTCCTGCTTAAGCCTCCAAATAGCTGGGCTTCTAGGTATGTGTCACTGAGCCTGGGCAGTCCTTGCTTTTTTTGTCTTTCAGGAAAAACATTTAGGGAAAGATGGTGGGGGGAGGGGCAAGGGTATATTTCTCATTATAAACTTATTATCTGTGTGCTTAAAATAAGTTTGTAAAACAATGAAACATAAAAAGAGAATGGTTATGTGTACTCATTTGGAAATACAGATTCACTAAAACATTCAGAGGCTGGAGTTGTAGCTTATGCTTAACATCGTGGAGGCCCTGGGTTCAACCAAGCATCAAACACACAGACACAAATGCACACACACACACACACACACACACACACCCCTCAGCAGTGGTGTGCAGTGGTGCGTACCTGTAATTCCAGTGACTTGGGAGGCTGAGGCAGGAGGATCACAAGTTGGAGACCAGCCTCAGCAACTTAGAGATAGATAGCTGCACATGGTTCTGGGTTCAATCCCAAGTACCTCAAAAAAAAAAAAAAAAAAAAAAAAAAAGTCATTGCACCACCCAGACACAAGCTCTGTTAATAGTTTCTTCTATTTTCCCATAGTCAGTTTTTTTATTCTGCACTCAATTTAAATGTTCTGGGTTTGCTTTTATTGAAACTCAGTGACATGAACAGAAAGGCAGACGGGTGGGATGGGTTCAAAAACGCGTTGAACAAAGGGGACAAAGCAACAGTCTGGAAGGGGATGCTTGCAACAAATTATGGGCAGAAGGGGCTGGGGATGTGGCTCAGCAGTAGAGCGCTTGCCTAGCACGTGCGTGGCCCAGGTTCGATCCTCAGCACCATGTAAAAATAAAAACGCATTGTGTTCAACTAAAGCAAATAAATAAATATTTTTAAAAAAATTATGGGCAGAAGATCAGTCTTCGTGGGTTTGCCTTTTCATTTTTCTTTCTCCCCCTCCCCACTCTCTGTTAGTATTTATTGAATGCTTACTACACACCAAACACAGTTCTAGGTGGTTTATATGTCTCAAGTAATGGAATCCTCAGCCCTGTGGGATAGCTAATATTATTATCTCCGTTTCACAAATAAGAAACAGAGAAGTTATGTGACTTGCCCAAAGTCACACAGCCTATAAACCTTAGAGCCTGCCATCAAGGCAGCTCAGGCCTAACCCCTACCTCATAACGCTTCCTTATATAGCCTGGATTGATGTCCAGATTATGTGAACAAGCTAGAACTACACATAACAACAAACAAAGAACTGCAGGCCCAACTGTAGTAGCAATCATCAGGCAGATTTCGGTTTTCACGCCTTAATTTGGCAAAGGCTAAAAATATTAGCACATCAAGTCTGAGAATTGGGAAAAAAAAATAAGCATTGCTACACTGTTGGGTAGATAACTGTTTGTTTTTTTTTTTTTGTTTTGTTTTTTTTTTTTTTTTTTTTTTTTTTTGGGAGGAAATTTGATTGTTGTCCAGCAAAAAATGAAAAGCGCATCACCTTAGCGCCAGCGAGTCTTCCTCCAGCCATTGATGGCCACGAACGTTTGCGTCTAAGGATGCGAGCGCAGACGGGCATTTTGGGGCGCGATGCCATTGCTTGTACAAGCGGTTCGTGGAGAAGCGTTTGGGGGACGGGCAGTGAGGGCACGGTTTTCACAAACGCGGGAGCAGCGAGCTGTGGGATGCTCGGGGCCATTCGGAAGAAGGGGGCAGACGTGCGTTCCCACGCGGGGCAATCCCGGAGTGCGTGCGCGGCTCCACGCAAGAACAAGCAGGTGCCCGCAGGGGGCGCCCGGAGTGTGCCCCAGACTCCGCAGATACGGGCGTCCCTGTCTGACCTGGCTACTCGGGCGCCCTTTGGCAGGAAGATGGGTGGTTGTGGTCATTCCTAAAGCCCCAGAACGCATCGTGTTAACTAAAGATCGGATTTTCCTTTAAATCGTGACCCCCTCCCTCCAGGGTTGCTTTTATCTTCGCTGCTGTAAATGAAGTTGGGGTGATGACTTTTGTGCACGTTTTGGGGTACTGGGGAGGGAATCAGGGCTTCAGCAACGCCAGGTGGTTGCTTTGCCACTGAGCTACGACCCAGCCCCGTGTGTGACTCTTAGGTTCTTCTGTGACTTTTTTTTCCTTCCCTTTCTCTCCCTCCTCTCCTCTCTTCCTTTCCCTTCCTCTTTCTTTCCTTCCTTTTTTTTTTTTTTTTTTTTTTTTGGGGGGGTGGTGCTGGGAATTGAACTCAAGGGCATTCAACCCCTAAGCCACCTCCCCAGCTCTATTTTGTATTTTAGAGACAGGGTGGGGATGCAGCTCAGTGGTAGAGTGCACGCCTGGGTTCCCACCCAGCATGGGACAAGAAAGAAAAGAACCCTAACAGATAGGAGATGTATAGATGCATTTCCTATTACACACACACACACACACACCCCCCCCCCCTTTTGTGTTTCTGCAGTAGCAGGGACTGGATTCAAGAGCACTCTACCATTGAGCCACATCCCCATTCCTTTTTAATTTTTTATTTTGAAACGGGGTCTCCCTAAGCTGCCCAGGCTGTCCTCAGCCTCCTGAGATGCTGAGATATCCCCACACCGGCCTGGGATAGCAATTTGAAATATCTTCTGATATCACCTAAAACAAACGGCTCACAGTCACGGAGCGGTTTTATGTAACAGAACACGCATTCTGTTTCTCACTTTCTTTTTCACTTCACCCTTGTAACAATCCTACTGCACTTTTTATTTTATAAGTAAACTGAGGTACAGGAAGACAAAGTTGACTCACTGGTCAGATTTTAACAAGTTTGTTTGTGTGTTTGTTTTTGTGGTGCTGGGGATTGAACTCGACCCCTGGGCCACATCCCCAGCCCTTTTTTTGTATTTTATTAGGGACAGGGTCTCACTGAGTTGCTAAGTGCCTCGCCATGGCTGAGGCTGGCTTTGAACTCACCATCCTCCTGCCTCAGCCTCCCGAGTGCTGGGATGACAGGCGTGCGCCACCGCACCCCGACCTCCCGCTTCCTTTTTTGATACAGTGTCTCGCTATGTTGCCCAGGCCGCCTGGAACTCCTGGGCTCAGAGATCTGCCTGCCTCAGCCTCCCAAACAGCTGGGATCACAGGTGCCTTGGCGCCACCACACTGGGCTTTGTGGTTTGACTTCTTAAATGAGAGCCTCAGGAGAGTAAACCCTCTGGGCAGAATGACTTGTGGCTCTGAGTTTTGTTGCCTCTGCCATTAGTGCATTCTTAACCTATCCCGTACAGTGTCCATTCATAAATGCTTTTGGTTTTGCAAACCATAGTCTCTGTTATGACCAGCCAATTCTACCCTCATTTCAGATGTTTGCCTTGTATCAAAGATATTAGCCCAGGGCTGGGATTGTGGCTCAGCGGTAGAGCGCTCGCCTAGCACGTGCGTGGCCCGGGGTTCGATTCTCAGCACCATGTAGAACTAAAAACACATTGTATACAACTAAAGCAAATAAATAAATATTTTAAAAAGATATTAGCCCATTGTAATTTGTCTTGCAAATATTTTTATACAAACTTGTTTATGGCTTCATTTTTTTTTAAACCACTCATGGAGTGTGTATAGTCTTTATTTATTTATTTATTGTAGTGCTGGGGATTGAACCCAGGGCCTTGTGCATACAAGGCAAACACTCTACCCACTGAGCTACATCCCCAGCCCACTATGGCTTCATTTTTTTTTCTTTTTTTGCTCTTAATTTTTATTGACCTGTAATTTTTGTTGTTTTATGGTAAGATTGGAATTATACTTTTCTCCAAATGGTAAACCAGTTGCCCAAGTCATAATTACTGAAAATTCCATCTTTTTCTACTAATTTGAAATGCCATCCTTATTATATTATTAAGTATCATCAGTGGGTTATACTATAGTTTATAGATAGAAAGATAGGAAGATACAGATTAAAACTAGAGTCTAGGCGGATGTGGTGGCACATACCTATAATCCCAGTGGTTTGGGAGACTGAGGCAGGAGGATTGTGAGTTCAAAGCCAGCCTCAGCATGTTAGTGAGGCCCTAAGCAACTCAGCAAGACCCTGTCTCTAAACATATATACATATGTTTTAAATATATATTAAATATATATTTATATTATATACTTATTTATATATTATATGTATTTATATATTACATATTTATACATTATACATATAAAAGGGCTGGGAATGTGGCTTAAGTGGTTAAGCACCCCTGGTTCAATCCCCAGTACAAAAACAAACAAACAAAACACTAGAGTCTATTATTTTCTTATAACATTCATTATTTCTTATCATACTGTCACACTATTGACATTGTTGTTTTCAGGTAGTTCAATTACTTTTTTCCAAAATTTTATTTTAACTTTCTTACCTGTTTTTTCTTCCAGGCATCTCCTAGATCAATTTTTGAGTTCTTTCCTCAAACACCTTCTCCAAAGCCCACTAGAATTTTTTGAGAGGCTTTTGTTACTGGGGATTGGCCATGCAGGCTCAGCATGTGATCTACACCCCCAGACCCTACATAGATTGATTTATAGGTTTATACAATTATCGACTTGCAGGTTTATATAGTATAGAAAACCTATAAATCAATTCAGAGAAAATCTAAACCTTATGGAATTCCCCATTCAATGACAGATTTTGGTTCTCTGCTTAATTCAAACCTTCTTTTATGTCTCTCTTAACATCATGCCTTGTGTACTTACTCATTTTACCTTGTTACCATTGTGAATGAGCATGTATAAAATAATCAAATATCTCTGGTATTTAGGAAAGCAGTTGAGTTTTCATCTTTAGTTTGTAACTGGCCACACTTATTAGTTCTAATAATTTTCAGTTGCTTTTTTTTTTTTTTTTTTTTTTTTTTTTTTTTTTGGTACTGGGGATTGAACTCATTGGGGCACTTGACCACTGGGCCACATCCCCAGCCCAGTTTTTTTGTATTTTATTAGAGACAGGGTCTCACTGAGTTGCTAAGTGCTTCACCATGGCTGAGGCTGGCTTTGAACTCGCGATCCTCCTGCCTCAGCCTCCCAGGTGCTGGGATTACAGGCGTGTGCCACCAGGCTGGCTTTGAACTCGCGCCTCCCTGCTGGGGCTTAAGCTGGGACATCTTTTAGAATCCCATTAGAAGGAGGTCTCCATGAATTCTTCTCATCTCTCTGTAACCAACTTGGGATTGTATTACAGCATGTACATGGTTCTGAATTCCTTAAGTTCTGTCTAGGAGTTACATATGTTTCATTTTTCTAACCAGTGTCTTTGAAAAGAAAAAAATGTTGTTCTACCCAGGGTCTCAAGCATGCTAGTGAGCACTCTACCACTGAGCTCCAGCTCCAGCCATTTTAAAAATTTTATTTTGAGACATTTCTCACTATGTTGCCCAGGCTGGTATTGAATTTGTGATGATCCTGCCTCAGCATCCCAAGTAGTAGCTGGGCTTGCAGGCGGGCACTATCACACCCAGATCTCCAATGCAATGTTGGATATAGCTAAGAGCATATATCTCGCCTTGCATCAGATCTGAAGATAAGATGCTAGGTCTTTCATTCTCAGTATGTTAGCCGTGTTTCATAGATGCTTTATATTTAGTAGAGGAATTTCCTTTTTTTCCTAGTTTGCTGAGAATTTATCCAGTATCATGAGTGAATGTTGATCTTTATCAAATTATTTTTCTCTGTCAATCAAGATGATGATATTTCTTGTTTTAACTGCTCAGTATTGGAAATTCCATCATTGATTTTTAAATGCTGAACCAACTTTGCCTTCCTGGGTAAACTACCCTTGACCATAATGTGTTTTCTTCTTCTTCCTCCTCTTCTTCTCCTTCTCCTTCTCCTTCTCTTTCTTCTTCAAGCCAGACTCTATTTGCTGATATTTTGTTTAGGATTGTTTGTGTATGTGGTCATGAAGGATACTGGTCTGTAGTTTTCTTATCTTATACAGCCCTTATCGGTTATAGTCGCAAAACAATGTTGCCTTAGCTGGGCATGACGGCACCTGCCTGTCATTCCAGAGACTTGGGAGGCTGAGGCAGGAGGGATAGCAAGTTCAAGTCCAGCCTGGGCAACTTAGTGAGACCCTATCTCAAAATAAAAATAAAAATAAAAATGATTGGAGATGTATCTCAGTGGCAAACACCCCTGGGGTTAATCTCCAATACCAAATAAATAAACAAACATGACAGATTCATTTTAAAAATTAATAATGCTTTTGCCTTCATAGCATTGGGAAGTGTTCTCTCATCTTGTATTTTCTGAAAGAATTTGTGTAGAATCCGCATAATTTCTTTCTTGTATTTTTGTAGGATTCACCCATGAAGCCATCTGGGCATGGAGTTTCCTTTTGTAGGTAGGTTTTTTGTTTTGTTGTGTTTTGTTTTTATCACACATTTCATTATTTAAAATAGACACAGAACCATTCCTGTTGTCTAGATCTTCTGAAGTAAGCTTTGATAGTTCGCCATCCAGGGAACTTATCTGTGTCATGTAAATTGTCAACTTTCTGTACATAAAGGTGTTCACAGAATCTCTTCCTTAACTTCTTACTGTCTTTAGGGAGTAGTGATAGACCTTCTTCTGTTCTGTATGCAAATGCGTCTCAAGCCTTTGCTTCTGTCACATTTTATATTGGCCCAAAGAAGTCACATGGCCAAGCCCCAGGTCACCTGGGGGCAGGTTCACTGAGAACCATTGGAGACAGTTGGATACAAGTGGATATGGACAAATTTGGAGCCATTACTTCAACAATCTATCCCTGTGATAAGATTCTGTCACTAAGTGACAAGCTTGATGGCATTCTCTGCCTGGTGTTTTATCTATCTAGGTTTAACAAGAATATTGTACATCAAGACCTCCTTGCATGGGGGCTGGGGACGTAGATCAGTGGGTAGAGTGCTTGCCTCGCATGCACAAGGCCCTGGGTTCGATCCCTGGCATCTTAAAAAAAGGCGGGGGGCTTCTTGCTATGTGGAGTACCTGTCATCACCCTACATCTCACCTCCTGGCACACGGAACACAGTTGTAGTTAATAATTCATGGTGCAGGCGTGGTGCCTCAGCCTCCCAGGATTTGGGAGGCTGAGGCAGGAGGATCACGAGTTCAAAGCCAGCCTCAGCAATGGCGAGGCACTTAGCATCTCAGTGAGACCCTGTCTCCAATAAAATACAAAAAAAGGGCTGGGGATGTGGCCCAGTGGTCGAGTGCCCCTGAGTTCAATCCCCGGTACCAAAAAAAGAAATAATGATAACTCATGGTGTCCGGATTCCACTAAAACAAAAGCTCCAGGGGACAGAGATGTCTCTATTTCTCCAGGTCATACCCTCAGCTGCCCGCACATAGTAGATGCTGTGTTAACGCACAGACTCAAAATGCAAGCCCACGGTTGCTATGGGTTACTGCACACTGTGACACATTGCGTAATAGAGCACTGAGAAGTGAGGAGAGGGCAGTGACAGAGAGGATGACGAGGGCAAGGACTGAGAACCTCCCCGGAGGGCAGAGAAACAGATTCCACAGACAGCAACTGAGCATCTCCTCTGCGCATGGGGAAGGGGCTGCTCCCCCCCACAGGGCGCTCCCGGCTGAAGAGGACCAAGGGGGCGGGGCGCTCTGAGCTCCGGGTAAAGCTTGGGACTAGCTGATGCTGCAGGTTCCTTCTGTCTCCAAGACCCTACAACTCCGCCAGGCGGATTCCGTTTGGAGGAGAGAGAGGAGGCGGCAGAGAACACAAAGTGAGGACCCAGGAGGAGGAAGGACGGGGCTGTGGGAGAACAGCCTGGCAGAGGAGCACAGGAAAGGAGTGAGTGGAGGCCGCCTGGAGAGGCTGAGAGATTTAGGGGGAGAGTGTGTGTGTGTGTGTGTGTGTGTGTGTGTGTGTGTGTGTGATGCGTGTGCACCAGGTCCAGCTGAGGACTGAACCCAGGGCTTCCCAAACACTAGACACGTGCTCTGCCCCTGAGCTGTACCCCAGCCCCTGCTGACTTCTTAATCTGTGTCCTCCCCGAGCCTCCTCACAGAGCAGCCTTGAGGCTGCCTCCTTCAAGGTCTCTGTCAGACTACTCACTTCTTATTGCACACACTCTGGGCCCGCTCTGGGCGCTGGTGACCCCTCCCGCCTTCCTGAAGCCCTTGCCCCTCCTTTGCTCCTCCTCCCTCCCCCTTGCTGGGGATTTCTGGGGTTCTGTTCTCAGCCCACCTCTCACTCTCCTTGTGGCTGCCGTTTCTCTGACTCTCACACCTGTATCCCTGGCTTTGACCATGACTGGGAAGTGCAGACCCGGGGGTCCCAAGCTGCGGGGTCTTGGCCAGCTCAGGTATCTGAAGGCCCCGGGGCTGTATATGATGCACTTTCTCCTCTGTGTCCCTTAGCTGCAACTGGTGGCAAGGGCCAGCGGGCCCAGTGACACATGCAGAGGAGGGGTCAGCACATCCTCACTCCTCAGTCAGCGACACCAGGGAACAGCAGAGCCCCCTTTTCTTTCCTACCACTTCCTCCCGCCTCCTCTCCCCACCCAGCTTGGTGTTTGCCTTTCAAACTCAACAAGTTACTGCTTTGCTTCTGTCGGCCCAAAGACCTCCTCCCACAGAGGAGGGAGGGAAGACACGACCGCGTGGACAGAATGTTTCTTCCCATCAAGGACGTGCAAGTGACACCAGGCGTGCTGGAGGGGATCTCTCTCCAGTGGCCCACACCAATACTGAGCGAGCACATGAACGCGCGTGCAAGTGTGTGTGTGTGTGGGGGGGGGTTGCGTTCGTGACAGCAATTGTGCAAGCATCACTAGGCCTATCCAGGAATGCACGAGCACGTCTTGGAGGAGTGTTTGTGTGCCCCCCCCCCCCCCACCCCGTGAGTGTGTGTGTGTGCGTGCGCTCATAGCAGACTTAATTTTTAGAACGATTTTAGGTTCACTGCAAAATTGAGCATAGAGTACAGAGTTCACACACACACACACACACACACATACACACACACACACACTGTCCCCACTGTTGGCGTCCTGTACCAGAGTGGCGCGTCTGTCACCCTGGATGAGGGCCTACGGGCACGTCAATCTCACTGGAACCCGCGGTCCTCCTCAGGGCAGACAAGGACATGTGCCCGCCACTATGTTATACAGAGGGGTTGCGCGGCCCTCCAAATCCTCTGGGCTCCACCCACTCATGTCTCCTTCTCCTGGGGCCCCTGGCAACCTTTGATCTCTTTCCTGTCTCCGTCAGTCTGTCTGTCCCAGAATGCAATGTGGCTGAATCCTATCCATGGGGCTTTTTCTTGGTTGGTTGCTTTTTTTTTTGGTACCAGGGATTGAGCTCAGGGGCACTCGACCACTGGGCCACATCCCCAGCCCTTTTGTGTATTTTATTAGAGACAGGGTCTCACTGAGTTGCTCAGTGCCACGCCATGGCTGAGGCTGGCTTTGAACTCACGATCCTCCTGCCTCAGCCTCCCCAGTGCTGGGATGACAGGCGTGCGCCACCACGCCCGGCTTCTTGGTTGGCTTCTTTCCCTTCGTCAAGTCACCCTCCATATCCGTGGGTTCCGTAGCCACTGATTCCACCAACAGCGGATTAAAAATATTTGAAAAAAAAAAAAAAAAAAGTTGTGCCTGCACTGACCATGCCCAGATTTTTTTCTTGCCGTCATTCCCTAAGTGACACAGTGTGACGACTATTTCCACAGCATTGACATTGCATTGGTTGTTGTGTATCGTCGAGACATGATTTAAAGCATGCAAGAGTTGTGCGGGTTCCATCCAAACATTGGGTCATTTTATACAAGGGACCTGAGGATCTGTGGATTTGGGTATCTTCTGGAGGGGCCGGAACCCATCCCCTGTGGATATAGAAGGATGGATCTAACATGCATGTGAGCTTCCTCTTTTATTTTTCATTTTTTGGTACCAGGGATTGAACTCAGGGGCACTCGACCACTGGGCCACATCCCCAGCCCTTTTTTGTATTTTATTAGAGAACAGGGTCTCACTGAGATGCTAAGTGCCTCACCATTGCTGAGGCTGGCTTTGAACTCGTGATCCTCCTGCCTCAGCCTCCCAAGTGCTGGGATTCCAGGCGTGCGCCACCGCGCCGGGCTTCCTCTGTCTTCTCATAGCTTGGTAGCCTGCTTCTCTCCAGCACTGAGCAATGTTCTGCTGTGCAGATGCAGATGAAACTGCCATTTATTGATCATCTCACCTGCAGCAGGGGATCTCGGGCTACTTCCAAATCTCATTGTGTTTTCGCATCAGAGACAGGCGATGGGGCCAAGTCACTCCCCGGGGAGCTCATAGCTTCATGGAGGCTCACGGGTTGCCACTTAACCTGTAGAAGATGACAAACTTCTGGCCTTGCCGATGGCCCGCAGGGACCTGAAACTCAACCTGTCCAAGATGAAACTCATCATCCTCACCCAACCCAGCCCCTCATCTCTTGTCCCCATCTCAGCACAGGGCACCACCATCTGCCCCGTTGAGAAAGGCAGAGATCTGGGCACCTTCCAAGTCTCCTCCCCTCCTCTCCTGCCCTCCTGCGTACTTTAATTGGCAAGTCCTGTCAGTTCTGAATCGACCGAGCCCTGCGCTCTCCTTGTCTCCGAAATCACTCCCTGAGATTGGCCTCTTTAGCGGAGCTTGCACGGTCACCACGACAGTAGTCGACCGCTTTGACACATGGGATCCCTGGGGGGGGGGGGCCTCAAGTGCACAGATAGGCATGAGATGGGTCTTTCTGGACCAAGTTTGCAGACTTACTGCATCACCTACATGGATGTGTGCACAGTTTTCAGGGGGACAGCGATTAAGCCCACTGGAGGAACATTTGCCCATCTGGAGACACTTTTGGTTGGCGCGACTGGAAGGGGCTTCTCCTAGCATCAAGCAGGATGCTGCTAAACCTCCGACAGCGCACGGGACGGCCCCACAGCCAAGAATGCTGCTGAGTCCCCAGACGGGAACCGTGCAGAAAATCCAGCACCAGTACTCAAGTGTGACCCACAGACCACGCAGGTCTCAAACTGTTGATCACCATCCAAATGAGAGAGTGCAGGAAATAATAAGTGTTTAGAAACTCGAGAGTAATTTGACATAGTAATTTTAGGATTTCTGGGCTTGAGTTTTAAATTTCTTCTAATTTTTTTTTTAATTAATAGACTTTTGAAGGAATAGTTTTTGCTTTTGCTTTGTCTGGTTTGCAATTCTCAAGCCTGAACACACACACACACACACACACACACACACACACACACACAACACACACTAGACACTGTGCTCTACACCCAGCCATGCAGAATAGTTGCAAATTTACAAAAATTTGAGCAGATATCAGGAGGCTCCATACACTCCTTTTGCCTTCCTACAACACCCACGCACCTACCCCCACACACATACCAGGGTTTCCAATTTCCTCTATTCAGGATTCACATCTTATTCTAGTATGATATGTTACAATCAATGAACCAATTTTGATACATTGTTATTAACTAAAGTCCATACTTGGTTTCAGATTTCTCCAGTTTTCCCCTAACATTCTTTCTTTCTTTCTTTCTTTCTTTTTTTTTTGGTACTGGGGATTGAACTCAGGGGCACTCCACCACTGGGCCACTTCCCCAGCGGCACACCCCGCCCCCGCCATTTTTTTTTTTTTTTTTTTTTTTTTGTATTTTATTAGACACAGGGTCTCACTGAGGTGTTAAGTGCCTCGCCATTGCTGAGGTTGGCTTTGAACTCAATTCTCCTGCCTCAGCCTCCCAAGTGCTGGGATTACAGGCGTGTGCCACCACAACCGGCCCCTAACATTCTTTTTCTGTCCCAGGACTCCCTTTAGGATCTCAGTGACAGCTCTATGTGTGTGTTGCTGGGAATGGAACCAGCAGCCCGGGGTCTTGCATGCTGCGCAGGCACTCACCACTGAGCCACATCCCAGCCCCCACATGACATTTAGTTGTTATGTCTCCTACATTCCTCTTGAGTGGGACAGTTTTTTAAAATATTTCTTTTCTTTTCTTTTCTTTAAAGAGTTTTTGGGGGCTGGGGATATAGCTCAGTTGGTAGAGTGCTTGCCTCGCATGCACAAGGCCCTGGGTTCAATCCTTGGCACCACAAAAAAAAAAGAGTTTTGGTTTGTTTTATTTATTTATTTTTTGCTATACTGGGGATAGGACCCTACCACTGAGCTACATCCCAGCACTTTGATTTATTTACTTTTTTTTAAAAAAAATATTTATTTATTTGTTTTAGTTGTACAGAATGCCTTTATTCTTACGTGGTGCTGAGGATCGAACCTGGGCCGCGCACATGCTAGGCGAGCGCTCTACCGCTGAGCCACAATCCCAGCCCTGATTTATTTACTTTTATTTATTTATTTTTTTAATATTTATTTATTTACTTTAGTTGTACACAATGCAATGCATTTATGTTTACGTGGTGCTGAGGATCGAACCCGGGCTGCGCACTCTGCCGCTGAGCTACAACCCCAGCCCCTATTTACTTTTTTTTTTTAATTTTTTAAAATTTTTATTTATAGTAGTATGTATTACAGTTCATACTATACATATAGAGCATCTTTTTACATAAAAAAGTTTATATTCAAAGTATATTCACAGCATTCAAGTCTTCAATCGTGCATTTAGAGTAATGATATCCATCTTATTCAACCACTTTTCCCCCCTTCCCCCTTGCACCTTCCCGTCCCTTTGACCATTATAGTGTTCCTCTAGTCCTCCTATGTACCCCGACCCATCAATACTGTCAACCGGCTTCCTTATATCAGAGGAAACATTCGGTATTTGGATTTTTGAGATTGACTGATTTCACTTAGTATTATATTTTCCAACTTCATCCATTTACCCCTATTTACTTTTTTTTTAAGATAGGGTCTCTCTAAGTTACCCAGCCTGTCCTTGTATTTGGGGTCCTCCTGCCTCAGCCTCCTGAGTCGCTGGGACCACAGGCATGTGCCATAACCACACTGGGCAGAAATTTACCTTGACTGCCTTTTAAAAAAATTGTTTTAGGGCTGGGGTTGCAGCTCAGTGGTAGAACGCTTGCCTCGCATGCGTGAGGCCATGGGTTCGATCCTCAGCACTACATAAAACAATAAATTAATAAAAATAAAGGTATTATGTCCATCTGCAACTAAAAAAACTTTTTTAAAAATTATTTTAATTGTCCACGGACCTTTATTTATATGTGGTGCCCAGTGGTCGAGTGCCCCTGAGTTCAATCCCTGGTACCAAAAAAAAAAAAAAAAAAAAAAAAAAAAAAAAAAGTTATGTTGATCTATTTTGGACACATCTCCTGGAGTCCCTAGAGGTCCTGATAATACTCACTGAGTTTCAACCTCAGTGGGGCTACCAGTGGCCTGGCCCTATAGCTAATTTTGGGCTGGAGGTACCAAGAGGGGACCTCCTCTTCTCCAAGGTCCCCACATCTGCTGCCCTCCCCCAGCACCATGTGAGGATCATAGATGTTTAGAGATGATGACCCCAGTCTTGGAATAGAAGGACAGCATGTGTTTAGCCAGGGGACCTGAGATCCCAGGGACTTGGGCTCCAAGTGTCGTTCCATTGTTCTTGCTGTCCGACTTGTGGGGCTCCGTCTCAATTTTTCCATCTGCAAACTGGGCTTAATAAAACTCATGATGTTGTGGCTCAGTGATAGAGCGCTCGCCTAGCATGTGCCCTGGGTTCGATCCTCAGCACGACGTAAAAATAAATAAACAAAATAAAGGTATTGTGTCCAACTACAACTAAAAAATAAATATAAAAAAAAATAAAAATAAAGCTCTTGATGTTGAGGTTAACTGGGTGCAGCGGTACATACCTGTATTCCCAGCTACTAGGGAGGCTGAGGCAGGAGGCTCCAATGGGACAGAAGTGGGGGGAGGAGAGGGGTCATTATGTTAGGTTCATTGTAACGCTTAAGCCATTATGCTAGGCTTGGGATTAAATGAGATGGTGCCAGGCCTATAGCTCACCAAAACATCCTTCCCTGTTAATAAGACCTGCCAAATGCGCACAGGCGGGATTTTGCAGCTGATTTTATAGGGATCCATACACCCCCAGACTGACCCCGGAACCCCGGCTCTACAAACCCTCTAAGTCATCGCCACCCCAGCCTAATAACCAGGGCCTCTAATGAGCTGGAAGGCGCGAGAGCCCCCAGGAGGCTCCAGGTGAGGGCGGAGGCAGGAGGCAGGAATCTGAGGAGCGGCGGAGGGGGCGCGGGAGGGGGGCGCGCACAGGGAGCCAGTGTGTCTGAGGCCGCCTGCGCCGCGGGAACAGGCCCCAGGGGCAGGTGGGACCTCGATTCCAGCTGGCCACGTGTGGGTGGGGCGGTCCAGCCCAGCCTGGCGTTCCGGTTGGCCCGGTGTGGGGGCTGGGCCCGAGGAGGCCCCTGGCGCCCGGGCGGGGGCACCGAGCCGGCTCCGGCTGCAGCACCTGCCCCCACGCCCCCTGCCCCTCCCAGCCCAGGGCGGCCAGGGCCAGAGCCCTCCTGGGGCCGAGAACTCGAGCTGGCGTGTTCTCTTAGAGCGTCTGCAGCCATCGGCAGGAGGCGCCGCCCGGGGTCTGTGCCTGGGGTCCGCGGAGGTCCTGGGAACTTTCCAGAGAAAGCCAACACGGGAGTGTGAGCGGGCAGGACATGCCAGCTCGCAGAAGGACCGCGCATGAGGCGAACACCCTTCCCTGCCCGCAACCTCCCAATGCCCTGAACCCCAGATGGCCCCTAAGTGCTGCAGATTGGGAGACTGAGACCTGGTGCAGAAAGGAAGGCCCTTGTTCAGGTGCTTGAAGGGATTGGGACGGGAGCCGAGGCACGCGACCCGTGCGTCATGCACATTCACACGCGTGTTCCAACACACACACACTGGCCCTTTGTGTGCCCACACCCACTCTGGCACAGGCACATCCAGACAGGAGGGCACACGCCCAGCTCCCCTCCCTCTGGCACACCCACCCCCTTGCCTGGTCACACGCTCCAGACCATGAGACCCACGCCTAAGCACACATGTGAGACCTGTGTCAGCAGGACTCTGGAATTTCAACCATGGGCTACTGAGGGGCCACCGTCTGGGGTGGGGTGTCTTAGAGGTATGCAGGATGTCGTTTTTCTTTTCTTTCTTCTTCTTTTTTTTTAAATATCTTTGTTTATTTGCTTTTAGTTGTACACAATGCGTTTTATTCAACGCATTTTATTTGTACATGGTGCTGAGGATCGAACCCAGGTCGCCCACGTGCTAGGCGAGCGCTCTATGGCTGAGCCACAACCCCAGCCCCCATCTTTTTTTTTTTTTTAATATTTATTTATTTGCTTTTAGTTGTACACAGTGCGTTTTTATTTTTACGTGATGCTGAGGATCGAACCCCGGCCGCGCACGTGCTAGGCGAGCGCTCTACCGCTGAACCACATCCCCGGCCCAGGATGTCGTTTTTCTATCTTAAAGCATTTTATATAGCCCTCTGTGTGTCTGATCGAAATCCCCTCTTTAGGTATGAACACACTCATACTTACATTTGCTCAGAAGTCACCCACCCAGTCTACTCATATAAGACACATAAATCCACCTCAATACAAATAAATACACCCGTGCATGTGCACCGTAGTTCAGAGCACAACCACTCCGGCATGCACACCTATACACTTGAGCACAGTCATCTGCTAACATCCAGATGCCGCAAACACAAACATATGCAGAGGTTCATTCAAACACTTGGTTTATATTCAGAAAACACATACACGTGTGTACCTGGTCACTTTGTGGGTGTAAATGCTTACACAGATCCATGTGCATCTCCACAAATTTACACAGATGTAAACACTCAGCTCTAGACACACAGATACACCCAGAAATTGATACATAAAAAGAACAAACTCATATACATGTGTACACTTGTTATTTACACAGTCACACCCATGTTTACACACCTAGACACAGATCTGGAAAGATCTAATATTTACAAACGCTAACACTTGTGCATTCACAGTTTCACACAGTTGAGAGTCACAGCATTTTTTTTTTTTTTTTTTTTTTTTTTTTTTTGTGGTACTGGGGATTGAACTCAGGGGCACTCGACCACTGGGTCATATCCCCAGACCTTTTTTGTATTTTATTTAGAGACAGGGGTCTCACTGAGTTGCTAAGTGCCTCGCCATGGCTGAGGCTGGCTTTGAACTCGCGATCCTCCTGCCTCAGCCTCCCAAAGTGCTGGGATTACAGGCGTGCGCCACCGCGCCCGGCTCAGCATTTTTGTTTTTGTTTTTGTACTGGAGATTGAACCTAGGGGCACTCAACCATTGAGGCACATCCCCAGCCCTTTATTTGTATTTTATTTAGTGACAGCGTCTCCCTGAGTTGCTTAGGGCCTCACAAACTTGCTGAGGCTGACTTTGAACTTGTGATCCTCCTGCCTCAGCCTCCTGAGCCACTGGGATTACAGGCATGGGCCACCATGCCCGGCCACACAG
Organism: Tamias sibiricus; assembly: GCA_025594165.1. Lineage (NCBI taxonomy): Eukaryota > Metazoa > Chordata > Mammalia > Rodentia > Sciuridae > Tamias > Tamias sibiricus. The sequence continues at coordinate 5,733,776 of CM046673.1, forward strand.
CTGTTTAGACAGAAAACCACAATGGAACACACAAACAAATGGTAAACAAATGTCTACAAATAGGGACTTAAGCACTCACAAATACATCCTTTTACAAATTTATCCACACAATTGGGCTGGGGTTGTGGCTCAGCGGTAGAGCTCTCGCCTAGCACATGCGTGGTCCAGGTTCGATCCTCAGTACCATGTAAAAATAAACGCATTGTGTGCAACTAAAGCAAATAAATAAATATTAAAAAAAACAAATTACCCCCATGATCATGTTCATGTGCATACATATCTGCATACATAACACACACCTTCATATGGAAACAGATTCATACCACCCATAAATACATTTGTGTAAGTGCACAAATATACAGTTCTTAGATAAATATGCATGTGTGCACTCTCATGAATATACTCAGAAATGGGCATTCTTGAACATTCACACCCACTTCCATAATTTACAAAACCTGTCACTCTCAGGTTCACATCATATACTCAAAGCCACGAATACCCTTACATGTAAACACACATAAAGTCATCCCTTGGTATCTGAAGGGGTTGGTTCCAGGACCTTCTGCAGATACCAAACCTACAGATGCTTGAGTCTCTTATATAAAAAGGCAAAAAACTTGCATAGAACATGTGTAGCCCTGGATGTTTTAAATCATCTCTAGATGACTTATAGCAACTAATACAATGTAAATTCTATCTACATAGTTGTTATACTGTATCATTTAGGGAGTAATATCTTGAAAAAAGAATGTACAGGTTTTGTTCATTCAACTTAGATGCATTTTTTTTTTTTTTTTTTTTTTTTGTACAAGAGAATGAACCCAGAGGTACTTAACCACTGAACCACATTCCCAGCCTTTTCTGTATTTTATTTAGATTAGAGACAGGGTTTTGCTGAGTTGCTTAGGGCCTCGATAAATTGCTGAAGCTGACTTTGAACTAGCAGTCCTCCTGCTTCAGCCTCCTGAGCCACTAGGGTTATAGGAGTGTGTCACCAGGACTGGATCAGATGCAATTTTTTCCCCAAATATTTTAATCTGAGGTTGGTTGAATCCATGAATGCAGAATCCAAGAATACAAAGGGCTGATGACATGTGCACAGAACTACATCCAGAAATTGTTTCTCATACACACACACTGGTGTGTACAGCTACATTCACATACTCATATACGAATCCACTTAGACACAAATGGGTCCCCATCTACACACGATTAGAGCCTTCTCCCAGCGCATACTACAGATACCCAGGTACAAAGACATTCTCAAATATGCCCATTAATGACCATACATCCACACTCTTAGACACCGCCACACTCCTGCACAAATACATATGCCCACTCTCGATTTCTCTCCCATGCTCCTGCATTGATACAAACATCAACCACACACTTACACAACATACAAACACATTTAGATACCAATGAATACACTCATATACACTCACAAAACAGACACCCTCACGCTCACTTTTGTTCTCAGAATAGACATCTACCTAATACCGATCCTTGTACACACAACACGCATTAAAAACACATATACACACTCTTACACATACATGCAATGCCACACTCATGCACACATATACACACGCAGAAGTCCTACAAGTCACTACCCAAATACATTTAGAGATGCACAGAGATAGGAAGACACACGTGCTTGTGTGTTAGAAGCAGGTGCACCCACGCACACGCTGCCTACTGGCCAGGCGTTACAAGCCCGCGCAGGTGTTCACAGACTAAGTGTAGACATCCAGGCCTGCACACACATCCACAGAGGGTCCCTAATCCTCTTCAGTGCCCCAGGCGCGCACGCGCGCGCGCACACAGACACACTCCTCCGCAGCGCCCCCTCCCCCTCCATCACTGCAGTCCCGCCCGCCGGGACCCGACACCGGCAGCTGGGGGCTAGGCAAGGCCAGGCAAGGCTAGGCAAGACCAGGGGAGCCGCCCCGGTCCGGGTCCGGTCGGGGGGCGGAGCGCACCTGGGCTCCGCCCCGGGGCGGGGTCGACGCAGCGTCGCCAGCGCCAGCGGCCGCACCTGGTTCAGCAGCGGCGGCGGCGGCGGCGGGCCCGGCGGGGGCACGAGCGCGGCGCGGCGCAGCCCAGCCCAGCCTGAGCGCGGACCCGGCGCCCGCAGCCCCGGCGCCGCCATGGTGGAGGCGGCGCCCGCGGGGCCCGGGCCGCTGCGGAGGACCTTCCTGGTGCCCGAGATCAAGTCGCTGGACCAGTACGATTTCTCGCGGGCCAAGGCGGCGGCGAGCCTGGCGTGGGTGCTGCGGGCCGCGTTCGGGGGCGCAGGTACCCGGCCGGGGGGCGGCGGGCCGGACGCGGCAGGTGCGGGGGGCGGGGCGCCGGGCCCGGGAGGCCAGGGCCGTGGGAACAATAGCGCCGGTCGCCAGGGGTCCCCGGGCCCCGGCCCGCTGCTCCGGGCCTCAGAGCTTCCTGTTCGGCCCGGGCGGCGGACTTTGCCCACTGGGCTGCCGGAGTGCGGTGGGGGTGGGGCCGCCGGCACAGCTCCCCTTGGGGACCCTGGCGTCCCGGGCCCCAGGTGAGCGGGGCGGGGTCTGCGGGGCGGGTGGGGTCGCCGGGTGCCGGCCTCTGGGACCCGCCTCCCGCACCCCCAGCCTAGCTTTGCACGCCCTCCTCTCCCTTACACACGTTACGCGTCTTCCATGACCCCCTCCCCACTGCCCCGGCCTCCCGGGGGGCCGCAAGCGCTGGGGTCCACAGCTCTGCATGCTCCCCGGCCGGACACACGCCCCGCGTCGGCCCTGCCTGCGCTGTGGGCGGCGGGGCGAGCTCTGGGAGCCCCCCTCGCCTCCACCGCCCGGCCTGCGGCTGGCAGCTGTGACTTATTGCCCCATTTACCAGGGAGGCAGGCGAGCCCTGTGGAAACGAGATGGTTTGTCCATGATTGCCCCGGTGGGGGCCGCAGCGTCAGGGCCTTCTCCCTTTAGGGCAGATCCTCCGCTCATTCCCCAGGCCCGGAGATCTAAATAACTCGGGCCATCCCCGTGGGGAGGATTCGGGTGGGTCCCCAGGATGAGAGGCCCTGGGCACACTCAGTCTCGACTTGGCGCAGCTCTACGGCCCTAGACCAGAGCTGGGAGCAGCGGCCTGGCCTTGGGGACGACAGGGGTTAATTAAGGTCTGGGCCTTCCGGGGAGCGGTGGGGGGACGCCCTCCTTCCCACTGGTCCTGCCTACTGGTCTTGGCACCGGCTGGGCACAGCCCATCCCCCTTCTCAGTGGCCTTCCCAGACCAACCTGTTCTGGGTGTGGGTCTCAGTGACAGCTATCCCTCTCCTGCTTCCGCTCCAGCCTGTCCCTTCCACTTTCCCCTAGTATCCTTCCGTGCTTGACCCACTCTGAGGCCTGCCTACCCCAGGGCTTTGCTAGAGGAAGAAAGGATTGAGGGTTGGGACCCGGTTCTGCCTAGCCCCTCACATCCAAGGTTATGAGGCTATAGAGAGCTTAACTTTGCAAGTCAGAATTGAGTTTGAGTGGCAGCTTCTCTAGAATGTGGCGGAATTATCTCAGTTCTGAGCTTCTGTTTCCCCCTCTGTAAAGGAAGGCTCTCACTGACTTATGTGTCTATGTCTGAAAGTATTTGTGGGGTACACACATGCGGCAGGGCAGGACAGCCCAGGGGGGATTGAAACCCCAGTACCTTGTGGGCAAGGTTGCTGGGAGGCATCAAAGAGGTGCTGACTGTCGAATCACATCGTGTTTGGCACCCGGTACTTGCTAAATGGATTCTGTTGGTTCTGGTGTGATTGGAAAGGTTATTTTTATTAATACTACGAATATCATTCATTGTTCCTTGGCCAGGAGACAGAGCAGGAATTACAGTCCCATTTCACAGAATGGAAAGCAGTGGGGGTTGTTAAGATCCCGATGCCCTGACTCACCCTGTTCTCTTCTGACCCAGCTCCTCTGCTGTGTAACTCCCTCGGGTGGCTGCAACTACCCTGAGGGTCAAGTTCAGTCTCTTTCCTATCCACCTCCGGCAGTGGAGGGGAGCAGAGCTCTCTGGATCCATGAATCCTGGGACTCTACCAGTGCTGCGCGCTCAGGATGTGGATGGATACAGGAGAGGGGGGATGGGCATGGAACCGGATCATGGCTGCTTAGAGTGATAAGCTCCACGGTGTGGAGCAGGCAGTGATGTTGGGGGGAGGAAATCCCTCAAATCTTCCTGGGAGGACGGGAGAAGGGAAGGCTCCCCAGAGGAGGAGGGGCTTGAGTCTTGAAGGATGTGTAGGAGTTTGCCAGGGGGAGGAGTCTCCAGGCAAAGGCAGCGGGTGTGGATGGGCAAGGAGTTCTCAGAGAGGAACAGGCAGGTCCCAGTGGCGGTGATGGTGGTGGGGAGGCTGGAGATGAGGACCACTGCGAGACTTCAGGAGGAAGGCTTCTCAGGCGGTGGGTGGGGATCAGAGGGCAGTGGGGAGCCACAGCAGGTGTTTGGGAACTGACAAGATCAGACAAGCGGTTGCCTAGTGGGGCTTGCAGCTGGGGAAGGAATAGTTCTGGTGGCCCTGAGGTACTGGACTGAGGAGCTTATGCAGGAATGCAGGCAGATGGCCTCAGCAGAGCACACCCGGAGATAAGAAAGGCTCTATGTTAAATAACTCTGGGAAATACCGCATGCCTTCAGCACATCAGCTAGACATGCGAGGGAAGCAGCGCATGTGGGTTCTGCCGTGGGTTCACTAGCTCGCCAGCTGCGCCATCGTGGACAAGTTAACTCAGCTCTCTGGACCTTGGTTTCCTTATCTGTACAGTGGTATAAGGAAAGTTTCAGGATGAAATGAAGGTCACAGCATAAACAAGCGCTGTGCCACAGAGCTGTGCTGTCCAGCAGGGTAGCCACTGGCTCCACGTGTTCATGAGCACCTGAAGTGTACCTGGTTGGACCCAGGTGTGTTGTAAGGTAAACGTGACACTGGATCCGACTTGGCACCAAAAAAAAAAAGTGAAATATCAATGTTTTTATATTGATTGCATGTTGAAATGATAATGTTTTGCATGCATATTGGGCTGAATAAACTACACTACTAAGTTAATGTTCTTTGTTTCCATGTTTTTAACATAACTACTAGAAAACTGCATGAAACAATTTATGTGGCTTCCATTGTATTTCCATCGTACAGCTCTGCTCTGCAGTAGATGCTTAATAGACATTTTGTAGCATAGGGCAGTGTTTCTCAGCTTGTGACATTTTGGACTTTAGAAGACATTTGGCAGTGTCTGGAGACAGTTTTGGTTGTCACTACCTGGGAGAAGGTACTGCTGGCATCTAGTTGGAGGCCAGGGACTTCGTTAGAATCCTAAAATGCACGTGACAGCCATTCCCACAACACAGATAGAGCCAAGGAGGACACTGCTTGCTTGAGAAACTTTTAAAAATATATATTTATTTATTTGCTTTAGTTGTAACACAATGCATTTATTTATACGTGGTGCTGAGGATCGAACCCGGGCTGCGCATGTGCTAGGCGAGCGCTTTACCGCTGAGCCACAACCCCAGCCCTTTGCTTAAGAAACTTTGGCAGTCAGTAGGTTAGCTCATTTTCTTTCTTTCTTTCTTTCTTTCTTTCTTTTTTTTTTTTTTTTTTTTTTTTTTTTGTTATCTTGAAGGTTGAAGGCCCTTAGAACAGTCCTAGGGGAAAGAAACTTGTTACATTTTGCTGATGGGAGCAGGAAGTGCTCTGGGCTGAGTCTCCAGCAGGGGCTGGGGAGATAGCCAGGTTTGGATTTGGGAGATGTCGGAGGGTTGAAACTAGAAGACTGATTGGATGTGAGGGGGGATAAAGGAGGGATGTTGAGCCCACGCAGTGGCACATGTCTATAATCCCAGTGACTCAGGAGACTGAGGCAAGAGGATTGCAAGTTTGAGGCCAGCCTCAGCAATTTAGTGACACTGTCTCAAAAAATAAAATGGGGGCCGGGGTTTTGGCTCAGGGTAGAGCACCTGCCTAGCAAGTGTGAGGTCCTGGGTTCGATCCTCAGTACCACATATAAATAAATAAATAAAATAAAGTTCCATCAACATCTAAACAAATACTTAAAAAAAAAATAAAATGAACTGGGGTTGTAGCTAAGAGGCAGAGCATCAACCCCTGGGGGTGGGGGTGGGGTAAAGGGGGTACAACTGGTACATGCCTCTAATCCCAGATATCTGGGAGGCAGAGGTAGGAGGATTGCAACTTCAAATCCAGCCTCAGCAATTTAACAAGATCCTGTCTCAAAATTTTAAAAGGGCTGGTAGAGTGCTTGCCTAGCATGCATGAGGCCCTGGGTTCCATTCCTAGCACTGCAAGGAGGAGGAGGATTAAAAAACAAAACAAAAGAAAAAGGAATGGTGATTTGTCACTGTGATGGGGACAGGAAGGAGCAGGAGGTTTGGAGCAAGAAGTTGAGGATTATGAAAGATCCTGGGTGGTGGTGGTGTGGGGGGGGGGGCAGTGGGACCCAGAGCCTGGGCGGCAACAGGTGACAGTCCTCAGATGGTCATGGAAGCAGTCAATGGGTGAGGTGAGGCATGTCCATTTATAAGGAGACCCCAGGGGGAAGGAGGAGGTGCTGGGCAGAGAGCCCAGGTACATACAGGCCCCCGATGTGAGCCAGGGGAGGCTGGAAACCTGAGGCAGCAGCCAGGCCAAGGAGATTGAAAGGGCAGGGAAGGGGCTGGGGGCAGAGGAGGAGGAAGTGAGCCTGGAAAGCCCTGTCTTTCCAGGAGGCTGGGAGAAGGAGCAGCCCTGCACAGGGGTGGGGCTTAAGTGGGAGGGTCAAGTGCAGTTCCAGGGGGTGGGAAAGGAGCACTGGCAGCCTGGGAGTTCTGTCCGGGATGCCTGGGTCCTTGTATTGGAGCCTGGCTTTGAAGAGGGAAATCTGGGGAAGGTCTGGTCTGATGCAAGCCCCTACCCCCTTCTTTCAGATCCATATGGAACCCCAGGATACAAAAGAGATGTCCTGGCTGGAATAGCAGCAGGGGCAGGGTCCCCCAGTTGACCTCAGTCATGACCTCCCCGCATCCTCCAAGCTCCCTCCTCTCCACCCTACCTAGATTCTGGTGGCCGCCTCTGACATGACCTCGCTGCTCCTCTAAGCTCCGTTCCCTCATGTTCCCTGCCTCCAGGGTGTCCCTAAGGCCCCTCACACTCTGCTTTTACCCTCTCACCTGCTGTCCCTCCTGTTCCCCATCTCAGCCACTGACCCCATTGCCCCATCTCTTCCCTCAGGCCCGGCGGAGCCCTAGATGCCTCCTCCTCTTCCCCTGCCGCCCCTTTTTAGTCACCAAGTTCAGACCACTCGTTTCCCTCACAGCTCTGGCCTCTGTCACGTCCCACTTTCCATGCCCTGCCCGGCCACCACACTGGGTGTGGGCTTGACTCTCAGTCTGGCATTGGAGAACTGTGTGGCCAAGGGCGGGTTACTTTCCTTCTCTGTGCGCGCTCTGCAAGGCGCCCTGGCTGCTTCCTGGGGTTGAGAAAGGCTTTCATGAAGCCAGCACCCCGTGCACACGGGGAGGTTGCTGCCATTGTCTTTCCCTGTGGCTCCCCTCTGTGCCCGCAGTACCGTCGTTCCTTCGGGGCAAACTGCACACCTGCGCGCCTCGGCCGCATTCCCTCCTTTCCCTCCGGGTGCCCGCCTCCGTAGACCGCCCCCTTAGCTGGGGCCATGTCCTTGGGTGCGGTGTCTGCGGCCCTGACTCCCTGCACGCCCCTCCCACATGCCCCTGCAGAGCACGTGCCCCCGGAGCTGTGGGAGCCCTTCTATACTGACCAGTACGCACAGGAGCACGTGAAGCCCCCGGTGACGCGCCTGCTACTCTCGGCCGAGCTCTACTGCCGGGCCTGGCGCCAGGCGCTGCCGCAGCTCGAGACACCTCCTAGCCCCTCTGCGCTGCTGGCCCTGCTGGCACGGAGGGGCACAGTGCCAGCACTGCCCGAGCGCCCGGTGCGCGAGGCTGACCTGAGACACCAGCCCATTCTCATGGTAGGCTCCGCCCCTCCCAGTAGGTCCTGCCCACCAGGCCTGGTTCCTTCCCTGAACCCCCAAGTCCTGGGGCCTACCTTCCTCTAAGGCCTTTCTCCCCAGGCCTGGCCCTCACCTCGAGCCGCACCCACCCTAGCTGTTCCCTTGAAGCCCCACCCACTGGGTAGCTCCTCCCACAAAGCTCCACCCAGCAGGGTAGCTCCTCCTCACGAAGCTCCACCCATCAGACTAGCTGTTCCTGCCAAGCCTTGCCCCTCCCCTCACGCTCCACCTACCAGGCCTGGCTCCTCCCCCCCATGCATTTCTGGTCCTCAAAGCTTCCCTGCTCGGCCCACTCTGTGCTGAGGCCTGGTGTCTGATGTCAAGGCCCGGCCCATTTGGAGTGGTTCTTCCAGGACCACAACCCGCAAGACCCCACACCAACCCCTGGCCCAGGCCCGGCAATCCGCTCCTACTTCACGCCCCCTTCCAGCTCTACGTTCTTCCTCTTCATTGGCCCTGGGAGGCCAAGGGAGCCCCCACCCTACCCTCTGGTCTCATTCTTTAGCCCTTGCCCCCACAGGGAGCCCATCTAGCTGTCATTGACGCCCTCATGGTTGCCTTCGCCTTTGAGTGGACAAAGACGCTGCCTGGTCCTTTGGCTCTGACCAGCCTGGAGCACAAGCTCCTTTTCTGGGTGGACACGGTAGGTGGGGTTGGGCCAGGATGGGTGGGGACCAGGATCATCCCGCGAGCGGATCACTGAACTTCTCCTTGGCTCCCAGACCGTCAGGCGGCTGCAGGAAAAGACAGAGCAAGAAGCGGCCCAGCGTGCAAACCCTGCTGCCCCTGCAGATGGGGCGGCCCCGGTGCAGCCCTCGGTGAGGCCAGGGCAGTGCATGACTGAAGAATGATGGACGGTTGGATAACGGAGGGCTGGGTGGGCGGGACCAGGTGGGGGGGGGTGGCTGGAGGTGACTCTTTCCCTCTCTCTCTCTCTCTCTGTCTCTGCCCTCTCCCCTGCACCGGCCCCTGCTGTACCCCTCTCTGCCCCTCAGTGCCCCACGCGCTGGTATTGGAAGCTGGTTCCTGTAAGTGGGGCTGTCTCTCTGCCCCGTCTGCCTGCCCTGCTTGTCGCCCTCTTTGTGTCGGATTCTGCCTGCTTGTGTGCACCCTCTTCTCTTCCACTAGCTGTGAGCAAAGGAGGTGGGGCCAGGGACAGCCCCCGAGAACCAAGGGAAGGGTGCATCGTGGTTATCACCCGAGAGGGCCAACCCCCTCGGGGAACTGAGAGTCGAGCGCCCCGTAGGCCAGAGGGCAAGCCCTCTGCCATTAACCACGCAGGCAGGACCCCTGCTGTCAGCTGAAGTGGGGGGAGCCCCACTCCTTCAGACGCATGGATCCTGACCCCAGTGGGCAGGGCACATGGGAGGTCTCCCCAGCCAAGGGAAGAGCCGCAAACCTTCCTAACCAAGGCGCTCGGTTTCCCTAAGGAAAAGAACCCCAGCTTTGGGAGAAGTCCCATTTCTCGAAGCTTGAAGTTTGACTCTCTCTTCTCTAATTAGCTGTGCAGCCTTGCACAAGCATTTAAACCTCTCTTTGTTTCATGGCATTTCTCTTTGCAACAGATAAATAAGGGAAGAGCGGGGGAGGGGGTCTGGACTGGAAGGGCTCCCCACCTTTGCTCACTCCTTGCCCCGACCCTGGGGTCTGGGTTGGAGGGTTCCTTCCTGCCTACTGCTTCCTCTGCGACCTCTCCTCAAGCTGGGGCCTGGGTTTCTTATGGGAGGACGGTTCCCTGCATGGGAGGCTGCTCTATGGGGTCCCTTGGGGCTGGGAGGAGCTGGGGTCCCCAAAGCCGGCCAGAGCACAGTCAGGGAGCTGGACGGCCAGAGCTCAGGACAGGGGTCAGGACGACTCCCTTCCTCAGAGGTGGGCTTGGGGGCCCGCAGGTCAGCACCCCTCCCGCCCTGCTGACGGCTGCTCCTCTCCCCCCAGCACGCAATTGCCTTCTGTTTGAAGGAGTCGGGGAACAAACCCCCCATGGTAATGTATCCCCCACTCCTGGGTCCCAGGAGTCCCTGTCCCCAGCCCCTGCTGCTGGCCTGGCTGCTCGCAGACACGTCCTCTGCCTCTCGCTGCTGCCCTCCCCTGCTCCAGGCTGGCCCCCACCATTCTGGCTCTGGGACCCCCGGCTTCCCGCCCCCTCATGGCGGAAACCCCAGGCCTCCCCTCCCAGCCTGCATGACCGCTGACCTGGGGGGACAGCCTGACCGCTGATGTGACCTGGCTCCTGTCCACAGATCCGATACCGCAAGGACCGCGCTGTGGCCCGCCGCGCCCCCTGCTTCCCAACTGTGACGACCCTCCAGGACCTGGCCAGCGGGGCAGCACTGGCCGCCACAATCCACTGCTATTGCCCCCAGCTGTTACGACTTGAGGGTGAGTGAATGGTCCCAAGCCCCATCCCCCAGGTCTGAGAGACCAGGATGATGCAGTGGTTATGCAGTGCAGCTTCTGAAATCAGCAGACCTGGGTTTGCATCTCCTATCCCTGATTAGTCGTGTGACCTTGAACAAGTTCCTAAACCTCTCTGTGCTTCAAAGAATTCCTGCCTATAGCAGGACTGTGTGCCAGGGATCCTGTGAGAATAAATGGAGGCGCACTTCTGACCTGGCCCCACAGGTGGCTCAGCATGCTCATGGGCTGGGGGAGAGATCATAAATTCATCCAGAAGTACCTTTGGGAAAGGTGCCCCAAAGAGTGATGGGTGGTCAGACAAAGGTTTCTGAGTTCTTGGGCATCTAGTATTCCAGGCAGAGTCAAAGGCCAGAGGAATGGTCCGTCGTGATATGCCCCTTGCAGAGGGCACCTGCACGAGAACCCCGTCCACAGTAGGTCCTCATGTGATGGCCGCTAGGTTCCCTGGGGCCCCTTCCTCCTCCCTCAGAGCCGGGGACCCAGGCATCCTGTCCCTCCAGAGGTGTGCCTCAAGGACCCCATGTCCGTGGCGGACAGCCTGTACAACCTGCAGCTGGTGCAGGACTTCTGTGCCTCCCGCCTTCCTCGCGGCTGCCCGCTCTCCCTCGAGGACTTGCTTTACGTCCCGCCACCCCTCAAGGTAAGGCCGTCTCGGGGGCCTGGGCGGGTGTCCAGGGCGTGTGGCCTGTGGCTGAGCCCGTCCCCGCCTCCCGCAGGTCAACCTGGTGGTCCTGCTGGCCGAGATGTTCACGTGCTTCGAGGTGCAGAAGCCTGACTTCGTGCAGGCCAAGGACTTGCCGGACGGCCACGGTGAGCGTCGCCGCTCTCGGGGTGGGGCGGGGGGCCGCGCCTCACCTGACCCTCTTTTCTGTGCCACAGCTGCCTCCCCGCGGGGCACCGAGGCCTCCCCGCCTCAGAACAAGAGCGGCAGCAGGTACAGTCCTCCCGTGGGCGCGTCTGTGGCTCCTCCCCCCCGGTGGCCTGGGGCGGGACTGGAGTGACGGGGGGCGGGGGGGGGCGGGCGTGGGGTCCACGGTTGCACTGTGTCCCCGCAGTTCTCCTGTCTTCAACTTCCGTCACCCGCTCCTGTCACCTGGCGGCCCCCAGTCCCCACTCCGAGGATCCACAGGTGAGGAATGGGGGCAGCTCCCATCACGAGGGCCTCATTCCCCGAGACTGCCCCAGCTGACCTCGTGTCTTCTCATGACCCCTCCCGTGGCCCTGCTCTGGGTCCCACTGTCACCCCCAAGGTGACCCCCGGGACTTCCCCGGTGGCTCCTCAGCACCCATGTCTGGAAACTTCCCATCTGACTGGACACATAATGACCATCAGTGACTCATGCAGTGACCTTGCAGAGGTGCTGACCTCACCAGGGCCCAAGGATCCCACAGTGATCTTTCTGCCCTCCCCAGGCTCCCTCAAGTCCTCTCCGTCCCTGTCCCACATGGAGGCTCTTGGCAAGGCCTGGAACCGTCAGCTCAGGTGAGCACGTGCCCAGGGCCTGGCGGGCAGTGGCGAGGCTGGGCGGGCGGGGCGGAGGCTGGGCCAGGGGCTGACCCCTCCCTCTGGCCGCCAGCCGTCCCCTCTCCCAGGCTGTGTCCTTCAGCACCCCCTTTGGCCTGGACAGCGACGTGGACGTCGTCATGGGAGACCCCGTCTTGCTCCGCTCCGTCAGCTCAGACAGCCTCGGCCCACCCCGCGCCACGCCAGCCCGGACCCCTGCCCAGCCGCCCCCGGAGCCCGGCGACCTGCCCACCATCGAGGAGGCCTTGCAGATCATCCACAGTGCCGAGCCCCGGCTGCTCCCGGACGGGGCCGCCGACGGCAGCTTCTACCTCCACTCCCCCGAGGGGCTCTCCAAGCCGCCGCTGGCCCCCTACCTGCCCGAGGGCGTCTCAAAGCCGGTTCCCTGCCCCTCGGGGGAGGTGTCGAAACTACCAGCCCCGTCTGAGGGGTCCCCGAAGGCAGTGGCTTCGTCCCCAGCAGCCACCAACTCTGAAGTGAAGATGACGAGTTTTGCTGAACGCAAGAAGCAGCTGGTGAAGGCCGAGGCCGAGGCCGGAGCAGGGTCCCCCACGTCCACTCCGGCGGCCCCCGAGGCCCTGAGCTCAGAGATGAGCGAGCTGGGAGCCCGGCTGGAAGAGAAGCGCCGAGCCATAGAGGCCCAAAAGCGGCGCATCGAGGCCATCTTCGCCAAGCACCGCCAGCGGCTGGGCAAGAGCGCCTTCCTGCAGGTGCAGCCGCGGGAGGCCGCAGGGGAGGCCGAGGCCGAGGCCGAGGTGGTGGCGGAGGCTGAGGCCGAGCCGGGCGTGGCCCCTGGTGGGGAGCGGCCAGCAGGCGAGGGCCAGGGTGAGCCATCTTCACGGCCTAAGTCGGTGACCTTCTCTCCAGAGCTGGGCCCAGTGCCCCCAGAGGGCCTGGGGGACTACAACCGAGCAGTCAGCAAGCTGAGCGCTGCGTTGAGCTCGCTGCAGCGGGACATGCAGAGGCTCACGGACCAGCAGCAGCGGCTTCTGGCCCCGCAGGAGGCCCCTGGACCTGCCCCACCCCCTGCTGCCTGGGTCATTCCTGGCCCCACAGCTGGGCCCAAAGCCGCCTCCCCCAGCCCTGCCCGCCGCGCCCCCGCTGCCCGCCGCAGTCCGGGGCCCGGCCCCAGCCCCACGCCTCGCAGCCCCAAGCACGCCCGGCCAGCAGAGCTGCGCCTGGCCCCCCTGACGAGGGTGCTCACCCCACCCCACGACGTGGACAGCCTCCCTCACCTGCGCAAGTTCTCACCAAGCCAGGTGCCCGTGCAGACGCGCTCCTCCATCCTCCTGGCGGAGGGGACACCTCCGGAGGAGCCCGCGGCCAGGCCCGGCCTCATCGAGATCCCCCTGGCTAGCCTGGGAGAGCCCGCCGCCGAGGACGAGGGAGACGGGAGCCCCCCTGGGGCTGAGGATTCCTTGGAGGAAGAAGCATCTTCCGAGGGAGAGCCTCGGGCTGGCCTCGGCTTCTTCTATAAGGTGAGTCACAGGGGACAGGGGAGCAGATGGCTGGTGGGCTAGGAAGTGAGGACATCTGGAGGAGGGTGGGGCTTCGGAGAGGTGGGTGGATCCTTGGACAGATAGGGCATTACTAATGGCTGGGTGGGAGGATAGGTAAATAGATGATTGGACAGAAGCGTGGGTAGGAGGATGGGTGGAAGGGTAGGTGGGTGGGTGGCCAGAAGGGTGGGTAGGTGGCCAGGCGCGGTGGCGCACGCCTGTAATCCCAGCACTTGGGAGGCTGAGGCAGGAGGATCGCGAGTTCAAAGCCAGCCTCAGCAATGGCGAGGCGCTTAGCAACTCAGTGAGACCCTGTCTCTAATAAAATACAAAAAAGGGCTGGGGATGTGGCCCAGTGGTCGAGTGCCCCTGAGTTCAATCCCCTGTACCAAAAAATAGAAAATAAAAAGAAGGGTGGGTAGTGGGTAGGTGGGTGGGTGGGTAGGTTGTGTGGGTGGCTCGATGGGTGGATGGCCAGCTGGGGGTGGGTGGGTGGAGTGACGGGGGGCTAGGTGGTAGACAGAGACAGGTAGTTGGTGGGCAGATGAAGGATGGGTGTGTGATGGACAGATGGACAGGAGTGGGTGGTGGACAGACAGGGCCAGGTCTTCTGCGGCTCCTCCTCCCGGTGGCCGCCAGCTCCTCTCCGGGATCCTGTCCTGTGCTCTTCCTCGTCATGGCCCTGCTGCCTGGACCATCGTGGTAGCCATGCAGTCACCTCCTGACCCATCTCTGCTGCCCTCTGGCCCCACTCACTTTCCACTGAGCATGCGGGAATTTTGGCTCTTAGGATGAAAGTCCTCTCCACGACTTTGGGCTCTGCTCACCTCTGACCATGTCCTATACCATTCTCCCCAGCTGTGGATCTCAGCCACCCCATCCGCACACCTCTGCTGGGCTTGTTCTGGCCTCAGGGCCTTTGCACTTGCTTTCCCTGAAAGGCTGTCCTATCCCATCACCCCTGCCCAGTTAAGCTCTTGTCATTCCCATGGGTGCTTTTCCCAGGAAGCCGCCTCAGCGCTCCCACAGTAGGATAGGCCCCTCCCTGCAGTGTAGACCACACCCTCCTCCAGGTATTCACCTGCCCTGTGCCATTTGTCTTCCCCATTGGGTTAAGCACTTGGCGCGTGCAGTACTGGAGCCCAGTACCGGAGCCCTCCCCGTCCCTCTCGTACCTAGCTTAGGGTCGTGTGTCAAGTAGGCACCGCTAAATCTTTTTTAGTGCATTTATAAAGGACAGGTGAGTGGCTGGCTAGCTGGGGCAGTGGGAGGCGAGACTCCAGCCTTGGCAGGGAGGGCTGGCCAGCTGGACCGTGTCCTCCCCTAGGACGAAGACAAGCCCGAGGACGAGATGGCTCAAAAGCGGGCCAGCCTCCTGGAGCGGCAGCAGCGGCGAGCAGAGGAGGCCCGGCGGCGCAGACAGTGGCAGGAGGCCGAGAAGGAGCAGCGGAGGGAGGAGGCTGTGAGGTGAGGCTGGGCCCAGCTGGGGGCCCCCGCCTTTGGTCTTCCTGTCCCCAGTGACCCCATGCCGTTTTTACTGCTGGTGTCCCCTCCATCTGCAGACTGGCCCAGGAGGCCCCCGGCCCGGCCCCTGCAGCACCCACAGCTCCTGCCGCCCCGGTGGCCCCGGCGGCCACCCAGATCCCCACTGCCCGGGCCCCAGCTGAGGAGGAGGTGGGCCCCCGGCGAGGGGACTTCACAAGGCTCGAGTATGAACGCCGGGCCCAGCTAAAGCTGATGGATGACCTCGATAAGGTGCTGCGGCCCCGGGCCACGGGGACCGGGGGGGGCCGGGTCGGGGCGGGCGGAGGGCCCCCCGGCCACGCTCTGGTTGCTGTGATGACTCGGCCCTGGCACGGAGCCCAGCCCGCGGCCTGCTGGGTGAGGACCCTGTGGGGGTGGGGCCTGCCCAGGGCCCTTTCTAGGGCTCCCTGGGGGAGGCCCCCACGGATGTGTGGGGAGGGGGTCAGCAGGGGTGCTGGGTGGGGTGGTAAGGTTTCCAGGGGTCTGCCCCTGCCTGTGGGGGGGCACAGTGGGCAAGAGGTCTTCCCCCCATGGCTGGTGAGGCCCTGGCGGGGATGTTGCTGGGGGCAAAGCCCCTCCCTGCAGTGTGTGGGAGGCTGGGTCTTGGCAGGGCTGGCCGCCTGCGCTCCGCCGCAGCTGCGGGGTCAGGTCCCTCCGGCAGCGGGGCAGGCGAGGGGGCTTCAGGTAGGGGCTGACCTGGGGGGTCTCTTCCCAGGCTCGAGGCTTAGCAAGATCTACTCCCAGTCCACCCTGTCCCTGTCCACCGTGGCCAACGAGGCCCCCAATCACCTTGGTGTGAAGAGGCCAACGTCCCGGTGAGCTCTGGGATGGCCACCCAGGGCTGTGGGTGTGGGCACCCCTCCCGTGCCTGGAGTGGGGCGTGTGAACGCGCCCCCCCAGACAAGGCACGTGTGTGCAGAGGGTGGGGCTGCTGCAGTTGGCAGAGGGCCCTGGGCGCCCGCGGTGCCCGGGGATGAGCGCAGGCGCACTGCTGGACTGGGCTGTCCAGCCCCGTGTCCGCGTCCTCTGTGGGGTGCCGGCTCGCCTCCTCCGCCACCTCACTCTGTCCTCCCCTTTGCTGCCGCAGGGCACCGTCCCCCTCTGGCCTCATGTCCCCCAGCCGCCTGCCCGGAAGCCGAGAACGGGACTGGGAGAACGGCAGCAACGCCTCCTCCCCGGCCTCGGTGCCCGAGTACACAGGTGAGGTGCCCGGGGCAGGTGTGAGCGAGGCTCCTCCTGGCCCCTGGCCGCCCCCGCTGACCTCCCGCCCTCCAGGTCCAAGGCTGTACAAGGAGCCCAGCGCCAAGTCCAACAAGTTCATCATCCACAACGCCCTGTCGCACTGCTGCCTGGCGGGCAAGGTGAACGAGCCGCAGAAGAACCGCATTCTTGAGGTGAGCCTGCACCTGCCCAGGTGCCAGGGCAGGTGAGGGGTCGGTGGTCCCGGCGGCAGGCTCACGGCTCTCGCCACCCGCTAGGAGATCGAGAAGAGCAAGGCCAACCACTTCCTGATCCTCTTCCGCGACTCGAGCTGCCAGTTCCGGGCGCTCTACACGTTGTCTGGGGAGACGGAGGAGCTGTCCCGGCTGGCGGGCTACGGCCCCCGGACCGTCACGCCCGCCATGGTCGAGGGCATCTACAAGTACAACTCAGACCGCAAGCGCTTCACCCAGATTCCCGCCAAGACCATGTCTATGAGCGTCGATGCCTTCACCATCCAGGGCCACCTCTGGCAGAGCAAGAAGCCCACCACTCCCAAGAAGGGTGGCAGCACCCCCAAATAGCCCCCCCTGGGTGGTGCATGGGCTGGGCCCTGCGAGCTTTGGCCGCCGCCCTTCTGGAGGACCGTTGGTCAGTATTCCTGGGTCCTGTCTGTCCCACCTTGTCTGGGTGGGGCTGGAGCCCCCACCCCCTAACTTTGAGTCCAGTCCTACTGTGGGGGCTGAGCTGGGAGGTTCAGGGACTCAGGGCTCAGCTCAGTCCCCTTGTCTGTCCTCCCCACCTTCTTGAATAAAACAACGCGAAGAGAAGCTGAGCCTTGTCCCCTCCCTGAGGTTGGCTGGTCACCTCCTGCTCTCTTGGGCCACCTCTGGTTTCTCTCCTGCCCGCTCGGCCTGGCATGGCTTCTGCCACACCCCTCCTCCTCCCGGGCGGCTCTCACAGCTGATCTCCTGACGCAGGAGCTCCGACCAGCTCCTCCCCTGGGCCTCCTCCGCTCCCCTTTTCCTCTTGTGTGGCTGTTGTTGGCCTTTCCTGGCATTTGGTCCTGGGCCAACTTCCAACTCATGCTGTCCCCTTGCCTCCCGCCCCCGGGGAGCCAGCCTGCCTAGCTTCTGTGCTGTCACTGCCTCAGGGCCAGGGCATCGGCATCTGTGCTGCCCTCCGAGCCCCACATCCGAGGATCCAGTTGCCTCCCTGGCATCGCCACTAGCCGTCTCAGGTGCGGGGCTCACATGGCCACCCAAATCCAGCAGGGCCTGGCTTCCCTGCCACTGCCCAGTCCCAGGCAGCTCACCCTCTGAAGTGTTCTCTGGCCCCACGACCACCCCCGAGTCCAGTCCAACAGCCTGGGCCTCCTCACGTCCCCAGCTGCCTCCTGCCCACACAGCATCCTGTGTGACCTGCTAAAGCACAAATCGGATTATGTCCCCTGATGCCTAAAACTCCTTAATAGCTTAGAGCCTGCTCACGGCTTCCCAGAGCTTAGGACTAAGGGCCACACCCTGGACATGGCCTGGCTCCTTGCCAGGGACGGAAGCACCTTGCTAATAAGTCCACAGAGCTGGGCCAGAGCCCCGTGCCCCCAACCCCCAGCTCAGGGACTGTGGAGCACAGCCCCAGAACTGTCCCCGTGAGCAGGGGTTGGCCAGAGCTGGGCAGCGGGGGCAGTTACCCCCAGGCTCTGGGCTCCAGGAGGCTTCTGGGAAGGTCTGACTGGAGGCCTCAGGCAGGAGAGGGACTGGCCATGCAGCGTCCAGAACTGGCTCTGCAGGGTGAGGGCAGGGCGTCTGCTGGCCCAAGGGCCCCGGCTGCCCCACCTCCCACCCCAGCCAATCAGGGCCCAGGGCCAGGGCGCTCCTGAGCTGGCAACCCTTGGGGCACCTGATGGCAAGGAGGAGGCGCAGGCTGTGATATAGAAATGGGCTGTATTGGGGGGCTTGGGGAGGGTCAGTCTTCCTTCAGGCTCCCAAACACGGCGGCAGGCACGCTCTGCTGCTCCAGGCGAACCTCTGTGGGAGGGAGGGAGGGAGGGAGGGCTTACTTCCCGCAGGGCACCCGCCCCGGGCCTGCCCACTGCTCGGGTGGTCACTGACCGTTGGGCTCCAAGTCCATCTCGTCCTCGTCCTCGTCCTCGCCCAGCTGGATCTCCTCGGGGTTGGCTTGCTGAGCCAGCTCTGCCAGCTCCTCGCGGGACGCGTCGCTCCTGGGGGTGGGCCACGCTGCTCCAGCAGGGCGCCTCTCGCCAGCCCCCCGGGCCCCCCTTCCCCAGAGGAGCCGGCCCCCCTTCCCGCCCGGGCCTCACCTCACAAACAGGATCTTGCTCTGGGCCCGTGGGGGCTGGTCCCGCTCGGCCTCGGCCGCCAGCTGCTCCGCCCGCTGCTCCAGCAGCTTCATGTCATCCATGCCGCTCTGCCCGGGGGCCAGGTCGGACACTGCGGGGACAGGGGTTCAGACACTGAGCAGCTCTCTCAGGCATGTCACACCCCCAAGGTCCCCAAGGAGTTCCCAGTGGAGGTGAGGGAGGCTAAGCTGGGCCCCAGAGCTTCCAGGCCAGGAGGCCGGGGCAGGATGGCGGATGCTCTGAGCGGGAAGCCTCGTGGCCCCGTGCAGACTGGCCACTGCAGGGGAGTGACTGGCAGCTGCTCACCGGTGCCCGTGGCGCTGCCCGACACCTTGAGCATCTGCGAGGCCATGAAGTTGACCTGCGTGTTGTATGTGGCCTGCACGCTGCGACGGATCCGCAGCATCTCCCTGATGGTGTCCTCGTTGCCGTGACGAACTTCAAAGTCCTTCCACGTCTGCCAGAACGCCCCAGTGGTCTGTGGTGGTGGGAGGGGATTGGGCAGGGAGGACGGGGTGCACGAGTGAGCCAGCTGCTAGGCTGCACCGCCACAGTGCCCGCTCCTCTGCCCCTGCGGGCCCCAGGCCTACCCGGGGGTCGCATATCTGGGAGCAGAAGCTGTAGATGGCCCTGGCGCGGTCGATCTCGCCCAGCTTGCACTCCATGTCCGCGAAGCGCAGGCACATCTCCCGCGCGTGCTCGTCCGACAGCACCTGGCGCAGGGGAATCGGGAAGGGCAGTGTGAGGGGGAGGGGGCCTGGGGGTCCCCACACTGCCGTCATCGCTGGGCTTCCAGAAGGCCTCCTCCCAGCCCCCACGTCAGGAGCCTCCTGCCGGCCAGGTGACCCTCATCCACTCGGGGACCCCTGGTAGCGGGCACCTCAATGGCCTTCTGGTAGATGCCACGGGTGTGGGTGACACCATAGATCTCAGCAGCCCGCTTGATGTAGATGTTGAACATGTCATACTGCTGGGCGGGCTCCACGGCCCTGGTGGCGCGGTCATACACAGCCATGGCGTGCCGGGCCAGGCCCCACTCCTCCTCCAGCTGCGCGTACAGCAGGTACAGGGCTGCACAGGTGGGAGGAGAGGCTGTCAGGGGTCAGTGGCCCAACCCGCCACCCGCAGGCCCCAGGGAGTCCGTAGCCTGCTCACTCTTGGCGTATCTGGGCGGGCAGCCGTCCAGCGCCTGCTCGAAGAGGTCGCGTGCCCGCTCCAGCTTGCGGCCCCCGTAGCGGGCGATGAACTTGGTCAGGTAGGTGCTCCAGATGTCGGACACGTTGGGCCACTTGAACAGGGAGATGCCGCGCTCGTAGGCCTGTCCCAGGGGAGCAAGTGTGTGAGTGCACAGGGGACTGACCACCTGTCACCCTCAGGTGGGGCCTGGGAGGAGGCTGCCAGTTTCCCTCAGGCTCAGCAAACGGGCCCCTCCCGTCCACTTCACAGCCTGCCTACACACACCGCCCGTCCCCCTCAACACACTGCAGGATCTAAGGACAGAGAGGTGTGACAGGTCCCACTCAATACAGCATCTGTCACCTCTTAGGTGACATTATGGGTGAGGTGGAGGTGGCTCCTCACCTCTGCAGACTCTGGCGCCCGGGCTGCTGGGCGGAGGGGTTGGGAGCACACGTGAATAGGCGTACCTCCCCACCTGTCTGCTTGCACATGCGCTTCCCCACCACGCTGGGGGTGGAGGGGGCCTCACACGCATGGACACATAAAACCCCACCACCTACAACCTGTCCCTGAGCAATGAAAGGACAGCCACACAGTGCTAGCAACATCCTGCCCCATGTACGTGGAGGCAGGACTGCCTGGAGGAGGCTGAACTGAGTGGCCCCCCGTGTTCTCTGCTGAGGTTCTGACACCAGGCACCTGGAGGACAAGCCTATGTGGAGATGAGGGCATCGAGTTCAAATGAGCTGTTAGAGTGGCCCTGATCTACTGTGGACTACGGTTCTTGTAAAAGATGTGGCTAGGGCTGGGGTGGTGGCTGTGGTAGAGCGCTAGCCTAGCATGTGTGAGGCACTGGGTTCGATTCTCAGCACCACATATAAATAAATAAACAAAGTAAAGATCCATCAACAATTTAAAAAATAATATTAAAAAACAAAAACAAAAATGATGAGGCTGGGCGTAGTGGTACACATCTGTAATGCTAGCTACTCAGGAGGCTGAGGCAAGAGGACCACAAGTTTGAGGTCAGCCTCAGCAACTTAGCAAGACCCCATCCCCAAAAAAATGAAAATCAAAAAAGGGCCGGGGGTGTACCTCAGTACAATCCCTGGGCTCAATCCCCAGCTTCAAAACACAGAAGTGATCAGGACACAAATGCGCATTGAGGGATGACGCAGGAGGCACCAGGAGAGATGGCGTCCCCAAGCTGAGGTGAGAGGCCTCAAGGGCACCGACCCTGTCCACCCACTCCTGTTGGCCTCCAGGCTCCCGCACCTGGAGAGTAAAGCTGCTACTCTGAGCCCCCGCCCTGGGGCACTGTCAGAGCAGCGGCAGCTGAGCACACACACCATGCCCCACGCCACAGGTGCGGCCAGTCTGGGACCTCCAGTCCACGTGCCCTCACCTTGAAGCTCTCCTCGAAGTACTTGTGCTCCTCCAGGAACATGGCGTAGTTGATGACGATCTGGGGCGTGGCTATGCGCAGGTCCAGGATGCGATCGTACACGGCCTTGGTGGACTGAGGGGACAGGCACAGGTCGGGGCATGCTCCAGGCTAGGCACAGTCCCCAGTGCGCTCCCCACGGCAGCTCACCTGGAAGGTGCCCAGGCTCTCCTCCAGGTCGGCCAGCATCGACCACACCTTCAGGGACTTGTACACGCGGTTCTGCACGGGCTCCGAGCCGTCGAAGTACTCGGCCCTGCGTGCGGGCAGCGCCGTCGCCTTCTGCAGGGGAGGTGGAACAGCAGGAGGGGCACTCAGAGGCTGTCGGGCCCGTCGCACCCGCCCCCGACCTGGGCCTCTCCTCACCCGCAGCAGCCGCAGGGCCTCGTCGTAGTTCTCGTGCCGGAGCTCCAGCTCCCCGCACTGGCACCACACGCTCGCCAGGTCGTCCACCTGCTTGAAGTTCACCTTGGTGGCCTTCTCCAGGATGACGCGGGCCTGTTGGGGACAGGCAGAGGCCAGGCTGGGACCCTGCAGTCTCACCACCCCACCATGAGAGTGCACGTACGAGCACACACAGATAAGGCTGTGTTCACACGCGCACACCAGCACGGCACTCACGTCGTCCAGCTGCCCGTTGTCTTCGTAAAACTTGGCAAACGCAACCCACAGAGTGTGGGGCTTGCCTGTGGCCTTGAAGGGGTCCACCGTCTGCACGGCCTCCGTGTAGGTGTTGATGATCTGCGGTGAGACGGGCAATCAGGCTGCTGGGGCAGGGCTGAGGTGAGGGCGGGGCGCCTGGGGCCAGGGGCCAGCACGCACCTCCCGAGGGCGGCCCTGGTGCAGGGCCACGCGCTTGTGCCACTCGTGGACGTGGTGTGGGTTCTGGCGCAGCAGGACACTGTTGAGGAGCAGGGGCCGCCGGCTGATGAGCTGCTCAAATCGAGCCAGGCGCAGCTCCAGGTCCACGTCATCTGGGAACCACAAAGGCCGTCAAAAGTGCCGAGGAGGTGGGGACGCGGGCCTTGGTGCTCAAACTCCTGGCCCCTTCCAGCCCCGAGCCAAGCGACTGCCTTGGCCCTGGCCCGGCCCCTTGGGAAGCCTCTCCTCCCTGCACGGGTCCTCCAGCTCCCCTGCTCTGCCAGGCTCTGGCCCAAGACTGAGCCGAGGGTCCAGCCTTGCTGCTCCGGGACCCCAACACCACTCCCCCTCCCTCCCTTCCTCCCTCCCTCCCTCCCTCCCACAGCCCCTGGCTGAGCCTGCTGAGGGTGTCCCCGTGAGACCCGCTCACTGCCTGCCCTGGCCAATCAGGACTGCCCTCTTGCCCACCCTCCAGGTGCCCCCGGTCCTCAGGCCTCCCAGGGAAGGCTGCCGCAGGGCTCACCCTCCTCCTCGCGCCCCAGCTCCGAGGCAGTCTCCATCTTGGCGGCAATCATGCTCTCCTCGAACTGGGCGTAGCTGTCGAACACCTGTGTGAAGTCCCGCACGGTCATCACAGTGCGGATGGCCTCCTCGTACACGTCCCGGGCCTGTGGGACAGACAGGGCAGTGAGAGGGGAGTGCTGGCAGGGAGAGCTGCGTGGGCCCGCCGTCCTGGGCCACGCTGAGACCCCCACAGGCCCTTCCAGGCGCCCCAGCACCCGCGGGCTCTGAGGGGCGGCACGGAGCACTCCCTGCCTGGGAGCCGCGGAGTCCTCGGTAAACTGAGTGACAGCCCTTGTGCAAAGGGACCTCGAGGCTCGACTGAGACTGTGTAAAGCATTTTGCACCCAGTGAGGCCAACACCACGCCAGTCCCTAAGGTCCTCCTGAGGAAGTGCAGCCTCGCGTGTCACGGAGGCACCACCTTTGCTCCGGAGGACCCCTCATGCCACCTGAACCCCTCCACCCGCCCCACCCCCCACGGCTCCATCTCTCCACCCCTCTCCCTGCCTGGTCCTGCCCACCGGCTCTGCTGGGCTCCGCAGGGCACCGGATGATTCCCACTGTCTGCAAGGCCCTCCCCTCCCCCAGCCCCGCCCCCCCTGCTCCTCCCGTCGCTCACTCCAGCCCTGCGCCCACCTTGCCTCAGGCCACAGGAGCCCCGGCCAGCCCTCTGGGGATTCCCAAAGCTCCATCCACTCCCCTGTCCCAAGCTCGCCACTCCACTCCCAGTGATGAGAACACGATGACAAGGACAGCCAGTCACACTAGACCCTGAGGGATCGACCCTCACATCAGGCACCTGCTTGGTGCTCTGCCTGCACCTCAGGGACAACCCCTCACAAGCCAGGGAGCCCAGGGAGGGACAGCCAGGCCGGCAAGACCAAGGGCACACAGCCAGGAGCCAGATCCTGAACCCAGACGTGCCGGGCCCAAGGTGTGTCAGTGCAGGGCTCCCCGCCGTCCTTGCTGTAAAAAGTGTGTGTACACACGTCCCAAGCAGCACGTCTGCACGTGTGTTCTGTCCATGCCCCGTGTTCCAGAATGTCCCCCAAGTGTTAGAGGAAGGCTGCCCCACACTCAAGGCTAAGGGGCCCAAGCACCTTCTCGAAGTGGCCACTGCGGATGTAGTAGTCGGCCAGCGAGCACCACAGCTTGCCTAGCTGGTCGGTGAAACGGGTGAGGCCCCCGCGGATGATGGCGTCCACGTTGAGGGACTGCACCTTGTCCGGGTTCTGGGAGATGAGGTCGCACAACTCGTGCCACAGCTGCAGGGAGCGGGGTGTGGGGGTCTTAGCCTTGGTCTTGCAGGGAGCAGCCCTCCTGCCTGGTCCCCATCTCCCCACAGGCCCACCTGGTAGTTGGACTTGCCCGCCTTGGACACAAAGCGCTCGTCATTCACCACGGTGGCCAGGCGCTGCGCGGCCTCGTCCAGCCGGTCACTCGACTTGAGGTACTCGATGTACTCCTCGGCACTCTCTGGACTCAGCTGGGGACCCACCAACCCGCTGGAGTCAGTGGCGCCATAGGGCCGCACCTCCCTCCGGACTCACTGCCTCTGGGCCTCCTGCCACCCACCCACCCGCGCCACCGTCCTGGCCAAGAGCCTGCCCTGCTGAGCCAGACTCGGCCCCAAGGTGGACCAGCCTGGGCCCACTGTTCCAGCCTCGCTCCTGACTGGTCTGGCCTCGACCCCTTTGGGTTTTACCATGCACCCTCAGGTCCACCTCAGTGCTCACTGGTCTGGCCCTAGCCCTTTTCTTCAGGCTTGATCCCACTGCTCCAACCCCAGTCCTGAACTCTGCACTTGGACTCCTACGGTCTGGCCTACACAAGCTAGGACTGCTTCTGTCACAGCCCCTATCCAAACAACACCATGCAAAGGGCTTACCATGTAAAACAAACGTTACAAGTTTGAGCAAATGATGCCCCACCCCTACCTCCTCTGCACCTCCACCCAACAGAAGGGCCTGCTGTCCGTGCCCTAGCTGTTATCTCCCATTCCTGGCCCTCACCATGGCTGTGGTTTTACTATGGCTCACCCAGCCAGCTCCTGTGTACCTGTCTACTCAGTCAGACTGCAAGTTTCTCGCAGGTGGCAACCATTTTTATTTAAACTGTCCCCTGCATCTGTCTCTATACCTAATGTGGAGCAGGTGCTAGCAAGTTATTTAGAAAATGAAGAATCAGAAAATCTAGGTGCCTCCAGGAGCCCTCTCCCCACACCCCGTCTGTTGGATGACATCTGCCTGGGGCTAGTGTCCCAGTGAACCACCATTTGCGAACTCCAGCCCGGGGAGCCAGCCCCGCCTGACGGGCTCACCTTGAGGAAGCGCCGATACCCTCGCACGGCTGTCTCAGGCAGCGGGTGGGAGCGCAGGAAGCGCAGGTACAGGGGCCAAATGCGAGAGTGCTGGGTGATGGGTAGTGCCCGGAGGGCACGGTCGAAGGTGCGGCGGGTGTGTGTGACGCGTCCCTGGTCCATCAGGAATTGACAATAATCTAGCCACAGACGGGGCATCTGGAAGTGTGGGACGAGATGGTCAGGTCTGAGCTGTGGGCTCCATGGCCTGGTCACAGACGCCAGAGGTCTTATGGCCCAGTCACACCTGGGACGTAAATATGGCAGAGCCCAGAACCCCCAATCCCAAGACTGACTCTGCCCCAATGTCTCATGCAGAGGCAACAGGACCCCAAGCCTCCCCCTCCCATGCTGAGCTCAATCCCCTGCTCTGCCCACCTCTGTGGAGTCTGAGCCCCACTTTTCCCAGCTCCCCACCTTGTGCATGAACACAAAGGCCCTCTCATGACAGTTGTTGACATCTTCATAGGCAGGGTCGGTCACGCAGCGATGCTTTACCTGTGCCCGACGTGCCTTTAGGTAGCGGTACCAGAGTTTGTAGCTGGGGAATAGGAAGGGACAGACACTGATGGGCTATGGACCCACAGAACCCTTCCTCCCATCCCTGGAGGCAACTGTGGGGAGAAAGGCACTAAGGAACAGTGACAAATCTCAGGGAGAGAGGGAAGGACTGAGACATCAGGGAAGTGCTGTGGCTTATTAGGGGATGCACACCCAGTGATGGAACACAGAGCAATCACCTGGGACCTATTTGCCAGTTCCATTATGACTGGACGAGGTGGGATGGGAGCTGGTTGGCAAGACAGAGGTATGCCTACCTGCAGGGCAGCAGCTTGAGTGCCCGCTCATACAGCTGATTGAGCCTGGGCTTGGGAGCCCCCTGTTTGAATTCAATGTAGCGGAGCCAGCATTTGACTGAGAACTGGTTCCGCATGATTTCCTCCTCATAGGGAAGGTCCTCTTCCTCCTGCCAGGGCCAGGGAAAGGAGAGAAAAGAGACCTACCCTCAGAGTCTGAGTGCAGCAGTGTCCCACTACTGGAGTTCACGCCCAAGCTCCAGATTTAAACTCAGATCCCAGATACCACTGTCCACCATCAAATCCAGGTCATCAGATGCCCAGACACCAGGATGCTGGTTCAAACCTTTGCCCTTCAGAATTCTACAGCCCACAATCGACCCAGTTAGTCTGACTTCTCAGAATTAGAGTTCTAAGCCAGATAATGAGACATCAAGCTTTGACCCTCCAAATCACACCACCCACTTGCTGGTCCACATCACTAGGCTCCTTACACACCAAGGCCCTGGTCCAGATGCCAGGTCTCTGCCTTACCTCCTCACAACACCTCTTCCCAGACACCAGGTCTTTGGACCCTCCAGCTCCCACTGCCACAACCATTCCAAGCCAGGTGAGTAGCTCTTTACCTCAGTCACTAGGGTTCTCAGAACCAGACACCAAACTGCTGAACTCCTAAGATCTCACCAGCCAATAATACAGCTCAACTCTGCCCCAAAGCTTGGAAGTTAGGCCTCTGCCCCAGAAAGAGAGGTATGGAACAGATGTGAAGCCCTTAACTCTGAATGCCAAGAATCTAGTGAAAATGCTAGGCTTCTCCAGACGTCAAATCTTTGGCTATTTAGGAGCTCACTGGTCGTTGCCCGACAGGCTCCACATCACTAAGTCCTTTCTTCAAACTCCAGGGTTCTTGCAGCCCTCCAACACCAGGCCTTTACCCCAGAAACCATAACACTTTGAACCAGACACAGAACGTTTTGCCGAACGCAAGCCTTTGCCCATAAACCAGATCTGACCTGGTCACTGTGCCTTTACTTCAAACACCAGTTCTTTCAGTCTCAAGATCCAGTTATGCAACTTCCCTTCTCTCCAATTCCCGGTGCGCCCCCATTTCCGCCGCCAGCCCGAGACTCCTGCCCCTTCACCTCGGCAGCAGCTCCTTACTAAGGCCACCAGGAACCCGGTTCCGACACTAGATCCTTACTTGAGGCCAGCTCGGTGGGGACAACACCATCTGGCCCTGTCAGGGATTCCCCCGCCCCCCAGTCCTTGGATAGGCACGGCGTAGGCCTAAATCCCTCGGGCGTCCCGGCCCCGATCCCCCACGGCATCTAGGCCCCGATGCGCTCCCGCAGGCCACCCGCGGTCCCTCCACGAACTCACAAAGACAAGGTCCGGCCGCTCGGGCCGCGAGACGCGCGCCATCACCACCATCTTCCCGGCTCTCCAGGTACAGGCGAGGGTCGCGCGCTTAATGACGTCTCCCACTGAGGGCCCGCCTCTCCGAGCCAGACTCGTTTGCGATTGGCTGTACCCTTCTCGACCGTGCGGCTCCCGTTGTTGACTTCCGTGTAGACTACGCCAGACACCGGAAGCAGGGATGAGGCCCCGAAGTTTACGTCATCTTGGGGCTGATGGGCCAATCAGCTTCAGCAGCGGGACCCACGAACCACCAATGAGCTGCTGTCTAGCTGCTGCGGGGTCAGCTTTGGGCGGAAGTGGGTTTGTAGACCCAGAGAAGCGAGATGGGGGTGAAGCTGGAGGTGTTTCGGGTCAGTGACTCGGGAGTAGGTTAGGTGACTGGTTGGGAGATCTCCTTGGATCTGGGGCGAAGCTCTAAAGAGGGGTGACCCCAAAGAGGGGGCCGCGCCTGGAAGAACGCACTGGAGACTTGAAGAGAGCCTTTGACGGTTGGAAACTCAGGAGGGGGCGTTAGGTTGTGGGGGTCGGAGTAGAGCGTCTGGGTTTGGGGAATCTAAGAGTAGGGCCTCACGGGGGTGAGCCGAGGAGGGGGCTCAGTGAAGGAAAGCTTCAGATCCTCATAGTGGGTGGGCGGGCGCCTCTGACAGGGAGACTTCTAGACTTAGGGAAGTAGATTTGAAAATCTCTGGCTTTGGGGTGTTCTTGGCATCTGATTAGGGGAGTAATGAGGTCTGAAGAACTGCTGGGACCTGCGTGTGTTTCTTTGAGACGAAGACTTGGAGGGGACTCACAGGGAAAACAAGCCTCCTGGATTATGGGGGCCAGGCTTGAAGGTGTCAGGTTTCAGTACCCTTAGTGTGAGTTCTGGGGTTCATAGGGGAGAGCATGAGGAGGTGGTCCTGGATCTTGCTGGAGAGTGTGTCTGTCCTCCAGGCCTTGCAGTCTTCCTGGGGTGATGGTCCCAGGCCCTGTTCATCTACCCACTGCCTTTGCAGATGACACTCTACCTCACTTTCCCTGTGGCTATGTTCTGGATTTCCAATCAGGCTGAGTGGTTTGAGGAACATGTCATACAGCGCAAGGTGAGCATAGAGAAAATATTCGCCTGTTCATTCAAGGGGGTGGTGAAGTGGGTGGGGCACCAGCCTACTGGGGACCAGACCTAGGTATGGGGTTCTGGAGTCTCCTGGCTTGTGCCTCCAGCTGTGACTTTGTCCCCACAGAGGGAGCTGTGGCCACCTGAGAAGGAGGGTCAGGTAAGTAACCTCCTTTTCCTCCCATCAGAGCAAGAGAGGAGTCTGGGTCCCCAAAGCCATGATGCATTTTGAATGAAAGTTTTACCCTTAACCATGGGTAGGGAACTGAGAGCAGAAGGGTGTGTGGTTTCCTTTTTGTCTTCTTGAGGGCTGAAGCTGGTCTCACTTAGACTCCCTATAATTGGCATGGGGCACCCAGTGTAGACACTGAAATCTGAAGCCAGGTGCAGGGTGGTGCGAGAGGGTCAAGGTCCTGAGGCATGTGCCCCCTCCTTCCTTCCCATCCCATTCCTTTCCTACTCCCAGCGTCAAGAGCTAGAAGAATTCAAAGAGAGGATACGGAAGCAGCGGGAGAGAAACTCCTTCGTGCTGCCCAGCAGAGCTCTTGAGGCCTCCGAGTGCCGAGTCCCAACCCGTCCACCCATGAAATAACACACACTCAGTTCCTTGTTGCTTGTGCAAGTGTTTTATTGTCTGCTTTCAGGGGCCCAGTGGGGCCCAGGACGGTTTGGGCCCTCAAGGTGCTTGTGTCTGGGGCTGGGGGCTGCTGTTCCTGCGGAAGCTGAGGGCACTGGGGTCCTGAGGGGTGAGCAGGGGTTGAGGGCTGAGGGTCCCAGCTCGTTTCTGCACTCCGTCCTGTGGATGAAAAGGTGTCAGCCAGAGGGAGTACCGAGGGCAACGCAGGCCAGATATGACACAAACACTGGAGAGAAGGTACAGGTGGGAATCCATGTCCTCTCTCCTCCTGTGTGACTGTCCCCTTTTCCCCACAAAGAAATCTGTTTACATTCATTATCTGCCACTTAGGGTGGTGTTTGGGTGTGAGGTGGCAGGTCTTGGGGCTCTCACTGGGGTCTTGATCAGAACTCAGGCTGTGCGTAGGTATGTGACAATGTGTGGATGTGCTACTTGTGTGAGTGAGCTCCTGTGTCCTCCTCCCTGGGATGTCACCTCAGGAAGGCGGCCTGTTCTCTCCCTCTTTCTTTCTCAAAACCCTCAGACAGGGTAGGGGCAAGAGCCATGAGTTCCAGCCACAGCTCTGATGCTAAATGGCCCTTGTGTGACCTTAAGCCCCTCTCAGGCCTGCCATGTCTGGGGCTTGGTCTTCTTATCTGAATTCTCAGCGGATGACGGACAGAGATGGAGGAGAGGCCCCATTCACTCCTGGCCAGGGATGGGGAGCAAGGTTAGAGAGCACAGCCTGGTAGGTGTCTCTTCAGCACTGATGAACCATCACCTACCTTGGGGCCAATGGGCTGGAAGCCAGGCAGGGTGCTGACTGTCACACGCTGATCATCCATTCGGCGGCCCTGGGTGCTGGCCAGCATGTCCATGAGACTGTCCATCTCGGGTGTAGGGCCACCTTCTGCACGGAGCAGAAACACGTGGCCATGAACGTATAGACAGATTCCAGAGGAGCCTGGGTGGTCATTTCCTGCCGCCCCCGCCCCCACCCCACAGGCTGCCCCTGCACCCTGCACTTCCCCCATTCCCACCACCGGGCAGCATTCCCGTGCCCAGGCTCACGGCTCTCAGAAGTCTGGCCCGGTCCAGCCCGCAGAGAACAGCGCTGCTCCTCCATTCGACCACCCTGAACGTGGCTCAGCAGGTTGAAGAAACCCTCCTGGTCTGGCGAGCCCGCCTGGGGACAGACACACTCGGTCTGACGGCGGATTCCTCCCCTTCTTTCCCAGTGAGCTGGCTGCCACCCGGTCCCTGCGCCTGCCCTCTTGCTCCTCAGCTCTTACCATGGTCCGTGTCGATCTGCGGCTCTGCGGAGCTGCTCTGGATGAGACATGCGTCTCCTTGATGCTGGTCCCGCCCCAGGGGCCCCAGCCCGCAGCACCGCTTCACGTGGTGCCGCCTCTAGGGAGAGGCCTGCCTGTGACAGCGTCCTGCCTGCTGTCCTAGATTGGGTCCTGACTGGGATGGCCTGGGGTCTGGGGCCCAAAGGAGGAAAATGGGGCTCTGGAGCCACCCCTAAGTCCCAGCACCTGCCACCTTCTAATGGTCAGCACTAGGATCCCTGCCCTTTGCCCTGGGGCTGGGGACTAGTACGTGAACCTTCTGCCCATCAGCACCTCCATGTGGTGACAAATGGGTCAGGGGACCCCGGAGACTCACTTGCTAATTAGGTGCCCTACAAATTAACTAGTCCTGTCAGTTTCAGGCTCTGAGAGTTGGAGAAGCTGAGGTGGAGGTGGGGCGTTCTTACCTGGCTCGGGGGGTCTGAGCCCCCCTCCTCTCCCTTCTCTTCGTGTTCCATCCTTGTCCTTCCAACTGGACTCCACTTCCTGCTCTCCTCTGTCCCAGCCCTGTGCCAGGATGGCCTTTTAAACAACCAGGATGTGGGGGGAGTGGATACCCTCTCCAGTCCCAAATCCCCAGCTCATGCCCCATCTGCTCCCACCCAAGCTTAAGCCCCATAAAGATGATCCAGATAATTGTTTGCCCAGAATATTGCTGGGCCTGGCACAAGGGTGGGAGGGAGGGTGGCCTGGGTGTGAACCTCACCAGACCCAGCGGCACTTACTAACCAGGCCCCAGGAGCTGTCAGGTGGAGTGCCGACGAGGGCTGGAGCAGTTTTGGAGAAGACAGGCCAACCGGGGAGGGTAAGGCCTGCAGCCCACCTGTGGGATCCAGCGTCGTCGTCTCCACCCTGGCCAGCCCGCCTGCTGCCTCGCGGTACCTGTGACCTCGTCCTGCTGGAAGGGCAGTTGCCATTTGCAGGGGGAAGCCGGAGCCCAGGACCCCTTCCCTCCCTCCCTGCAACCTCCTCAGGCACCACCAGCCAGCCTAACTCCGGCTCTGTCTCCTGACAGCATGCCAAAGGACATCCTGGCCACCCTGTCCTGCTCATCGTCCTTGAGCCTGGTTGCCTCCCCACCAGGCCCCAAGACAAAATCTGGGCTCCCCTGTCCACCTGCCACCCAGATTCAAGTCGAACAGCTTCTGATCCATCACCCCAGCCCCATGCAGGGGGGACAGGAGAGGAAGCCCCTGTTCCCATCCCTTAACAACTCCAACTTTATTTCAGTGCCCTAGGAGCCCTGTCCCCTCTAACAAGATGCTTTTCTGGAAACCAGTTAAAGTTCCTTCTCAGAATAAACTGTCTCCATTATCCCACTCCTGCCTGGGACACCCTGCTCCAGGCCCCGTGTCCTCAGTGATGATGGGATGTTCAGCAGTGGGTGTGTACATTTTCTGGGGCTGCCGGAAAGAGATGTCACTGACTGGGTGGTTTAAAGCAACACTATTGTCTAAAAGTTCTGGAGGGTGGAAGTCTGAAATCAGAGTGTCGGCAGGGCTGCCTTCCTCCGCAACCCAGTTTCGGGTCTTTCCTAGCTGCACTCTGCTGGCCGCTGGCCGCCTTTGCTGTTCCTTGGCTTGTAACTACAGCACTCCAGCCAGCATGTGTGGGCGCAGGGTGTCCTCTCTGTGTGTCTCCGTAGGACAGTCTTATGTGGACACCAGTCATATGGGGCCCACCTCCTCTGTGTGACCTTATATTAACTAATCTGTGATGACCTTGTTTCCAAATAAGGTCACATTCCGAGGCACTGGGGATTAGAACTCCAATATCTTTTGGCATGGGTGTGCTGATGGTAGGGACACAATTCGGCCCATATTACTGGAGGACCCTGGTTACCCCATCAAGTACAGTGGGAGCTGAGGGTCAGACTGAGAGGTGCTTCTGGCTCCCCCTTTTGCATCTGCTGCCTATCCTGTCTCCAAGGTCTGGAGGAGGTGTCTCGCTCTTCCCTGCTCTAAACCCTCCCTTGGCCTCCATTGTTCTCACAAGCAAATACCCTGGAGGTGAGGGAAGGGTCAAAATGGATCAGGATGGAGGCACAGCCAGCCCTGAATGTGCTGAAAGCCATCGACAGCCTTGGGGTTGCAAGTTTGAGGCCAGCCTGGGCAACTTAGTGGGACACCATCTCAAAATTAAGACTGGGAATATAGCTTAGTGTTAGGAAGCCCCTGAGTTCAATCTCCAAACTCGGGGGGCAGGGGCACGGATGTACTCAGGTGGGTGGACCGTATGGTTTATGAATTACTGAGATCAAGCTGTTAAAGAAGATGGAGGGAAGGCTGGGGTTAAAGCTCAGTGGTAGAGCATTAGCCTGCCCTGCTCATGGGTCGATCTCCAACACTAGGAGGGCAGTAAAAAGGAAAAGAAGGACCTAAACTCCCGCCTGGGCTGGCGACCACCTGTTTTGCTTGTGACTAGCATTTTCATCACTGCAAGTCGTGTGCCCTGGAAAACCTCTCAATCTGGGCAAACCAGAATGGGTTATTCTGACGTTGTCCTAAAGAAAACAGGCTCCTGCCACGTTCCAGGCTGTCACCTCCAGCTGCACGTGTCAACGCCCTCCCCCTTCCTCCACTTGAATGGCTGCTCCTAGATGTCATTCAGAGGCTAGCCCCCCAGAGAGGCCCCCCTGGGACCTCCCCCAGCTCACTCAAGCACTCCCTGTCGCTGTTTATTTCCCTCAGGGCAAGTTTAGTACTTTCCTTTTTCCCCTCTAGCTTACACTTATGAGAGAAAACATATATGACCTTTGACCTTCTGAGTTTGGCTTATTTCGCTTAACATAATGGTCTCAAGTTTCATCTGTTTTCCTGCAAATGCCATAATTTCACTTTTTTAAGTGGAAGAATAAAACTCCATTGTGTATATATATCTCCTTTCCTTTATCTATTCATCAATTGATGGACCCTTAGGCTGGGTCCATAGTTTGGCTACTGTGAATTGTGCTGGTATAAACATGGGTATGCATGTATCACTGGAGTATACTGACTTTTTTCTTGGACACTTAATCACTGAGCCACACCCCTAGCCCCCCCTTTAATAATTTTTCTGTAGTTGTAGATGGATAGAATGTCTTTATTTTGTTTATTTTTATGTGGTGCTGAGGATCGAACCCAGTGCCTCATGCATGCTAGGCAAGCATCCTGCCACTGAGCTACAGCCCCAGCCCCACCCCCAGCCCAGCCCTTTTTTATATTTTATTTTGAGACAGGATCTCACCAAGTTGCTCAGGAACTTGCTAAGTTGCTGAGGCTGGCTTTGAACTCATGATCCTCCTGCCTCAGCCTTCCAAACTGCTGGGATTACAGGTGGGCACCACCATGCCCACCCCTGATTTTAATTCTTTAGTATAAATACTGAGGAGTGGTGTAGCTGGGTCATATCGTGGTTCCATGCTTAATCTTTTTTTTTTTTTTTTTTTTTTTTTTTTTTTGGTACCAGGGATTGAACTCAGGGGCACTCGACCACTGGGCCACATCCCCAGCCCTTTTTTGTATTGTATTAGAAACAGAGTCTCACTGAGTTACAAAGTGCCTCACCGTTGCTGAGGCTGGCTTTGAACTCGCGATCCTCCTGCCTCAGCCTCCCAAGTGCTGGGATTACAGGCGTGCGCCACTGCGCCCAGCTTTGCTTAATCTTTTGAGGAACTGCCGTACTGATTTCCATACTGTTTGTGCTAATTTACAATCCCACCAACAGTGTCAAAACGTTCCTTTTTCTCCACATCCTCTCCAGCATTTATCAGTTTGTATTCTTGCTGACTGCCATTCTGACTGGAGAAAGATGAAATATCAAACAAATCTCACTGTAGTTTGATTTACATTTCCCTAATTGCTAATGATGTCAAACATTTTAGGATATATTTGTTGGCCATTCATATTTATTCTTCCAAGAAGTGTCTGTTCAATTCATTTGCTCATTTGTTAGTTTGGGTTATTTGGGGGAGGGGTTGGTTGAGTTTTTTGAGTTCTTTGTACATTGTAGATATTAATCCCCTGTCAGAAGAGTAGCTAGCAAAGATTTTTCTCCCATTCTGTAGGTTCTTTCTCCACACACTTGTTTCCTTTGCAAAACAGAAGCTTTTTATTTGATGCCATCCTATTTGTTAACTCTTGAAATTATTTCCTGAGCTTTGGGGGTCCTATGGAGAAAGTCTTTTCCCCTCAGGCAACTTTAAGTGCCCCTGGGTGGGCAGGCCTTCTGGTCTTATTCACTCCTGTGTCCCATGTAAGTGGCAGGGGACCCCACACCTAGTACTGGGGATTGAACCCAGTGACAGTCTCCAATGGAGCTACATCTCCAGACCGTCTGATTTTTTGAGGCAGGGTCTCCCTAAATTGCCTAGGCTGGCCTCAACCTTGTAATCCTCTTGCCTCAGCCTCCTGAGTAGCGGGATTACAGTTATGTGTCAACGTGCTGGGTTTGGAACATTGTTAATTAACGTGGCTGAATGAAGAAACCAGTTCAGATGAGCTGGACCCTCTATTCACACACATCACATGTTAGATCTGTAACCTCATTTGTATGGATGATGCTGGGACTGTGCCCTTGGAAACAACAGGAATAGGCATTCAAATTCGGAGTTGAGTGTGACTGTGTTTGCATGTAACTGAGCATGTCACTCACCCCATGTGTATGTTGCTTGTAAATGAGATTGTCAGCCTATGAGGGTAAGTGTATGCGTCTAGTGACAAGCATCCCTTCAGGTACAGGCTCCTGGCTCAAATTCCAGTAGGTTCGCTCAGATGGTCTTGAACTGGGGGTCCTGCGGATCCCGTTTCCTCCTGTGCACCAGGCTCCCTGTCAAGCAGGACTGAGAGAAAATTGGATGGCTCAAGTGCATGGCACACAGTGCGTGTCCAGGCTTCCTCTTGCTGGTGGTGCTGCTGCTAAACTTTGGAATACGGAAGACAAGTCCTGGTCCCAGGCCAGGAGGTCTGGGAGCCCCTGTCCTCGCGTGGACACACTGTATCTCACAGACAGAGGAACTTCGGGACAGGGCGCTGGCGGTGACTGCGTAAGGCAAAGGGGTTACTGTCCTGCGATCCCTCTAGCACACCGCACACAAGCCAGGGAAAGTGTCCGAGCGAGCGCGTGGTCGGGGTGTTTCCCTCCAGAGATGGCGTGGACACACCTGCCCGCCCAATCCGCGCAAGGACAGGTTTCCTTGGTCTCCCCAGAGCCTGCGGCGGGGCGGGGCCAGGTGCGCTGGGGCGGGGCAAAGGGCGGGGCACACGTGGGTCACGCGCAGAGCCACGCCCCCACCTTGGGACAGACCCGGAAGCGGCGGCCTAGCTCCAGGGGGAAGATGGCGCCCTCGGGGCTGAAGGCGGTGGTGGGGGAAAGTGAGTGCCGTGGCAGGGCGGGGCTCTGTGTCCCCTGCGGGGCGGAGGCCGGGGCGCAAGGACTCTGGGAGCCCAGGACCCCGCCGGGGAGGTAGGGGCTGAACTGGGTGGTGCCCGAGCGCCTGACCCTCGAGGGGGCGGGCGGGGACTTGGCCCCCGCGGACGCCCAGTTCCTCAGGTGCTGCAGCAGAACAGAGTTGGGCCCCGGGGACCCAGAGGAGCCGGTAAGGGGTGGCGGATGCTGGAGACTTGACCCCTGGGCCTCCTAAACGGCCTGCAGAAGGAGGGCATAGCTGGACCTCTCCAGACTCGGTCTCTGAGCCGGGCAAAGTTCTGGGGCTGGACTCTAGAGGCCCCACCGTTGCTGGTCAGAGACTCCAGGTGGTGTGAGCGCTCAGGGGGCGTGTCCAGGCCCCACGGGGTGAGGTGGGGGGCGCCTTGCAGCGAGAGGACCCAGGCGTCCGGGCCTCCCGGGCGCAGGTCCTCTACCCCTCCCCCGTCTCTGTAGTTCCGGCCTCAGCTGCTCCTTCCGCCCTGGCGGTCCAGATAACAGTGGACGTGACACTCTGGCCGGGCCAAGCGAGGCCATCCTGTTCCTTCTCTCCATTCCTTCCTCTGGGCAGGGCAGACTGGCTCAGACCTCCAGAGCTCCAACCCAAAAGGGAGCTTCTTATACAGGGGGTGATGGGGAGATGGGATGTAGCCGAGGAAACCGAGGACTCGTGGTTGATGGGATGAGCCAGCTAGGCATGCATCAGAGCTGGGAACCTGGGGTCTTGCAGTCTAGTCTAAGTGGATCCAATGGAGATGGGGTAGGGAGTCTGGCTGGTAGCCCCACGGCAGGAAAAGTGGAAGTAACAGGTGGGGAGACAGACCCTTCCTCTCCATTCATTCGTGGATTTATGGAGTGCCTACTTGTGCCCCAAGCCTTGTGCTGCTTAGGAATAGAGGTTACTTAGGCAAGTTGCCTGTCTTCTCAGAACCTGTTTCTCCGTCTGTAAATTGGGAGGGGGCTGATGCCAGGAGCTGCCTCTCCGGATCAGGGGGCAGGGGTGAATGGGAGTTAAGATGAGGGTCTAGCATCCTGAGCCCTCCCCACCCTTCCCTGCAGAAATTCTGAGTGGAGTCATTCGGAGTGTCAAAAAGGATGGGGAGTGGAAGGTAGGGGTAACCAGTGTTGGCCCCTTGCCCCAGCCTACATGGGGGTCCCTCAGTGTACCCACAAGAAATTTTTGAGGAGGCTGTTGGTCCACCGGGTGGAGCTGGGCGTATGGGTCTTGGGTCCTCTGTCCCAGCCAACCCTTGAGACTGTTGATCTCTCCGCTGCCCCTGCCTATTCTGGGGCCAGCCATGGCTTCTTCTGCCTCTTGTCCATCTGTCTGTCCATCCACCTGGACAGGTGCTCATCATGGACCACCCAAGTATGCGCATCCTGTCGTCCTGCTGTAAAATGTCAGACATCTTGGCCGAGGGCATCACCAGTGAGTGGACACCCCCACCTCATGCTCTGGGTAGAACCTGAGTGTGGGATCCCCTGAGTGTGGGGCCCTCGGGTATGGCTTTTGAATGTGAGATCCCCTAAAATTGTCCCAAACTCCCAAGTATGTCCCTCTCCCTGCATAGACCGCCTAGAGCATGTGACCAAGTACATCTCTCAGGTATGCAAACTGAGCTGAGGAGCCCATGGGGTCCCATAAAGGACTCTGGCTGCAGTCCTCAACAGGGACCACTGAGGGCTCAGCCTCCTTCACTGCAGCCCCATGTAGAACTCCCAGGGTGGACTCTGAGTCTGGCCCCTTGTCAAATGCGTAGCCTTCTATGGGGGACCTGCAGGGGCATGGCTGTGTGGTCCTAAAGGGGGTGAGTGTCTCCTGGGTGTCTATCTCCTGCTTAGAACTTCAGGTAACGCAGCTCCCCTAACATCCAATCCCCCCAGCCTGAGACTCTCCATGTGTCCCTGGCCTATGCCACCCATGAGTACCCCTTCTTCTGTTGCTGCTAGTTGTCGAAGACATCAACAAACGGCGTGAACCCATCCCCAGTCTGGAGGCCATTTATTTGCTGAGCCCCACGGAGAAGGTGCCTCTATGAGTGAGCATGCGCATGGGTGCATGCACGTGTGTGGCCTCTGGGCATGCTTGCATCTGGTGGAGGATGGGCAGTGGCTGGGGAGCCCAGGCCGAGGAAGGGTCTGGGGTGCAGGGTCAGGCCCAAAGAGTGATCTGCATTCCCCAGTCGGTTCAGGCTCTGATCGCAGACTTCCGGGGAACCCCGACCTTCACCTACAAAGCGGCACACATCTTCTTCACTGACAGTGAGTGAGGAGAGCTGGGGATGTGGAAGGCTAGTGGGCGGGAGTGTAGGGTGGCTCTGGTCTGATGGCCCCTCCTGCCCACCCCAGCCTGCCCCGAGCCCCTGTTCAGTGAGCTGGGCCGCTCTCGCCTGGCAAAGGTGGTGAAGACGCTGAAAGAAATCCACCTGGCCTTCCTCCCCTACGAGGCCCAGGTACAGCCCAGGTGGAGG
The DNA here is from genome assembly GCA_025594165.1 of Tamias sibiricus. NCBI lineage: Eukaryota > Metazoa > Chordata > Mammalia > Rodentia > Sciuridae > Tamias > Tamias sibiricus. The sequence continues at coordinate 5,771,906 of CM046673.1, forward strand.
TGGGGTGTCTGTGAGCAAATATCAGAAAGACACTGAGACAGAAGACCCACAGAAAGTCAGAGAGGGAAGGAGCCAACCCAGGAGCTTTGTGAACCCCGCAGATCTGGGCAACTGGTAGCTGCTCAGGGGGCAGTGTAGAGTCTTCCCAAGGGGGAGGACTGGGGGCTTATCTGTGGACTCCTGCAGGAATTGATTGGTGGCTGCCCCCAGACTGCCCTGAGACTGGCAGAGCAGACTCCAGAGAGCAGGGAAGGCCCCGGGCAGATAGACGCAGGTGGCAGCCGCTGAAAGTTAGGCAGGTTTGCGCCTACAGTGGTGGCCCTGGCACTTGTGTCCTCCAGGTGTTCTCCCTGGATGTCCCCCACAGCACTTACAACCTCTACTGCCCCTTCCGGGCAGGGGAGCGAGCACGGCAGCTTGAAGCACTGGCCCAGCAAATTGCTACGCTGTGTGCCACTCTGCAGGAGTACCCGGCCATCCGCTACCGCAAGTGGGGACCCAGCCCAGCCCGCAACCCCAGTGCTGCCCTCTGACCTTGACCCCATCCTGCATCTAGCTTTTAATCTCTGCCGACCCCAGTCCTGGTCCTCACTCTGACCCCTAACTCCCATCCTCAATCCCAACTTTAACCCCCTGACTGTGACCAGCCCTTCCAGACCCCATATTCTAATGTCCTTGTGTCTGACCATCCCACTTCCAGGGGTCCGGAGGACACAGCCCAGTTGGCCCATGCAGTCCTGGCCAAGCTGAATGCCTTCAAGGCAGACACTCCCAGTCTGGGCGAGGTGAGGGGGTGCTGGGGAGATGGGTCAAGGCCCTGCAGGGTCAGGGTCAGGGTCAGGGTCCGCATCCTTTCCCTGCCTCTAACTCCGGAGCACCTAGGGCCCTGAGAAGACCCGCTCACAGCTGCTGATTGTGGACCGGGCCGCAGACCCTGTGTCCCCACTGCTGCATGAGCTGACGTTCCAGGCCATGGCCTATGACCTGTTGGACATTGAACAGGACACATACAGGTGGGGGACCTTGGAACCCGCTGACCCCAGTTGCCCCCAGCCTGGGTCCCTTGTTGCCGAGTGCCCTGACCCTCGTGTCCCCCTTCCTGCCCTTGCAGGTATGAGACCACTGGGCTGAGCGAGGCGCGGGAGAAGGCCGTGCTGCTGGACGAGGACGACGCCCTGTGGACGGAGCTCCGGCACATGCACATCGCGGATGTGTCCAAGTGCGTGCCTGGTGCTGGAGCTGTGGGCCCCGCCTGGATGCCCCTAGCTGCTTCCTCCCTAGGGCCCGGCATGTGGCTGTGGGACCCCTGCTGCACCCAGGCTTTGGGTCCAGACTTTGCAGTGACCCTGCATAAGCCACACCCCTCAGTGGGACTCTTGACCAGCCTCCATCCTCAGCCTACCCCCTGGACCCCCAGGGACATGTCCCTGCCTGTCATTTCCGCTCCCTCACGCTGAAGTCTCAGCCCCAGCCCCCCTCTCACCCTGCCCCCCCCCCTCGGCTAGGAGGGTCACGGAGCTTCTGAAGACATTCTGCGAGAGCAAGAGGATGACCACTGACAAGGTAGCTCCCCACCCCAACCTTGGCTGAGAGCCGAGGAAAGCCCTCCCTGCTGGGGCGGGGCCTCGCCCGGGTGCTGAGCCTGGGCTGGGATCCCGGTGGGCAGGGCCTGGCTTCAAGCCCGCCCCCTGCCGTCTCCCTCAGGCCAACATCAAAGACCTGTCCCACATCCTCAAAAAGATGCCGCAGTACCAGAAGGAGCTGAACAAGGTGATGGAGCCCGGGTGGGTGGAACCTCCGTCCCCGGGCTGCTGAGGCCCTCAGCCCCAGGCTCCGTCCTGGGCTCTGCTGTGACTCAACATTTGTGACCCCAACTCCCACACCCCCCTCTGCAGTATTCCACGCACCTGCATTTAGCCGACGACTGCATGAAGCGCTTCAAGGGCTCTGTGGAGAAGCTGTGCAGCGTGGAGCAGGTGTGGGTGGGGCCAGCCCAAAGGGCGGTCCCTTGAGAGGGGTGGGGCTTGGGAGGGGGCGAAGCCTGCAGAGACAGTGGGGGGGGTGAGCCGCTGGGCATGTGGAGTAGCAGCCTCAGGGCTGAGACCTAGTTGGGGGTGTGGCCTTGGAGAGGTGGGACCAGAGTGAGGGGTGGAGCTTGTAGGGAGGTGGTCCTGGGGCCCGGTTGAGGCCTGTGCCTGCTTGGGCGGGGCAGCCTTGGAGAAGCGGGGCCTCGGGAGACCTGTTGAAAGATGAGGTGCCCCACAGGACCTGGCCATGGGCTCTGACGCGGAGGGCGAGAAGATCAAGGATGCCATGAAGTTGATTGTCCCCGTGCTGCTGGATGCAGCGGTGCCACCCTATGACAAGATCCGGGTCCTGTTACTCTACATCCTTCTACGGAATGGTGGGTGCGGGGACGTGGGGGATCTTGGGGCTCCCCTTTCACCCGTATCTCTAACAATCCCGGGAACTTTCAGCCCTGCAGCTTCCAGTCACCGCATGCTGAACCCTGCAGACCCCCTTCTGGACCCTGTGACCTTTATCCGTCCACGTTTTCCTCCCATTGACATGAGCCGCCCCCCACCCCCATTAACTTGGAAATCCCCAAATTGTCATTTCTTTAAATTTGGTGTTCCCTCTACTAGTTCTGGAGGACCCCGTTCTCCTCCTTCAGGGATGCCGTCCACGGTCTCCCTGGCATGAGAATGTCCCTTTACACTAACCCCAGGGGCTGCCTGGATCCCCAGGCCCTCCCAACAGCAGGACGCGCTCATCAAAGTCCTGGGATTCCTCGCCCCGTGTCCAGCGCTCTTGGCCCAGGCCCTGCGTGGCCACTTTCCGCCCTCCTCCTTCCCCAGGTGTGAGCGAGGAGAACCTGGCCAAGCTGATTCAGCACGCCAACGTGCAGGCCTACAGCAGCCTCATCCGGAACCTGGAGCAGCTGGGGGGCACCGTCACCAACCCCGGGGTATGCCAGGAGCAGGGTCAGAGGCGGGTGGAAGGAGGATGTGGGCTTGTGGGGGGGCAGCAGGGAGAGGGCACAGGTCAGCCTGGTCCTGTGGTATGGGTGCCAGGCACGCATGGCCCGTGGGGACAGTGCCAGGGCCGATCCTCAGTAGGTAGGCAGCAGGGTGAGGTGTGCTCACTGCCACACTGGTCCTGGTGACCTTGGTGTGGGGGTGTGTGGTCTGAGGGCCAGGGGTATGGTAGGCACCCAGAAGACTGGGGCCCTGAGGTCGCAGTGGGCACCCCGCCCCCTCCAGCACACGGCAGCTCCCTGCTCTCTGCCCTCGGCTTAGCCTCTCCTGTCTCTCTCTGGCCCTATGTGTCCTGCCTCCCTTGACCCTGCCTCCTCTGTGGGCCCTGTGTGCCCTTGTCCCCATCTCTCCCTGTCCCCGTGTCTCTCGCTGGTCTGTTTCTCTGCGCCTGCCACGTCGCTGTCTCCCGTCTTTCTTTTTCCTTGTCTCTCTCCTTCCACCTGTCCCTGCTCTGCCCCCTTCTGTCCCCCTCTCTCTCTCAGTCTCCATGCCACCTCTTCATCTTTGTCTGCCTACCCCCGCTAGCCAGATGAGGCCCCAGGTCCATCTGTGACCACCTCCTTCCCCTAACCCCTGCCGGCCCCACCTGGCCCTGCCCTCAGGGCTCAGGGACTTCAATCCGGTTGGAGCGGAGGGAGCGCACAGAGCCCACCTATCAGCTGTCCCGCTGGACTCCGGTCATCAAGGACGTGATGGAGGTACTTGGGTGGGGGCTTGGGGCCCGCTCCCCTGATCCTGCCAGCCTGCCTCCTCCTCCTCGTGCTAAGCCTTGGGGCTTAATGGAAAATCCCTCATTACCGGCATTCTCCTGACACCCAGTCTGCTCTGGTCACCCCAAACACACACCCCAGGAATTAGGGCAGCAGAGGGCCCTTCAGCTGGGGAGTCACTTCCTCTCCACCCACTGGCCACGTCCTCTGCGTCCCCCTCTGTTATCTTCCTCCAACCCCTAGAAGCCCTCCCCTCCCTAGCCCCTGGCCATCCTGAGGCCTGAAAGCAGCAACGTCAAAGAGTAGCAGGCCCGGGCGTGGCTCCCGCCTGCCCTGTGCAGTTCTGGCCCCTTCCTGCTGGACAGCCCGGCCACCTTGGCCTCCCTGCCCATGGAGCTTGGAAGTCTGGATTCCTGGGTCCCAAGGGGCCGAGGGCGTTGCTTCGTGGGTCCCCAAGGGGCAGGGGTGCAGATGGTGGCTGCACTTTGCCAGGATCTTGCCTCTGAACACACCTCTGGTGGGGATGCGGGTCCTTGGTCCCCACTGTCTGGGCTTGTCTCCTAACCCTCCCTCCCGGGCCACCCAGGATGTGGTGGAGGACCGCCTGGACCGGAAGCTGTGGCCCTTCGTGTCTGACCCTGCTCCCACGTCCAGCTCCCAGGCCGCTGTCAGGTGAGGCCCCAGGAGTGCCCTTCACCACCGTGCAGGCCCACGTTGGGGGGTGGGGTTGCGGCCTGGCCTGACCTCTGCCTCCCTCCACACACAGTGCCCGCTTTGGCCACTGGCACAAGAACAAGATGGGCACGGAGGCTCGGCCTGGACCTAGGCTCATTGTGTACATCGTGGGTGGTGTGGCCATGTCGGAGATGAGGGCTGCCTACGAGGTGACCAGGGCCACTGAGGGCAAGTGGGAAGTACTTATTGGTGAGTAGCCAGGACTGGGGCTGTCGGGGCTAGAGCAGGACTTGGGGGTCCCCAAGGGACTGGAGCTAGACTCGGGCCTCTGGGTGTCTGGGGCTGGACTCTGGGGTCCCTGGGGTGCTGGAATTAGTCTCAGGTCCCTGGAGGTCTGGGGCTGGTCCCTAGGGATTTGGGGTTGGACTTTGGGGACCCCGGGGGGCTGGATCCTAGACTCCAGGGTGTCTGGGTGCCAGGGACGGGGTCACCTGGGCCCTGCACTCCCACATTCCTAATTCTCTAGACTCCTGAATTCTAGAAGGTCAGGGTCTTGGTGTGCTGAGGGGCGGGGCCAGGCCTCCAGCCAGCCAGGACCCTGAGCAGCGGGCACCAGAAGCCAAGGCAGCACCCCATTCCTCCCCAATCTCCCCTCTGACCAGGCTCTTCCCACATTCTCACCCCAACCCGCTTCCTGGATGACCTCAAGACACTGGACCAGAAGCTGGAGGACATTGCCCTGCCCTGACCTTGTCCCCACCTCTGATCCCTCCCTTTCCAGACAAATAAACTCTTCCCTCTCACTACACCAGCACCCACCTCGCCTTCTTCCCAGGGAGGACCTGGGAGCTGAGCTGGGTCAGTCTGCTACGGGCCTTACACACTCGGGCCTTACACACTCGGCCAGAACCTTCCCCTGGCCCCGAGGGCATCCTCAGCCCTTGTTAAGAACCCGGCTCTGGTTTGACAGTGGGGTGGCCCTCAGGTTTACCGGCTGTAATGCCCTAGCTACCTTGCCGGGTCCCCCATGCAGAAATGAGGCCATTAATAGCAGCTGCTTTGCAGAGAAGGTGACAGTGGGGAACTGACAGCGCAGGGTGGGGCAGGCTCTCCACTCACTGGAGATCTTTTGGCAGTTTTGACAGACCGTTACTGTCATCATCATCAAGCACAACAGGCCGGTGTTCTGTCCTCCACCCCCTAGGGACTGTCCCACGGGGGCCTGCAGCCACATGCAGCTGAGGGTGTCTCTGGCTCCAGGCATGAGAGTCTGCCTTTGAGTGAGGACGGCACACCCGACCTCTCCCTCCCGCCCTCCCCAGCCCCAGGCGTTCACGGGGTTCTGGGCCCAGGAAGGATCAGAGCCTTTACTGGCCTATTTGTCTGCTAGGGTTGTCATACGCCACAGACTGGGTGGCTTAACAGAAATTTATTGTCCTGCAGTTCTAGAGGCTGCAAGTCTGAGACCACGGTGCCAGCCAGGTTGATCCCCTCTGGGGCCTCTCCCGGGGCCTGATTCTCTGTGTCCTCACGTGGCCGTCCCTCCGTGTCTGCGGCCTAATTTTCTCTCATAAGGACACCAGTCATCTTGGATTAGGGCCCACCTTATGACCTCCTTTTCACTTAATTATCTCTTGAAAGACCTCCTCTCCGGGTCATCCTGAGATCCTGGGCTTCAGGGCCTGAGTGTGTGAATCCAGGGAGCCACAGGTGGCCTCCAGCACTTGGCTGGATGGAGTGTGACTAAGGGCGGCGAGGACACAGACTCGGCCAGGCAGGCCGGCCAGGCGTAGGGGGCACCCAGTCTGGGTGGTTAGGGCAGACTTTCCCCCGAAGAATGAAAATCAAGAGGAGCTGGGGCGGGGGACCTCAGTGGGGGCAAAGGCAAGAAGGTGGAAGAGCCCGTGTGAGCTGGAGGGAGGGTCGTGACCTGCGACAAGATCTGAGAGCACTAGGGCCACCGCGGCCGGGTGAGGATTTGGGTCCCTGCCGGAGTGATGGGAACCGGAGGGAACTGAGCTGCCCCAGTGTAGCTCGGGCCCTGGTGACAGGGATCCCTGCGGAGGCACCGTGGGGGGGAGGGGGGGCTGGGAACAGCGCCCCCTGGTGGGCTGCTGCTTATTTCCTCTCGGTCACCTCCAGGTTGTGGGCCAGGAGTGACCACCGCGTACTGGAGACCTCCTGATTTTGAGGTCATAGATTTGCTTCCAGAGTTCAGGGGAAATTTTTTAAAAAAATATTTATTTATTTGCTTTAGTTGTACACAGTGCGTTTTATTTTTACGTGGTGCTCAGGACCGAACCCGGGCCGTGCTAGGCGAGCGCTCTACCGCTGAGCCACCACCCCAGCCCCGAGTTCAGGGAAATTTAAGGTCACTTCGCAGAAAAATTGCACACGCCATGGTGCGGGTGGGGCCTGAGACGAACGGCGATTCGGCAGCTCTAGTGGGATTTATGCCCCCCACTCGGGGCAGAAGTCGGAGGGAGTGGGAGGGACCTGGTTTTAAAGTTATTTAAACTCAGGGTCCTGGGAAGCCGCGGCTTGGCCCGGGCCCCGCCTGTGTAGTTAAGTGCAGAGGGCGCCAGGGGGCGCTGCGGCCCAATTTTCCGGTTTCTTTGATCTTGGGTCTGTGTAACTGAGCTTGGGCGACCCTAATTAAAGATGACAGGAAGTAGGTCGAGGTTGTCCTGTGGTTTTCAGCATAGACAAAACCCTGTTGTGTAAACCATCTCCGTTTCTGCTCCTTATGCTTGGATCACATAATATTTCTGCACTAAAGACAAAAAATATTGTAAATATTCACACACCCCTGTGGACATCAGCATCTGGTATTATTAGGTCCTAGAAGAGCATCTCACCAAGCCTTCCATGCACATTCAGCAGAATCCTCAAAACCCTCATATTCTGGTATAAACCCCAACCTCCTCTGTCTGCATCCAGTGAGCTTGACCTCCGCAACTCCATTTTCCACCTCTTAGTGAAGCCAGATTTAAAGCTAGGTAGTGAGTGTAGTCAGGCAAATCGGGTCTAACATCGAGTTTCATAAAAGAACATGGAGTCCATAAGGAAAATGGAGTCAGCCTGAGTCCTGGAAAAACACAGAGCAACTCTAAGGGAGATAAGATGGTTAATGTTCCCAAGTTTAGGACCCATCTTATGGAATGCTAATGAAACAGCTCCAGCAAACGGAGATGCTAATCAACTAGCCCTAAACCCCTCCAGCGTAAATCTCACACCCACCATGGGCCCTCCTGCATCACATCTTTTGACATTCCTGTCCCAGGAAGGACAGAGATAGGGAACATGAAAGGGACAAAAGAAATATTTCAGATATAAAAGGGAGAAGGCCTCTCCTCCCTTTGGATTCCTGGTTTCCAGGTCCCCTTCTCCCTCTGGGGGAAGTCTTTTGCTATCCTTTCAATAAAGCTGTCCACTTTCCACTCTACGCTTGCCTCGGAGTGCTTCTTCGGCGTTATTCTTCAGCGTTCGGGGAGCAAGAACTCGTCACGGTAAAAAGCGGTTTCATAGTGGAGGTTCCACCGAGATAAACTACATGAGGTAAGCTCTTCTTAATGCACCCCAAATCTGTCGAGGTGCATCTGTCTCTTTTTCTTTCGGAGGGGAAAGTGGGCACCCGTCGGCTACTTAAATGCAGTTAGTGCAGCCGCCACTCTTCAAGACTCGGGTGAGAGGTTTCTCGGCCTAGACAGTTTCCAATCACCTGTTCTGGACAGAACAGGCATGTTGGGCTCTGCCAAAGCCGTTTCCTACTTTTCTGTCCAGGCCCGGAGAGCAATTGGCGTGAGTACACAGCGTCCCAAGTCCTGATTTACCTCAGATGCGTGGAGATGGAGGAGAGAGTTGGAACAACTGCGGAATTCGGGTCTGGGCCACACTCAGACCTATTCCTAAGGTTCCTTCCCTTGAGCCCTCTCCCGACAGCCCTTAGGGGTATCTGGGTGATCGGTAGACGAATGGCGCTGAGGGAAAGCCCCAATTACAAATTGCCTCCGTGTGGGCCAGCACACATTCCCCCACCCCGCATCCATTCCCTCCTGGATGCTCCCTTTGCATCGCCGATCATAATGCTAGCAATTCAGGCTGTAGAAATGTGGGAAAGACTTAAGATAATTTGTAGGAAATGTTTATATTTCTCTTGCATGTGTAGGTTGATTTCATCCTGATGTTTAAAATGTGATGTGTTTTTTGTAAGTGGCCAGGGGCTAAAGTTCAACCTTTCCAGGGTCCCTCTGATAGGAAAGGTGGTATATTTTACAACCAGTAGATGTCTCCCCTTCACCTTGGAAGAGGTCCCTTTAGTCCACAGAGCAAAATAGTTTAACAAGAAAATAGGCGAATTTATGTTATGGGTTTTTATAGTGGCAAGGAGGAAAGCAGTAATGCCCTTAAGTCTGAATCTTCCTAGGGTCTTTGGCACAGGGCAGACTGAGACCCCAGCACTTTGCCAAAGGAGGCCAGAAATGACTTTGGCAAAGACAGGTGATGAGAGATGGGTTTTCTGGACTGTGAGGAAGCTCCAGAGATAGGGAGATGTCCCTAATAGGAACAGTTCTCTTTGGCGCGGGCGCCTGAGTCCTGTTTTTTCTCTTACTCAGATGGGAGCTTCTCTCTCCAATATGCCGGTACACCACTTACCTGCATATTGAAAAACTAGAATAAGTTTGACCCACAGACACTCAAGAAAAAGCGCCTTATTTTCTTCTGCTGCGAGGCCTGGCCTCAATACAAACTCCCTGATGGAGAATCCTGGCCACCAGAGGGAAGTATCAATTTCAATACGATTTTGCAGCTTGATAGATTTTGCAAAAAGGAAGGGAAATGGGGGGAGGTGCCGTATGTTCAGGCTTTCTTTGCCCTAAGGGAAGGCCCCCAATTGTGTCAGCAGTGTAAAGTAGACTTAGCTATGATCTCTGCTATGAAGGGAGAGTATCCTAAGAAACCACCTGTCGAGGAGAAGGAATCAGGAGGACACCCCAAATCTTCATTCTCTGCTGATGTCCAGCAGCAGCCCTCCTGTCCCCCATACCCTGGCCTCTCTCCATCTGTCCCAATGGACAAGTCAAATGTATTACCCCTCCAGGAGATGCCAGGAGGAGAATTTGGACCAGTCAAAGTACATACTCCCTTCTCCCTTCAAGACTTAAGACAGATAAAAACTGACTTAGGGAGATTCTCAGAAGACCCAGATAAATATATTGAGGTATTTCAAAACATATGCCAGGTGTTTGACCTTACCTGGAAAGACATTATGCTGTTACTCAACCAGACTTTAACTTCTAATGAGAAGGAAGCTGCCCTAAGAGCAGCCGAGCAATTTGGGGATGACTTACACCTTGCTCATGCCCCGGCAGCACAGACTAGAAGCAAACCAAATTACCCGTCAGGAGCACAGACAGTTCCCAGGAACGATCCTGATTGGGACCCAAATGATGAACAAGATGCTTGGAAGCTTAGTCACTTTCAAATGCTAATTCTTGAGGCCCTTAGAAGAGTTAAGCAAAAGCCCATTAACTATTCTAAGATGTCAGAAATTATTCAGGGCCCGCAGGAAAGTCCTGCTATCTTCATGGAGAAACTCAGGGAGGCAATGAGAAAGCACACCACCGTGGATCCTGAATCCGCAGAAGGCCACATAATTTTAAAGGACAAATTTATCACCCAGTCAGCCCCAGACATTCGGAGGAAGCTACAAAAATTGGCATATGGCCCTGATCAGTCTTTAGATGATATCCTCCAACTTGCTACTTCCGTCTTTTATAATAGAGACCTGGAGGAAATAAGGGTGAAAGAGCGCAGAGACAGAAAAAAAGACTTGAGACGCTGGTATTAGCTCTTAAAGGAGTAAGCTCCCAGGGTGGAAAAGGAGGAGTACGATGAAGGAGCCCTAATTAGGAAGGGCTGTTGTAGCTAGCTGGAAGCCATAAGTTCCACCTGATATGTATGTGACGCACCTGTAGGCACCCGCAAACCTGAAGGTATATAACCGGGTGAAAGTGGTCCGAGTTAGGAGAACGGAGAACAAATTCATTCGGTCAGTCGGGTAGTCACTCGGTCGGTCAGAAGAATCAGAGCGGCCAGAACGTAGGCAGAGCGGTTACAGAAGAGAAACCAGATAGAAGACAGAAGAGAAAACAGATAGAAGAAGTAATGACTGGTCAGAGTTAGGCCGAGGCTCCCAAGGAAGACAGAAGACAGAAGAAAAATCTTTCTTTCCCTCTCTAAGCTCTAAGAAAGTAGAAGTAAAAGTAGTAAAAGCTTAACTCTGCCTCCGAGAGTTTTTCCTCCCGGTTTTCGGTACCAGGTAGCTTACAAATGGTGGTCCGTCCGGGGCTCGGCAGGCAGAGAAGAAAAGCTAAGAAATAAGGAGAGCAAAAAAGCATAGCCTCAGACTCAGTTGAGACCAGCAAAAAGAGTAGTAAACAAGAGAGCCAGTTAAGAATTAAGCTGAAGCAGAGTAGCCAGCGAAAAGCCGAAGCGAGCCGGCCAAAAGCCGAAGCAGAGTAGCCGGCCAAAAGCCATAAAAAAAATAGAGAAAAAGCCTTGAGCTTTAGTATAAAGAAAAAAGCCATGAGCTTAAAAGAAAATAGAGAATTAAATAGCATGGTAAAAACCATGCAGAAAAAAAGCCATTGAGCTTTGGCAAGAAAGCCATAAAGAAAAATAAAGAAAAAAAAAAAAAAGTCAAAGCCGCTTATACAATTGTGCTTAACTAAGTGCGTTAGCTGCTCCTCAGCAGTAGGCTTCCTTAAAGCCGCAGCATCTTCTCAAAAAAGGGCTCAAATATCCACCCTTTTAAAAACAAAAGGTGAAAAGCTAGGTAGGGACAAGAAAATAAAATAGAGAAAATAAAATAGAGAAAATAGAGAAAATAGAATTAAAGCACCTTTTTAAACTAAAGGGAAGGAATATGAAGGAGCCCTAATTAGGAAGGGCTGTTGTAGCTAGCTGGAAGCCATAAGTTCCACCTGATATGTATGTGACGCACCTGTAGGCACCCGCAAACCTGAAGGTATATAACCGGGTGAAAGCGGTCCGAGTTAGGAGAACGGAGAACAAATTCATTCGGTCAGTCGGGTAGTCACTCGGTCGGTCAGAAGAATCAGAGTGGCCAGAACGTAGGCAGAGCGGTTACAGAAGAGAAACCAGATAGAAGACAGAAGAGAAAACAGATAGAAGAAGTAATGACTGGTCAGAGTTAGGCCGAGGCTCCCAAGGAAGACAGAAGACAGAAGAAAAATCTTTCTTTCCCTCTCTAAGCTCTAAGAAAGTAGAAGTAAAAGTAGTAAAAGCTTAACTCTGCCTCCGAGAGTTTTTCCTCCCGGTTTTCGGTACCAGGTAGCTTACAGTACGAAATGCTCCCCAATCCACAAAAGGGACTTGTTTCCATTGTGGAGAAGAAGGACATTTCAAGCGGGAGTGCTCACAAGCAAAGTGGCCACCTCCGAAGCCCTGCCCTAAGTGTCAAGGCAACCACTGGAAGAGTGACTGTCCTGAGGGGCGTAGGTCCTTGAGGCCAGACTCTCCCACACAGGCCTGATGGGGCCCGGGGTGGATTCTGGCTCCCGTAACTCCTATCACCACACGTGAACCCCGGCTTTGCTTCTCCGTAGGGAGCCAAGAGGTCAACTTCCTCTTAGATACTGGTGCCAGTTATTCTGTTCTCACGACGTATTCTGGACCCCTGTCCTCTAAAACCATGACGGTGCAAGGAGTGTCTGGAAGGTGTATAACTAGAAAGTTCACTCCCCCACTGAGTTGTGAGTGGGACGGGATGATGTTTTCTCATGCATTCCTGATAGTTCCAGAGTGCCCCACCCCTTTATTAGGACGGGATTTACTTTCAAAACTTAAGACCTCTGTTACAATGAATTTGGGGCCAGAGGGACCATTATGTTTACCTTTATTAGAATGTGACATAAACCCTGATATGGGCAGGCCCTCCTCCAGAGATAAGACCTCAGTATACTCAGGAGGAAACACACCAGGCCTTATCTAAAGGAGGTAGCCTCTTACCCTCAGGGTGGATTCAAATGGAGGACAGCAAGCTTTATTTACCTGCTAGTTCCCAATGGAAGATTTTACACACCCTACACCAATCTTTCCACCTAGGAGAAGAAAATACTCTCAAATTAACCCGAGAGACATTTGAAGGAAAAATATTCCAAAGACTATCCATCAAATAGCCAAGGCCTGTGAAATGTGCCAAAGAAATAACCCACTTAACTCTGCCAAGAAGCCCCCAGGATTACAAAGGACAGGACAGTTCCCTGGGGAAGACTGGCAACTTGATTTTACCCACATGCCCAAGAGCAATGGATTCCAATATCACCGAGCTTCACTGTTTATTCCACATATTGGTTTAGAGGATGTAATGTGGCACGTGGAAACCTTAGACAATTACACCCAGACTGCGCTTCTTGAGGTTGAGGAAAGTATCTCTCTCCTTAACACTGAAGTAACGCTTATGAGAAAGGCCATCCTACAAAACCGTATGGCTTTAGATGTCCTCACTGCAGCCCAAGGCGGTACTTGTGCCATTATTAAAACTGAATGCTGTGTTTACATCCCTGATAGTTCTGGCAATGTGACTAAAATTCTTAAAAACTTGCATGCTCAGATAGAAGCCATGTCTTCACCAGCCGTGTCATGGGGACAATATCTTAGTTCTTGGTTTTCTGGTACTTCATGGTGGAAAACATTGCTAGTCTCTGTTGTCCTCATCATACTCATTGGTATATTCCTATGCTGTGGCATTTATTGTTGCATCAATCTCATTCCAGTACTCATAAATTCTTGTTTCTCTTATAGACCACCAGTCGCTCAAATGGCCCTTCAGCCTATTGACTCTCAATTGGACTTCTATTGTGGACCACTCGATAGACCCGATTTTTAAACGGGGACTCCAAACTGCTCGCCCCACTTCGCCCCCTCTCAGCTCGAAGAAGTTAGATTCGGTCGTCATCCCATGTCCTTACAGCAGTAAGGAGTTCCTAAAATTAGGGGGGGGGGGGCTGGGATTGTGGCTCAGCGGCAGAGCGCTTGCCTCGCACGTGCGCGGCCCGGGTTCAATTCTCAGCACCACGTAAACATAAATGCATTGCATTGTGTACAACTAAAGTAAATAAATAAAAATATATATTTAAAAAAAATTAGAGGGGGGAATGAAGCCAGATTTAAAGCTATGTAGTGAGTGTAGTCAGGCAAATCGGGTCTAACATCGAGTTTCATAAAGAGCATGGAGTCCATAAGGAAAATGGAGTCAGCCTGAGTCCTGGAAAAACACAGAGCAACTCTAAGGGAGAGAAGATGGTTAATGTTCCCAAGTTTAGGACCCATCTTATGGAATGCTAATGAAACAGCTCCAGCAAACGGAGATGCTAATCAACTAGCCCTAAACCCCTCCAGCATAAATCTCACACACACCATGGGCCCTCCTGCATCACATCTTTTGACATTCCTGTCCCAGGAAGGACAGAGATAGGGAACATGAAAGGGACAAAAGAAATATTTCAGATATAAAAGGGAGAAGGCCTCTCCTCCCTTTGGATTCCTGGTTTCCAGGTCCCCTTCTCCCTCTGGGGGAAGTCTTTTGCTATCCTTTCAATAAAGCTGTCCACTTTCCACTCTACGCTTGCCTCGGAGTGCTTTTCGGCGTTATTCTTCAGCGTTCGGGGAGCAAGAACTCCTCACGGTAAAAAGCGGTTTCATTAGGCTGATGTCCTTCTGACAGGCTATACTGTTCCTGCTCCAGGGCCTTTGCACCTGCTGCTCCTGGCCTGCAAGTACCTCTTCCTCCTTTCCCATCTCAGGTCGATTGTCACTACTTCAGAGAGCCTCATGGTATTAATTGCTGCTTGGCACATTTTCTTTTTTTGTTCTCTTCCTGGCCTGGGGACTGTCTGGCATTCTAGGTTGGATTGGTTGCTTCCTCATGGCCTAGAGTAACTGTTTCTCCAAAATACACCCCCCCCCCTTGCCCTCCTAATTCTCCTGTCAACAGGTGCTTAGGTCAACAGCCTAGGTTACAACCAGATTCAGCTGTAGCCAGAATAATGCATGAGGCTGGGTACTTCCTCACGTCAGGGGGTCAGTAATGCCACCTAGCTAAGACTGATCACCAGGCTCGGGGGCTGTCCCTTGCTCTCAGTAACTCTCCACATAAAGATACTAGCAGCCATCAAGTCTGCGCCCATTGTCCCTTGAGGATTATTTCCAACTGCATCCTTCCTGCGGCTGAAAATAGCCCTGAGGGACAGAATTTTCTCTCCGTAACTGGCGGTTTGTACACAGTAAATCCTGATACATTTTCTTCTCTGTTATTTATGGGATTTCTCGAAGCCACTGGACACATGAACTCAGCAGGGAGCAATAGAGTGGGGACAAGTCTGAGGGTCATTTGCGGTTCCATTGTAAATACAGAGGAATCCCGCGGGGACGCTGGGCAAGGACGCTGGTGAGTTTGTTTATTTACGTTCATCACAGGGGCGCGAGCGGCTCCTGGGTCGCACAGAGACTCCGAGAGAATAGTGGTGGAAGAGCAAGAGGGAAAGGTTTGTGGTCTTGAACTTTCTCAACTTTAAAAAAAAAAAAAAAAAAAAAAAAGGCAGGGGCTGCAGGTGGGGCCGGTGGCAGAGCGCTTGCCGCACTGGTGTCCCACCCCCGGTTCCAAACTTGCTCAACTCTCACAAGCCCCAGGGTCCAGGGCCACTCGGAGGTCCCGGCTGAACCAGGAGAGGCGGTGGGACGGGAGCCCAGGACCCCGGCAGAAAAGGGGAGGGCAGATAGAGAGAGGTGGAGACCCAGGGAGGGGCTGGGCCCCGCAGGCAGGAAAAGGAAGTTGGCCAAGGCAGCTGGCCGGAGGGGGAGAGCGGAGAGAAGTCACCGAGTCCCTGAGCCCCGAGGAGGCTCAGCGAGGAAGCCAGGGAGCTTCCCTTTTTCATTTATTTTTGGGGGGGGGGGTTAAAGTTGCTCACAATCTCAAAACACAAATTAGCCAACAGTTGCACGCAAGAACGTTGTGAAAAAGTGTCTGGGGTGGGGAAATGTCCCTGAGAGCAGAAAGGTTCTACCCCAGTGGGACCGGAAATGGGACTTCGCAGGGTCTTGGGGTGGGCAGGCCAGGCCAGGACAGGGAACTCTCAGCCACAGGCCCCTGTGCCTTGGGTTCCACCACAGTTCTTTTCTGAGACCCCTCAGAACCTCGGTGGTCGAGCTGGGCACCACAGGACACACCTGCCATCCCAGGGGCTCCAGAGGCTGAGGCAGGAGGACCCCGGGTTCAAAGCCAGCCTCAGCACCTCAGTGAGGCCCCGTCTCTAAATGAAATATCAAAAAGGGCTGGGGATGTGGCTCAGTGGCTAAGCGCCTCTGGGTCAATTCCCAGTACCAGCCCCCCTCCTCCCCCCAAAAAAAGAATCTCAGTGGTTGGGGAAAGTTCTAGAAAACTCACGAAAGGCAAAGTTTCTGAAGCCCTTGAGCACCTTGAGCTGCTGCGCCGGGCCTCGTCCTATCTAGCTGGCCTAGCTGCTCGTAAAATACTCTGTCCTCTCCGTGGCCCTGTGAGGTCATCACCACTAATGCTCCCATGTTACAGAGGGGGAAACTGAGGCCCCGAGGTGCTTAGCTGTGTGTGCTTTAAGACCACGAGGAGCAGGGACTTGATCTGGGGAAGGGGCTTCAGCATCCTTTATGCACAACCACCCAGCGTCCATGGGCCTCCTGAACACCTCACTGTGGCTGTCTGGGTGCCCTGAGCAGGGCTGGGGAGAGAACAAGGAGGGAGGGGCTGGAGGAGAAAGGTCGCCCTGGGTGGCTGGGAGGGGGCACGGTGTGGTGGGAGAAGCCTCATCCGTGCTGGGAGGCTGAGGCAGGAGGATCGGAGTTCACAGCACAGGGCTCCTACAGGTGTCCAGGGGAGGGGTGCGTGGTCACTCCCGGGTGCCCCGTGGAGGCTGCAGAGCTGGGTAAGGGGTGGCTCAACTTTGCACCAGGAGACCGAGGCCAGACGGGTCCTGCCCCCTCCCTTCCCTCGGCCCACGGTTCCTTATTTGGGGGAGGGCGGGTTGCTCCACCACCACCCCCTTCATTCCTCCGGGGAGAAGAAATGCAAGGAAATTTCCACGTTGCAAACTTGTGGGTGCTCTGTTTTTGTTTTCAAATAGGGATACTCGATTTCTGTAATTTCTTTTTTTTTTTTTCAAATCTTTGTGTATTTGCTTTAGTTGTACACAATGCAATGCATTTATGTTTACGTGGTGCTGAGGATCGAACCCGGGCCGCGCACGTGCTGGGCGAGCGCTCTACCACTGAGCCACAACCCCAGCCCGATTTCTGTAATTTCTTGAAGGGGAAGAGAAGCTGTGGAAATGTGAGCCAGAGGATGCAACACAGCGGATATGTCGTGCCAGCAGGTCTAGAGGTCTGGTGCCCAACGCCAGCACTGTAGGCGACACTGTGGTAGGCAGGTTTTTTGCTAAGAGCTCTCACGGCTCTTGCTACACGTGCACAAAAATTGGTAACTGTGTGCAGTGAGGAATGTGTTAACTTGCTTGACTAGTGTAACCATGTCACTACCTGCATTTCAAAAGCTCATGCTGTGCACCTTAAATATATACAATAAAATTTATTTTAGCTGGGTGCGGTGGGGCACACCTGCAATCCCAGGGGCTCAGGAGGCTGAGACAGGAGGACGGCGAGTTCAAAGCCAGCCTCAGCAACTTAGCAAGGCCCTAAGCAATTCAGTAAGACCCTGTTTCTAAATAAGATATGAAAAAGGGATGGAGATGTGGTTCAGTGGTTAAACACCCCTGGGTTTAATCCCTGGTACCAAAAAAAGAAAAAAAAATTAAAGAAAAAAGGCATAGGAATATTCTCAAAAGACTTATTTATTTATTTATTTTTAAGAAAAGTTACCACCCACACAACTTTTGGTGGCTAAAAAATGATAGTCCTGGGGCCATTCCAACTTGGGATCAAAAAATTTTCTTTTTTTTCTTTTTTGGTACCAGGGAGTGAACTCAGGGGCACTCGACCACTGGGCCACATCCCCAGCCCTTTTTTTGTATTTTACTAGAGACAGGGTCTCACTGAGTTGCTCAGTGCCTCACCATTGCTGAGGCTGGCTTTGAACTCGCGATCCTCCTGCCTCAGCCTCTCAAGTGCTGGGATTCCCCGGCTCTAACTTGGGATCAATCTAGGCTTTTGCATGTACTGGCTGTGTGACCCAGGACAAGTTACTTAGACTCTCTGGGCCTCGCACTCTCCTTTTGTGAAGCAGAGATAATAACCATATCTACCTAACTGGATGGTTACAGGGATTCAATAAGGTCACATGTGTGAGTTGCCCAACACAAGAGTCAGGCATTTCACAAAGGGTTGTTTTAGAACTCACAAGTGTGGGGTGGGGTGGTGGGGGGAGCCTGAAGTGAAAAATTTGTCGGGTTCTGTAGGACCTCCGTTCCCTCTGGAAAGAATATTGAGAGGCAGAGGAAACCTAGGGTTGGTAACACTGGAAATCTCTTAGGATGTTCCTCATCCATCCCTAGCCCCAGGCACTGCCCGGCCTCCACAGGTCCTGTGGCCTCACCTCCGGGGCCACCCAGACTCCCATTCTGCACTTTGGCTTCTCCCCAGGTCAGAAGCCTTTGCGCAGATGGGTTGAGGGCGCTCCCCAGCGCGTTGCTGAAGCGATCTGACAGCGGCCGAGGCTTTTATTTCCCTTCATTCACAGTGCAGAGGACGCAAGTGTCAATGATTCTTTTCTGATTTGATAGAGCCACCTGCCATTGCAATCTCGTCACCAGGGCAACAAGTTATCATCTAGTAGGCAACCAATCAGCAGCTGGGGCTTCCTCTGCAAGATGGCAACAGCTTCTAGGCTGCCGAGTGACACAAGTCCCCTTTGTTCAAAGAAGGCGTCAAGGACAGATGTCTGTTAGCAGCAAAGACAGCAAGTTGGTGGCAGTTATGAATATTTATAAAGAAAACCAGTTGTATGAGGCAAAAAAAAAAAAAATCCTATTCGGTTTCATTCAGGGGACACAGAAACCATTTCCTCTGGGTCTTTCAGAAAGTCCTTTTTTGTCCTCACTATAAACTGTGAGCGTTGGTGGTGGTGGTCACGTGGCTGTGTAAAGGAGACCTTTGTTCTCTATAAGGGAGACCTTAAGAAACTTTTTTTTTTTTTTTTTTTTTTTTTTTGGTACTGGGGATTGAACTCAGGGGCACTCGTCCACTGGGCCCCATCCCCAGCCCTTTTTTGTATTTTATTAGAGACAGGGTCTCACTGAGTTGCTAGGTGCCTCGCCATGGCTGAGGCTGGCTTTGAACTCGGGATCCTCCTGCCTCAGCCTCCCAAGCGCTGGGATTCCAGGTGTGCGCCACCGTGCCCAGCTTAACAAACCTGATTTCCATAAACTCCGCTTGGGAAAAACAAAACATTTGCTCAGTACGCTGGCAGCAAATGGGACACGTCAGAGAGTGCGTTGTATTACATATAAATTGCATTTCAATAAAATCAATTTTTAAAAATTTGTGATGGTTATTTGTGGAATTTCCTTGGGTAGCATCAGATGCAAAATTGAGGCCAGCAGAGCCCATTTTCATGGGTAGAAATTGGAAGGATGGAAGGGTTTTATTTTATTTTTTTTAACACAGTTTTTTAAAAAAATATTTATTTATTTACTTTAGTTGTACACAATGCAATGCATTTATGTTTACGTGGTGCTGAGGATCGAACCCGGGCCGCGCACGTGTGAGGTGAGCGCTCTGCCGCTAAGCCACAACCCCAGCCCCAAGGAAGGGTTTTATTTTTTAAAAATGAATCAAGGTTCTTTCCTGTTGCTGACCTAAGGGGTTTCAAACTGAGTCCCCAGGGAACCCTAGGGGTTCCACATCCTACCTTACTTTCTGGTCACAGCTGCTCATTTCTTCTGTGCCTTTCAAAAGCTCTTACTTGAGAAGTTCTGTGGATAAAGAGTTTGAAAATAAGCCGGGCGCGGTGGTGCACACCTGGAATCCCAGCACTTGGGAGGCTGAGGCAGGAGGATCGCGAGTTCAAAGCCAGCCTCAGCAATGGCAAGGCCCTTAGCAACTGCAACTCAGTGAGACCCTGTCTCTAATAAAATACACAAAAGGGCTGGGGATGTGGCCCAGTGGTCAAGTGCCCCTGAGTTCAATCCCTGGTACCAAAAAAAGAAAAAGAAAAGTTTGAAAATAAGAACTCTAAAAAGAAAAATGATCCCCTGCTTTTTGTGTGTGATACTGAGAATTAAAAACGGGGCCTCTCATGCGTGCTGGGCAAATGCTCTTCCACTGATTTGCACCCCCAAGTCCCCAAATGATTTTTGTCTCCTTGTGCAAACTCTATTGTGCCCAGGCCATGTTGGGGGTCTTCAGGGAGAAGGGATGAGCTGGGACTTGGGCAGGGGAAAGGTCTGGCAAGAAAGTGGGCCTCAGAGTCCCCGCAGGGACCAGTGCAGAGGGACAGCCTATGGAATTTATTTCTTCCCACCAGGCTCCCGCCTTCCTGCCTCATTAGGTTGCTTTCAGTTCCTCAAAATGGGTACACTCTGACCTGCCTTGGGACTTGGGACATAATGTTCCCTCCACCCAGAAGGCCCTCCCTGACTTGTTCCCTTGGTTGATTCTTGCTCACCCTCCACTAAAACCTTCCTGGATTTGTCCACATGGGGCCAGATTGTTACGTCGGAAGTTCTTAGGGAGCTAGGTTCTTCTCCACACAGGAATGGCACCTGAGTCTGCGTGAGTATCCTGTTGGTGTCTATGTTCTCCCAACACGCAAGGCCAAGTTCCACAGTGGCAGGAGCAGTGTCCACCTGCACTCTATTGCATGCACAGTACTTAGCACAGCACCCTGCACATAGTAGATGCACAATAAGTAGCACCTCCCTGTTGGACTTGCAGACACTGTTGAATGTACACGGAGATCTCATGCATACATGTTACTTTTATGGAAACATACCATGCATACATAAAATTATGCAAATGTAAGTGTACAGCTCAAAGGGTGCATGAGCCTTCCAGAAACCTTCCTGTGTCCCCGTATCATGACTATCTTGGATTCTCCAGGAAACTTCCATTGTTATTTCCAATAGCATAGATGAGTCTTGTCCTTTTTTTAAAAAATCCTTCTGTGTGAGTGAATTTGAATGGCACCTCCTGTTTTATGTCTGGCTTCTATGCTAACCTGGTAGTATGGGAATCATCCAGATTCTCGCACAAAGTTGCAGTAGATAGCCTCATCTCTCCTCCACACCCATTGCTAGAAGCCAGGGGTGGGAATTTTTTTTTCTTTCTGTAAAGGGCCATAGTAACTGGCACAACTACTCACCTCTTTCATTGATGGGAAACTGTTGACATTGAAAAAAAAAAAGCCATTGACATGTGAAAGCAGCCATAAATGTATTAAAAAAAAAAAAAAAAGTGAGGGCTGGGGTGTAGCCCTGTGGTAGAGTGCTTGCCTAGCCTGTGCAAGGCCCTGGATTCCATCCCCAGCACCAAAAATAAAAAATGATTAATTACTTCATTAAAAGTGAGCATATGTGTTCTAAGAAAATTTCATTTATGGACACTGGAATTTGAATCTCATATCATTTTTTAATATTTATTTATTTGTTTTAGTTGTACACAATGTCTTTATTCTTCCATGGTGCTGAGGATTGAACCCTGGCTGCGCACGTGCTAGGCGAGCGTTCTACCGCTGAGCCACCACCCCAGCCCTCATATCATTTTAAGTATCACTAAAAGTTAAAATTTTTTTTCCAGTGGTTTAAAAATGCAAGTACAGGTAGTTCCTCAGAAAGTTAAGCATAGCCAGGTGCGGTGGCACACGCCTATTATCCCAGTGGCTGGGGAGGCTGAGGCAGGAAGATCACAAGTTCAAGGCCAGCCTCAGCAACTTAGTGAGGCCCTAAGCAACTTAGTGAGATCCTGTCTCAAAATAGACCACAAGAAATGGGCTGGGGATGGGGCTCAGTAGTTGAACACCCCTGGGTTCACTCCCTGGTACCAAAAAAAAAAAAAAAAAAAGCATAGAATTAGCCTGTGATCAGGTGGCATCTGGTCTGCATCGTGCTAAGTTAAAGGAGCCACAAATAAACGGATACATGTCGTGTGATTCCAGGTATTTGAGGCCCCTGGAGTAGAATGGTGGGTGCTGGGGAGCCGGGTGGGAGGGCGAAGGGGAGTCAGTGTTGAACAGGGGCAGAGTTTGTGCTCTGGATGTAGGAGAAAGTTCTAGAGACGCATGGTGGTGACAGCCACCCAACACAGTGGAGTTGCTTAATGTCACTGAACTGTATGCTTGGAAATGGCTGACTCTGTATTTTATCACAACAAAAATCTATTGTGTTGGAAACTTAAAAAATAACAAAAATGTAACCATGGCCCTCAGCTAGGGGATGGTCCACAAGAAAGCGTCTAGACCTGGCCCACCACCGGCCACAGTTGCCAGCTTGCCTCGTAGATTGGTTCCACGGAAGCAATCATTGTGTCTCCATGCTCTTGGTGACAGGTGTTTGGGCGTGAACAGGGCATGCAGTGTCCACCAGGGGACATAGCCTCAGTCAGGCCTGCACCCTCCGTGCCTGCACACAAGCTCCTGCTTCTCTCTCCCTCCCTCAGATCTCGTCCCTGGAGGGGTCACTCATGCTCCCTCCTGACCAGTCCCCAGCGGGGGCAGGGGGGCTGCTGAAAGGGAGGCTGTGGCAGGGAGGAGGCCTCTGGGGCTTCCAGAGTCCACTCCAGGGGCTTCCTCTTGGCCCGGATGTGGGCAGGGAGGGCCAGGGGCCAAGGGACTCAGCAGTCAGACAGGAAGCCCCACACCCAGACGCCTCAGGAGAGCCGTGTGGCGCGGATTCCCGGTTGTCTCCTACCGAGTCCGGCAAGGGGTAAGTGAGAGCTGTCCCTGTCACATCCAGGGGCCCAGCGCAGACCCGTGGCACCGTGGGCCTGATCCTCCCCTCCGTGGAAGGCGCTGACCCAGAGGCGGGCCTTGTGTCCTCCCACAGAACCTGCGGCGGGATGAGGGCTCTGGGCCTCCTTCTCCTCCCCGTCCTGGGCCTGCTGGTGTCCAGCAAGTCATCATGTTCCGTGGACGAAGCCATCAGTGAAAAGATCCGGGAGGGCACCAGCTCCCTAAGTGAGGATCCCCACATCCATCCCAGAGGCCTTGGTGACCCTGGACAGGCCCTGGCCCCAGCTCGGTCCCAATGCTAACCAAACCTCACGCCGGACCACGACTTCAACCCAGCCCCACTCCCAGCCTCGCCCAGCTCCAAATTCAACCCCAGACCAACCCCATCTGCCACCTCAATCTTTTTTTTTTTTTTTTTTGGTGGTACCAGGGATTGAACTCAGGGGCACTTGACCACTGGGCCACATCCCCAGACCTTTTTAGTATTTTATTTAGAGACAGGGTCTCACTGAGTTGCTAAGTACCTCGCCATTGCTGAGGCTGGCTTTGAACTCATGATCCTCCTGCCTCAGCCTCCCAAAGTGCTGGGATTACAGGCGTGCGCCACCACGCCCGGCTGCCACCTCAATCTTGGGTGCTTGTTCCAGAACACCCAACCAAGCTGAGGCAGAGGATCCTGGAGGTGGTGGCCTGTCCACCAGGACCTGGACACCTACCTGGGCCTTCCCTAGGGAAACTGTGTGTGTGTGGGGGGTGGAGCCCAGGGCCCCTACCACTGAGCTGCACCCGGGCCCCTACCACTGAGCTGCACCCGGGCCCCTCCCCAGGGGGACTTCTGCTCCCCTGCCTGACCCCAAGCCATCAGGAGCCAGCCAGCGCCTGAGGACCTCAGGGGGCAGCTTGGTCTCACAGCCTCCCTTCCCCACTTGCGCAGTTTTTGCAACAAAACAGACCCTCGGCCTGGACTGCAGGACCGTCACTGCCAGGGGGGACCTGGCCACCTGCCCTGAGGGTGAGTGCTCAAGTCTGTCCCAAGCCCCTGGGAAGATCCCCCTCCTGCGCCCTGAGCTTTTACTTCCTTAGTGTCCCCCCAACACCCCAGCTCGGGTACCTCATTTCCTTAGGACGCTGGGGTCCCCGCCCCCACCCTCCCAACCTGCGGCTCCCAGTCCCAGCTCCCTGCCCCCGCCCCAGGCTTCGCGGTCACCGGCTGCACCTGCGGCTCGGCCTGTGGCTCCTGGGACGTGCGCGGCGAGACCACGTGCCACTGCCAGTGCGCGGGCATGGACTGGACCGGAGCGCGCTGCTGTCGCCTGCAGGCCGCCGCCTGAGGTCGTGCCGCTGCGCCCAGGGAGGGGCGAGGGGGGTCTGCGGAAATAAACGGAAAGAGGCGGTGACCGAGCAACCGGCGCAGGTGTCTTCAGTTGAGCGGCGGGCGTGGGGACAAGGGCTCAGCCGCGCCTCTGGCGGAACGGGCTGCCGCGCCAGGACAGGGGCGCCCCTTTCTTGGGCTCCTTCCCTCTCCTTTGCCTGGTGTTTCCCACCTCTTCCTCTGCTAGTGGGACCCCCACTTCCTCTGTTAACACCCCCAGCTGAGAGCTCAGGGCCACCTTCAAAAGCCAAGTGAGTCTCGCCTTTGAGGCCACCTTGAAGGTCCCCCTGTCCCCGGCCTCACAGGAAATTGCTGGCGTGTTCTCCCCACCCTCCCTGTGAGACTCCACGCGGGTTCTGGGGCAGCGTGTGGTGGGCAGGACCCTCCAGGCCCTGAGCCCCCAGCGACCCCAGGCTCCAGGATTTTGTTATAATGATGCTAAGGGGACTGATACGTGGTGCCGTAACTAGAGGCATGCCCATGTCCCCACAGACACACAGGGACACTGAAAGGCACCCCTGACCTGAATCCATGTGGAGAATGTCCCATGTTGGGGCATACAGACTAAGGATCACAAGCTCTTGGTCTCCAGTATCGGGTCCCCACCCCAACCTGGGTGAATAATACCCAGTGCCCTCCAGGGCGACCCGCCCCAGCGTCCTGCGCCACAGTCCCAGGGCACAGAGGACAGATCCAGGTGACTCAGGTCCCCAGGAATACAGCTAGAATTCCTAGCACCCCATCTTGAGGGACCCAAGACTCTAATATCACCCTGGAGGATAAGGGATAGAATGGGGTCCTGGTTTTCAGGGTGTATGGAACCGTCCCCCCACTGCCTCCCACCCCTAATGGTGGCCGCTGAAAAGGTGTTCAGCGACTTTTTTTCTCAAAGGAAGTCTAGATGGCTGAAGCGGGGTCTCAGATTCAAGCCAGAGAAATATGCAAAGCTGCAGCCCCGCCCTCTGTGCCTGTCCATCAGAGCAGAGCCGGCTTCCTATTGGTCCAGCGCCTCTGGGTCTGTTATGTAACTCAATGGCTGGGTTCTTTCTAAGACCGGATAGAGGAGCTGGCATGGAAACAGTATTAAATTGATCTTTCCTGGGGATTTGGCAATATTTTGAAAACAGAATGTTATCCTCACTAGATCATGGAGTCCATTCCAAAATGATTTCGGATTTAATCTCAAGTTTTAAGCCAAACATAGAATGCTCACTTTCCTGCATGTGGTCAGAAAGTCTTATATTTCTCTCTCTTCCCCCGCCCCCCAAAGAGAGTAAACTACTGGGAGGCCGAGGCAGGAGGATCGCGAGTTCAAAGCCAGACTCAACAATGGCGAGGCACTTAACAACTCAGTGAGACCCTGTCTCTAATAAAATACAAAAATGGGCTGGGGATGTGGCTCAGTGGTGAGTTCAATCCCCAGTACCAAAAAAAAAAAAAAAAAAAAAAAGTAAACTATAGTATTCTTAACTTGCACTGTCCAATAGCAGGCATTGAACCTTGAAATCTGGCCAGTTTGAAACTGAAATGGATCTTAAATGCAAATGCACATTTGATTTCTAAGACAAGGAAGAAAGGCAAGAAAGAAGGAATGAAGAAGGCAGAAAATAATATAAACTATCTTTAAACAATTTTTATTGTCTTCTTGTTGTTTGAGATGGGGCAGGAGGATTGCTTGAGCCCAGAAGTTCAAGTTCAGATGGCTATGTTGCCAGGCTGGCCTTGAACTCCTGGCTGGGCTCAAGCAATCCTCTTGCCTCAGCCCTGAGTAGCTGGGACTACAGGTGCACACTATGCCCAACTTCATTATAATTTTAAAATAGCACCAACATGCTGAAATAGTAGTTTTGGTGTATTATGCTAAATAAGAATAATATTGAAGTTAATTTAGGGCTGAGGGTGTGGCTTAGTGGTAGAGTGATTTAGCATGTGGGAGGCCCTGGGTTTGATGCCCAGCACCCCCTCCCCACCAATAGACATGACGAGGCTGAGGGTGTAGCTCGGTGGCACAGCACTTAGTGAGCATGTATAAGCGCTGCAGAAAAATTATTTAGCTTATCACTTTACTTTTTTTTTAAATGCAGGTGCTAAAAAATTTTAAGTTAAATGTGTGGGTTTGGGGGTGTAGCCCAGTGGCAGAGCACCTACTTAGCCTGGGCAAGGCCCTGGGTTCCATCTCCAGCACCGCAATAGTAATAATAATCATTAATTTAGCACATGGTTCCCCTCTGCCTATTGGAGATGCAGCTCTAAACTTAAGCAAAAGTTCTTTAAATACTTTGTTGAAGCAGCCCCAATCAGGGAGATGGCTATTGCGGCTAGCTGGAAGCCATAAGTTCCACCTGATAATAATCATACGCACCTGTAAATGCACGTGACGCACCCGCAAAGCTAAAGGTATATAACGGGGTGAAAGCGGTCAGAAGCGGCATTCATTTAGTCAGTCATTCAGTCGCTCAGTCGGTCGGAAGAAGAGTTCGGGTCAGAGAAGAAGAAAAGAGTCAGAGCGGCTAGAACGTAGTCAGAAGAAGAAAACCAAAGAGATATATAGAGAGAAGAAATTGTTGCTGGTCAGAGTCAGGCCGAGGCTGCCGAAGAAGAAAGAAGAAAGAAGAATCTCTCTCTCTCTCTTTCTCTTTCTCTCTCTCTCTAAGCTCTAAGAAAGTAAAAGAAAGTGAAGAAGAAAGAAGAAGCTCTCTCTCTCTTTCTCTCTCTCTAAGCTCTCTCTAAGAAAGTAAAAGTAAAAAGTAAAGAGTCAGTAGTCAGAAGTAAAGAGTCAGAGAGGTGGCTGAAAGAGCCAGTGTTAGAGTTTTGAGAGATAGTTAAAGCCAAAGAATAAAAAAAAAAACCTTCTTTCATCTTCATTCTGCCTCCGAGTTTTTCTCCCGCGGCGGCGTTGTTGCTCCAAGTCAGGAAGCAACACTTTGTGCCTTTTGTAGCCCTCATTTTCGAGGTCAGATAAACACAGAAGGAAGTTCAGACACCTTCTAGACAGAGTGCATGTCGTGTTTCTCTGGTGGCACGTGTGCAGGAGGAACGACGGCCGCTGGGCCTGTGCTGTGCCTCCAGTGTGTGTGTTAGAGGCGTGGGCAGCCGGGCGCATGCCTGTTATCCCGGCAACCTGGGAGGCTGAGGCAGGAGGATTGCAGTTTGGAGGGCAGCCTCAGCAAATTAGTGAGACCCTGTCTCAAAAAAATAAAAAGGGCTGGAGGTGTAGCTCAAGGTGAAGTGTCCCTGGCTTCATCCCCAGTATATAAAATAAAATGGAGGTGTGTGCATGAATTTGTCCTGTGTAGCTGGTAGGGAGCCAAAAATGAGCGTCAGGGCGCGGGCGGGTGGCTCAGTGGTACGGCACTTGCTGAGCGTGCCCGAAGCTCTGGGTTTGATCCCCTGTCCTGGAAAAAGAAAAAGAAAGGAAATCAAAAGAAAAAGACCCCGCTGGGGTCTTCAGGGGGAGGGAAACTGTACCTCCAGGATTCTGTCCAAGAGGGGCTGGGCTGGGCTCTGACCTCAGGGCCAGCTGTGGGTGTGAGTCCCGGGGTGTCCCCATGACCTCACATCTGGTCCTTTCCTCCACGGGGTCTTGGAGCAGCAGAACTTTTGGGGTGGGGTAGAGCTGAGAAGTGGGAGTGGGACTGGGGGGAGGAAGGTGTGAGGGGACCCAGGAATCCCACCTCCAAGCCCGACCGCCTTGGCCCTAGAGGCTGAGACTCTAAGGTGGCGCAGCTTTTCTACCGAGACAGAGGACAGAGGAGGAAGGAGGGGGAGTCCACCCTGTCGGCTCGCTCTCGTCACTGCCTGTCACATGCCTATTCTGTCTCTGGGTCAAAGGGTTCCTCTTCTTGGCCACCCCTGAGACCTCTGACCCTCTCAATCTGAGGGGGCAAGGAGGGGCCAAGATGAGAGGGTCATGGATCCCTGAAAACAGGAGGCAAACCCTTTCTTCCTCTTCTGCCCCCAGATTTCCTCATCTCCCCAACACTTTCCGGTGGGTGTGGGTGTGTGGACACAGCAGCAGGCCAGGGACCAAGCACCCTGAAATCTACATAACCAGCACTTCAAGATGCAGGCAGCAGCCTTCAAAGACAAGAAGGGGGGAAACAACGCAGGCAATCACAAAGGTCAGGAACCTGGATGTGGGCAGGGGGCGGTCAAGAAGGAAGGTTGATAACCCCAGCACTTGGGAGGCTGAGGCGGGAGGATCGCCAGTTCAAAGCCAGCCTCAGCCATGGCGAGGCACTTAGCAACTCAGTGAGACCCTGTCTCTAATAAAATACAAAAAAGGACTGGGGATGTGGCCCAGTGGTCGAGTGCCCCTGAGTTCAATCCCTGGTAACAAAAATAAATGAATAGGGGGCTGGGGTTGTGGCTCAGCGGCAGAGCGCTCGCCTCGCATGTGCGCGGCCCGGGTTCGATCCTCAGCACCACGTAAACATAGATGCATTGCATTGTGTACAACTAAAGTAAATAAATAAATATTATTTAAAAAAAATAAATAAATGAATAAAGAAAGAAAGAAAGAAAGAAGGAGAGTTGAGAGAGGAGAGAGAAGGGGCCCAGGTGGGGGCTGGAGCGGTCTTTCTCCTCCAAGATGCATGCGTAGATCACGTTCTGCTTAACCACAAAGCAGATTTTCATTTCTCACTCCTTCTTCTTTGCCCCTGAAAATTTGCTGTGTTCAGAGTCAGTCCCCTTCCCTGACTCCGGGTTCTCAGCAGGTCTCTATGACCTCTCCCATCAAATCTTCCACAGATGCCCATGACCCTGACTATGAGAATATTACCTTGACCTTCAGAAACCGGGACCAGCCACGGGGCAGTCATTCAGCGCCCGTGAATGGAGGTGAGCCGGGCCCCCAGCCTCACTACAGGGAAGGCGGGAGGGTACCTCAGGGACGAGGTGCTGCTTCGTGGAGGTTGCGGGGAATGGTGTGGAGTGTGGTGGTATCAAGGACTGGGATGGTGGCTTTGTAGGTGGTGATGGTGATGGGACGTCTGAAATGTGGGTGTGTGCTAGGGACCATGGGTGTTGATGTTGGCGGGTGTTGGTGACACTGGGTAAGGTTTGTAAGGGGGTCTGTGATGGCGACGTGCTAGAAATGATGGCTGGTGGTGCAGGGGAGGGGGAAGGGGTGGCAGCATTGTCGACAGTGACCATGAACGCTATTGACGGTCACAGCTGCCAATGGTATTAAGAGCGAGTGGTCCGTGGTGTTAGAGACAGAGCCAGGTCTGGCTGGTGGTGGTAGGCCCTGGAGGTCACCTGGCCTGCCTCTCTCTCTCCGTCCCAGCCCAGCCCAGGCCATCCTCGGACACTGCCCAGATCCCCACTTCGTTGCACAGAGCCATCGTGAGCCTGTACGTCCTTCTCGCCTTGACCTTTCTGTTCTTCCTCACTCTCTCCGTCTTGATCCTGTTGAAAAGTGAGTGTTCTTGGGGGACGGGGCTGGGCGGTCTGAGGCTCCGCCTCCCTCCCGATCCCCGGCTCCCCTGCCTTTCCCCAGCCCTGCTCCCAGGAGGGCTGACCCTGCATGCAGCTCCCGGGTGTCCCCTGCCTTTCCTGAACAGATTCGGAGATGTCTAGGGAGCTGCTGAGCTTGAAGAGGGAGCTTTGGAATGGTGAGTCGGGGCCTCAGGGAGACCCCCGGGGCTGTGTGGGGGTCGGGGGTCGCCCTGCCAACCTGGATCCATGCCCGTAGCCTCGAGCGCGGCTCAGGAGAGCCAGGAGGAGCAGAGGAAGGGTTGGAGAACCATCCTGAAGAACACTGCGGAGGCCATGAAGGGCATCGGCGAGATCCAGGCCAAGGTCCACAGTGGAAATGAAAGACTTAAGACAGTGCCAGCAGGTGCCTTCAAGACCCAGCCTTTGGGGGCTGGGGTTGTGCTCAGCCGTAGAGCGCTCGCCTAGCGCGTGCGGGGCACCGGGTTCAATCCTCAGCACCAAGTAAAAACACATTGTGTACAACTAAGAGCAGATAAATAAATATTTTAAAATAAAATAAAATCAAATAAAGGTATTATGTCCAACTAAAACAAAATATTTTAAAAAAGACCCACCCTTTGTTGGGTGAATTTGTTTCAATGCCCAGCACCAGGCTGGGGGCTGGGGACCCGGGGAGGAGCTAGCTGGGCTCCGGTCCTAGGGTTTGGAAGGGGTGATGGAGGGTTGCCTGGCAACCAAACGCAGGCTTTGCTGCACTCTAGGCTGGGGGCCTGGCAGGGAGGGGTCTCCAGTGCAGGTGGGGGGCTTCGTCTGAGGCCCCACGCCAGCCTCATCAGTCTCTCTTTCCCTCCCACCAGAAATAACCCAAATCAATAAAAACACGCAGAAGATCCTGGAGGAGCTGGGGAGGAAGACAAGCCCACGTAAGCCAGGGCCCAGGGACGGGGCGGGAAGCTGGGCCTGGCCTCCCATCTCTCCCAGGGGCTGGTGAGCCTGACCTTGGGTCTCTCCCCTCCCTCAGAGTCCACACCTCAATGAACAGGACACTGTAGCCACAGCCTGGACGACAGGATTGCAGCTGCCATCAAAGATGGAACATGCATTGCCAACCTCCCCCTTGGTCCCATGTGTAGAAAATCGAATGTTGTCATCATGGCTGTGTTGCAGAGTTGCATGACTGTGTGTGTGTGTGTGTGAGAGAGAGAGAGAGAGAGAGAGAGAGAGAGAGAGAGAAAGAGAGGGAGAGGGAGAGAGAATAGCATTTTGGGGAGGTGTTATGGGTAAATGTGGGAGTCACAGCAAATGTGATGTGTATGCCTACGTCACTCTCCACACAGCACGCATACATGTGGCATGACATGTGAGTAGAGGCATGTCCCAGTCATCAAGTATCACAAAAGCATGCCATTGTGAGTCTGGGTGGTGTGACAGGCGATGCTCCCCCCACCGCGTGAACACGAGCGCACTGTACTGCGCCGTGTGTATACACGTCATGGGGAGGTGGGAGTGCACAGCTGTAAATGTGAGTGTCGTGTTGTGTGCCAGCGTGAATGGGCTTGTGTCATGCTGACTGTGCTGGGTTTTGTCACCCCGTGCGTGGAGCACAGATGTGCATGCATCCACTCATTTCTGCACTCAGGCTCTGTGGCTCATGAAGATAAAAACCGAGGGGAAACAATGTGGTTCTTGGACCTGTTATTGGCATGACTGGGGGACTTCAGGACTCTGGGAAAAAGGGCTTGGACTTGTGCGGGGAACACAGCATGGACATGATGTGGGGAACTATGGCGGGAGGAGTCAGCAGAAGTACATACTCTGTGTAGGTCCCTGGGAGTTCCTGGACTTGTATTGAGGGTGTAACTGAGTCCCTGTGCCCCAGAGTGTGTGCCCATGGGCACACATATGCCCCTAAATGCACACAGCCTGAGATGTACAGTATGTCCCTAAGACCCCCTAAGCGTGTACCCATGCGTGCAATTGTGCCTGTGAAGTATTGGTGCCACTCACAGTATCTATGAGCAGACCTGTCCCTGCACGCACTGCCCCAGTACTTACGTCTTTGAGACAAGAAACACGTGCTCGAGGGCATGCATATGCTCCAGAGGCAAGAGACGTGTGCTCATCGTCGTACCTGTGCTCCTGAGCACGAGACCACACGTACTACTGTCGTCCTGCTCATGCGCCAACCAAAGCCACCCAGGCCCCCTAGCCTGGCAGAGCAGCAATCTCAGCCGCCGGCCCGGTGGATACGCGCGCCCTCCAGCGGCCACTCTCGGGTAACGCCGCGCGCGCCCCGCCCACACGCCCGGCCCCCCACGCGCCTGCGCACGTAGCGTCTTTTACGGCGTCGTAAAGAAGGGTGGCCGAACCGACGGCCTCAGTTCCCGGTGAGATCCCGGCCGCGACCCCTGCCCGCGCCAAGCCTCGGCCGCTGCCCGGCCCCTGCCACGGGTCCGTGGTCCCCGGTCCGCCCGCCTTGGCCCACCCGGGGGGTCGCGCGCAGGGTGGGCCCCTCCCCTCCCCGCAGCGCTGCGCTCCCCCCTGCGCCGCCCGGGGCGGGGACTCGACCTCCCGCGGCCGCCTCGCGCGAGCTCGTGGGCGCCGTCTCGGCATCCAGACCCCCCAGCCTCTGGCCGGGGCTGTGCATGGTGGGGGCGGGATTCTCCGCTTCCCTCCTGAACCCCCGTGGCGGCACCCTCAGCCCAGGATTGGAGAGGGAGGGCTCCTCGGCGCCCCCTCGCCCCATTTCCCTCTTCCACCACCGACAGCTGTGGCTTAGTGCGCTGCGGCGGGAGGATCCCGGCGCCCTCTCCTGGCTGCCCCGAGCTCGGCTCCGACAGCACGCCCCTCCCTCTAGTGGCCCTCCACCCAGCCACCTTTCTAGGGTGAGGGACCCTCCAGTATCTCCTCTGGGCTCCTCCTACCAGATCAGACAACCCTGGCCCGCCCAGGTCCCCGCGGAGGCAGGCTTCCCTCCTGACAAATCGGAGCTGGGATGGGGGTTTCCTTCATCCTCCTTCTGGCTTGACCCAGGGGTCTCGCCTGTCCCCGTCCCTCGAGGCCTTTGGTCTTGATACATCCCTTTCCTCCCTCCCCAGTTATTCTGGCTTTCCTAGGGGGGTGGGCAGGACAGTTCCTGAAGGCGGTCACTGCTGCAGCGCACTGCGCTGATGCGGACAGGTGGGGTGGGTGGTCCCCGGGTTTCCCCCGGCCCACCCCGCCAGGTGCCCCTTCCCATCGTCCCTGACACGGTGTTGCGTGGTCTCTCTACAGGGCCGCGGAGGCATGGAGGCGCGCTTCACGCGCGGGAAGTCCGCTCTGCTGGAGCGCGCGCTGGCGCGGCCACGCACCGAAGTGAGCCTGAGCGCCTTCGCGCTGCTCTTTTCCGAACTGGTGCAGCACTGCCAGAGCCGCGTCTTCTCGGTCGCCGAGCTGCAGGCGCGCCTGGCCGCGTTGGGCCGCCAGGTGGGCGCGCGCGTCCTGGACGCACTGGTGGCTCGGGAAAAGGGCTCCCGGCGGGAGACCAAGGTGCTGGGGGCTCTGCTCTTCGTCAAGGGGGCCGTGTGGAAGGCGCTCTTTGGCAAGGAGGCTGACAAGCTGGAGCAGGCCAATGACGACGCCCGCACCTTCTACATCATCGAGCGGGAGCCGCTCATCAACACCTACATCTCGGTGCCCAAGGAGAACAGCACGCTCAACTGCGCCAGCTTCACGGCCGGCATCGTGGAGGCCGTGCTCACACACAGCGGCTTCCCTGCCAAGGTCACGGCGCACTGGCACAAGGGCACCACGCTCATGATCAAGTTCGAAGAGGCCGTCATTGCCCGAGACAGGGCCCTGGAGGGCCGCTGAGCCCAGGAGATAAAGGATGCAGAGAGTCCCTTTCCCAGTTGTGTCTTGTGTCTTGTGTGGGGGCTTCACAGATGCACTCAACACTGTGACCCAGGTCCCTTCCCTAGGCTGTCAGCTTGTTTATAATAGGTGGGAAGGTGGAGGGTTTGACCTAGCTTGGCTTTCAGATAAGGTTGGGAGTTGGGTGAGGCTGAGGGTGGGGCACAGCCAGGCAGCAGGAGATGGTGGGGGTGCCCGCACTGTGTGGAATCACAGAGGCTGTCTCCAAGGTGGAGGCCGGGGGACTGGAGGTTGAGGTCAGGCTAAGATGGAGCCAGGGCTGGCCAGTTTTGTGCTAGTAGATGCTTTATGAGCAGAAGCTTTATGCTCTGTGGTGTGGGCCAGTCACTCTGCTGACAGTCTAAAGGCTGCCTGAGAATGTGCAAAGGAACGGGTGTGGCCTTGTGTCCTTAAAACAGGGTAAGAGTGCCTGCTCCCTCTCCCCTTAGACCTTTGCTGCTCAAATGTGGCCCAGGGCTGCAGCACTAGCATCACCTGGGCTTTTGTCAAAGTGCAAAATCTCTTAATCAGAATCTACACTGTAGCAGAATCTCCTGGGGACCCCTGGGGACCTTGGTCTGAGAAGCAGTGCTTTAGGGCATCAGAGTTACCTGGAGGGCTCCTTAAAACAGCTGGCTGGGGCCCCCCCAGAGTCTCAGATTCTGCAGGTTTGTGGTGTGCCCAAGAATTTGCATTCCTTGAGCTACTGGGTGCTCCTGGAACCGCACTTTGAGACCTGTGGCTGTAGGGACCTGCCTCTCAAAAGGGGGGTGGGAGCCAGGCACGGTGGCGCACGCCTGTAATCCCAGCACTTTGGGAGGCTGAGGCAGGAGGATCGCGAGTTCAAAGCCAGCCTCAGCAATGGCGAGGCACTTAACTCAGTGAGACCCTGTCTCTAAATAAAAAAAAAAAGGGCTGGGGATGTGACCCAGTGGACAAGTGCCCCTGAGCTCAATCCCTGGTGCCACCAAGAAAAAAGGGGGTGGGAGGCTAAAGTCATCTTTACACTTAATTGTAATTACATTTGATATACCAATATTTTTCTAGCTGAAAAATTAGGAGATCGCACAACAGTCTGCCTTTCCCTTCTGCCTACCAGCCGATCCCTCTTCCTTACCAGGAAGCATCCTTCCAGATTTTGGTCAAATCTCCAATTCCTTTCGCCCCCACACCAGTGACTTCTGAAGGGTCTCTGTTTAGATGCTCCATCTAGCTGTCTCATGGCTGAGGGACACTGGTCTGGTCAGAGCAGTTCCAGCATCCCAGCAAGAGGCGGTGGGCCAGGGTGGCCTCCAGCGTGTTGTCAAGAAAGTGGTGTCAATAGGATTAGTACTGTTAATCTAGGTGCAGTGGCACGCACCTGTAATCCCAGCAACTCAGGAGGCTGAGGCAGGAGGATTGCAAGTGTCAGGCCAACCTCAGCAACTTTGCTAGACCCTTTATCAAAATGAAAATAAAAAGGGCTGGGATGTGGTTCAGTGGTAAAGCACCCCGGGTTCATTCCCTAGCACTGGAAAAACAACTGTTGATTACCTGTATCTTGGAACAGGTGATCACAGGGTAGTTGGCTGGGGGGTGGGGCTCTGGGAGAGGGCTTGGATGGGGTGAAAACTTAGAATCTAGGCTGAGGGGGCTGAGTCCAGGAGGCCAACAGGTGGGAGCTGGGATCCCTGAGTTCAGGAGACGGGTCTGGGGGCCGGTGCAGAGAGGAGGCCAGAGGCCTGGAGGGAGGAGTGAGGGGCTGGAGTCTTGGTAAACAGAAGAAGGTGGGTATGTATGGAGGGAGGTGCAGGAGTCTGAGCTTAGCATCCTCAGTCACATGCTGGGGACCCTGGTGAGAGTGGCCTCCAGGGCCTGCTGGAGAGGAGGCGGTCTGATAGCAGGAGCAAGAGGCAGCGAGGATGCCAGAGAGAAGCAGGGAGGCCGGGAGGGCTGGCCAACTGGGAATGGAGGGCCCAGGCTCTGCCTGCTCCTGCTGAGGAGGAGTGTGGGGCTCTGGAGAGGGGGAGGTGTGGACAAGTTGTGGAAACGTGGGGCTGGTCCCTGCTCAGGACGAGAGAGCAGAAGAGGAGGCTGTGGCCCGGCAGCTTGTGGTCACTACAGCTCTGACTCGGGATGCTTTGGGCTGCAAGTAAAGTCTCCTTGGAGCCCCCAGGCTGGTGGGTATGGGAAGGAGGATGAGCCCAGCACCAGTCGGTGGTGAGCCAAGCAAGTCACATCATCATGTCATGGGTCACAAAGCAAGATTCCATGAGAGGTCATTTGTCCATGGTCATGCAGATTCATGCAGATTTATCAGTCAAATATTTATTGAGCATCTATTACAAGCCAGACACAGGAGACACAGCTTAGAAGAAAATGACAGTACCTGCCCTTCTGAAGCTCACATTCTAATCGAGTGTGGGAGAGACATCAGGGTGCAATTTTTTAAATTTATTTTTTTCAGTGCTGAGCACGAGCCCAGGGCTTTGCACATGTAAGGTGCGTGTAGCACCAAGCCGCACTCCCATTCAGGGGTTGCAATTTTAAGTTGGGTGGATGGGGGAGTTGGGACAAACCCCATCAAGAGCAAAAACTTGGAGGGTGGATTGAACAGGAGGAACTCATGCAAAGTCCCCGAGGTGGCGAGCACGCATGCCAGGGAGTAGTGAGGCAGGGGTGGGTGGTATGGGAGCGTGAGGGCTTCTGCTACCGTACAGGGAACCTAAAACTTTTTTTTTTTTTTTTTCTGAGATGTAGGGAAACTTCTGGAAGGTTTGGGGGCAGTGAAGAGGGAGACTGGAGCTGGGTGCAGTGTTGTGCACCTATAGTTCCAGCTGCTCGGGTGGCTGAGGCAGGAGGATTACTTGAATTCAGGAGTTTGCGGCTCGCCTCGGCAACACAGACCCCATCTCAAAAAAAGCAGGGAAGACTTGGAGCCTGGAAGAGAGCCCAGCTGGGGGTGAGGATGGGAGGCGGACAAAGGCAGTGGCGGGCTGGGAAGTGATCGGGTTCTGAACGTGGCGTGACGTAGATCCCGCAAGCATTTCCTGCGGGCACGGAGGTGTCCCCAGGGAAAGAGCAGCAGCCAAGGGGACCCCAGGGTTGGCCTGACCTGTGATCCCGACTTGCTTCCTCCCTCTGTGGCCTCTGGCACTGGGTGACCCTGGTCAGTCTGGGTCCACCTTCGTGCTGCCTCAGCCTCCTGCACCTCCAGACCTGAACTGGCCTGAGTCACCAGGTCCCCTGTCCCCCTATCCAGAGTGCCTACTCTAGACACTGCCCATGCCTCAACTTACATCCTCCCCCCTCCCCTCTGCAGCCCTGGGGTCGGGGGATTGGCTGGGGGTCTGCTGCCTTGACCTACAGTATTCCCAGGGGTCCGCTGGGCCCCACGACCTTCACCTGCAGGCCTCACCTAGAGCATATTTCTTTCTTTCTTTCTTTTTTTTTTTTTTTTGGTATTGGGGATTGAACTCAGGGGCACTCGACCACTGGGCCACATCCCCAGCCCCTTTTTGTATTTTATTAGAGACAAGGTCTCACTGAGTTGCTAAGTGCCTCGCCATGGCTGAGGCTGGCTTTGAACTCACGATCCTCCTGCCTCAGCCTCCCAAGTGCTGGGATGACAGGCGTGCGCCACCGTGCCTGGCATATTTCTTGTGGCGAAGGAAGAAAAAGTAAGGCAGGGAGGGTTCAGACTCCACCGCAGTTGGGTGGTCTGGGGCACCAGGCTCTGGAGTTTCCAACGTGGAGACCAGACCCAGCCTGTCCTCTGAGGCAGGAGGAGAGCAGGGGCCACTGCCATCCATTCGCTGAGGCAGGCCGGGCAGCAGGCCTGGCTGCCTGTGGTGGGGGGTCTCTGTCCTGAGGTGCTGAAGACAGGGGAGGGGACGGGGCACTCCTGATGGGGTGGGAGTCACAGACAAAGGACACAGTGGTCTCAGGCGAGAGGCCCGTGTCCTCCGCAGCCCCCGGGATGGTGGGGCTGCCAGTCTGCACCAGGGGGAGGGACTCCCGTCCTGACCTGCTAGCACAGGCTCTGGGGCCCCGGCCTTTGAAGGCAAGAAGCGGTGACGGCCAGCTTAGCTCAAAAGCAAGGGACAGGCCCTCTGGGGCGTGTACGGGAGCAGGGGCGGGTCAGTTTGGGGAGGGATGTCACGAGGAACGTAGCCACAGAGTGGCAGCCAGTCCTTGCCGGGCTCGGCTGCTCCCGTGCTGGGGTGGAGGTGGGCGGGGTCTGTCAGTGCCCTTCTGTGGGATCCGGCTCCGGCGGCGTGTCCCCAGAAGCGGCGGGCGCGGGCGGCCCGCAGGTGGCCAGGCGCTCGCACACCCAGGCGTGCAGCCGGCTGCCGCAGGAGGCGTCGTTCCACTCGCCCGAGCCCCGCATCATCACGCAGTCCTCTCCCCGGTCCCCGTTGTTGGGCTCCCCCGGACTCCAGTTGCTGGGGGGAGGCGTGGGTCGGCACCGGGCACGTCCCTCTGAGCCTGCCCCCCCCTCGCCGTCCTTGTCCCCTTCCTGTCCAGGGTCCCCCTTTCTGGGTCTGTGCCTGGCCTCCCTGCCCCGTCCCCGCATGGCCTTGC
The DNA here is from genome assembly GCA_025594165.1 of Tamias sibiricus. Lineage (NCBI taxonomy): Eukaryota > Metazoa > Chordata > Mammalia > Rodentia > Sciuridae > Tamias > Tamias sibiricus. The sequence goes on from CM046673.1 coordinate 5,809,553, forward strand.
CCTGGGCCCAGCCTAAGCGTCCTCCTCGAGGCCCTGCCCGGCGCCCCCACTCGGCACCTGTCCCCAGGGCCCCTCTCACCTGTAGACCAGGGCGCGCCCGTCCATCCAGACAAACGTCCCCTCCAGGTCCAGGTCCCGAAGGCCGATCCAGGAGCCCCTCCTGCCGGCACGCTTGGTCAGGAAGTCCTGGGGGGCAGGACCAGGCTCGAGGTGTGCGCGGCCCCTCCTCCCGCTCACGGGAGGCTGGGGAGGGAGGCCCGCCCCCGCCCTGCTGCCCGCAGCCTCCGCGGAGCCCGGGCCACCTGCTCCTCCGGGCTGTGGATGCTGACCAGCCGCCCCCCCAGGTCTTCACAGGTGAAGCGGGCCTGCACCCAGCGCTTGGCGCCCTGGCCGAAGTAGTAGCACTTGTGCCGGAAGTTGAGCCACCCCTCGGGACACGCGGTGCACGCGGAGCCTGGGATGGCACACGGAGGAGAGGCTCAGGGAGGCACGCGGTGGGCACCACATGGGCACGTGGGCATGGTGGGTGGTGGTGTCCGCTGAAGCCACTGTGGGTCCTCCCCAGAGCCTGACAGGACGTCCACGGCCAGAACCCCCTCAACTGCTGGCACGGTCACCACTCGTGAGTCCGTGGTCACCAACACCAGAACACGGTCAAGCCCAACGGTCACCACCACAAAGCCCTCCACGGACAGCGGCACATCAGTCACCACGGCCTTCGTCACAGGCATGCCACTGCCCGCGTCACCTTGTCACCAGCACTGCCACAGACGCCTCGTGGCCTGCAGAACGTCACCCACCAGCAGCATCCCCGTGGACACCTCCACGGTCAGCAGGACCCTGGTCACCGACACCCTCGTCACACACCCCCTCCAAGGCCAGCGGCTCCTTCATCACCAACGTCCTTGCCACAGGCACCCACTGCCACCAGCAACGAGTCTCCACGGCCCACACCAGAGCAGAGGTCACCTTTACCAAGCGTGCCGGCCACATCTCTGTCACCAGTGCCCACAGCAGCTGGAGGCAGTGCCGTGGCCAAGCCCACCAGCACGCTGCCCCGTGCTCTGTCACCACCAGCAGCTCCAGGGACAGCTGCGGCCACCCCCGGCAACACCCCGACCAGCTCTCCCGGCCCCTTTCCAAGATGGCTTCCCTGTGCTCAGAGGCACATGGAGGACAATGGAGGAGAAGGACCTCAGGCCAGTCCCCAAGGCCCTGTGTGAGGCCAGCTGTCTCTTTCTCCCGGTCCCCTCCCCAGGGAAGCCCTCAGACACTGTCATGGTCACCGGCACTGCAAGGTGGGAGGCTAACCCACTGTTGTCTCTTGCTCTGAAGTAGATCTCCTGTCCCCGCCGACTTTGGTGCTGGGGTCACACGCAGGGTCGCGTGCCTCTGAGCACGCCCACGCCAGCCGGTCTCCAGCCTGAAGTCGCTCTCTCTAGAGTGGTGTGGGGAAGGCTCTGGAGAGGCGGGAGGGGCTTGGGCTGGAAGTGGCAGCCAGTCCCCAGCCCTCTGGGGGCGCAGCAATGAATGGGAAGGGAACAGCTCTAGGCCCTTAGAGAAAGCTCTAGGGGCTGGACATACTGATGTGACCGTGGCCCCAGCAGCTTGGGAGGCTGAGGCAGGAGGAGCGCTTCAGCCCGGGAGTTCAAGGTTGGCCTGGGAGCAGTAGCAAGACCCATCTAGACTTAAAAAATAATAATAAAGCCAGGCGCTGTGGCGCACGCCTATAATCCCAGCACTTGGGAGGCCGAGGCAGGAGGATCGCGAGTTCAAAGCCAGCCTCAGCAATGGCGAGGCCCTTAGCAACTCAGTGAGACCCTGTCTCTAATAAAATACACAAAAGGGCTGGGGATGTGGCCCAGTGGTCGAGTGCCCCTGAGTTCGATCCCTGGTACCAAATAATAATAATAATAATAATAATAATAATGAAGAAAAGTTCAGGGAAGGTGTCTTGGCTGTCACCACAAGGTCACCCAGAGGCAGCATCAGAGCTGGGCTCAGATCCCAGGCCGGGGGGCGTGGACTTCAGGGAGAGGTGGAAGTGGGGGGTGGTCAGGGGTGAGCACCTCCAGAGCCTCGCTCCCACAGCCCTCCCCAGGGGACCACCGCGGGGTTTCTTGCTGGGACTCCCAGAGCCACGCCGCACCCCAGGGCACGGGGCTTCTTCATCTGAAGCAGGGTCTTTCCTCCTCTCTACCCGGCGGGGGCTCCCCGGAGGTGGAAAAGGGAAGATGGAGGGCGGGGTGTTGGTGGGGGGCTGAGGGCAGGGCTGGAAAACCCAGCTCCTGCCCCCAGGGCGGCACGGCGAGTGCTGGCCTCCTGGGGGAGACCCCTCCTCTCCCAGGCGGGGCAGTCTCCCAGGGGGCTGCGGCGTGGCTGAGGAGGGAACCCTGCTGATGCCTGCACCCCGCGCCCTGCTAAGCCCCTGGGCGGGGAGGGCAGCCTCACCGTGAACCCAGATTTGACCCAGAGCAGGAAAGAGGCTTGGATCAGCGAGGGGGCAGTTGAAGGCGCAGGGGCGTCCCTAGGTCCTCCAGCCGCCCCGCCTCCTCCACAGGCCTTGTGTCCCCAAGAGACACTGCTGCCCAGACGCATGGACCGCCCCCTCCCACACACACACGCACCCCTGGACACCAGGACCTCCATCCGCAGCCTCGCCACCTCTTCCCGGAGCTTCTGCAGCGAGTCGGAGGCCGCACGCCTACTGTTCAAGCCTTGGGGGACAGGGAGGGGGCCGTGCTCAGGGACAAGTGGCAGGCCCCCTCGCTGCCCCGCCCCCAACCTTCCCAAGCCTCACTCTGGGACTTGCTGTCGCTCAGGTCTTCTCGGAGTCTTTCCAGGTTCCAAGAGAGCTCGGAGTCTGTGGGCGTAAGAGCGCAGGGCTGGGGGGTGACGCTTAGGGGCCACCCTCCCGTGGCCTTGGGGCTCTCCCTCCCCCCCAGTCTGCCCCGGGCCCCTGCCCCGTCTCTCACCCTGAGATTCCATTTGCTTCTGCTGAGCCTGGAGTTCCTTCACATTCTGCAGCAGCTGAGCAGCTGGCTCAGAGGGGACACGCAGTGGCTCTTGAGTCCCCAAGTGTCCCCAAGGCTCCCCGTCCCCACCCTGCTCCCAGCCTCTTCCTCTGGGTTCTCAGGGCTGCCTGCTCAGTCCCCAGGTGTGGCATGTGTCACATTGGGCCCTGCCATGGTGTGGGCAGTGGCCACCCAAGCCCCCGTCCCCACCACCACCCCGAGCTCCCATCCAAAGAGGCTCACCCTGGGACTTCTGGGCCATCTGGGCTCTCTGGTATCTGTGCAGGTCCTTGGAAACCTGAGAGACTGGGGTACGGGAGAGAAGAGGCATCCTCAGGAGCTACAAAGCCCAGGCCTCGAACGCCTCCTGCCCCGAGGTGACCCGGTCGCCTTCATCACTAACTGTGGCTTTTTTCTTTCTTTCTTTTTTTTTTTTTTGGTACCGGGGATTGAACTCAGGGGCCCTCGACCCCTGGGCCACATCCCCACCCTTTTTAGTACTTTATTAGAGACAGGGTCTCCCTGAGTTGCTAAGGGCCTCGCCATTGCTGAGGCTGGCTTTGAACTGGCGATCCTCCTGCCTCAGCCTCCCAAGTGCTGGGATGACAGGTGTGTGCGCCACCGCGCCCGGCTTAACTGTGGCTTTTTAATTTGTCCTAGTTTTTAGGGGGGAGGTGGGCACAGGGAGATGCAGCAGGAAGAGAAGGGACCTGTGGACCCTCCCCTCACCCAGGATTAAATGCAGAAGCCGGGGTTCCCGAGGGCTTTGCACATCTGCTCAGGTGCCGAGAGGGACCCACTGCACAGAGGGGGGTCGAGGCTGGCCTCCAGGACTGACGTGCCACTGGGCACTTCTCCAAGCCCGCAGGGAGGGGAGCGTCACGGGGGGGGGGGCATGCTGAGGCCCCGGGGAGGGGCAGTCCCCAGGGTCACGGCAGAAGGGGACAAGAACAGGGTGTCCCGGCCGTCACCTCGGGCTGCCCGTACCGTTCTGGGCCGCGGAGTCCTCCAGCTGTCTCAGGGTCCGCGTGGTGTCCCGGTCTGGGGAGGGCAGAAGGTGAGGACTGCCACTGCTTCCACTCGCCCCTGCCCCTGCCCCGGGGGAGGAGGCTTGGGGACAGCTCGAGGGAGTTGCTGAAAGGCTGGGGGGCAGGGGAGTGCGGGTGGGGGGCTCTAAGGAGGGACTGGTAGATGGGGAAACCGGGCTCCAAAGGGTGTGGGGCTCTCCTGGTGCTAAGATGAGGTGGGGGGGGGCAAAGGGCCCAGAGGGTGGGACGCGGGGCTGCGGGTGTCTGTCCTTACGCCACAGAAGAAGCAGGGTGAGCAGCCCAGCCCACAGCAGTGCGGTCAGCATCGCCAACAGGACGAGATGCAGCCTCCGCCTGCAGCATCGCTTCCTGGGGGGCTCCAAGAACCCTGCCGGGGGGGGTTGGGGAGCAATGAGGGGCACAGAGGAGGCCGGGCCCAGCTCTGCCCGTCTCCCCTTCACCCAGAGCCCCAGTATTCTGGGAGCATGTCCAGAAGCCGCACTGCAGCGGAGGGTCTCAGTGGACCCCCAGCTTCCTCTGCCCACTGTCTCCATGTGCTGCTATTGCCCCGTGCCCAGGCCGCACTGTCCGGGGCGTGTCCGTCAGCCCTCCCGACCTCTGCCTGTCCGTCCCTGCCTCTCTGAGCCTGTCCCTTCCCGCTGCCTGTCCAGCTTGGTGCCTGCTCTCCCTCCAGGCGGCCGTGAGTCTGACTTGGGTCCAGGTCCTTTCCGGAGACTGGTCCCGTCCCTACGCCTGGCCCCTCGAGATGTATCCAGATGCCTGTCCCCAGCCCTGACCCCCTTCCCCAAATACAAGACGCCGAGTCCCAGGTCTCCCCGTCTCTGTCCCCCCAGGCTCACCCCAACACCCGGGCTCCCTGGCTCTACCCTGATCCCCCACTTTGGTCCTGGCCTCTTCACTCTGCCTCTGAGGACTCATCAGCCAGCCTCCGCCTGACGGTCCGCTGCCCTTGGCCTCTGCCCCGCAGCACCGGCGCCAGCCGGCCGAGTTTTGTGGGGAGGGTTGAGTGGGAGCAGGGAGGGCCGGGCTTCCCCTGCCCCCCCGGGGCCTTTCTTAGAAGTTCGCCCTTCCCCGGGGATCCCCTCCTCTCCCGGCAGGGGCTGGACAGGGACCTGCACCCAGGTCCTCCCACCTGCGTGTGGGCTTCCCTCCATCGCGGTCCTGCTGGGATCCTCCTGGCCCCGGGGCGCTCACTGCCTGCCGAGGTCGACCCGCCACGCGGCCCGGCTCCGGCTGGATCTGGGGGTCTGAACGCGGCTCGGAGCGCTGGTTATCGGCACGGCACAGAATCTGGGAGCTGGGGGGCTCAGTGTCCACTGATGGTTTTGTTCATGAACTGGAGTCAGTACTGGGGTGAACTGGGGGACAAGCCGGTGTGTCCTCAGCACCCTGAGACCAGAAGCCACGCAAGCCTCGCCCGTCACCCGCGAGGCCCAGCAAACATGTCTGGGCAAGGGACTGAACCTCAAAGTTTCTTTTCTTGACCTTAAGATGGCGATCTTAACACTCCTCGGCTGTGGGGGGCAGTTGCTGTACGAGAATGCGTGGGATTCTCTGAACAAGGCCAGCACAACAGCAGCACCCCAAATACCACCAGCTCTGACTGGGATGCTGTGCAGCCTCCACCGAGGGTTCGACCTCTCTGAGCCTCAGTTTTGTCCTCTGTAAAATGGGGATGTCAGTGGCACCCGACTCATGGGCCGTGGCAGGGCGGAAGAGATGGCGCCTGGGGCCAGAGTCTCAGTGTGCGGCCCTCAGTGGGTCTTCAGGTCCTAAACGTTTCTCAAGCATCTACTCGGCGCTTCCCCCTGCTGAGAAACGCAGACCCTCTGTCCCCCAGCGGGCTCGGAGTCCTTTGACGCTAAGGCACGACGTGTGGAGAGTGAGCCTGGGGTCACAGCTGTCCCCCTCCTCGCTCCGTGACCACAGGAAAGTTGCCTGCCCTCTCTGAGCCTTAGGGAAGTGGCGACGAGGGGTGGCCAGGTTCTGATTAGCTGCACTCAAGCCAGCTCACGGGAGGAGGCCAAGTGTCCCCATCCTGGGCTGTGCCTGACTTCTCCCTGGACTGGTGACGCTGTTCACCCACTTGTGCACTGGGGGGAGCAGCAGAGCTGGATCCACCAGCATGAAGGAGCCTCCTCCCTCCACCGGGCCCCTCTCAGGGGCCCTTGGAGACACGGAGAGGGTGTCGCCTCACATAGTGATGGGACTGGAGACACAGGCTTCATGGAAGGGTGTGTGCTGGTGAGTGGCAGGATGCTGACGACACCTGGCCGTCTTTCTAATCTGAGAGGTCTTGTCCCTGCCTACAACCTTCCGTGGCTCCCCAGCACCCTCCCAGATCAGCCCCGGGACACCCACCAAGCTCTCCTCCGCTCGGTCCAGCCTGCTGGCCCGTGTTTTCACTTCCCCAAACCTGGTGGCCCCAGGCCTCCTGGTTCTGTCCACACTGTTGCCTCCCTTGCCCGCTGCCCGCCTCTCTTCTCGGGCTGCCGCCTCCTCCTGTCCTCCCTGGAGGCTCAGCTCGAGGTTGTGTCTTCCAAGAGCTTGTGAAGCCCCCGACACAGCCCAGCTCTGACACGCGCACGTGCACACACAATCACATACCTGTGTCCAACCCCCTGACAGCCACAGCCTCGCTGGGGCCTGGAGGGTGTCCCCGTCCTCTTGGGGCACAGCTGCCAATCCGTGAGGTCAGCGCAGCCCAGAGCGGCCGAGAGAGGCTGGAGCTGCCGGGGACAGCCAGGCCCACTGACGGCTTCTACTGTCACAGACCTAATTGTGGGCACACCACCTGGACAACCGCAGTGCACACGTGGTCTTTTCTGGGGCTCCCCGCAACCAGGGAAAGTCCGGACTATTATTACCTTCATTTCTTAGGTAAGAGAGCGGAGTGAGAGCCAACCATGCCAGCCCTCGCCCCCAAACGCTGGGGCAGGAAGTGGTAGAGTCAAGATCGGAACCACGGGCCCGGCACCTTGGTGTCTTACACATTCAGTTTTCACAACCACCTGGGAGGTGATGCTTTGGTTAGTGATGCTGCCTATGGTTAAAGAACGTGGAGCACAGAGAGGTCAAGTAACATGCCCAGGGTCACACAGTTCACCAATGACAGAGCTGGGATTTGAACCCGGGCAGTGTGGGCAGCCCTAACCACTATGCCACCCAACCTCCTATTGACATGGACTCCTTGGCACTTCCTTTGTAAAACGTCCGCTGATCCTTGGTGGAGGAAAGGCCCTTTCCCCCACCCCGCCCCTATGCTTCTCGGGTGGGAGACGCCCACCTCCCCAGCCCCCACCAGGCCTGCCCAGGCTGGGCTGTGCCCTGGAGCTGACCTCCTCTGTGGCAGAGAGGCACCTGGCTGGACTGTCCTCTGGACCCTGCTGCTTGACAGGAGCTAGGGACTGGGCAGCCAGGGAGGAGCCGGTGGAGGAGCCCTGAGGGCAGCCTGGGCAGCGGCTGTGGCGGGGTGGCCACAGGCTGGCTTGAGGTGTGGGTGGAGGGCCGGGAGGTGCGGTGGGCAGTGCCCGGGCTCCTCTGGGGTGTCCGAGAGGACAGCCTGCCGTCCCACCGAGGGCCGCGCAGGACGGGAGGGATCTCGGGAGCAAGTTCTGCCAGGTCGGAGGGAGGACGGGAGGCGGTGCCCGGCCCTGCCCACCCGGAGCCCACCCTCCCCCCAGCGCCTCCCAGGGCCCCCACCGGGTCCCTGCCCAGACTGGACTCAGGCAACAGGACGCTCTGGGGCCCAGGGGACCGGGCACGCGGCAGCCCTGCCCCTTCCCCTCCGGGGCACCGACCCACATCTCCCGCACACTTTGGGGGAAAACAGGAAACGGGGCGGATGTGGGCCTGGTCTGAGGGTGCTGCTTCTCCTTTTAGATCGGGGACCGCGGAGCCGGGTGGGGCCTTGCCACCCTGGGTCCAGCCTCTGGCCTCAGCAGAGCCAGCCTGGGGTCCGGCCTCGGGGGCCTAGACAGCCTCGGATCCCAGCCCTGCCCAGAACCTCGAGTCCTGCTTGGCCCAGCCACGCTCCCCTTCCCGGCCCTCCTGGGGGCTCTGGGTGGGCCCAGTCCTGCCTGCCGCCCAGAGGTCGGGCCTGGCCCGGGCACCCGGGTGACGGAGCCTGGAGCCCTGACCCCAGCCCTACCCCAAGGCAGCCCCGGGCGCCCCGACCTGGTCAACCGCTCCGGGTGTTTTCCAAGTGCAGGGGAGCGGGGGGCCGGGGGTGGGGGGCAGTGGGCACGCCAAGTCCAGGGGGGCTGACCGGAGGGGACCCCTACAGCGGGGCCGCTCATTTTCCATGCTTTGGATCGTGGGGCGAAGACTCCTGGGGGGCCATCCTGGGCCTGCCTGCTCTGTGCCAGGAGAGCCGCTCGCTGCTCCCCGACCACCGCGCTGAGAACAGGGTCCACAGAGGCAGGGAGAGCAGTGACACGTCTTTCTGGTTTTGTTTTAATTGTGGCAAAATCCGCACAACACACCCTGCCCAGCGGAGGCCGGGCTGAGCACAAGGCGCTGCGGGCGCCACCTCCCAGCTGAAGCCCCCCCCAGCCCCTGCCGTCCCCCTCCCAGCCCCTCTCTGTGGCTCCGAAGGCCTCCTGGGGCCTCCTGGGGCCTCCTGGGGCCTCCTGGGAGAGGATCCTGCCATGTGTCCTTGGGAGGCCGGCTCACTCCACTGGGCACCGCGTCCCCAGGTCTGTGGTCGCATGAAGGTGAAGTGTGGCACCACACCCGTGCGGGGCGGGTTCGGGTGGTGGGGGTGAGCGGAGGCCTGGTGGCGGCTGGCTCAGACCCTCGCTGGGGGAGCCTGGCTGGGAGGTGACGTGAGTGGACAGCTCAGGGAGGGGCAGGGCTGCTGCACCTTTAGTTTCACATGCTTCATGCCACTCTGGGTCCCCCTAGGGAGCCCCGGCCTCCATGCCAGCTGGGAAGCCCATGCAAAGCCGGAGGCCCGTGGCCTCCCCAGCCCTGGATGCCTGGCTCAGCAGCCTCTGTGCCCCACCCTGCAGGCTGTTCCCCAGGGAAGGGCACCATCACCCGGGTGCTAGTCAGCTCCACCCTGTGGGCCACGGCCTCGGCCCCTTGAGGGACACTAGGGGAAAGTGGGAATTCTTTTTTATAATTTTTTTTTTTTTTTTTTTTTTTTTTTTTGGTACTGGGGATTGAACTCAGGGGCACTCAACCACTGGGCCACACCCCCAGCCCTTTTTTGTATTTTTTTTAGAGACAGGGTCTCACTGAGTTGCTAAAGGCCTCACCATTGCTGAGGCTGGCTTTGAACTGGCGATCCTCCTGCCTCAGCCTCCCAAGTGCTGGGATTCCAGGTGTGCGCCACCGCGCCCGGCAGAAAGTGGGAATTCTGAAGTAGGGTGGGCCCAGTTAGGTCTGCCAGAAGCCAGCAGTGTGAGGAACGCGGGGTGTGGGTCCCCCAACACACAGGCACACAGCCACACACTACCAAGCCACAGACACCCAACACACTTGCACCACACAGTAGAAAAGCACAAAGGGACACAACACACATAGGGAAAGGAAGGGAACACAGGGAAGGGATGGAGGGGACACAGACACAAAAGGCGGCAAACACAACACAATCCAACAGAACACAGTAGGGAGACACGATCCTGGGAGCTGTGATATGAGCCCCCAGACGACACAGACACACAAAACACAACACAATCCAACACACAGTAAGACACACTGATATGACCCCCAGACCACACAACACACACCAGAACACAACACAACAGACATACACAGTGTGTACACACAGACACAGAGACAGATAGAGACACAGACACAACAGCCAAACCACACACACATCACAGGAAACACGCGAAGCCACCAGTGCACATACGCGACACGTATACAAAATACAGCCAAACTGCATGCGCACAACCACGTGAGATACAGCCCAGGACGACCACCGACACGTGCAGCATACACACAGGCAACACAGACACACACACAGCATGAACCCACAGAGGTAGACCCCACACGCTCAAGCTGTAGGTACAAGAGACACACCTCGTGGGATACGCACACACAGTAGGACCACACACACACTCACACATATATGCACAGAAACACATAAACGAAAAGTAGGAACATGCAGAGACACACGACCCAGGTGTGCACCACCCACACGCACACGCGCGCGCGGCAGGGAGCGCCCTCTGCTGGCCATCTGAGCTGCTGCGGGACAGAAGCCACGCCCCTCCCCGAAGCCACGCCCTCCCCTCTGCTCTCCGCCCTCGGCAGGTTTCCCTGGGACGCTCCTCCTCCTCTCCACCACCCTCAGCTTCACCCTCCATCTGCTGACCCCCCACGTCACTGTCCTCAGCTCGGCCCCTCTCCTGAGCCTGGTTTGCTCATCTTTGCCCTCCCCTCCCTCCCCTCCCCCCTCCCTCCTCTCCCCCTCCCGTCTCCCCTCCCTCCCCTCCCCCGCTCCTTCCTCCTCCCTCCCCCTCCCTCCACTGTTCCCCAGCGGGTTTCCCAGCTCCTGCCCGCAGGCTGGCGCCCCCCTGGGCAGAGCCTGATGGTGATGAGAGTCCTAAAGCAGGTCAGAGGAAGGAGCTGGCTCAGCAGGCTGGTCAGACAAAGCCCTCTGCACGGGCCACATCTGAGCAGGGACTCCTGAGCAGGATGTTGGAACCCGTCTGTGGCGGGTGTGTGTGGGGGTCCCTGCAGAGGAACAGCCATTGCGAGACCCTGGGCCCTGGTGCGTGGCACTGTGGCTGGAGTGAGCCCGTCCGCAGCTCCTGCCCCAGGCTGAGCAGAGCATTGCCCCTCCCCACCACGGGCCACCAGCCAGAAGCTGCAAGTCGCCTGCTTCCTTCCTGCTCCTACCTCCATCTTTTGATTGCTCATCTCTTCTTTTGAATGTCCCCAATGTCTTCCTCCTGTGTGTAACCTTCCATGGCTCCCTTCTACTCCGGTCCCAAAGTTCCAGCTCCCTATAGCCTGGTGTTCAAGGTCGCCCGCGGGCCTCTCCAGCTACACCTACCCGGGCTCCCTCCAAGACTCTCCAAGTGCCTGAACTTCGTAGAGCTGATACCTCCAGGTTTTTGCACAGGCCATTGTCCCCATTTGGAGGGCCATTTTGCACAGAAGCTGCCTTGATCATCGAGCCTGAGCCCCCGTGATGCTCTGGATCCCCTCCTCCAGCCCCGAGCTGTGTACTCTTCCTAGAGGGGCCAGGGCGGTGGCCCCGAGACACAGTCACACACCCCCATCAAGTGCTTCCCTACCCTGACCCCTGAGAAGGGATCAGCAGGAAGGGGCGGGCAGTGGGACGAGAGGAGCGTGGAGCTGCCCTTGGCCTTCCTGGAGGCCCAGGGCTGGAGCCAGAGCCTGTTGTTTGTGTATTGTGGGGGGCGGGGGACCGGGTCTGGAGAGGCTGGAGGGGCTGGTATTTGTGCCTGGCTAGGTCTCAGGAGGGGACACAGGTGGGCTTGTCCACACCCGCCCCTCTGCAGAGCTCCCCAGAGCTCCAGGGAGGAGTCCTGAGCCTGCAGCCCCTCCCTGCTGCCTCCCTCAGGCTCCAAGACACCCCCAGGGAGGAGGAGGAGGCTGGGCAGGCCCAGCTGGGACTTCTGAGGACAGCCCAGGGCTACACTGGGAGGTTAGGGGATTTCTCTGCAAGAATTCCTGAGTTCCCTGAGAGTTGGGGACTCTCAACCCTCAGAGACCCAGAAATCCTGGACCCCGGGCTCCACTGGGAGGGACCAGGCCCTCAACTCCCTGGAGACCCAGGACACCAGGCTTCTGTTCCCAGCCCTTACACACCAGTCCCAGCGACCTGAGCCAGGACCCTCGACCTCACCCTCAGAGATCCAGAGATCCCCCAATCTTTAGGGATCCAGGAGGCCCGGACCCCACTCCAACCCCAGGGGCCCAGGCTCAGCCCCTTAGGCACCCAGGAAGCCAGGACCCCACACCCTTCCTTCAGGGACCCAGGCCCCCAGCTCCTTAGGGACTGTGGTGGAGGGATGTGTGTTCTTCTCCTCCACTCCTGCTCCCAGCCCCCTGGGCCTGGCAGGATGGTGGGGTTGCTGTCTCCTGCTGGACACACACCCGGTCACTGTCCCCCACTGGGAATCCTGCTGTGGATAAGTGCAGGCACGAGGTCCCAGCGCCCCCCTTTATCTTCTTGGGTTGCAGGGTGATTGTTTCTTTTTGGGGCCTCAGTTTCCTCATCTGTGAGGTGGGGATAGGGCAATGCCCTCACATCCGTGTGTGCCCAAAGCCCTCAGCACATGGTTCTGGGTTCCTGGAGGCCTCAGAAAATGACATGTTTTTGCAGCATTTCTAGGAAACATGTCTCCCATGATCGACCAGCCCTCTACCCAAAGGCTCTTAGCAAAAAAACCCAAATCCCTGCAGGCCACGAGGACCCACAGGGCGGTCACCCTCCTGGCCTCACTAACCCCTTTTGCACCCTCAACCCACACTGGGAGCCTGACACGGCCGTTCCTTCTCACTGCCGATGGAGGAGCTAGTCCTTCCTCTGCCTCCAGGTGTTGTAGGTCAGACTCCAACACAGGATCAGCATGCAGTGTTTTTTTTTATTATATTTCACTCAGCCTTTTTATACATTTCTAGACAAAGAAGGCAATTAGCCAACAGCAAACATTTACAGAAAATGAAGGCAAATAGCCAGTAGCAACGAACGTAAATTTGCAAATCAGCAATCAGCCAGATAAACTTTCCCTAAAGGTATCTTAAACTAGTTAGGGCTAGAACACTTTGAGCTCCTCTTCTTTTCAATAGAGAAGAAACAAGAAAGAAACACCCTCGTTTGCAAGCAATGTTTCTTTACTATCTATACTTCTTGGCAGAATGTTCCGTTTGCAGACACACCCACCAAGAGCAACAAGGCCTCGTTTGCAAGAACTCTTGTTGCCATACTTTCTGATTAGCCTCTTGGCAGAACATTCCGTCTGCAGATACGTTCACCAAGGGAGTGACAAGCGCCTCGTTTGCAAGAACGCCTGCACCCATTACTTCTGATAAACTACTTGTTTCTTCTCTATCTGGTCTACACCTCTTGGCAGAACGTCCCGTTTGCAGACACGCCCACCAAGGGCAACAAGGCCTCGTTTGCAAGAACTCTTGTTGCCATACTTCTGATTCTCTACATCCAGGCCTCTGCCCTCTGCAGGACGTGACCCTGGCTGACACGCCCCTTGGCCCCGGAGTCACCGTCACCGCTGTGTGGCCTCTGCGTCCCTGCAGGTGTGTGCACGTGCCTGGTTTGCCTGTTCATCACCCCCCACCGAGACATGAGCTCCAGGAGGGCAGGGGATTCTCTCTGGTCACCGCTGTGTCCCCAGCCCCCGGCTCAGGGCCCGGCACACAGTTGACACTTTATGAGCATCACAATGCGTGACATTCCTGTAGCTGCGGCCCCACCTCTAGTGGCCTACACACAGAGGTAGGATCTGCCCGGTCTGGAGGTTAGGAGCCCAAGACGGACCTCCCTGGGCTCAGTCCAGACGGGGGGCAGGGCCGTCCCTCCTAGAGGGGCTGGGGGAGAACCGGGGTCTCACCCTCGCCAGCTTCTAGAGGAGCTGCCTCCCCTCCTCCAGCTCTAGAGGCAGGAGTGCGGCCTCTTCCAGTCTTGCTCTGACTCTGGGCCTCCTGCCTGCCTCTCGTGAGAGCCCTGCGGTGACACTGGGCCCCTGGGGTCACCCAGGATCACCTCTGTTATGACTTAGGCACGAGGTGTCACCCCAAGCTCGTGTGTGAGACAATACAAGAGGTTCCGTGGTGAAACGACTGGCTATGGGAGCCCCACCTAATCGGTGCCTTAGGCGTGGACAGGGTGGCGCCTCTAGGCGGGTAGGTGTGGCTGGAGGAGGTGGGTCACTGGGGGCTTCCTGACTGTCACGTCCTGAGCCGCTCTGCCTCCAAACCCTTCCCCATGATGTTCTGCCTCACCTGCGCGCAGAGCAATGGAGTCGGCCGTGTATGGACTGAGCCCTCTGGTGAGCCCCCAAATAAACTTTTCCTCCTCTAAAATTGTTCTTGTCAGGTCTTTTGATCACAGCAGAAAAAAAAAAAAAAAAGATGACTAAAGCAATCTCCTGTCCCCGGGGTCCTTCTCTTAATCCCATCTACAGAGTTTCTTTTTTCTTTTGCTATATGAAGTCACCTATTCACGGGTTCTGGGTACTAGGGTGTGGACATTTTGGTCCACATATCCATTTATTGGGGGCTGATTTAGCTGACCTTGATACACTAGGTAGACCCTGGCTTTACCATTCCCCCTGGAGAGATGCAAAAACTGAGGCTCAGAGAAGCAAAGCCACGAGCCCGAGTCCACACAGCAAGGTCATGGCCAGGGCTGGTTTCAAGCTCTGGCTTTCTTTCTTTTTCTTTTTGGTACTGGGGATTGAACTCAGGTCACTTGACCACTGGGCCACATCCCCAGCCCTTTTTTGTGTTTTATTTAGAGACAGGGTCTCACTGAGTGGCTAAGTGCCTCACCATTGCTGAGGCTGGCTTTGAACTCGCGATCCTCCTGCCTCAGCCTCCCAAGTGCTGGGATGACAGGTGCGTGCCCCCGTGCCCGGCTTCTGAGCTTTCTTTCTGCATCTGCCAAATCCATCCATTTGAGGCACCTCTGTCCAGGCAAGAGTCGTGGCCTTCACAGGGGGGTGAGGACGGAGCCCCGTGCGGACAGGCTGCCAGGGAGTGGTAGAGTGTGGCCTGCTGCTGCTCCGGAGAGCCCCCGCTGTCTTGCCCAGATGCCCCCTCTTCCTGGGAAGAAGCCTCGGGAGCTGAGGGGCTTTCCTGGGATCTGGAGGGGAGAGGCGGGGGACCAGGGAGGTCAGGCTGCCCCATCTCCAGGCTGTTTCCTTGGAAGGTGGCAACTGGGGTGACGGTGGGGCCAGAGCAACCAGGAGAACCCAGCTGGGATCCAAGCTCCGGGGTGACTTGCTGATTCAGCCCCAGAGCAGGTGGCCATGCAGTGCGGTCACCCAACAGTGGGGACATCCCCTGCCCTCCCTGCCTCCACCCTCTGCTTCTGGGCACAGGCGCCCGGGGCCCTTCCGAGGCAGACCCCACTTCCTTGTGCATCCTCCACCACCGCCCCCGCCCCCAGGCCAGAAAGGCAGGGAAGGGAGTTTTCCTTTTCTAGAAGTTTCCATCTCCAACCTCACCGCACAGGCAGATCACTTCTACCCAAACTCATCACTCCCTCCTCTCCAGCCAGATGGCAAACCCCAGGAAGGCAGCCATCACCACCTGAACCCCAGTATTTTATTAAGACAACTTTCAAACATTCAGAAAAGTTGGATTTTGGCACGAACCACTCATCCCTAGAGTCTACAAGGAACATCTCCGGAACTCACCTTAGCACAGATTAACCCATCCACCCACTCCTCTTAATTCACATGTGTAGTTTATACATTTGAAAATAAGTTGCAGACAGGACTCTCCTTCACCCCTAAATAGTTCAGCCTGTAGGGCGTTAACAGAAGTCCAACACTTCCTAAGTCCTCTCCTTTTTCTCTTTTGAGCAAAATTATGCAAACATGGTGGCTACCAGAGGCTGGGGGTAGGACACACAATTTTAGTTAGGAGGAATAAGTTCAAAAGATCTCTTGTACATTATGGTGACAATAGTAACTAACAACATACTGTCCCATTGAAAATGGCTGAGTGTAGGTTTTAGGTGTTTTCACCATGAAATAAAAGGACACATAACTGAGTGCAGGGGCCCGGGCCTGTCATCCTAGCTACTTGGGAGGCTGAGGCAGGAGGATCTCAAGTCGAAGGCCAGACTCAGTATCTTCATGAGACCCTGTCTCAAAATAAAAATAAATAGGCTGGGGGTGCGGCTCAGTGGTGGAGTGCTTGCCAGGCGTGTGCGGTGTCCTGGGTCCAATCCTCAGTACAGAAAAAAAGAGTTTAACCACATATGTGAGGTGATGCATATGTTAAATGGCTTATTGTAGCCAGTTCCCTGTGTGTACATATCAAAAATCATGTCATATGGGACTGGGGTTCTGGCTCAGAGGTAGATTGCTCGCCTAACATGTGCGAGGTGCTGGGTTCAATCCACAGCACCACATAAAAACAAATGAATAAAATAAAGGTATTGTGTCCAACTACAACTAAAAACATATTCTAAAAAATCACATCATACACCATGCAGATAGCAGTTGGCACTTGGCATCTGTGGATTCCACATCTGTGGAATCAACCAACTCAGATGGAAAATACTTGAAAAAAATCTCATCTGCGCTGAACACACCTGCAGTTTTTCGTGTCATTTTCTCCTAAGCAACTCAGTGTAACAGCTATGCACATGTAGCATTTACGCAGCGCGAGGTATTCGAGGCCATCTAGAGAATGATTTAGCAGGAGGTGCAGAGGCTCTGTATATGAAGGGCTTGGGCATCCACGGGTTCTGGTATCCGTGGAACCCGTGGGGGGCCTGGGACCAATTCCCCACAAATGCCAAGGGATGACTATTACTTTTTATATTTTTTAAAAAAATATTTATTTATTTGCTTTAGTTGTACACAATTCGTTTATTTGTACGTGGTGCTGAGGATCGAACCCGGGCCGCGCACGTGCTAAACGAGCGCTCTACCGCTGAGCCACAACCCCAGCCCTACTTTTTATATCTTTTATGTATCCTTGTTTGCCAGATAAAAACATAAATTTAAAAGTTACCTAGAATGAAATGAATGAATCCTAAACATGTTTTCTTCAAGTTTTTTTTTTTTTTTTTTTTTTTTTGGGGGGTACTCAGGGGGCACTCGACCACTGGGCCACATCCCCAGCCCCCCCCCCTTTTTTTTTGTATTTTATTAGAGTCAGGGTCTCACTGAGTTGCTAAAGTGCCTCGCCATTGCTGAGGCTGGCTTTGAACTCTCGATCCTCCTGCCTCAGCCTCCCAAGTGCTGGGATTACAGGCGTGCGCCACCACACCCGGCTTTTTCAAGTTTTGATGAGTGTGTTCACCGGTATGCTCCAAAATCATCAGCAAACAGAACGTGGCCCCAGAAAGTTCTTCCAGGGCCCTGCAAAGGTGACCTGTATCCCCGCTCCCAGGCGACCTTTCTTCTCCCTCTTTCCCACCTAGCACAGTGTGGTCTCCACTAGAACTTCCTGCGAATGGCCCCACCCGGTCTCTGCTATTCTGTGGGAGCCTGTGTCCACCCAGCCTGAGGGTCTCCGGTTCCTCTTTGCCAAGTGACCCCCGACGTGGAACTCCAGGGCCGGGCGTGGAATAGGTGCTGCAGAAGCACAGGTGGGCGAGAACAGGACCGCACGAATGTGTCAGCCCAAAAGGTAAGTCGAGGGAACCGAGAGTGGATCAAAGCCACGACGAGGTGGCCACCTGGGCAGTGGTTCTACTTGCCCGGAAGAAGGGCTGCCCAGAGGGTGCCCGAGGGCTCTGGGATTTTACCCAGTATAAAAAAGAACAAGGGCGGGGCTGTGGCTCAGCAGGCGCCGCCCAGGGCTCGTCGCCACCCATTGGCTAACGAGGGTAGTGCTGGGCGCTGATTGGTTCTTGGCCACTTATGTTATAAATTCCAGGCCAGGACTGCCAAGAGCGGGAAAAGCCTCCCCCGGGGTTAGGCTCCAAACCTGCTGTGGGTCCTGGGTGACTTCTGTCTCAGGCCTCGTGTTTCCCCCCTGGCTAAATAATTTTGTGGCTTTTTTTTTTTTTTTTTTTTAATTGGTACCGGGGATTGAACTCCGGGGCACTCGACCACTGGGCCACATCCCCAGCCCTTTTTTTGTATTTTATTAGAGACAGGGTCTCACTGAGGTGCTCAGTGCCTCGCCCTTGCTGAGGCTGGCTTTGAACTGGCGATCCTCCTGCCTCAGCCTCCCAAAGTGCTGGGATGACAGGCGTGCGCCACCGCGCCCGGCAATTTTGTGGCTTTTAAAATCCTTTCTCAAATGAAACTGCCCCCTGATCCACACTGCTCGCTGGCAGCCTCCGCCTTGTTCGCGAGCGCGCCTGTCCTCTCCCATCTGTCTAGGGTCCCATTCAAAAGCGGCTCCTCCGGGATCGGGCACCAATCCTTCGCTTCTTCTCCATCCGGGGACTTCTGCTCTCTTCCTCAGGGTGTGATTCCAGACATCCGAGGCTCCTGGAACCCTGCTCTCCACTGCGCAAACCCCTGTGATCAAGAATATGTTCCTGCTGCTTCCTGCCTTCCTCTATTATCTGCTTCAACTTCTGGCCTCCCTTCCTCTCCTCCGCCTGGGCTCTGGAACTGCTGCAGTTTCTCCGGGGTCAAAAACACTTTCCCATGAGCCAGGTGCCACAGTGGCGCACGCCTGTAATCCCAGCCCTTGGGAGGCTGAGGCAGGAGGATCGCGAGTTCAAAGCCAGCCTCAGCCATGGCGAGGCACTGAGCAACTCAGTGAGACCCTGTCTCTAAAAATCAAATACAAAAAAAAAAAAAAAAAAAGGTGTGTGGGGGTGCTGGGGATGTGGCCCAGTGGTCGAGTGCCCATGAGTTCAATCCCAGGTACAAAAATTAATTAATTAATTAATTAAAAAAATACACCTTCCTCGATCAACTGGAACCCCTGGACCTTGCTGGTGGGAGTAACCTCTTTGGGAAACTGGCAGTGTCTTATGAAGCTAAATGTTCATCGAACATCACTCCTCAAACATCATTGCTGCTAGGTGTTCACCTCAAAGTGAAAACTAACAAATCCACATGGTGTGGTCGCGGAATGCGTCCTTCCAAAGTCCATGTGTCGGAAACTTAATGCCTAAATTCCTATGTGCGTGGAATTTGGAGATTCACCCTTTGGGAGGTGACTAGGGTTCAATGAGGTCATAAGGATAGGGCCCCCATGATGGCATTAGTGGCTTTATCAGAAGAGGAAGAGAGGCCATGTTATGCTGTAGCCCGTGGTTTGGAAGATGTTCCCTAGAAGGTTCATCTGTGGGAAGCTTGGTCTCTAGTGTGGTGACCTTAAGAGATAGTGGAACTTCTAGGAGGTGGGACCTAGTAGGTCTTTGGGGGCATTTCCTTGGGAGGGATTAGGGTAGTTCTCCTGATATCCTGGTGAGATACTGGTTCTCTAGAGAGACTTGTCACAAAAGAGCAAGACTAGTCCCTCTCCACTCTCTCTGGCTTGCTGTCATGCCTTGAGACCTCTCCCTCTTGCTAGCCTCATGATGTAATGCAGCCACAGGGCCCTAACCAGAGCAGATACAGGACTGTTTGGACTTTAGCCTCCCAAACTGTGAGCTAAACAAACCTCCTTTCTTTTTTTTTTTAAATATTTATTTATTTATTTTAGTTGTACACAATGCAGTGCATTTATGTTTACGTGGTGCTGAGGATCGAACCCGGGCCGCGCACGTGTGAGGCAAGCGCTCTGCCACTGTCAGCCTCGGGATATTTTGTTTCAGCAACGAAAGAGACAAATACCTCAGCAAGAAAGCCTTCACCAGATGAGTCACCATGCTCTCAGACTTCCCAATCCAGAACCATGAGTCAAATAAACTTTTTTTTTTTTTTTTTTTTTGGTACTGGGGATTGAACTCAGGGGCACTTGACCACTGGGCCACATCCCCAGCCCTTTTTTGTATTTTATTAGAGACAGGGTCTCACTGAGTTACGAAGTGCCTCGCCATTGCTGAGGCTGGCTTTGAACTTGCGATCCTCCTGCTCAGCCTCCCAAAGTGCTGGGATTACAGGCGTGCGCCACCCCGCCCGGCTCAAATAAACTTTTATTTTTTGTAAATTACCCAGTCTTGGGTGTTTTGTTTACTATAACAGAAAACCCACTGACACACCATACAAAAATTTGTATAAGAATATTCACCACAGCTCAAATCTTAGTAACTTACATTGGAAGCAGCCCAAACATCCATCAACAGGTGAACAGATAAGTGAACTGTGGTCCAGCCACACGACAGAATATGACTCGGCAATAAAAAGGGGGAAATTATTGATTCACATAATAGCATGGGTGAATCTCAAAAGCGTTATGTGGAGAGAAAGTATCCAGATACAAAAGGCTATATGTCCTATGTAATTCAATGTATATATGGAATTTTATAAAAGACAAATTGATGGTGATAGACACCAGGTCCATGGTGGCCAGGAGCAGGGCTGGGGTTTGGGATTGAGTAGGAAGGGAGAGGAGGGGATGGAAGGTATGGTGGACAGAGTCTATATCTTGAACGGCTCATGCTGCCACAGCCAGGCATTCTGGGAGCTAAAGCAGCCTCTAGTTGTGGACTGAGTTCTGCAGGGAACTAAAAGCGGCTGGCCTGTTACTGTCCTCAGTTGGATCCATCTGCATTGGAAATTCTCAGAGAGCCCCCAAGTCCTCAGGGTGAAAGCGGAAACTTCGGGAGTGCAGGGTGAATTCAGATCAGAAGTCCCCACTTGTTGAAGCCAGGCCCTTTGCAACCCACACCTCCGCACTCCCTTCTGCCCAACTGGCAGCCTCCTGCTGGGTTCTGCCTGCCACTCACCACCTTCCTAGCTGAAATCCCATCAATTCTCAAAAACCCATTTTCTCTGGGGTGTTTCCTGATAGTCCCAGGAGCTAGGTGCCTTGGGCAAAAGGGACCAATAATCTCATCAGCGAAGCCCTTCCTCCCCCTGCCTCAGGGCCTTGTCTCGTGCTGCCAAGTCTGCGGTGGGATGACAGGGTGCCAGTCTATGACTCAAGGAACGGGAGAAGATGGAGAGAACAAACAGCTTCATCCTCTTTCTGACCAGGAAGAGAGGTGGGCTCAGGTGACCCGCGGCTAGGAGCGGGGATTTTTGAAGCTGGCGGAGGTTGGAGCAGAGGCCTCTGAGCACCTGGGATCTAACTGCGCCGGTGGGCGTGGCTCTGGGCCCTGGGCGGGGTCAGCAGCGGCGCCTCTTCTCGCAGATGCAACCGTCCTTCTCGCTGCTGCACGGCGCGTCGTTCCACAGCCCCGAGTGCAGCATCATGACACAGTCCTCTTGCCTCTTCGAGTCATTGGGCTCTCCCGTGTTCCAGTGGCTGCCGAGGTTGAGTAGGGTGTCGCTGCAAGTCCAGGCTGCGGACGGGCCTGAGGCCCCGCCTTCCTTCCCAGCGTCCGGCCTGCTTATTGCTTGGGTCTAACTTAGGCACCCTGAGCGTCTAACTCTAGCACGCACCTGGGGTTATGACTTTGTGAGCCCCAAATTTAACGCTCAGCCAGTTCCTACGACCTGACTGACGTTCCCGTTCCTAAAAATTTAGCCCAAGCCAAGGAGTCCCGGAGAGATCCCCCAAAACACTCCCCTAGGGTCTGATTTGTCCCTCTCCCCAATTCTCACCAGGAGCCCGTCCTCACCTGAAGCTGAGTGCGACTCCGTCCACCCACTTGTAGCTCTGAACCCTGCCCGAGCGGCGCACGGCCCTCAGGCCCAGCCAGTAACCCAGGCCACGCGTATGCTGATTCAGAAAGTCCTGGGAAGGAGCGGACACCTGAGCCCGGCGCCCGCCACCCGCGCCCCAGGACCCGAGCCGCACCCGCTCAGGCGAGCGCCTCCCCAGGAGCTCGCGGCTACCTGCTCGTCCACGCCCCCGATGATCACCAGGTGCGCGCCCAGGTTGGCGCAGAGGCGCTGCGAATCCTCCCACGTGCCGGGTGGCTCCGAGAAATAGTAACAGGAGCCCTGGAAGGACAGCCACGACTTGGGGCACAGCTCACAGGAACCTGCAGGGTGGCGGGTCAGAGAGGTGGGCTGGTCCCCGGCGGAGCTCGCTGAGAACCGGGGTGGGTATCCCGCACGCGCAGAACCACTGAAGCCAGGTACCGGGGCAGGGCCTGGTGGAGAGGGGAACTCGAGGCCCCGCAGCGTCCGCGGGTTTCCCGCCCACCTCGCTCACCGTTTTGGAACTTGATGCCCTCCAGGACCCGGAACAGCTCAGTGCGGACGTTTCTCTCGGTCCCTGCCGGCTTCAGCCAAGCCCTGGGTCACTGCAGGGTGGAGGGCGTTGAGATGACAGTGGAGGTTAGGTGAAGGTCAAGTCCCGGTGGACTTCGGCTTGAGAATGACTGTCCTAACACGGTAGGTGTGGCTGGGGTGAGGAGTTGTACTCAAGGTCAGAGTCTTGACCCTAATGGCTGGGCCAGCAGCGGAGGTGGGCACGATCAGGGTCAGGGGTCAAGGTCACAGGGCAGGGGCAGGGTCGCGACTGTGGCCAGGGCTGGAGGCCACGCCCCTCACCGCGCTCCTGCAGTTCTTTCAGGGCGCTCTCCTGCTGCAGCACCGTTGCCCGCGTCTCCCCAAGCTCAGCGAGAGTGGTCTGCAGTTGCGCCTTGGTCCCCGAGCCTAGGAAGGACACGACGTGGGCGGGTGGGACTTCCAGCCCGCCTGCCCCCACCAGCCTGCCCTGATCCACCTGCCATGAGCACCCCAGTCCCCCTCTCACAGCAGCTGTTGCAGGCTCCGACCTCCTCCTTCAAGGCACCCAGCGCCACCGTCTGCTCCGAGGCTGGAAGGATGCCCCCACACGCATGCGCACTTTGTCACTTGAAGGGACTCAGGGGTCACCCTTCCCCCACTATGGGACCAGCCTCTGGGTCCCTTGTGGCTTCACCCAGCCACTCCCCTGGCTCGAGGACCCCCGGCACTCCCACCCTCAACCCCCAGGGGCCACCGTTCTGCACACACCGTTGGCCTTCAGCAGGTCCTGCTGGCCGAGCAGCGCCCGGCGCTCCGCGGAGGCTGCGGAGAGAAGGTCCTGCAGACACGGCCAGGGCCGGGGGTGGCCACGGGAACCCTCCCCCCGCCCCGGGGTGCAAGGACCCGTCTCGGGACCCGCAGGGGGAGCAGGTAGGCGTACAACACACATGATGGTCACATGTGCAGAAGGGAGACAAAAGTACGGGTGGGTGCACCCAGCCCCACAGGGACACCCATTCTTATTCAGGATGGCACGTTCAGATCCAGGCAGGGGGCTGGGATGGGGGAGGGGCTGGAGCACATGGAAAGGGCAGGCTTATGTCCTGGAGGTGGGACACGCAGCCTCTCCTCAAGAAGGGGTCACTCACCCTTGGACAGCAGAATGCTCAGAATGAGAGCCCATAGGACTGTGGCCACCAGGAAAACCAGGGCCAGGAAGAAAAATCGTTGCTTGCAGTGCTCCCAGCGTCCCCAGTGCCCTAAGAGAACACAGACAGACTCCTAGGCCCCAAGCACTAGACCCTGGACTGTGTGGCTCAGAGAGGTTAAGTAACTTGCCTACCATGGCACAGCCTCTGAGCAGCAGAGGCTTTGGATCCAGGTCTAACTGGGTTTATGGCTGCGGTGTTTTCATGCATCTGTTGTTACCTGGGTCTCCCTGCCTCCTCTCCTCCATTCCCCAATCAAACCCCAGACAGACAGTAAGAAGGAGAAGCCCGAGGAGACCAACTAGGCAATCCCATTACTCGTACCTCCAAGGACCTCCCGGGACCCGCTGCCCCACTGGCTGTATCCAGCAGTATCCATGTTCAAGCAGGAACCCAGTGAGGGGCAGAGGTATAAATTTAGCCCCCAGCACCACCCTGGCCCCACCCACTCTCTCTTCCTGCCTTCCTTCCCATTTCCTTGGCCTCCATTCCTGGTGACATTCACTGACTAACCACAGTGCCAGCTCCTTGCTGGGCTGAGACGTGGGGGGGGGGGGGGCAGTTCCCGCCTCCCTGGCCTGGTCTCTGAAGCCCACCCCCAGGCTGGTGCTGTGGCTTCTCTTCAGAGCTTGGTCCTAAACTCTTTTGGGGCCAGGTTTCCTCCCAACTTGGACATGCTGATCCCACCAAATTCTGACCCCTGGTAGATCCTGAGAAAGCCCCTGCATGTGACCTCCCCAGCCAGTGCCAGTTCTGCACCCCAGTGCCCCCCACTTCCCTGCAGGTGCTTCTCAGAGGCTGGCCTTGACCTTGAGCTGAATTCAGTCTCTCTTGGCCAGAAGGAAGCAAATAGAGAAGGGTGGGGGTGGCCAGCTAAGCTGCTGGACTCTAGGACTGGGTGGGTGGGTGGATGGGGCTGTGTGTGGATGTAGCTTCTGGGAGCCTCGGTCTTCCCTGTGAATCAGAGGGACAATGCTCTGAGCACTGGGTACATCAAGGAGCAGATTTCTTCGTCCTTGGTGCTCACATTCAGGGGGTGGTCAGGGGATAGACTCTATACTAAATAGACAGCAGTTTAAAAGCATGTATTATAGAAGAGTGTGCTTAACCAAGGGTCATTGTGCCTCTCAGCGGATATTTGGCAATGTCTGGAGGCATTTTTGGTTGTTAGAATTTGGGGTGTGTGTGTGTGTGTGTGTGTGTGACATTCATTCATGGGTAGAGAACAGAGATGCTGCTCAAAACCCTACAATGCACAAGACAGCCTCTGTCCCAAGGCAAAGGGTGACCCTGCTCCAACTGTCAATCATGCCCAGGTGAGAACCCTAAAAACATAAATTAAAAAGTCACAAGTGCTATAAAAAATAAAAGAGCCAAAAGTCAAAGAAGATAAAGGGCTTGGAGGAGGGGGGCAGTAGGGAGGTGACCAGGAGATCTCGCTGGGAAGCTAAGTTTACTTGTTAACCATGCATTCACAGGTTCCGGCCCTCTTGGAGATATGGAAAGACACCCTCGCTTCTTAACAGGCTTTAGAAAGAATTAACATTATCCACACTTTATTTAAAAAGTTAATTCGACGGATGAGGTGTGGCTCAGTGGTGGAGTGCTTGCCTGGCACACGTGAAACCCTGGGTTCCATCCATAGCACCACCCAATTTTTGTTTTGTTTTGTTTTGTTTCTTAATTTGATGTTGTTTTCCTGCTTCTTTCCAGAAAGGAACGAGAGAAACACTCATGATCCCATACAGTGAAGAGATAGGAGGATTCTTTTTTTTTTTTTTTTTTTTTTTTTTTGGTACCGGGGATTGAACTCAGGGACACTCGACCACTGGGCCACATCCCCAGCCCTTTTTTTTTTTTTGTATTCTATTAGAGTCAGGGTCTCACTGAGTTGCTAAGTGCCTCGCCGTTGCTGAGGCTGGCTTTGAACTCATGATCCTCCGGCCTCAGCCTCCCAAGTGCTGGGATTACAGGCACGTGCCACTGCACCTAGCTGGAGGATTCTTTTTTAAAGCAGATGACACAGGGCTCAGGAGGGCGGGGAAGGGAGCATGGTTCTAATGTAAAGGCTTAGGCACAGCATTCAGACGGGGGCGGGGGAGGGTCCAGACTTGATAAACACAAGTGCTCATTTGTTCCTGCAGGGAGGAGGGTCAGACACCTGGAGATGGGCAAGGAACTGTTCTACAGAATCTGGGGAAGGATGTGTGAAACCAAGTCCACATAGAATGTTCTGGAAACACACTATCGGATTTTCTGCCGCTGGGCTGAGGGTACATGGTGTGTAGGTATGAGCCAAGTATGTGTCAACTGCAGTCCACAGGACCACTCAGAGAGCACGTGTAGGGCCCAGAACTCAACACTGCAGGTCAGCAATGCTCAGCCACGGCAGGACTGTGCCAAGTCATCCCAGAACACGAGAGGACACTGTCCCTCTTCCTGGAAGTCTTCTTGTTCTGAGATGTTAAGACTCCTTTTGCCCCCGTCATCAGAAAAGGAAGCCTGTCAACAGGTGCTGACAGCTGGCTTACCAGCAAGACATGACTGTGTGACAGAACTTTCTGGAAAGGCACACCCCAAGTGGCGCTTAGTTAGAGGAAATTAAAAAAAAAAAAAAAAAAAAAAAAAGAAAGATTGCACAATGTTTGTCTAGGGCACCCATCAGAATGTGTTCTTGGGAAAGGGTGCGGATGGGATTGTCCCGTCAGCCATTATGGAGGAGAACCAATTCATCCGTGTGGGGGGTCAGGAGATGTGTTCTGAAAGGGTTCTCTTTGGAATGGTGCCTTCAAGGACGGGTACGTGGTCGAGGGGAAAAGGGAGCAAGGGGGCAGGAAAGTGGGTCTCTGATTTGTGCCTAGGGCTGATGTTGCTTTGAGGAGCTCGGTGGAGATTACCAGCTTCTCCGCAAAACCCAAAGCTGCCCATCCCCGGTCCTATGCCCAGAACTCGCTGCAGGGGAAATGAAAGGGGAAGGGAGGTCCCAGGTAGGAGGCGGCTGCAGACCACTAGCCTTTACTTCTGCCCCAAGACAGGGAAGGGAAACCCTTTTTTCTGGGTGTCATGGTGGGTGGGAAACACATAACCAGGGAATTTTAAGACAATGGAACCCACATAGGAAGCACAGGGAATCACGAGGACCGATGGCAACTCCTGAATGTGCCCAAGGATCCCCGAGGGCTTCTGGGAGGAGGGGTTGCCTGGAGGAGTCGGCCATTCTGGAGAGGTTTGGGAGGGCTAGATTCCTAGGATGACGTCAGCACGTGCACAGATTGGAAGATTGAGGGATCAGGACTCGTGGAGAAGCTGAGTTAGTCGGGGGCCAGGATTTTGAGTTTGGGGAGCATTAGCCAGGCGCGGTGGCGCACGCCTCTAATCCCAGCACTTGGGAGGCTGAGGCAGGAGGATGGCGAGTTCAAAGCCAGCCTCAGCAATGGTGAGGCACGTAGCAACTCAGTGAGACCCTGTCTCTAAATAAAATACTAAAAAGGGCTGGGGAGGTGGCTCAGTGGTCAAGTGTCCCGAGTTCAATCCCTAGTACCAAAAAAAAAAAAACAAAAAAAAAAAAAAAATTGAGTTTGGGAGCAGCTGGTGCTGGGTCACGCAAAGACCTGAGTGGCCAGGACACAAAGTTTGGAGTAGAGGAGGAGGAGTGAGGTAAAGGCCACATGATCCAGCCTCAAGCCAGGACCACTCTTTTTAGAGTGTCCATACTTTTTAGAGATAGGAGGCGCCTATGACCCAGAAGCTCAGCTCAGCACAAAGAACGTGTTATGCTTTGGTTATGGCTCTTTTTTTTTTTTTTTTTTTTTTTTTTTTTGGTGGCGGGGAGGGTACTGGGGATTGAACTCAAGGGTGCTTGACCACTGAGCCACATCCCCAGCCCTATTTTGTATTTTATTTAGAGACAGGGTCTCACTGAGTTGCTCAGTACCTCACCTTTGCTGAGGCTGGCTTTGAATTTGCAATCCTCCTGCCTCAGCCTCCCGAGCTGCTGGGATTACAGGCATGCACCACCACCCCCAGCTTGGTGGTGGCTCTTTTGAAAAAAAAAATAGTTTATTTTTTCATGTGGTGCTGAGGATCTAACCCAGTGTCTCCCATGTACCAGGCAAGTGCTCAACCACTGAGCTGCAACCCCAGGCCTGCTTATTGCTCTTAATATTGACTCTGATTATTATGATGAAAAGATAAGCATCTAAGCCGGGCGCGGTGGCGCACGCCTGTCATCCCAGCACCTGGGAGGCTGAGGCAGGAGGATCGCAAGTTCAAAGCCAGCCTCAGCAATGGCGAGGCACTCAGCAACTCAGTGAGACCCTGACTCTAAATAGAATACAAAAAAGGGCTGGGGATGTGGCCCAGTGGTCGAGTGCCCCTGAGTTCAATCCTCAGTACCAAAAAAAAAAAAAAAAAGATAAGCATGTAAAGAGGTCTGCGGAAAACACTGCGCCTGCCTCCCACTCCACTGTACCCCGTTCTGACATCATGGCATGTTTCAGATCCTTTTAAAAGTAAGTGTAACAGGGGCTGGGGTTGTGGCTCAGCGGCAGAGCACTCGCCTTGCACGTGCGTGGCTCGGGTTCGATACTCAGCACCATGTAAACATAAATGCATTGCATTGTGTACAACTAAAGGAAATAAATAAATATTAAAAAAAAAAAGTAAGTGTAACAAATAGAGTGTGAGTCTTCTAAGACTCCCAGTGTCTTTCTGGTCTTATTCCCATTTCCTTCCCCGAGGCAACTTCCCTCCCAAGCTTGGTGTTTATCACATTAAAGAACACATTAACTGTGCGTGCACCCTTGGACGATATTTTGGATTGTTTTGCCCATTTGGAAGCTAAATAAACACGTTCCCACGTGGGTCTGTATCCTTCCTGATCTTGTTTTTGTCTCTTCCACATGATGAGATATATCAATTCGATGCTCATTTTTCATTAAAAAAGAAGATAAAACACAAGAAAATGAATGCTAAGCAAACACAGGAGACAATTTCCTTAGTCTGATAAAAGGAAGTTTCCAAGCCGGCGCGGTGGCGCACGCCTGTAATCCTAGCACTTGGGAGGCTGAGGCAGGAGGATGGCGAGTTCAAAGCCAGCCTCAGCAATGGCGAGGCACTTAGCAACTCAGGGAGACCCTGTCTCTAATAAAATACAAAAAAGGGCTGGGGATGTGGCCCAGTGGTCAAGTGCCCCCGAGCTCAATCCCCAGTACCAAAAAAAAAAGGCAGTATCCAGGGATGCATAGGAATGTTTTACTTAATGATAACATGAGAACCATCTTCAGTAAAATCCAGAACAGCAAAAAAAAAAAAAAAAAAGATGCCCATTGTGTTGGAGGTCAGTTTGTGTCTCCCACAAAAGATAAGTTAAAGCCCTAATCCAGGGCACCTGCAGATGGGACCTTACTTGGAAATGGGTCTTCACAGATATAATAAGCCCATGTCCTTCAACAAAGAGAAGAGAGACAGATTAGATGATGCTCTAGGACAGGAGGCGGGAAGCCAGGGTTCACCATCCGCCACCAAAAGCTGGAAACAAGCAAGAAGGGTCACCTCCGTGTTTCATGTCCTGCGGACACTTCCGCTTCAGACTTGGCCTCCAGTGTGAGACAGCACACTTCTGTAGTGTTAAGCCACACAGTAGGTGGTACTTTGATAGGGCAGTCCAAGCAAGCTAATCCTGCTGTGGTAAGGCGCAGTTTGTACCCACAGAACTTCTCCTCAGGTTGCACGCCAGGTAGCCGTGTTTCCATTGGTGACGAGCCACACAGGTTGCAGAAGATGGTACCACATAATGACACCACAGCCATCTCAATTTGCATACTCTATGATGTCTGTACACTGACAAAAGAGCCTAACAATGCTTTTTTTCCCAACGTGCCGCATGACTTTAAATATGAGAACCACGTTTGGTAAAATCAAGAACAAAATAAAGATGCTTCTCTTGCTTTCTGCCAAGGCAATAAGAAAAGAAATATTGGCAAGCAAGAAGGAAGCCGGCAGTATGTCAAAGCTGCGATCATTTCTCTAGAGAATTCTAAGGATTTGACCTCTGGACTAATTAAAGATCGTGACAAGATTAACCTTTAAAAAGACAACTTTCTCAGCCGGGCGCGGTGGCGCACGCCTGTAATCCCAGCACTTTGGGAGGCTGAGGCAGGAGGATCGCGAGTTCAAAGCCAGCCTCAGCAATGTCGAGGCACTTAGCAACTCAGTGAGACCCTGTCTCTAAATAAAATACAAAAAGGGCCAGGGATGTGGCCCAGTGGTCGAGTGCCCCTGAGTTCAATCCCTGGTACCACAAAAAAAAAAAAAAAAAAAAAAAAAAAAAAAAAAAAAAGACAACTTTCTCGTGTTCTAGCAATTAGTATCTATCTGCAAATAAAAGAGAAACCAAAGCCCCTTCACCAATTAGGAAAAACTCTTGAATAATAAAGAAAAATCATGTCAAGAATATGGGGTTGGGCAGGGCGTGGTGGCACACACCTGTAATCCCAGCACGTGGGAGGCTGAGGCAGGAGGATCACAAGTTCAAAGTCAGCCTCAGCAATGGTGAGGTGCTAAGCAACTCGGTGAGACCCTATCTCTAAATAAAATACAAAATAGGGCTAGGGATGTGGCTCAGTGGTTGAGTGCCTCTGAGTTCAATCCCCGAACCGCCCCCCACAAACAAAAAAAAAAAATAATATAGGATTGGGGAGCAGCTCAGTGGTGGAACATTCACCTAGCACGTGCAAGGCTCTGGGGTTCCACCCCTAGCACTGCAAAAAAGAAAAGAAGGAAATACATAAATTAATCAGTTCACAAGGTTGTGAAACCATCACCACCAACTATTCCCAGAATTTTTCATCTTCCCAAATTGAAACCGTCCCCATTAAACACCAATCCCCCATTCCCACTCCCCAGTTCCTGGTGCCCAGGATTATAACCTAACCCTCTGTCTTTAAGGATTTCTCTAGTACTTTATATAAATGAAATTCAAAGCAGTGTTTTTGAGTCTTTTCCAAACTTTTTTTTTTTTTTTTTTTGGCAGTGGGAGTGAAGCCCAGCACCCCATGCATGCCAGGCAAGCGCTCTACCACCAGGCTGCACCCCAAGCCTCTTGCAAACACTTATTTTGATACAGATTCACAGATGAGTTGCAAAGACAGTAGCGAGTTCTGTATATTCTTTACCCAGCTTCCGCTAATGCTCATATCTCATTGTTACACATTTGTCCCAACGAAGGAATTAATATTGGTATTAATGCACTATTGGTCAAACTGCAGGCCTCATTCGGATTTTACCAGTTTTCCCAGTGGTGCCCTTTCTCTGCCACATCATCTCGCCCAGTATCCCACACTGCATGTGGTCAGCGTATGAGTTTGCCAGGGATGCTGTGACAAAGAGCCCCACACAATGTAGCTTAAGCCAGAGAAGCTTACAGTTTTGGAGGCCAAAAGCCCGAGATCAATATGAGCAGATGCTGTAATTTGGATCCAAAATGTCCCCCAAAGACCTGTGTGGTCTCCAGCTTGGTGCTCCTGGGGGTGGTGGAGACTTTAAGAGGTGAGGCCTAGCAAGAGGTCTTCAGGTCACTGCGTGGATGCCCTGGAAAGGGATGTGGGACCTCATTTCCTCCTTTCTTTCTCATGTCCCTGCTCTGAGGTGAGCAGTCTGGCCTTGGGATGTGCTGCCTCACCACAGGCCGTAAGGGATGTGGCCAGTTGATCATGGACGGAAGCCTCCCAGACTGTGAGCTGAAACAAACCTTTCCTCTTTGGGCGTGGATTTCTCTCTGTCATTTGTTACAGTAACGGGAAGCTAGCTAGCACAGCAGGGTTGGTTCCTTCTGGGCTGTGAGGTGCAGAGTCTCTTGCTTGTGTCTCTCCTAGGCTTGTAGATGCCACCTTCTCCCCATATCTTCACAGGGACATCCTTCTGGGGTCAGGTGTCCCCATTCGCATGAGGACCCAGTCATATCGAATCGGGACCTACTCTATTGCCCTTGTAAAGACCCCATTTCCAAGTATGGTCACATTCTGAGGTACTTAGGGGTTAGGACGTCAACATATGATTTTTTTTTTTTTTTTTGTAGTGCTGGGGGTCAAATCCAGGGCACTCTCCTACTGAGCCCTGTTCCAAGCCCTATTCAAATTTTGAGGCAAAGTCTTGCTAAATTCCCCAGGGTGGTCTCAAACTTGTGATCCTGCTGCCTCAGCCACCAGAGTTGCTGGGATTCCAAGCATGAACCACCATGCCCAGCAACATAGGCATTGGGTGGGAGGCACCATTCAGCCCATAACAGTCACCTTGCCTTCTTGGTGTCTTCCAGACTGTGACAGGTTCCTGCTGCTGTGGTTTAGACGTGGTTTGAGTGTGTCCCCTGAAGTTCATGGGTGGGAAGCTTGGTCCCTTGTGAGGTAGTGTGAGAGGTGTGGCACCTTTAAGGGGTAGGGCCTAGTGGGAGGTGGTTAGGTCATGGGGCATTGTTTCTTGGAAAGGATTAATGCCAGTCTCATGAAGTGAGCTAGTTCTCTTGAAAGTGGCTTTTATCAAAACGAGCAAGCCTGGCCCTCCTGCTCGCTCCGGTTTCCTGCCTCACGCGTGATCTCCTTTTCTGTTTTCTCCACAATGCCACCTGCCATGTTGTATCACAGCCGAGAGGGGCCTGGACCAGAAGCTGAACTGATGGGGCTGCATGGCCTTGGACTTTCAGCCTCCCAAACTGTGAGCTAAACAAACTGCTTTTCTTCATAAAGTTCCCAACCTCAGCTATTTTATTATAGGAACAGAAAATGGACGGATACACCTGTCTTCACTTGTCTTTCATGAAGTTGACAGTTTTGAACATATCAATCAAGCATTGCGTTGAATGGTCTTTGATTTGAACTTTCATGATTAGACTGAGGTTATGGGTTTAGGGGGAAAGTACCATAGAGGTAATGTTCCCTCCTTTCACATGATATTGGCAGGTCCGGCAGGGGAAATACATGCTGTCCACATGATCATGGCTTGTCACTGGTAATCTTAGTTAAGGTGCTAAATGCCAGGTTTATGCATAATAGAATCTCTCTCTCTCTCTCTCTATTTATTTATTTATTTATTTTGGTACCAGGGATTGAACTCAGGGGCACTCAACTACTGGGCCACATCCCCCAGCCCTTTTTTTGTATTTTATTAGAGACAGGGTCTCCCTGAGTTGCTAAGTGCCTCACCATTGCTGAGGCTGGCTTTGAACTCACGATTCTCCTGCCTCAGCCTCCCAAGTGCTGGGATTATAGGTGTGTGCCACCGTGCCTAGGTAGAATCTCTATTTTACTTCCAGCGCCTCGCCACTCAACCCCGCATCCGCATCCCTCCCCCCCCCCCCCCCTCCGCCCCCGACCGACGGGCACTGTCCGCGACCACCCCTATCCACCCCCCCCTCCCCCCCCCTGTCGCCACCCCCCCGCCCTCCTTCCAGCCTCAATCCTCCCCCAGCTGGGATTATAGGAGAGCCCCCGTGCCTAGTTAGAAATCTCTATTTTACACCTTCCATGCTGTTTGATGCAGCTTAAATGGTACTGATATTGTTCCCAAGGGAGAAACGCTGTTTCTTTGGAGGATATATGTAGAAAGACACATGTGTCTACAGGTATCTATCCATACCTATACCTACAGCTATGTATCAGACATCACAGTGCCTTAGGGACCTACTAAACTCAGCCTTCTCCAACAAAACCTTATTCTTTAATGTTTTATTTGGAGCAACAATTAAAGAAAATGTCTCTATGGGCCATTCAATGCTGCTCTCTTCCTTGGAAGTGAGTCACCACGTCCAGCTGTCCTCACAGGGAGAACTGACTTCCAAGAAGGAGTAGATGTGTGAACATGTGTTAAGACCACAGTGGTTATTAATAAGCATGGGGGGAAAGGAGGTCACTGAGGTTGTGCAAAATGTCCTTTTTCTTGTCACTTTCTCCCCCATTAATTAGAACATCTGTCTTGGGATCTTCCTGCAGCAATTATGGATGAGATATCCTCAGGGTAATTTTCTATTTCCTTTATTCTTTATTTCATTTGTGAATTGAAATCATTCTGTAAGAAAGAACAGATTTTCAAAAGTGGACTTTAGTATTTAGATTCACAGTAAAAGTTTAGGTTTACAGCAAAATTAAGTGGAGGGGGGAGGGATTTCCCACACACTCCCCAGTCCCACCAAAGCACAGCCTCCTCCAGTGTCAAAGCCCCCTCCAGGGGTAGACTTTTTTTGCAGCTGATACACAAGGAGCTATATACACAAGTTATTGTCCACAGCTTGCATTTGGGGTCACTTGTGCTGTATTTCTATGGGTTTGAACAACCACGTGGTGACGTCTCCACCAGTACAGTGTCACAGAGAAGTGTCAGAGTCCCAACAATTCCCTGTGCTCTGTCGGGATTGCTGCGTTACTTCTTAATGGGGCCGAGGTCTAAAGCTACCCCCTTTTGGGGCCCTAAAAGGGGGCTCCTTCTGCCAGCAGAAAGAGTTAAAGTAGCTTACCTGGCGAAGATAGGCTTAACGGGCAAAAGTCGCCGAGTGTCTTTACCCCCGCCTGATTGACGGACACCACGCCACACCCAGGGAGTTTTGGTAGAAAGCAATGCCAAAAACTCGGTTTATTGAGGAAGTTGGACGGTCTTATATAGGACATGGGCCAATCAACAGAAAGATCATAGGGACACATAAGGATCATGGGTGGATGCCATTGGCGGAGCAATTGGCCTATCTTTGGGGTGGTTTCAGTTCTCACAGCCACCCCCCTGCTTAGCCTAGGTCCTGTAACAGGGCGTGGTAATGTGGCAAGCAGCCAGAAAGCAGTGTAAGGTCCCGACAGTGCTCCATTTATTCACAAATAGATTTTCAAAATTCTATAGAAGTAGTTCAGGTAGAGTTTGAAGCAGCACAGCAAGTGGATTATTTGGAATATCACAAAGAACAGGGAAGAAGACCTTTGAGAACAGAAAATGGGGAGCGAGGGCATTGGATTTTCACTGGAGAGACTGACATGCTTGGGTTCCATGGGCATGGATGGCTTACTCAAAAGGCTAATTAAAACCTAAAGAGCTATAGTCATTTAAAGATCATCTAAAAGAGCCAGGCACAGTGGTGCACGCCTGGAATCCCAGCACTGGGGAGGCTGAGGCAGGAGGATCACGAGTTCAAAGCCAGCCTCAGCCATGGCGAGGCACTTAGTAACTCAGTGAGACCCTGTCTCTAATTAAATACAAAAAAAGGGCTGGGGATGTGGCCCAGTGGTCGAGTGCCCCTGAGTTCAATCCCTGGTACCCGCGCGTGCGCATGCACACACATGCACAAAGATCATCTAAAAGAGAAATTGCACGAGAAAAGAAAACATATTTTAATAAAGAAGAAGCACATTGGGCAGATACCAAGACATACTGTAGACTTGGTTCGGGTTTCTCCAGAAGCAGACTTGAGACACGTATTTGGAGACCCACCGTTTGGCTGGGAGGTGATTCCAAGAGACTGCAGTAGAGGAGGGGGGATGAAAAGAGGGACGGGGAGGGGAAGGAAGGAGAGGAACGGATACAGGGGATGCTGACAGGTGTATGACTGAGGTGGGCAGCCAGGACGCAGCTCCATGCGCCTCTGGGAGGTGTATGGAGTGTGTCGCTGAGCTGTCCCCGCCGCTGAAGGCTGATTTAAGTGAGATAGCATCGGGCCTGCGAGCTGCCTGTGAAGGCGCACCTCTGTGGTCAGTCCCAGCAGGAGGAAGGGGAGGTCTCAGGAATTATTCCCACAGGAAGCAGTTTTCCACGTCTCACCATAGCTGCCGGGAGCTGGATTACACAAGTTCGAAGGTTCAGGTCCACAAGACCAGCCCAGATGCCTGCTGCGAGCGGGGTGCGGCGTGGCCACGCTGCAGCCAGGCCAGCCACGAATCAGGGGCCCCCAGAACCCACTCCCAGGGGTGGCAGGTTTCCAGATGGCTCATCGAGTCTCAGAAGCACACGTGCTTGCATTCACTGGGTTGTTGTAAGGATACGACTCAGCCAGATGGAAGAGATGCCCGGATGGAGGGAAGGCCTGCGGCGGTGGGCGGAGCTTGGACGCCCCTCCTAGAGCGCAGGCCTCAGAGCCTCAGCCTGGCGCTCCCCGAACCTCCCGCACCAGGTTTTACATACAGCTCAATCTCCAGCCCCTGCACCACGGAGATTGGTGGGTGGGCTGCAAGTCCCTCTTGTTTTCCCGGTGCCCCCTCCCATGCGGAGGTGCCCAAGTCCTACCATCAAACACCTCATTAGCCTGGATTCAAGCGGAGGCCCAGGGGCCCACTAGGAATTGTAAAAAGCCACCCAGGAATGCAGACATAGACCAAAGAGATATTTTTATTACGCCACTGGTAGGGAATAGGAACAGGGAGGGGGACAGTCCAGCAGAGGAGGTCTGAGAGCAGCCACAGAGGACCCCAGGGGGACCTCTGGAACCTGCATGGTCCTTCAGCGGTGCCACACGTGGGCCGAGGTGGACAGATCTTCATGCTCCATCTGAGCTGCCCCGGGAAGGAGCCCACCTTGGAGACGGCAGCTTCCTGCAGCAGGGTCTAGACCCGGAGGGGCTGACAGGTGACAGCTCCCAGGAACGCTCAGCAGCTGGGCCAGGTGTCCCTCCCTGAAGAGGGCTGGAGGCATACCTCAGGGCCCACCAGGGCTTCACCAGGGGAGGCTGGGCTGGGTGTCCGTGCTCCGCCTCCTGACAGGCCTTGACTGAGCGGGGGATGGATGCCCTCTGCTTCCTGCCTCCAGGATGAGCTAGCAAGCAGGATGAGGCCCTGAGCCATCCAGTCGAGGGGGGGTCAGGGAAGCTGAGCAGATGGAAGGAAGGCATGCAGGGATGGGATGGGCCCCGGGGACATGGCGGCAGCCATACACGGCCATGCAAACCCTCTGGTCTCAGCAGGGAAGGTGGAGTAGATTAATGGAATACACCCGGCCCACACCTGTGAGAATGTGCCCCACACCTGGGCGCTGTATGGAACTGCAAAGGTGAGACACAACCACAGCCTCAAAGCCAGGGGGAACCTGGAGGCCCAGG
The DNA here is from genome assembly GCA_025594165.1 of Tamias sibiricus. Lineage (NCBI taxonomy): Eukaryota > Metazoa > Chordata > Mammalia > Rodentia > Sciuridae > Tamias > Tamias sibiricus. The sequence continues at coordinate 5,845,763 of CM046673.1, forward strand.
AGGGAGGCCCATGTCACCCCATGTGGGCTCAGCCCCACAGGGATCAAAGAATCCCAGAGAAGAGTCCCAGAACTCATCTTAAAACCTCGATGCCCATAGGCAGGGAGAAGGACCTGGCATAAACCTGGGTAGAGTTCGGAGACCCTCAGGTGTGGCGTGGAGGAACTGGCCGTCACTCAGTGGCGCAGGAAGCTGCAGATCTCTTGCACACCCAGAATTTCTTGTAATCACATCTGGAGTCCTGCCGGCCGCTGCCTCTTACTTCCACACAGTTCTGACCCCCGCGGTGGTTGGGCTGCCCTGGCATCCAGGATCTCGAGAGGCTGCAAAACCATCCACGTGGTGAGCTTCTACCCGGCCCCAAGCCTCCCTCAGTCCCGCTGCGCGAGCTGTTCCTGCTCAGGACACGTGATGTGCTCACGTCTGTCCTGCGAGCCCGTGGCAGACAAGCCTGCCTGTGGATACCTAGTGACTTGCCTGAGTCACTCGACCTTGGACCCTGCCCTCCGTTGTCCCCCATGAGAGGAATCACCCTGCCAAGGGTTTGACTGTCACACACAACCAACCAGCCTAGACTCCACACCCCAGCCACCTTGCTTGGTGGGCCCTGGCACTCTGGGCCACCATACACCTGCCCAGGGCTAAGTACCAGGAATCTAGGGACAGCACCTACAGCCCAGAGCCCACTGAAAAGACTCAAGCGACCCATTCTTAAGCTGGCTCCCTCTGCCTCGTTTAATCCTTCCGTAGGTGCCACAATATAAGCCCTTGCCCATAGTGCCTCCACCCGCTGCCTGGTCTGGCCCTTCCCTGGGGGCTGGCATGCTCTTTTTTTTCCCCCCGGTACCAGGGATTGAACTCAGGGGCACTGGACCACTGGGCCACATCCCCAGCCCTTTTTTGTATTTTATTAGAGACAGGGTCTCACGGAGTTGCTAAGTGCCTCGCCATGGCTGAGGCTGGCTTTGAACCCGCGATCCTCCTGCCTCAGCCTCCCAAGTGCTGGGATGACAGGCGTGCGCCACCGCGCCCTGCTTGGGAGGCTGCCATGGATGGAAGTTGGCTCCTTCTTTTGAGATCCATGAGAATCTCAAGCTATCTTTTCAATGGGATTGTCTCCCGTGCCCTTGGTCTCGCTATCCCTCTGACTTTCTAGTAACACTCCATTTTTAATCACCCACCCAGGCTCCGCGCTCCTCCTGCAGCGCTGGTGGTAGAATTCCACCCGGTGGCCATCTATGTGCACAGGGGATGAAGACCAGCTCCCTCGACTCAGCGAGTGTCACAGACACGTGGGCCTAGGGGCCAGGGAGTGGGGACCCAGGTGCAGCCCAAGCCAGAGCTTCAGAACATCACCCTGCTCTCTAGGGAGTGCCCTTCCCCCAGGACCTACTTGAGTTGACAGAGGCGACCTGTCCACCCAGTACCACACGCCTTCCTTATTCAGGTCTGAGCGCCTTTGCCCTTAGAAGTCTGCTGCAGGAAGCTCTGGAGGGGGAGAGGAGGAGATTGCCAGCGAGTATTTCCCCAATGTCTTGGCAGGAAGTTCTGCTTGCAGTCTGGCCTCTGGCCTTCTAGCGTATGAAGCCATGAGCCCTCCCCTGTGTCTGGGAGGTCTAGGCCCTCCCACATCTGTATGCTATGGGCAGATGTGTTTGCACACTCAGTGTGCACAGCTGGCTAGCCCCACACATGCTTGCTGATCCTGTCTTACATGTTCTGAGCACATTTACGTGAATGTGTTCACAACTGGGTTAAAGTCTAGAGTGAGGCTGTCCCTGCTCATGACGGCTGGTCACGCACATCACCTCTTTGCAACTCTGCATCGAGGGATCGCCCATTGGTAGCTGGAAATCAGACGTGATGGAATATTTACATGCAGAAAGTTGGCAAGTGAGCCGGGCGCGGTGGTGCACGCCTGTAATCCCAGCACCTGGGAGGCTGAGGCAGGAGGATCGCGAGTTCAAAGCCAGCCTCAGCAATGGCGAGGCATTTAGCGACTCAGTGAGACCCTGTCTCTAATAAAATACAGAAAAGGGCCGGGGATGTGGCCCAGTGGTCAAGCGCCCCTGAGTTTAATCCCCTGTACCAAAAAAAAAAAAAAAAAAAAAAAAGTTGGCAAGTGTAACTCACAAGGACCTCACTTCCGCCATAGAGCAAGTGGTCACCCTGGCCAGGGCACCGAGGGGGCACTTCACATCCTTGGTCCTCCTCAAGCCATTCACCCTGGATCAGATTTTGTGTGTTCCCTGGAGCTGCCTGGGACCCCCATCCATGCCCTTCTCCTCCCCTTCCAATGGAGGAAGCGGCCCCTGCTCCACACGACCCTGTCTGACCAACCGTCTCCTCCCAGGTGGCCAGTGGCCAGATGCCTGCCTGCCGGGGCTGCTGGGGTTGCTGAGTTATGAATGGAGCCGGGCTCTGAGTTGCGCTTCCCTTTTTGGGCCCTAAAAAGGAATTTTTCCTGCCTGCAGGAAAGATTGCAACTCACCCGGCGGGGTGAGCTTAAGGACAGAAATCGCTAGGTGCCTTACCTCAGAAAACACGCCACACCTAGGGAGTCTTGTATAGCACGCGGGATGCCCGAAAAAACTCAGATTTATTGAACAAGCATTGACTTAAATAGGCCTAGAACTAACCAATCAGCAAGCAAGGCGGTTCAGTCTCTCACGCTACGTCATAGCCACACCCCTTGGTTTAGCCCCGGTCCTTTAGGGCGTGGTAAGCAGTCAAACCTTGCCCCTTGGCAGACATAGTCCCAACACCTGCCCAGACCAGGATGGGGCCTTCCACGCACCTGCTCCTTGGTGCTTTTTTTTTTTTTTGGTACCAGGGATTAAACTCAGGGGCACTCGACCACTGGGCCACATCCCCGGCCCTTTTTTTGTATTTTATTAGAGACAGGGTCTCACTGAGTTGCTAAGTGCCTCGCCATGGCTGAGGCTGGCTTTGAACTCGCGATCCTCCTGCCTCAGCCTCCCAAGTGCTGGGATGACAGGCGTGCGCCACCGCGCCCGGCTCCTCGGCGCTTCTGATGACGAAGAGTTGGGCCCCCACTTTCTGGCAGGTGGTGACAGTCATGCCAGTTATGCTGGGACTTGGAGAAGAACTAACAGTTTCCTTGGCAGGGGCGGCACAGGCGGTCTGTTGGGGAGAGGGTCAGGCTGGAGGCCATGCTCCCGTGTCTGCCCAGCCTTCAAGCCCTGGAGGGTCAGGGCCCTTCTTACATGACCCTGCACCTGGGTGACCGTCCCCTTGCCACTCCCTGGGCCCCTCCCACCCAGGAGCTCCCAGGAGTCCTGGTCCCATCTCCTCCAGCCTGGGAGAAGCAGGGGCTCCAGAGCTCAGGGGACTGGCCTGAGTGCCTACTGTGTGCACGGCCACCTGTGAGCACCAAGTGCCACTATGGTCCTATTTCACAGATGAAGAAACTGAGGTTCAGAGAGGGCTGGTGACTGAAGCAACGTGTCGCCACATGGAGACCCTCTGAGGCCCCGGGAGAAGCGGTGTCTGGTCGCTCACGACTCCTGCCTTCAGCCGGGTCAGCTCCTGGTGCACCTTCTCCTGCTTCGCCAGCTCTTGCTGCTGTTCCTGGGAGCTGGGGACCTTGGAGACTGTGCCCGATAAATAAACTGTAAGTATGAAGCACCTACTATGTGCCATGGCCCTCAGGGGACCCCTAGGGACATCACTTATGAGAGCCAACATGCTATGGAATCCTGTTGGAGGGCGAAGAAAAGTGACACCCAGATAAGGCAGGACCGTGAGGGCGAGTGGACCTAGGACGGTCCCCTGCGTAAGAGGAAGCATCTAGAAGAGGCTGAAGGAGCGGACCCTGCCTACCCGCCCAGCCCCTGGAACTGTGGCTCCAGCTTGAGGACCAGACCCGGGAGCCCCGGCCCTCAGCCTGTCCTGGCCTTGGACGAGAAGAGCCTCCAGGAGCCCAGCGAAGAGCGTGAGGCAGAGCCGCTGCAGCACGGGGGGCCGTGGCCGTGGCCCAGACACCCTGGGGAGAGAAGGACGGGCCCAGCCTGGTGCAGGCACGGTCTGGCCACCAGCCTCCTAACGCCCAGGGCACAGGATTCTAGGACTTTGCTTCTACCTTTCTGGGGTGGCCCAGGTCCCAATGTCCCCGCAAGGGCCTGGGGTTTCAAACTTGGAGGTCTGGAGTCCCCGCCCCCCGTGTCTTGGAGGAGCTGCCCGCGCCTCTCAGCCGCATCCCGGCTCGACCTGCAGAACCATCGGAACCAGAAGTCGGTGGCCATCCAAAGCCTCCACGGAACGTCTGGTGCCTCTGTTATCAGCTTTCTCTCGTCCCCAGGGGCAGAGTGTCAGCCAGAGCTGGGGCAGGCTGCGACCACGCTGACCCCACCCTGTGTCCCCTCGCCCAGCTCCCAGAGTCCCAGACCAGCCTCACCCAGAGGACCCAGCTGCTGCGTCCTCACTTCCTTGAAATCAGTCATGGTCACTGCTGTCCCTCAGTGCCCAGGACTGCGGGGACCCAGCTTTGATTCCCACCACACCCCTCCCTGGATCTACCGTCAGGAAGAGGAACGGGGAACTGGACAGGGACCCCGGGAGAGGGGAGAGGGAGGGTCCTGCGGCTCCTCCACACCACGGCAGGGGCTCCAGCTTCTGGGGCATCTCTCACACTACGTTGGAACTGAGCCCAGGTCCCCCCCCTTTAGCTGGGGGGGGTCGAAGCCGAGTTCTTCCTCATTTATGCAAATGAGTTGAGCCCCAGTTCCTTCCCATTAATTTGGGGAGTCGAACTTGGTTCCTCTTTGCTTGAGAAATGCTACTCTTGTGCAGAGCTATAAGAGTTAAACTTTGTATATGTTCTTGCCGCTCCTTATTCTTACTGTTTCACCTTTTGTTCTCACGTGTGGCCACCAAATGTCGCTATCTTAATAGAATGAAACTGATTTGGAAACTTAAAGCCTTAATAGAATGAAACTGATTTGGAAACTTAAAGCCTTGTGGAATCCGTGGCTGGAATTTTATTAACATTCCTTTTATTATCATTATTACTACTAATATTAATTACTATAGAGAAGCAGCTTAATCAATGCCAATTATTTTAACCTCTTTTGCTATAATCATTATGCACCAAAAAGAGGCTATTAGAGCCTCTTTGTAATTGAAAGGGACTTCTTTTGTTTTCAGAATAACTTAGAATAGTTACTTAGAAGTTAATCAAGACAAAGTCCTTCAGGACTAGCATCTGGCTTGCCTCCCTTTTGTCCCTGCCCCTAGACTGTAAACAGGACCATGATAGAAAGCGCTTTGTATTCCAGGCAGTTGTGCAGGTGTGCGGGGGAATGGCTAAAAGGAATTCTTAAGAAAGACAAATTTGAACCCAGACTACTGCAGATAAACATAACGAAATCGCAGAAGATTCAAAACAGTATGTTTGTACAAAACCTTGAGAAGTTGGGAAAACGATAAGAATGTTGCCGCTTCCCTGGGTCTTGTGACTGTATGTAAAAAAAAAAAAAAAAATAGAATGTGTGCTGCCTGGAAGTGTGTTTTATATACTTGCAAGAGAGAAAAATAAAGCAGAGGGAGTTTTGCAACCTGACTCGTGTGCATCCCTTCCATCCTATCGCTGACTCTCCCCACCAGCATCGTTCGGGACTCCCCCTTTCCCTGCTGCTGAATCCGGCCTTCAGCAAGCTTCCAGCAGTTTCTGGGAGGTGGTCTGGGCTCCGTAGCAGGTAGAACGGGTTCCCTCGTGGCCAGGCTACTGCCCGTCTTTAAAACCAACAACTTGTTTTTCTAGAAAGCTACTTTCTACTCCTTCTCCACTGTGGCAGGAGTGGGCTAGCAACACCTCCGTCTTCCCAGAAACACCTCCCCCTGACTCAGGCTCTGCCGATGTCCTCACTTACAGTGCTTTCTGCTGACTTGGGACGTGGGGCTGACGTGCCCTTGCGTCTGTCTGCCACAGCCGGGCTCTTTACTGCTTTACGTGCTCACTCGTTGAATCTCTCCAGCCCGGGACAGACGATCTGACCTCCTTTGACAGTTTGGGTCAGTTTGAAGCACAGCATGGTCAAGTAACTGGCCCGAGGTCATTCAGCTGGTGAACAGTGGAGCTAGAAATTAATCCTAGATAGTCAGTCCCCACAGTCCACACTGTGGACCAAAGGGAGTCACCTAGTCTTCAGGAGAAAACAAAAAGAGTTCCTAGCAGCTTTATCCCCAACAGTCCAAAATTGTGAGAACCCAATTTGTGAGGCCACAGTTGGGTCTTGACAGATGGAAATCTACACAGCCAAGAAAAAAACTGCCAAAGCATGAAACAGCATGTGTGGAACCCCCCTTTTTAGCCCCACGCCTCTTTTTCAGTTTAACCGCTTCTTTTGGCTTCTGTAAAATGCTTGGCTTAAAGATAACAGAAGCCAAACTGCAGTGACTCCATTTTGTTATCAGCTGCCTCAAACTATTGCAAGTCTCCTGTCACAAGGCAAAAATAAGCCCGGGTAGGTTAAGCCAGTCCACGCACAATAAGATAAGGCAAAAGCAGGGCCCTGCGATGAACAGTCAGCGTATTCCATTGTTCTGAGGACAGCCTCCACCAATGAGAACCTCCTAGTCACGCATGGGCTCCCCTGACCAATCAGGCGAACCCCCTCCCTCTCCTTGCTTCAACCCCAATAAAAGACTCGCCTCTCCTGAGTTCAGGGCTCTCAGTACAGATCCGCTGTGCTGGTGAGGTCTGACAGTCCAAGCCCGAATAAAGGCTCTTTGTTTTTGCATGCACTCCGGATTCCCTGGTGGTCTTTGGGGTCCGTGCTCTGGGCATTACACATGCACATATCTCCCAGAAGAACAAAGGCCTTCAGACACACAGAACACACCCCTAAGATTGGCTTTGGTGCTTTTCCATTCTGAGAACAGCCAGAACCAATTTTTTTTAAAAAAATATTTATTTATTTGCTTTAGTTGTGCACAATGCGTTTATTTGTACGTGGTGCTGAGGATCGAACCCGGGCCGCACACGTGCAAGGCGAGCACTCTTCCGCTGAGCCACAATCCCAGCCCCCCAATGTTTTTTAAATATTCTTTTTTAGTTGTAGTTGGTACAATATCTTTATTTATTTATTTTTATGTGGTGCTGAGGATCGAACTCAGTACTTCACACGTGCAAGGCAAGGGCTCTACCACTGAGCCCCAGCCCCAGTCCCCAGAACCAACCTTGAAGAGGACTCGAGGGGGACTGACATGGTGAAGGATCAGGGATATCCCCAGTGTGCTGAGATGTTCTCTTTCTGCTCTGCGAGGAGGCTGGGTGTGTGCACTCATCTATAAAAGTGTCCTGAGCCGGGCGTGGTGGCGCACGCCTGGAATCCCAGCACTTGGGAGGCTGAGGCAGGAGGATCGCGAGTTCAAAGCCAGCCTCAGCAATGGCAAGGCACTTAGCAACCCAGTGAGACCCTGTCTCTAATAAAATACAACAAAAAAAAAAAAAAAAAAAAAAAAATAAAAAAAAAAAAAAAAAAAAAAAAAAAAAAAAGGGCTGGGGATGTGGCCCAGGGGTCGAGTGCCCCTGAATTCAATCCCTGGTACAAAAAAACAAAAAAGTGTCCTGAGGGCTGGGGTTGTGGCTCAGCGGTAGAGCGCTCGCCTAGCACGTGCGCGGCCCAGGTTCGATCCTCAGCACCACGTAAAAATAAACACATTGCGTACAACTAAAACAAATAAATAAATATTTTTTTAAAAAAGTGTCCTGAGATAGGTACTGAAGACTCGCACCTTGTATTGGAGGAGTGTCATGTTCAATTTAGAAATTAAAAAAACACAAGCCGGGCCCGGTGGCGCACGCCTGTAATTCCAGCACTTTGGGAGGCTGAGGCAGGAGGATTGCAAGTTCAAAGCCAGCCTCAGCAATGGCGAGGCACTTAGCAACTCAGTGAGACCCTGTCTCTAATAAAATACAAAAAAAAAAAAAAAAGGGGGCTGGGGACGTGACCCAGTGGTCAAGGGCCCCTGAGTTCAATCCACGGTACCACAAAAAAAAAAAAAAAAGAAAGAAAGAAAGAAAGAAAGAAATTAAAAACACATACACAGATTATGATGAAGTACTGGAATTTTTGCCTTGCTTTTGATACTTATGTAGGAATTTTATTTTATCCTAGTTTTGGTAATCTTCAAAGGTAGCACAGACTTCCCTGAGTCCTCTAGGAGCTCCCCCATGCTGGCGCTCAGGCTGGGAGGTGGACACCGGGTGGGTGTCCCCACGCTGACCTCCTCCTGGGACAGCAACAGTCACTGGAGATGTCCTGTGGGTCCCACAGTTTCCCCCGATGTCCTTCCTCTGCTTCAAAATCTGCCCAGGACACCTCATCGCATGTGGACACCTCGTCCCCTTTGGCTCGCTGGGCTGTGGCACATTGTCGAACTGTCCTGTTTGGAAGACGCTGACCACAGCAGGTCAGGCGTTTGTGAAATGCCCCTAAATCCGCCAGCGTCTGATGTCACTCGCGGGGAGCCGGGAAACGTCAGGAGGAACCTGCAGGTGGCACCTACGTGAGGACATGAGCCAACGGAGCCAGCGGAGCAGGGCCAGCGCTTCTGGGAAAAGGGGGCACAGCGAGCTCACCACCCCCGATGGGCAAAGGTGAACCAAGGAGCTTGATTTTACAAGTTGCCGATTTCATTAAAGGTACCCAGAGCTTGCCTGACCATGAGGGGACCCGTTGGTTCGGCCAGGGCCCCCAAACCTTGCAGGCCTTCCCTGAACTTCCTGGGACACAGGGCACGTGCCCCGCTGTGACAGATGCTTGACCCCTCCCTCTCGTGTCTTCCCAAGTCCCCACCCAGGTTCCTGTTTCTTTCCCTGAGTGGGAGTGGACTCAGGCCGTGAGTTAGGGGTGGAATAAAGGCTGTGGAGCCAGCCGTCCTGGGCACTGAGGGACGGCGGTGACCATGAGTGACTTGAAGGAAGCGAGGGTGCAGCCGCTGGACCCCCTGGGTGAGGCTGGGCTGGGACTCGGGGAGCCTGAGGGCCACGGGCCAGCCCGGCAGGCTCTGACTGACGCTCTGCCCACACAGAGGAGGAGCTGGTGGCCAGCAGCTGGACACACTCCCCGAGAGACCGTGCCTCCCGGCTGCCCTCCAGGTTCAGCAGCACTGCAGGTGGGCAGGGGCAGGCCCGCGGAGGGCACAGGGCCTGCTGGGCGCTGGAGTCCTGGGAGGTGGAGGGCGGTGTCAGGGCCTGGGCTCCTGGGAGGCGGAGGCTCAGACCTGGAGGCTGCAGTCTGGGCTCCTGGGCTCCGGGGAGGTGGAAGCTGAGCCCCAGACTCCTGTGTCCTTGGAAGAGGCCCGGCCAGGCTGTCCCTGGACCAGGCTGAGGCAGGGACACTGGTGTGCTCCTCAGGATGCCTGGGCTCCAGCGGTGCCCTCCTGCTGCTGCAGCTGCTCTCCCTCACGGTCCTGGCTGGGCTCCTGGTGGCCGTCCTTGTGCAAGGTCAGCCCCTGGGGTTGGAGCTCTGTGGTCTGGCCCTCGGACCTGGGTGGCCAATCAGGAGGGAGGCAGATGGAATGCTGGGACGCGGCCCTCAGCAGGTTCTAGGGGTCTCCTCGGGCCCCCCACGGCTCTGGTGCAGGGAGGCGGGGGAGATCTCGGGCGGTCCTGGTCCCGCCTTCTCCTGGGTGCCAGAGTCCTCCTCTTCAAGAGCTGGCATTGAGGAAGGCCTGGGCTCTCAGACACCAGGCCCCTGGGGCCAGCGCAGGGCACGGCACACAGCAGGTGCTCAGCTCTGCGGTTCCTCCTCTCTTGGCACAGTCTCCAAGGCGCCCAGCTCCCAGGGACAGGAGCAGGAGCTGGCAAAGCAGAAGATGTACCAGGAGCTGACCCAGCTGAAGGCAGGAGTCGGTGAGCGACCAGCCACTGCGTCTCCCGGGGCCTCAGAGGGTCTCCATGTGGCCACACTTTGCATCAGTCACCAGCCCTCTCTGGGCCTCAGTTTCTCCATCTGTGAAATGGGACCACGGTGGCACTTGGTGCTCACAGGTGGCCGTGCACACAGTAGGCACTCCTGAGCTTGGAGCCCCTGCTTCTCCCAGGCTGGAGGAGATGGGACCAGGACTCTTGGGCGGGAGGGGCCCAGAGAGTGTGGAGGGGATGGTCACCCAGCTGCTGGGTCGTGTGAGGGCCCTGACCCTCCAGGCTTGAGGGTTGGGCAGACACGGGAACATGGCCTCCCAGTGTGGGCTAGCCTGACCCTCTCCCCAACAGACCGCCTGTGCCGCCCCTGCCCCTGGGACTGGACGTTCTTCAAAGGAAACTGTTATTTCTTCTCCAAGTCCCAACGGAAGTGGCACGACTCAGTCACTGCCTGCCAGGAAGAGGGGGCCCAACTTGTTGTCATCAAAAGTGCCGAGGAGCAGGTGTGTGGAGGGCCCCGTCCTGGTCTGGGCAGGCATCTGGCCACTGGCCACCTGGGAGGAGACAGTTGCTCAGACAGGGTTTCGGGGAGCAGGGGCCGCTTCCTCCATTGGAAGGGGAGGAGAAGGGCATGGATGGGGGTCCCAGGCAGCTCGCAAGGAGACTCACACAACGTCTGAACGTGCATGAATGCTTTGGGAAGCGCCTAAAGGGCGACTCCATTGGTGCGCTGGCCAGGGCTAACGGCGATAACGAGCGCTCAGGAGGTGTGGTGCCCATTTCCCTGGTGTAAATATTCCCCCCTCCAGCCCTGTGGTCGAGTCCCAGCTTCCCTGGGATTTCACTCAATGCAGAGCTGAAAAGAGGTGACGTGTGTGATTGGAAGGCTCTCAGGTTCCATCCAGTTCCACACATTAAACCCAGCCATGAGTCAATTCCTGTGGACAAGCTCAGAACCCAGCAGACAGGTAGACATGCCTCGTTACCAAGTGTGTGTGAGGAGGAGAGGCCAGCTGTGCACAGTCAGAGTGCACGTCAGGACACGTCTGCCCACAGGATATGGTTTTGAGAGCAACACAGACCTCCTGAACACAGACGGGCCCTGGAACACTGGAAGGCTGAAGGTCGGGCTGCAAGCAGAACTTCCCGTCAAGAGATTGGAGAGACTGCAGGTGGAAATGGGGGCAGAGGTCCCTCCTGACTCCTCCTCTCCCCCTCCAGAGCTTCCTGCAGCAGACTTCTAAGAGTAAAGGCAGCACCTGGATGGGGCTGTCTGACCTGAACCAGGAAGCCAAGTGGCACTGGGTGGATGGCTCGCCTCTGTTGCCAGGTAGGTAGGTGAGGGAACCTCAGGTCCGAAACTAGGGTTCTTTTTTTTTTAATATTTATTTAACAGTTGTACACAAGGTGGTTTAGAGCTGGGATTGGCTTCTGAGCGAACCGCTGAGGGTTTCTTGAGCTATCCTGGTGGTTCCCCCGCTCTCCCTGTTGCCGTCATTGTCCTGTGTTGGGGAAGGTGGTCTTCATCCCCACCTTCAGCTAGGAGGGCAGGTGCCTGAAGTTGCACTGTCAGGACTGCAGGGGAGCTCCCGAGTGGGTGGTGATTTAAGACCAGTGTTCTGGTGGGAAGCCTGAGGTCGCGGTGGGGGCCACCAGGTCTGGGGAGTACTGCCATTGAAAAGACAGCTTGCCATACTCACAGACCCCAAGAGAAGCAGCCAACCTGACACTACGAAGGACCCCCAGGGGAGGGACAAGAGCAGGCAGGATGCGCAGGGAGGAGCTGTGGGCAAGAGCCTTTATTGTGGTGCCCATGGGAGGGACCCTGTGAGGCGGGGCAGGTGGCCTCGGAATGGCCATCTTGAACCTTTTCAGTGGACTCTGGGAGGAGCTGTCCCTTGTTCCTGGTGCTTGGTCCTGGGATGGTTAGGGCAGGCGTACAGAGGCCCAGAGCCCACTGAGCACGGTGTGGGCAGTGTCCAGCGCAGACCCGTTGTTTTGTGTCTGAAAAATCACGGCCTCAGCATGGGGGCTACCAGGGTCAGGTCAAGGTCAGGTGATCCAGGCAAGTCACTACTGGGCGTCCACAAGCCGCGCCTGCCGTATGCATGCAGGGCAGGTTCGCGAGAGAGCATCAGACGTCCTGGAGCAGGGACTGTCCCTGGTGAGGGTTGTGGCTCACGGTGTGGCTGGATTTGCAGCCTCATGTACTGGAACCGAGGGGAGCCCAACAATGTGGGGGAGGAAGACTGTGCGGAGTTCTCTGGAGACGGCTGGAACGACGCCCAGTGTGATGCTGAGAGATTCTGGGTCTGCAAGAACGCCACGTCCTCCTGCTCCAACACCTGAGAGCCGGTCACTGCCGCCCGACAGGTGGTCCAGCGTGACCCCAGTCTGGTCTCCCCGTGCGTCATTCCTGGATCTTAGCAAAGCCCCGCCTCCCCGTCTTGGAGTCCTTGTCATCTAAGGGCTGGACTACTGGGGTCTTGCTTGGCTCTCTCCATTCCTCTTGGGCTTCGCAGTCGTGGTTCTGGTCCACCTCGATGGCTGAGTACCTGACCAGGTGTCTGATCCCTCAGGAGCTGGGGTGTTCCATTCACCTGCTCTGCCTTCCCCGGGGAGATCAGAGGGTTTGGGTGGCCAGGTGCAGCCGGGTGTCCCCCGCCCTCCGTCCCTGCACACCTTCCTTCCATCTGCCTCAACTTGCGTCCACCTCCCTGTGGCCCTTACCTGGGCACATTCCCTGGTTGCTGGAGCTCATCCTGCGGGCTGGGAAAGGACTCCCCAGTCAACAACCCAGGGAGGGGGCGCGGAGACGGAGCTGTATACAGACTCCGGAAGAGGGGAATGGGGCGGTTCCTCGGCTGGTGGACACGCGGCGGTGCTGGGGTGTGGCCCCTGGCGAGGGCAGAGACGCCCCGCACGAGTCTCCCGGTGCCTTCTCGTGAGCACCTATGCCGCGTGTCTGTTTCCGTCCTAATAAACCAGTAAGCGTTTTCTCCATCGACATCCTTTATAATAAACCTGTAAGTGCAAGCAAAGGGTGTTTCTGAGTTCCTGTGCGTCGATCTGGAGAGGGGCTTGTGCAAGCGAAGCCAGAGGGCTGGCCTGGCCCAGGCGTGACCAGCCCGGGCACCTCGAGGAGGGTGCCCCGGATACCTGAAGGAGGGTCATTCTGACGTGACCGACTTGAGGAATCTGACGTTCCCTCCTGGTGACTGGTGTCAGAACGGCAGGATTGCTTGGTGGGGAAAATTCTGCAGGCTCCCTGCCTCCAAGGATGGCCCCAAAGATGCTTCTCCATGAACAGCTTGTGTGCTGAATTCCATCGCCTTGACCCTCAAATCTCAACACAGTCTTATTTCTTTTGACTGACCCCAGTGTTTCCCGTTTTGCTGTCTCCCCCTTTTTTTTTTTCTTTTTTTTTGTGGTACCGCTTGTGCAAGTTATACAACCATTACGTTAGTCCTTGGCAGTCACACAGACCCTAAGAAAAATAGCAAGAATTAAGAATAAGCCGCCGGGCGCGGTGGTGCAAGAATAAGCCAGCCTCAGCAATGGCGAGGCACTTAGCAACTCAACACCATCTATATACAAAAAAGGCCACGTCTCCCCTGAGGTACCACAGAAAAAAAAAAAAAAAAAAAAAAGGGTCGCCATCTATACACGTCTCCCCAGGAGGGTCGCCTTAACCGCTCTCGGGGAGTCCCTTTCTCTGCCATGGCAGAAACTGTTATTTCTTCTCCAAGTCCCAACGGAAGTGGCACGACTCCGTCACCACCTGCCAGGAAGTGGGGGCCCAACCAGTCATCATCAAAAGTGATGAGGAGGGCTGGGGTTGTGACTCAGAGGTAGAGCACTCGCCTAGCACGTGCACGCGCCCAGGTTCAATCCTCAGTACCATGTAAAAATAAAAAGCATTGTGTACAACTTAAAAAAATAAATATTTTTTAAAAGAGTATTTAAGGAGCAGGTGCATGGAGGGCCCCGTCCTGGTCTGGGCAGGCATCTGGCCACTGGCCACCTGGGAGGAGACGGTTGGTCAGACAGGGTTTCGTGGAGCATGGGCTGCTTCCTCCATTGGAAGGGGAGGAGAAGGGCATGGATGGGGGGTCCCAGGCATTTCACAAAGAGACGCACACAAAGTCTGAAGATGCATGAATGCTCTGGGAATCACCTAAAGGGCCACTCCATTGGTGTGCTGCTGGCGAGGGCTAATGGCCTGCTCTCAGGGATAAGAAGCACTTTCAAGGTGTGTTGTCCACTTCCCTGGTTTTGAATATTCCCCCCCATGGTCAATTTCTAGGCAGGCATCATGTCACATGCCTATAATCCCAGTGGCTGGGGAGGCTGAGGCAGGAGGATTTTTGAGATCAAAACCAGCCTCAGCAACTTAAGCAGGCCCTAAATAACTCAGTGAGACCCTGTCTCTAAATAAAATACTGAAAAGAATGGGCTGGGGATGTGGCTCAGAGGTAAAGCACCCCGGTTTCAATCCCTGGTACAAAAAGAAGTGTGTTATTTCATACACAAGTGTTAGAGAATGTCCTGTCTTGTCTCAGTTACTGATTTCTAGTTGGATTCCATTACAATCAAAGAACATACTGATAGATAGGCTTGGGCCAATGGGCTACCTCCCCCATGGAAATTTCCATGAGAAGCAACCTGGTTTCATTTTCCCTGGGCAGGTGCCAATCGGCTTAAAGTTCACTCTGTTCCCCAGGCAGGAGCCAATCGGCTTAAAGGTTACCTTGTTCCCTGGGCAACGAGCCAATAGTGTTAAAGGTCGCTCTGGCACACACCCCCCACCAGAAATCCCCTTCTTAAAGCTCCTGCCTCCCCGGAGCTCAGACAAAACAACTCTACCATGCTGAGAGGAGGCAGCCCCTGCGACAGCTCCAGACTCACCGTCTCCAGCCCGATGGCGGCTACCTTAAAGCCGACAGCTCCAGAGACCACAGCCAGCCGGACCAGGTACCCACCTTTCCGTTCAGAGCTCACACACTCCCCTCTCTCCCTGTCTCTCCTCCTCCCACCAAGAGCTTGCACACTTCCCTCTCCCCTGTCTCCTCTCTCCCACCAGAGCTTGCACACTTCCCTCTCCCTGTCTCCTCTCTCCCACCAGAGCTTGCACACTTCCCTCTCCCTGACTCCTCTCTCCCCGTACTTCTTCTACCTCCGACCAGCCATAAAGGCTGGTGAAATAAACCTCTTGGCTGCAAGGTTGTCTCCAGTGTGATTTTTGCCCTTCACATACTCTATACAATTCCAAGCATTTAAATGTATTGAGGCCTGTTTATATCCCTGTACATCACCTACCTTGATGAATGCTGCCATGGAGAATGTGGAACTTGAGAAAGCTGTGTACTTTGTGTGCTCTATAGTTTGATATAGTGTGTGTGTGTGAGTGTGTGTGTGTGTGTGTGTGAGAGAGAGAGAGAGAGAGAGTACTTAATTTAAAAATTCAGTAAAACACAACACTGATTCATGATTTATATTTAGATTCTTAGTGAATTAGAAATGAAGTGAAATCTCCTTAACAATGGATTGTGTCCCTCAAGAACCCACAACAAAACACATTCCTACTGGAGAAATGCTGAACAGACCCATTGAAATCAGGAACAAGGGCTGGGGACGTAGTTCAGTTGGTAAGAGTGCTTGTCTCGCATGCACAAGGCCCTGGGTTCAATCCCCAGCACCACCAAAAAGAAAAAAAAAAAAAAAACAAGAATAAAAATGAAATCTGCAGTTCGAGAGAAAATACCTGCAACTCACATACCACACAAAGAACTTATTCCCAGAATACATTCATAACTCATTAAACGCAACCCATAATTTTCAAATGGGCAAAACTACAATCCAGCAACAGAAGAACACGTAACCCCATCATGCACAAAGGCTGCCTCTCTTGAGGCTTTAGGGAGTAGGAGGAAGCTTACCTAAGGAAGGAATCACATTCATGTATTTTAGATGCAAATGCCACACACAACCCAAAGGGGTCTGATAAACACACGAGCGCATATGCGCGTGCATACACACACACACACACACACACACACACTTCTTTTGCTTAGATTGGAAAAGAAGTGTAGGTAAAAATCACAGAAGGTCACTGTTTAAACTAAGCTCCTGCTCTAGGCCCTGACAGAGAAAGGAAAGCCAAAATAGAGTCACTTATGCTAATGTTCCTAGTCACCCAAGTGAAACTAAACCGTTTCTCTCTCTTTCTGAGAAGTCGCTGTTGGAGGAATGTGTGCCCAAGTTTACAGCCACGCTAGTTTCCATAGGCATGAAAATAAAGCTCTCCCCGCCTTAATGCTCACGCAGAAAAAGTGACCTGAAGTAGCCTCAAGTCTACCGGTCAGTCCTTCCTCTAGAGCTGTGGCTCCCGGTCTTTGGACTACAGGGAACGTAGCGTGGAAGGGACCAACCTGCTCTGTTGTGTTTCTGCTTCCCTCAGCCCTCCCTCTCTACACGACCAACTTCTTGGCTCTGAGGGTTAGAAAATCTGTCCTACTTTAAGCCGGGAGGGCTGCTGTGCTCCATAACGGAACGTGAAGCCAACGGAGATGAAATCGTGAGAACTTCTCCCTTGACAGAGGAAAGATCTTACGCGAATAATCTCAAGGAAGAGTCCAGTTGATCCCAAGCAAGCGCACAGAAGGAAATAACAAAGATAAGAAAGGGAGACGGCAAAATGGGAAACAGTGGGGTCAGTCAAAAGAAATAAAACTGTGTTGAGATTTGAGGGTCAAGGCGATGGAATTCAGCACACAAGCTGTTCATGGAGAAGCATCTTTGGGGCCATCCTTGGAGGCAGGGAGCCTGCAGAATTTTCCCCACCAAGCAATCCTGCCGTTCTGACACCAGTCACCAGGAGGGAACGTCAGATTCCTCAAGTCGGTCACGTCAGACTGACCCTCCTTCAGGTATCCGGGGCACCCTCCTCGAGGTGCCCGGGCTGGTCCACACTTGGGCCAGGCCAGCCCTCTGGCTTCGCTTGCACGACCCCCCTCTCCAGATCGACGCACAGGAACTCAGAAACACCCAATGCTTGCACTTACAGGTTTATTATAAAGGATGTCGATGGAGGAAACGCTTACTGGTTTATTAGGACGGAAACAGACACGCACCGTACATAGGTGCTCACGAGAAGGCACCGGGAGACTCGTGCGGGGCGTCTCTGCCCTCGCCAGGGGCCACACCCCAGCACCGCCGCGTGTCCACCAGCCGAGGAACCGCCCCATCCCCCTCTTCTGGAGTCTGTATACAGCTCCGTCTCCGCGCCCCCTCCCTGGGTTGTTGACTGGGGAGTCCTTTCCCAGCCCGCAGGATGAGCTCCAGCAACCAGGAACGTCCCCAGGTAAGGGCCACAGGGAGGTGGACGCAAGTTGAGCAGATGAAGGAAGGTGTGCAGGGACGGAGGGCAGGGGACACCCCGGCTGCACCTGGCCACCCAAACCCTCTGATCTCCCCGGGGAAGGCAGAGCAGGTGAATGGAACACCCCAGCTCCTGAGGGATCAGACACCTGGTCAGGTACTCAGCCATCGAGGTGGACCAGAACCACGACCGTGAAGCCCAAGAGGACTGGAGACAGCCAAGGAAGGACCCCAGTAGTCCAGCCCCTTAGATGACAAGGACTCCAAGACGGGGAGGCGGGGCTTTGCTAAGATCCAGGAATGACACACGGGGAGACGGAGACTGGGGTCACACTGGACCACCTGTTGGGCGGCAGTGACCGGCTCTCAGGTGTTGGAGCAGGAGGATGTGGCGTTCTTGCAGACCCAGAATCTCTCAGTGTCACACTTGGCGTCGTTCCAGCCGTCCCCAGTGAACTCCGCACAGTCTTCCTCCCCCACATTGTTGGGCTCCCCTCGGTTCCAGTACGTGAGGCTGCAAATCCAGCCACACTGTGACCACAAGCCTCACCAGGGACAGTCCCTGCTCCAGGACGTCTGATGCTCTCTCGCGCACCTGCCCTGCATGCATACGGCAGGCGCGGCTTGTGGACGCCCAGTAGTGACTTGCCTGGATCACCTGACCTTGACCTGACCCTGGTAGCCCCCATGCTGAGGCCGTGATTTTTCAGACACAAAACAACGGGTCTGCGCTGGACACTGCCCCACACCGTGCTCAGTGGGCTCTGGGCCTCTGTACGCCTGCCCTAACCATCCCAGGACCAAGCACCAGGAACAAGGGACAGCTCCTCCCCAGAGTCCACTGAAAAGGGTTCAAGATGGCCATTCCGAGGCCACCTGCCCCGCCTCACAGGGTCCCTCCCGTGGGCACCACAATAAAGGCTCTTGCCCACAGCTCCTCCCTGCTCATCCTGCCTGCTCCTGTCCCTCCCCTGGGGGTCCTTCGTAGTGTCAGGTTTGGCTGCTTCTCTTGGGGTCTGTGAGTATGGCAAGCTGTCTTTTCAATGGCAGTACTCCCAGACCTGGTGCCCCCCACCGCGACCTCAGGCTTCCCACCAGAACACTGGTCTTAAATCACCACCCACTCGGGAGCTCCCCCTGCAGTCCTGACAGTGCAACTTCAGGCACCTGCCCTCCTAGCTGAAGGTGGGGATGAAGACCACCTTCCCCAACACAGGACAATGACGGCAACAGGGAGAGCGGGGGACCCACCAGGATAGCTCAAGAACCCCAGTTTCGGGGGCTGGGATTGTGGCTCAGCGGTAGAGCGCTCGCCTAGCACGCGCGCGGCCCGGGTTCAATCCTCAGCACCACGTAAAAATAAACACATTAATAAACTCATTGTGTACAACTAAAAGCAAATAAATAAATATTAAAAAAAAAAGAACCCTAGTTTTCGGAAGCCACCCCACTCTACCACCTGCCTGTTCCCTCACCGAGGACCTACCTGGGCAACAGAGGCGAGCCATCCACCCAGTGCCACTTGGCTTCCTGGTTCAGGTCAGACAGCCCCATCCAGGTGCTGCCTTTACTCTTAGAAGTCTGCTGCAGGAAGCTCTGGAGGGGGAGAGGAGGAGTCAGGAGGGACCTCTGCCCCCATTTCCACCTGCAGTCTCTCCAATCTCTTGACGGGAAGTTCTGCTTGCAGTCCGACCTTCAGCCTTCCAGTGTTCCAGGGCCCGTCTGTGTTCAGGAGGTCTGTGTTGCTCTCATAACCATATCCTGTGGGCAGACGTGTCCTGACGTGCACCCTGACTGTGCACAGCTGGCCACTCCTCCTCACACACACTTGGTAACGAGGCATGTCTACCTGTCTGCTGGGTTCTGAGCTTGTCCCACAGGAATTGACTCATGGCTGGGTTTAATGTGTGGAACTGGATGGAACCTGAGAGCCTTCCAATCACACACGTCACCTCTTTTCAGCTCTGCATTGAGTGAAATCCCAGGGAAGCTGGGGACTCGACCACAGGGCTGGAGGGGGGAATATTTACACCAGGGAAATGGGCACCACACCTCCTGAGCGCTCGTTATCGCCGTTAGCCCTGGCCAGCGCACCAATGGAGTTCGCCCTTTAGGCGCTTCCCAGAGCATTCATGCACATTCAGACGTTGTGTGAGTCTCCTTGCGAGCTGCCTGGGACCCCCCATCCATGCCCTTCTCCTCCCCTTCCAATGGAGGAAGCGGCCCCTGCTCCCCGAAACCCTGTCTGAGCAACTGTCTCCTCCCAGGTGGCCAGTGGCCAGATGCCTGCCCAGACCAGGACGGGGCCCTCCACACACCTGCTCCTCGGCACTTTTGATGACAACAAGTTGGGCCCCTCTTCCTGGCAGGGCAGTGACTGAGTCGTGCCACTTCCGTTGGGACTTGGAGAAGAAATAACAGTTTCCTTTGAAGAACGTCCAGTCCCAGGGGCAGGGGCGGCACAGGCGGTCTGTTGGGGAGAGGGTCAGGCTAGCCCACACTGGGAGGCCATGTTCCCGTGTCTGCCCAACCCTCAAGCCCTGGAGGGTCAGGGCCCTCAGCACCTGGGTGACCATCCCCTCCACACTCTCTGGGCCCCTCCCACCCAAGAGTCCTGGTCCCATCTCCTCCAGCCTGGGAGAAGCAGGGGCTCCAAGCTCAGGAGTGCCTACTGTGTGCACGGCCACCTGTGAGCACCAAGTGCCACTGTGGTCCCATTTCACAGATGGAGAAACTGAGGCCCAGAGAGGGCTGGTGACTGAAGCAAAGTGTGGCCACATGGAGACCCTCTGAGGCCCCGGGAGACGCAGTGGCTGGTCGCTCACCGACTCCTGCCTTCAGCTGGGTCAGCTCCTGGTACAACTTCTGCTTTGCCAGCTCCTGCTCCTGTCCCTGGGAGCTGGGCGCCTTGGAGACTGTGCCAAGAGAGGAGGAGCCGCAGAGCTGAGCACCTGCTGTGTGCCGTGCCCTGCGCTGGCCCCAGGGCCTGGTGTCTGAGAGCCCAGGCCTCCCTCAATGCCAGCTCTTGAAGAGGCGGACTCTGGCACCCAGAGAAGGCGGGACCAGGACCGCCCGAGATCTCCCCCACCTCCCTGCACCAGAGCCGTGGGGGGCCCGAGGAGACCCCTAGAACCTGCTGAGGGCCGCGTCCCAGCATTCCATCTGCCTCCCTCCTGATTGGCCACCCAGGTCCGAGGGCCAGACCACAGAGCTCCAACCCCAGGGGCTGACCTTGCACAAGGACGGCCACCAGGAGCCCAGCCAGGACCGTGAGGGAGAGCAGCTGCAGCAGCAGGAGGGCACCGCTGGAGCCCAGACATCCTGAGGAGCACACCAGTGTCCCTGCCTCAGCCTGGTCCAGGGACAGCCTGGCCGGGCCTCTTCCAAGGACACAGGAGTCTGGGGCTCAGCTTCCACCTCCCCGGAGCCCAGGAGCCCAGACTGCAGCCTCCAGGTCTGAGCCTCCGCCTCCCAGGAGCCCAGGCCCCGACACCTCGCCCTCCACCTCCCAGGACTCCAGGCCCAGCAGGCCCTGTGTCCTCCGCGGGCCTGCCCCTGCCCACCTGCAGCGCTGCTGAACCTGGAGGGCAGCCGGGAGGCACGGTCTCTCGGGGAGTGTGTCCAGCTGCTGGCCACCAGCTCCTCCTCTGTGTGGGCAGAGCGTCAGTCAGAGCCTGGCAGGTGAGGCCCAGGCCTGGCCCGTGGCCCTCATGCTCCCCGAGTCCCAGCCCAGCCTCACCCAGGGGGTCCAGCGGCTGCACCCTCGCTTCCTTCAAGTCACTCATGGTCACCGCCGTCCTTCAGTGCCCAGGACGGCTGGCTCCACAGCCTTTATTCCACCCCTAACTCACGGCCTGAGTCCACTCCCACTCAGGGAAAGAAACAGGAACCTGGGTGGGGACTTGGGAAGACACGAGAGGGAGGGGTCAAGCATCTGTCACAGCGGGGCACGTGCCCTGTGTCCCAGGAAGTTCAGGGAAGGACTGCAAGGTTTGGGTCCCTGGCCGAACCAACGGGTCCCCTCATGGTCAGGCAAGCTCTGGTGCTTTTTTTTTTTTTTGGTACCATGGATTGAACTCAGGGCCACTCGCTCACTGGGCCACATCCCCAGCCCTGTTTTGTAATTTTTTAAAATATTTATTTATTTGCTTTTAGTTGTACACAATGCGTTTATTTTTACGTGGTTCTGAGGCTCGAACCCCAGCTGCGCACGTGCCTGGTGAGCGCTCTACCGCTAAGCCACAACCCCAGCCCCCTGTTTTGTATTTTATTTAGAGACAGGGTCTCACTGGCTTGCTAAGTGCCTCGCCCTTCGCTGAGGCTGGCTTTGAACTCGCCATCCTCCTGCCTCAGCCTCCCAAGTGCTGGGATTCCAGGTGTGAGCCACCGCGCCCAGCGCTCTGTCCGGGTGCTTTTAATGAAATTGGTAACTGGTGAATGTAAGCGACTTTGCTCAACTTCGCCCATCTGGTGGCGGTAAGTTAGCAGTACCCCCCCCCCGCCCACCCCCCTCCCGTCTTCCCAGAAATGCTGGTCCTGGCTTGGCTGCCTCCGTTTGCTGATGTGCTCACTTTGAGTGCTCTCCGAGGACTTGTGACTCGGGCTGAGTCATCATTGCTTCTGTGTATTGAATGCCAGCTGTCGTCAGGGACTTTTCCTTTTTTGTTAATTTTTTTCTACTTATTTAGACATGACAGTGGAATGCATTGTGGCACATCATTCATCAGTGGAGTATAGCTTCTCATCCTCTGGTTGTCCATGACGTAGAATCACGCACCAGCCATGTCATCACATGTGCACATGGGGTCCTAATGTCCGATTTAGTCCCCTGCTTTTCCCACCCCCTGGCCCCCTCCCCTCCCTTCACTCCCCTCTGTCTAATCCAAAGTGCTTCTGCGGGTCTGCAGCACTCCTGCTTATTGTGAGTTAGCATCCGCAGATCAGAGAAAACATTCAGCCTTCGGTTTTTTGGACTGGCTTATTTCGCTTAGCATGATATTCTCCAGCTCCATGCATTTACTGGCAAATCCCATAATTTCATTCTTCTTCCAAGCTAAGTAATATTCCATTGTATATATAGACCACATATTCTTTATCCATTCATCTATTGAAGGGCATCTAGGTTGGTTCCATAGTTCAGCTATTATGAATTGCGCTGCTCTAAAACCCTGATGTGGCTTTGTCACTGTAGTATGCTGATTTTAAGTCCTTTGGGTATAGATCGAGGAGTGCAATATGCTGGGTCAAATGGTAGCTCCGTTACAAGTTTTTCTGAGGAATCTCCATACTGCTTTCCATAATTTGCTTTCCCACCATTTTAAAATATTTATTTATTTGCTTTTAGTTGTACACAATGCGTTTTTTTTTTACGTGGTTCTGAGGCTCGAACCCCAGCTGCGCACGTGCTAGGTGAGCGCTCTACCGCTAAGCCACAACCCCAGCCCCCTGTTTTGTATTTTATTTAGAGACAGGGTCTCACTGGCTTGCTAAGTAAGTGCCTCGCCCTTGCTGAGGCTGGCTTTGAACTCGCCATCCTCCTGCCTCAGCCTCCCAAGTGCTGGGATTCCAGGTGTGAGCCACCGCGCCCAGCGCTCTGTCCGGGTGCTTTTAATGAAATTGGTAACTGGTGAAGTAAGCGACTTTGCTCAACTTCGCCCATCTGGTGGCGGTAAGTTAGCAGTACCCCCCCCCGCCCCACCCCCCTCCCGTCTTCCCAGAAATGCTGGTCCTGGCTTGGCTGCCTCCGTTTGCTGATGTGCTCACTTTGAGTGCTCTCCGAGGACTTGTGACTCGGGCTGAGTCATCATTGCTTCTGTGTATTGAATGCCAGCTGTCGTCAGGGACTTTTCCTTTTTTGTTAATTTTTTCTACTTATTTAGACATGACAGTGGAATGCATGTGTGGCACATCATTCATCATGGAGTATAGCTTCTCATCCTCTGGTTGTCCATGACGTAGAATCACACCAGCCATGTCATCACATGTGCACATGGGGTCCTAATGTCCGATTTAGTCCCCTGCTTTTCCCACCCCCTGGCCCCCTCCCCTCCCTTCACTCCCCTCTGTCTAATCCAAAGTGCTTCTGCGGGTCTGCAGCACTCCTGCTTATTGTGAGTTAGCATCCGCAGATCGGAGAAAACATTCAGCCTTCGGTTTTTTTGGGACTGGCTTATTTCGCTTAGCATGATATTCTCCAGCTCCATGCATTTACTGGCAAATCCCATAATTTCATTCTTCTTCCAAGCTAAGTAATATTCCATTGTATATATAGACCACATATTCTTTATCCATTCATCTATTGAAGGGCATCTAGGTTGGTTCCATAGTTTAGCTATTATGAATTGCGCTGCTCTAAACACTGATGTGGCTTTGTCACTGTAGTATGCTGATTTTAAGTCCTTTGGGTATAGATCGAGGAGGGCAATAGCTGGGTCAAATGGTAGCTCCGTTACAAGTTTTCTGAGGAATCTCCATACTGCTTTCCATAATTTGCTTTCCCACCAGCAATGTATAAGTGTACCTTTTTTCCCACATCCTCGCCAACATTTATTACGGCTTGTGTTCTTGATAATTGCCTTTACTGACAAGAGTAAGATGGAATCTCAGTGTAGTTTTTTTTTTTAATTTATTTATTTACTTTAGTTGTACACAATGCAGTGCATTTGTGTTTATGTGGTGCTGAGGGTCGAACCCGGGCCGCACATGTGCGAGGCGAGCGCTCTGCCGCTGAGCCACAACCCCAGCCCTCTCAGTGTAGT
The DNA here is from genome assembly GCA_025594165.1 of Tamias sibiricus. Taxonomy (NCBI): domain Eukaryota; kingdom Metazoa; phylum Chordata; class Mammalia; order Rodentia; family Sciuridae; genus Tamias; species Tamias sibiricus. The sequence continues at coordinate 5,869,793 of CM046673.1, forward strand.
TTTGATTTGCATTTCTCTAATCGCTAGAGATGTTGAACATTTTTTCATATATTTGTTGATCAATTGTATTTCTTCTTTTGGGACGTATCATTCAGGGACTTTTCTAACTACTTTACGTACTCATTCTTTAACCTCCCAACCCCATAGTAGATGGTCTGCTGTCTGTTTTTACAAAGGTGGGCTGCGGGGCCACAGTCACATGGCTGGTTAATGATGAAGCTGGGATATGAACCCAGAGAGTCTGCCTTCACACTCTACACTGTAAATCAAGGAGAGTCAAATTGTCCCAAGGAAGAAAACCAAGTCTCCCAGAAACTTTATTCAGAATTAGTCCAAACTGAAAAACCCAAGTGGTCACCAGTAGATAAATGGGGGGGGGGGGGAAGCAATATATTCACAGAGTGGAATACTATACAGCAATTAAAAAGCAGTCTACTGAGCCATGTGGGTACACATATGAGCCTCCCAAAAAAGTGCAAGAACCAGAACATAAAGTGTATTATTACTATAAGATTTTATTTTCTATGGATTTCAATAACAGTAGTAGAAATAATCTTTTCTAAAAAAATATTTTTTTTAGTTATCAATGGACCTTTATTTTATTTATTTATTTATTTATTTATTTATTTATTTATTTATATGTGGTGCTGAGAATCAAACTCAGTGCCTCGCACATGCTTGGCAAGTGTTCTACCACTGAGCTACAACCCCAGTCCTTAGAAATAATCTTTGATGAGATAAGGGGGTCACCAGAGGGCTAAGTGGGAACTGACCAGAAGGGATGTAAGGAAGTGCTGGAAATGTTCTCTGTTTGGATCTGAGAGGTGGCCACACGGGTGTCCTCGTCTATAAAAGTGTTTTGACCTGCATACTTAAGGCTTGAGCATTGTGTTGTGTGCTTTATAGCTCAGGCTAAAGATGGCAGATACATTAGTCAGGCGTGGTGGCGCACACCTCTCATCCCAGCACTTGGGAGGCTGAGGCAGGAGGATCGCGAGTTCAAAGCCAGCCTCAGCGATGGCGAGGCACTTAGCAACTCAGTGAGACCCTGTCTGTAATAAAATTCAAAACAGGGCTGAGGATGTGGCCCAGTGGTTGAGTGCCCCTGAATTCAATCCCCGGTATCCCCCCCCCCAAAAAAAAAAAAAAAAAAAAAAGAAGATGGCAGATACATGGGTGCATGGTGACCAAGAGCGAGGGTTTCTTCTCTTCTTCATCGTTTAATAAAATGGTTAAACTAATCATTTATTTTTAAATAAACGATTAAGCAGATTTAGATTTGTGGCCGAGGTTTCCAATCCTCATTTCATCCAGGTTCCCCTGATGGTGACCTTCTACACAGCAAGAAGTGACCGCCACAGCAAATCACCCACATGGGCTGCTGAGTGAGGCCAAGTGCAGAGGAAGCCACGCCCGTCCGGGGAGGGGGGGCACTGTCTCCCCGGCCGTTCCTCCTCTGCTCCCGAGTCCCATCAGGAAAGCTACATCATGTTCAGACTTCTCATCCCTTCAGGGCTTTCGGGGCTGACGGTTTCTCTGACTTTGATTTTGACTCCCTTGCCATCTGAGGACTACAGTCGGGTATTTTGCAGAACATCCTTGATTTGTTAGTGTCTGGTATTTTTTTGGAGGTGAAGTGCTGCTCTCCTCCCTTCTGCAGTTCAGGAGGAGGCATCGATTTGGAAGCTTGGTGATGCGGCTCAGATGAGGTCTGCCACGTTTCTTCACAGTTACATCACACTCAGTTCATCTTTCTTGACACTTCTATAAACAGCATGAGAAAACTGACTATGAGATCACATAAACCATTTAGAGCAGAAAACCCACCTTAGTATCTCAATGCACTGAATGCAAGCATTCGGTAAAACTCAAAACTGATTCATGATTTATATATTTTTTTTTATTTTTTAAAAATATTTATTTATTTGCTTTAGTTGTACACAATGTGTTTATTTTTATGTGGTGCTGAGGATCGAACCTGGGCCACGCACGTGCTAGGCGAGCACTCTGCCGCTGAGCCACAATCCAGCCCCCATGATTTATATTTTTATTAAACATTTTTATTTAAAAATTATAGTCAATTAGAAATGGAATGAAATACCCAGTGGCTTGGGAGGCTGAGGCAGGAGGATTGTAAGTTCAAAGCCAGACTCAGCAACTTAGTGAGGCCCTAAGCAACTCAAAAAGACCCTGTCTCTAAATAAAATGTAAAACAGGGCTGGGGATGTGACTCAGTGGTTAAGTGCCCCTAGGTTCAATCCCTGGTATAAGAAAAGGGGGGGGAGGAGAGGGGGGGGAGAGAGAGAGAAGGAAAGGAAAGGAAAGAAGGAAGGAGGGAGGGAGGGAGGGAGGGAAGGAAGGAAGGAAGGAAGGAAGGAAGGAAGAAGGAAGGAAGGTAGAAAAGGTCCTTAACTGATAGTGGTGTCCATCAGGAACCCACAGCCAACCTCTTCCTACAGGAGAAACTTTAAAACTATTTCCATTGACATTGAAAAGAAGAATAAAGTGAAAAAACCAAAGACTAGAAGAAAATACTTGGAAATCATGTATCATACTGATTTCATATCCAGAGTATATGCACAACTCCTAAAACCCAAGAAGAATATAACACACCTAGTTTTTAAATGAGAAAAAGCACAACTCAAGAACAGAAAAATAAATAGCCCAAATCAAATAATAGATAAAAGACTTGAATGCACTTGTCTCCAAAGATGATACACAAATAGCCAGTGAACCCATGAAAACGTGCTTCAACATAGTTCATCACTAGGGAAATGCATAACAGAATCACAACTAGCCAGGCGTGGTGGCGCACGCCTGTAATCCAGCACCTGAGAGGCTGAGGCAGGAGGATCGCGAGTTCAAAGCCAGCCTCAGCAATGGCGAGGCACTTAGCAACTCAGTGAGACCCTGTCTCTAAATAAAATACAAAAAAGGGTTGAGGATGTGGCCCAGTGGTCGAGTGCCCCTGAGTTCAATACCTGATACCAAAAAAAAAATCACAACAAGGGCTGGGCTTGTGGCTCAGTGGTAGAGCACTTGCCTAGCAGGCATGAGGCACTGGGTTCTATCCCTAGCACCACATAAAAAAAACTAAATAAATAAAATAAAGGTATGTATTGATCTACAACTAAAAATATTTTTTAAAAAATCACAATCATTGTGGCTCAATGTAGAGCGCTTGCCTAGCACGTGGGCGACCCGGGTTCGACTCACACCACGTACAAATAAAACGCATTGAATAAAACACATTGTGTACAACCAAAAGCAAATAAATAAAAATATTAAAAAAAAATCACAATGAGATATCATCTTGTACTCACAGATGAAGCTATAAAAATAACAAAATTACAAATTTTGGAAGAATGTGGAGAAATTTGACCCTTTGTAGAGTGTTACTGGGGAAGTAAAATGGTGGAAAACATAAGTCAATTTCTCAAGAAATCACAAATAGAATTGCCACATCATCCAGCAATCACAATTCTACGCATATAGCTGATAAAGCAAAAATTCAAAGATATTTTTGTTTACCCATGTCCATAACAGCATTATTCACAACAACCAAAATAAGGAAGCAGCCCAGAGTCTGTCAACAGATATGTAGAATCATGAATGTGGGATGCAGCTAAGGTAGTGACGAGAGGGAAATTCATAGCACTAAAATGCTTTTGTACTAGGCCTGAATCAACAGGACTACAAAACAACATGGAACCACTCATGCTAAAGTTCCTCCTCATGAAGCTGAAATTAAAGTGTTTTTCTAAGCTGCCAAGAAATCAATATTAGAAAGATAAAGGCCAAATTTTTAAACAGGCTAGTTTTCAATAGATAGGATATGGAAGTTCCCTCTGCCTTAATGCTTACACAAAAATGGGCACCTGAAGGAATCTCATGTAAGCTAATCATGAGTCCTCTGTTGTCCGGTCTCCCTGTCCCCACTTTAGGAGGAATCCTGCTGGACATGAGCAACACGCTCTGTTGTTTTGTCTGCTTCCCTCCCGCCCCTCTCGGTCCATGCAACCAACCCGCGCCGCTTTTGCCGTCAGAACACAAACTTTACTCACGAACTGGAGAGTTACAGGATTCTAGAATCAACGGAAAGCTAACAAAATCTTTCAATCCAATGGTCTAATTTTATCCTTGATAGAGGAAAGAATCTAGAATCAGTAGTTTAACTTCCTTCCTCAAGAAACTTAAAAAAAAAAAAAAAAAAAAAAAAAAAAGGGAAAATCAAACCAAAAGCAAGTCTGGGGGCTGCGGTAGAGTGGTGGGGCGCTTGCCTAGCATGTGTGAGGCACTGGGTTCGAGTCTCAGCACCACATGTAAATTAAAAAAATAAAGGTACATTGACAACTAAAAAAAAAAAAAAAAATTAAGGGCCGGGCGCGGTGGCGCACGCCTGTAATCCCAGCACTTGGGAGGCCGAGGCAGGAGGATCGCGAGTTCAAAGCCAGCCTCAGCCATGGCGAGGCACTTAGCAACTCAGTGAGACCCTGTCTCTAATAAAATACAAAAAAAGGGGTGGGGGTGTGGCCCAGTGGTCGAGTGTCCCTGAGTTCAATCCCCGGTACCAAAAAAAAAAAAAAAAAAAAGAGGAAAAAAAAGCAAGGCTGATGGAGGAAAGGTAAGAGGGGAAATCAGTGGAAGCTCTTGAGACTGACAGCTGATAAGACGTGATTTAACATGCCCGTTGCTTGTAAAGGAGCCTGTTGGATAAGATTCAGGCTGGCAGGCCATACCCCCAGGCGCCTTCCAGGAAGTGCCCAACTCTCGCGAGAATTCACCTTTGGCGGGCTCCGAGTCCCCACCCTTCCTGATCCTGGGAATACTCGCCTCTCCCGGGAATTCGACCCTGGGCGGGCTCTCCCTTTCTGAGCCAATCCGGACCATACAAGTCACGCTCCCGCCCCTCCGTACTTAAGCCCGGCTTGTCTAGAACTCCCTCTTTTTTCACCGTCGTCCTCTCACCGGCTCTCCCCTTCCCGTTCCCCTTTCTCTTTCTCCCTTTCCCTCTTCCTCCCCTTCACCCCTTCCCTTAATAAATCCCCCCTTTTCTACAAGGCGGTCCCGGTGTGGTTCTTGCCCATCAGAGCCCCCTTGGGGTCAACATGGCTGTGTCCCAGGCAGGGGTCTTCTAGGAAACCAAGGCGCCATGGTAGCCCTTTCCCACAGTTCTTGTGATTGCACTGGAAAGATTTCAGACATGCTCCCCAGAGGAGGGCATGAGTCCTCTCAGAGGGGACAGAGAGGGAGTGGCCCTCCTGCCTTCCAGGTTTACTGGTGTGTGTGTGGTGGGAGTGGGGGGGTCCCCAGGAAGTCTCCAGAGAGTTCTCCCAGGTCTCCTTTTGACGGACTGTTAGCGCAAAATGACTGAGCTGGGTGCAAACTTCATGAATCAGCAGTCTTTATTTAACAGTGGAGTCACGCCTCCGCCGGACTCCCTTTCTTGATGAACAATGAGCCACTGGCCAAAGGTGGAGTCTATACTTACAGGTATTATACTGAGAGGTGACTTAATGGTGGACAGAGCATGTCACTTTGGGCCCTCAGGAAACAGGTTTGTGAGAATTTGAAATTTGCATTTACTGGGCACTATTTTGACTTGGGGAAGAATGGAGGGTCTGGGTCAGAGTTCAGTGCTTATCTCTTTCTCTTCAGGGTCCTATTGTACTGTCACTGGGAAAGGATTTATTTGGGGAGGGGTCAATGCTTTGGTTTCCTCCCAGAGACTGCCACTCTAGGCTGGGTGGATATCTCCTTCCCAGGGATGGTCTTGTCACTGGATGATGTTATCTTTCTTCTCAGGGATAGTCCTGTCACTAGGAAAGGACATATTGGGAAAGGAACCATGTAATCAATGTGTTGTCTTCTTCCTCACTCCCTCTTCCCAGGCCACACTATTTTGGGGTTGGTCATTTTCCATATTTTTCAAAAATATTTATTTATTTGCTTTAGTTGTACACAATGCAATGCATTTATGTTTACGTGGTGCTGAGGATCGAACCCGGGGCCGCGCACGCCCTAGGCGAGCGCACTACCGCTGAGCCACAACCCCAGCCCCATTTTCCACATCTTACACTGACATCATAGGAACTGCATGGAGGGCCTCCAAGGGAGGCTGGCTGGAGCTCAGGGAGTGGAGTTTTTTTTTTTTTTTTTTTTTTTTTTTTTTTTTTGGTACTGGGGATTGAACTCAGGGGCACTCAACCCCTGGGCCACATCCCCAGCCCTTTTTTGTATTTCATTAGAGACAGGGTCTCACTGAGTTGCTAAGTGCCTCGCCATTGCTGAGGCTGGCCTTGAACTCGCGATCCTCCTGCCTCAGTCTCCCAAGTGCTGGGATGACAGGCGTGCGCCACCACACCCGGCAAAAGGGCTCATGTTGAATTAACAAGACACCCTGATCACGCCAAAACCCAAAGACCAAAGAGGTTTTTTATGATGCCACAAGAACGGAACAGGCATGGTTAGAGGGAAATGACCAGCAGAGGAGGTCTGGCAGGGCCATGGCTGACCGTATGGGGCACTCAGGAGCCTGAATGGACCTTCGGTATGTCCCCATGTTGGCCCAACATGGGCAGACTGTCCTTGTCCCACAACCCTGTGAGCCACACCAGGAGGGAGGCAAACCTCGGAGAAGGCAGCTCCCTGTAGCAGAGTCCAGACAGGAAGGGGCCAACAGGTAAACAGGTAAACACAAAAGGGGCTGACAGGTATGAGAGACAGAAAGTCCCGCGGTCCATTTTCATAATATGATATTTGGCCTTCATTGGGATAGAAGATGCAATGGTAGCCATTTTAACAGAGCCCTTCCCTTTGCCCACCCCAATTTTAAAGTGGGCCAATCATGTAGATCATGACCCTAAGCTCCTCCTATCAGAGCTAGGGGTGGAGCTTCCCGAGGGATAAAAACCGGTGGACTGCCCCCCCACACCCCCCCCCAGCGTGCTTCTTGCCAGACTTTGTCAGCAGCGCTTTGCGGTAGCACTAGCACGTGCTTCTGCAGAAGTGAAGCTTGCCTTGCTTCCAAGCACGGGTTTGACTCCTGGCAGGGCTCCGGTATTTCTAACACAGGGGCAGCACCTCCTTGATTGACAGGGGGAATGAATTCCCAGGTCCTTCCAGTCTTGAAGGATGAGCTACAGCAACAAAGGAAAGTTCCCCGGGCAGAGGGGTGCAGGGGAGGCGATGGAAGTAGAGTGGAGGAGGGAAGTCGTTTAGAGTCCCAGGGGAGGTGGCAGCACCCACACATGGCCATGCGAACCCTGTGGTCTCAGCAAGGAAGGTGGTGCATTAAAGGACACACCCAGTCACTGAGTGCATCTCACACCTGTCACTATATTAAACTGGACCAGGGCCACTTCTTTAGGAGTTGTCCTTGGCACTTATTGTCACTTTCTCCTTCCACAAAGGGTTTCCCCTCCCTGATCTGCTCATAAGTGTCAGTTTCCCTCCCTTGGTCCAGCGTTCCAACTTTTTTTTTTTTTTTTTTTTTTTGGTACTAGGGATTGAACTCAGGGGCACTCGACCCCTGGGCCACATCCCCAGCCCTTTTTTGTATTTTATTAGATATTTTATTAGAGACAGGGTCTCACTGAGTGGCCAAGTGCCTCGCCATGGCTGAGGCTGGCTTTGAACTCACGATCCTCCTGCCTCAGCCTCCCAAGTGCTGGGATTACAGGCGTGCGTGCGTTCTAACTTCTGAAGGAAAGCAACCCCCACCCCGATGAATGGTCATGATGTTAATTGCTGAAAAATCTTGCTTTAGATTTACAGAACCCAAAACACCTGGCGACCTTTGTGAAGTCAGTCCTTACGCTTTATTCTATACATCAATGAACACAAATCATGTAAATGTCTTCAACTTGCAGAAGAGTAATCTGTACGTTTCAATAAAAGAAGCATCCATAAGCAGGACGCGGTGGCGCACGCCTGTCATCCCAGCACTTGGGAGGCTGAGGCAGGAGGATCGTGAGTTCAAAGCCAGCTTCAGCAATGGCGAGGTGCTAAGTAACTCAGTGAGACCCTGTCTCTAATAAAATACAAAAAAAGCCTGGGGATGTGGCCCAGTGGTTGAGTGCCCCTGAGTTCAATCCCCAGTACCAAAAACAAAACAACAAACAAAGAAACATCCTGAGATGAAGGAGCCCTAATTGGGAAGGGCTGTTGTAGCTAGCTGGAAGCCATGGGTTCCACCTGGTATGTATGTGACGCACCTGTAGGCACCCGCAAACCTGAAGGTATATAACCGGGTGAAAGCGGTCCGAGTTAGGAGAACGGAGAATTCAGTCAGCCGGGCAGTCACTCGGTCGGTCAGAAGAATCAGAGCGGCCAGAACGTAGGCAGAGCGGTTACAGAAGAGAAACCAGATAGAAGAAGTAATGACTGGCCAGAGTTAGGCCGAGGCTCCAGAGGACTGGTCAGAGTAAGGCCGAGGCTCCGAGGAAGACAGAAGACAGAAGACAGAAGAAGGAAGAAAGAAGAGAGAAGAAAGAAGCTCTAGTCTTTCTCTAAAGAAAAATCTTTCTTTCCCTCTCTAAGCTCTAAGAAAGTAGAAGTAAAAGTAGTAAAAGCTTAACTCTGCCTCCGAGAGTTTTTCCTCCCGGTTTACGGTACCAGGCAGCTTACACTGAGAGGTTGAGGTTTATTGCAGAGGAGAAAATGGAGGCCCCCAGGTGATGGAGACTCCATCCAGCATGCATGCCCACTGTCTCCCTGTCCTTCTTTTCCCTCCCTATAAAAGCTCTGGTGTAGCCGGACGTGGTGGTGCACGCCTGTAATCCTAGCACTTTGGGAGGCTGAGGCAGGAGGATCGCGAGTTCAAAGCCAGCCTCAGCAATGGCGAGGCACTTAGCAACTCAGTGAGACCCTGTCTCTAATAAAATACACAAAAAAAGGAAGGGCTGGGGATGTGGCCCAGTGGTCAAGTGCCCCTGAGTTCAATCCCCAATACCAAAAAAAAAAAAAAAAGCTCTGGTGCTCCGGAGTTGCCCAGGTCAGTGCTTTGAGGACAGAGGCTCCCTCCGTCTTCCAAGATACCAGAGGAGGAGAAAACCTGATTCCTTCCTATCAGCCTTCATCTCCTGAGTACGAGCTCTTGAGCAGTCAGCAGCCTCTGCCTTAGAACAGAAAATAGGTTCTGAACCACAACCTCAGAGGCAGGGGAGGAAGGAGCACCATGCCACCATCCCGGGTGATGAGGAAGGTGACAAAAGAGGCTCAGAGCTATTGCTCAGATCCTGATGCCCATAGGCCTGAGGAGGAGCGGGCACGATCACGTTTAAAAGTCCACCACCCAGCAGGGCGGACGGGGCTGTGGAGCCCGCGGAGAGACCAGGCTTCACTTGTGGGAACAGGAGCCCGCGGACTTCTTGCAGATCCAGAATTTCTCAAGTTCACATCTGCTGTCATTCCAGCCGTCCCCTTAGAACTCCATGCAGTCTTCCTCCTCGTGATTGTTGGGCCCCCCTTCAATCCAGTACTTCATGAATCTGCAAGCGAGATGAGTGTGAGCCTCCACCCCGGCCCCACTCTAGGAACCAGGCTTCTTCTTCTTCTTTTTTTTTTTTTTCTTTTTCTTTTTCTTTTTTTGGTTCCAGGGATTGAACTCAGGGGCACTCGACCACTGGGCCACATCCCCAACCCTTTTTTTGTATTTTATTAGAGACAGGGTCTCCCTGAGTTGCTATGTGCCTCGCCATTGCTGAGGCTGGCTTTGAACTTGCGATCCTCCTGCCTCAGCCTCCCAAGTGCTGGGATGACAGGTGCGCGCCACCGCGCCCGGTTTATATCAAGATTTTTAATCTCAACAGAGCAGGTTGCTAAACACCAGCCGGCACGACACCAGGGACCACTTACAATCTAGGTGACCCCCAAAGTGTTCAGCCATTTTCAGAACTCCTGTGTGTCTCCTTATGTAAGGCCTTAGGGCCCCCTCATTCAGAGTCTCCTCCTCCTCCCCCATGTGGTCCCCAAAATGCATTCTCACCAACCACCTCCTCCCAGGTGGCCAGTGGCCAGGTGCATGCCCTTACCAGGACAGGCCCACCACCAACACTCCTGCTCCTCGGCGCTTTAGATGACGACTAGTCGGGCCCCCACTTCCGGGCAGGTGGTGACAGAGTCATTCCAGTTCTGCTGGGAGTTGGAGCAGAAGTCGCAGTGTCCTTGGAAGAACGTCCAGTCCCAGGGGCAGGGGTGGCACAGGCGGCCTGCTGGGGAGGAGTCTGGGCTGGACCCGTGCAGGGAGGCCGTGCTCCCATCTCCGCCCCTGCCTTCAAGTCCTCGGGAGGTGGGGGCTCCTTCCGCTGCGTCTTGTGCCTCTGCCACCCAGGAGCACCCAGGAGTCCTGGCGCTGTCTCCTCCAGCCTGGGAGAAGGAGGGGCTTCGGCACTCCAGACAGAGACAGGTCGGGCGCCGTGGCGCACGCCTGTCATCCCAGCACTTGGGAGGCTGAGGCAGGAGGATCGCGAGGTCAAAGCCAGCCTCAACAATGGTGAGCCCCTTAGCAACTCAGTGAGACCCTGTCTCTAATAAAATACAAAAAAAGGGCTGGGGAGGTGGCCCAGTGGTCGAGTGCCCCTGAGTTCAATCCCCGGTACCAAAAAAAAAAAAAAAAAAAAGAATTGTCCCTAGACTCAATCAGAGCCGTACAACCCAGACCCTCCGAGGCCCCTGGCACTCACCCATCTCAGCCATCACCTGGGTTAGTTTTTGGTAGATGTTCTCTTGCTTTGATCTCTTCTGCTCATGGAACTCGGAGACCTTGGAGACTGTGCCAAAGAGAAAAAAAAGCTGCACTTATTGAATACCTTCTGTGTGCCATGGCCTGCATCGTGTTCCCAGGGACATAGTTTCTCAGGGACAACATCTCATTCAATCCCATTTGAAGAGGAAGGACCCTGACACCCAGAGAGGGCTGAACCCCAAGGGCAAGTGGAGCCAGGCCCTCCCCCGTAGCCCCTCCCTCCCTTCCCATGCACCAGATACGGGATGGGCCGAGAAGCTGCTCAGGGACCCGGTCCCAGCTCTCAGCCCACCTCCCTCCCAGACCAGCTGCCCCACCCTCGGGCCTCCCCTGACCTTTGACAAGGACGGTTATCAGGACCCGGCCAAGAGCAGGAGGCAGAGCAGCCTCAGCACCAGGGGCGGGTGGCCACGGCCCAGAAATCCTGTCAGGGAAAAGGGTGGGTGGCCCAGAAGCCAGCGTCCCCGCCTCAGCCCGGCTCCAAACTCCTCTTTCCCAGAGCACAAGATTCCAGTCCCACAGCCTCTGCTTCCCAAGACCCATGATTCCCTGCCCTAGCCTCCACCTGCCCTGGATCCAGTAGTCCAACCGTCAGGACCCAACCGTCTAGTCCTACAACTTCCAACTCCAGGACCCAAGATTCCCGACCCTTAGCCTCCCCAGCTGTCCACAGCCCAGAAGTCCTGTCCCTAGTCTCCAATTCCCCAGGACCAAGGAGTCCAGTCCCCAGACTCCTTCTCCACAGAACCCAGCAATCCAGACCTTCAACCTGCACCTCCACAGGACCCTACAGTCTATTCTCCCAGACTCAAGGACCCCAAAACTCTGGTGTCCAGGTTTCCAGCCTCAATCTTTCTGAGACAGAGGTGTGGAGACCGTCAGCCTTCACCTCCTCAGAACCAGGAATCGCGTCTTCAACCTCCACCTCTCTTACTACCCAGGAGTCTGCTCGGGAGTCAGTCCTCAGCCCCCGCCTGCCCAGGACCCAGGAGTTTGGTCCCCGGTCTGTGCTGCCAAGATCCTGTAGTCCAGTCCCCAGTCTCCACTACCCTAGGACCAGACACCAGACCCTCAGCCTCTGTTTCCACAGGACCCAAATATCCAGTCCCACGTCCACCTCTCCAGAGCCCAAGAATTCACTCAGCCTCCACCTTCACGACACCAGTGGGGTCCTGTCCTCTAGATCCACCTCCTCAAGACCCCAGGAGTTCAGTCCCCAGTTTCTTTCTTTTTTTTTTTTTTTTTTTGGTACCGGGGATTAAACTCAAGGGCACTCGACCACTGGGCCACCTCCCCAGCCCTTTTTTTTTGTATTTTATTTAGAGACGGGGTCTCACTGAGTTGCTAAGTGCCTCGCCATGGCTGAGGCTGGCTTTGAACTCGCGATCCTCCTGCCTCAGCCTCCCAAGTGCTGGGATTCCAGGCGTGCGCCACCGCGCCCGGCTCAGTCCCCGGTTTCTATTACCCCAGTATCCAGGAGTCTGGCCCCCAGCCTCCAGCTCCCCAGTACCAGGGTCCAGTCCTCCCCGCCACCTGCCCAGGGCCCAGTTCTCCAGCCCCTTGGGGTCCATGTCTCCAGGACCGAGGGGTGCACACCTACACTCCGGAATGCAGAACTCCAGACCCCCGTCTCCTCCTCCCTCAGCCACAAGACCCAGACTGCCGGCCTCTAGCTCCCCAGGACACAGACCTCGGGACCTGCCCTTCACAGCCCGCACCCTAACCCTGCTCTTCCTGCAGTGTTCTTGAGGCCACCAGCAGGTCGGAAGCCAAGGCACTGAAAGGAACGCCGGGGGCTGCGGCGACCAGCTCCTCCTCTCCGGAACGGGCAGAGCGTCAGTCGGAGCCTGGGCGGGCTGAGACCCCAGCTGGCCTCCCATACTCACTCCGGCTCCCAGAGCCCCAGCCCAGCCTCACCCAGGGGTCCCAGCTGCTGCGCCCGGCTTCCTTGAAGTCACTTATGGTCACCGCTGTCTCTCAGTGCCCAGGACGGCTGCGACCTCAGCCTTTCTTCCCAGCCCTGTGACTCACTCCCTGAATCTACTGTAAGTCATGGAGAGAAACAGGGAACTGGGTAGGTGTGAAACACCCCTTTTTAGCCCCATGCCTCTTTTCAGTTTAACTGTTTTTTCTTGTTCTTTTTTTTTTTTTTTTTTTTTTTTTTTTGCTTCTGTAAAATGCTTGGCTTAAAGGTAATAGAAGCCAACTGCTGTGACTCCATTTTGTTATCAGCTGCCTCAAACTGTTGCAAGTCTCCTGTCACGGGGGGGGGGGGGGGACAAAGAAAAAATAAGCCCAGGCATGTTAAGCCCGCCTGCACCCAATAAGATAAGGTAAAAGTGAGTTTGAGTAACAGTCAGCACATTCCATTGTTCTGGGCATATCCTTCACCAATGACAACCCCCTTAGTCACGCACGGGCTCCCCCGGCCAATTGCAGTGTGACAATTCACCCTAGCTATAAAGTGGCCAATCGGGTGAACCCCCTCCCTCTCCTTGCTTCAACCCCAATAAAAGACTCCCCCTTCCTGAGTTCGGGGCTCTCAGTACAGATCCACTGTGTTGGTGAGGTCTGAGAGTCTGAGCTTAAGCCCGAATAAAGGCTCTTTGTCTTTGCATGCACTCCGGATTCCTTGGTGGTCTTTGGGGGTCCGTTCCCTGAGCATTACATCGGGGAACCGGAAGATGCTAGAGGGAGGTGCCCCACATCCAGGAAGCTCAGGCAGCAGTGGGAGGGGCCTGGCTTTGTAGCTGAAAGGGCTGGTCCACTCACGGTGTGTGGCTTTCGAGTCGATCACTTGCTGCCTCGGCGAGAGGATGTCCTCACTTGGGGTGCCTCCTGCTGGCTTCGGGGTGGGGCTGAATCATCATGGCTC